>JARQOD010000005.1:377810160-377900487 GCA_033576555.1 Oophaga sylvatica
TTCCACAGTTAAGGAGGGTGGTAATAGAGTGTCTTTATTTAAAGAAAAAAGAGATGGAGTGGCTCTATGAACTAAAACACTCTTAAACCTATGGGATTAAAGTTGAATATAAATTACGTACACTTATTTGAAATCGACACTTTTTTCAGCTGAACTGATGAAGTTTTGAATCTTCAACTGTATAATAGGTTAATTAAATTTTTGTATTCTATGAATATTAATTTTTAATATAATATCTATTGTTTTTAGATGCAACACTTCACGACACATGGATAATAGCTATTATACTTACCGGAGGAGTGAGACATTATATGGAGGATAATACCGTGTATACTCGAGTATAAGCCGACCCGAGTATAAGCCGACCCCCCTAATTTTGCCACAAAAATCTGGGAAAACTTACTGACTCGAGTTTAAGCCTAGGTGGAAATTGAGATTAATGCCCTATATGCTGCCCATGTATTATGCCCCCATAGATGCTCCATAGATTGTGCCCCATAGATGCTCCATAGATTGTGCCCCCATATATGATCCATAGATTATGCCCCCATAGATGCTTGTTAATGAATGTTTTAGAAATGAATTCTGAGCAGAAGCTCCCTCTGGCGGTTACAAACGATACTGAACCATTCAATGAGATTGGCAATCAGGAAAAACGGACTGGCTTGATATAAGGGAGGTTCCCCCATCATGGTTGCCGGTGATCAATTGTTCTTGTCTCAACGTTGTTTCCTGGTTCATTTGGAAGCTTGCTGAGTCTTGCCTCTTCTCCTGCTCTCAATAAGATATTTTCTGTTTTTTTTGTTTTTGTACTTGCCATTTGCAATTTTCTCTGCATTTCTGTGAGGTTGGCCAGGTTCCCCTCCTCGGGGGCTTGGGCGCCTCTCGGTTCCTCTGGACCACTGTTGTTTGCTCATTTGCTTTTCCAGTTTTTTCTGTGGCTGCAGCTTAGTTTTGTTACACCAGAGAACTAATTTAGGTGGTAGAGGTTGTGTGATCTCAGGTGTTTTTGCAATTAGTAGCGTTGGCTTTTTTTTAGGGTTTTTTTTGGATTGCAGTAAGTATCCTTCCTATCCTTTTCTGTCCAGGCAGATTGGGCCCCAGCGTTTGCTCATACTATTTTTCGTCTGTGTCTGTATTTCCTCTTGTCTAACCGCCATTACATGTTTGGGGCTTCCTATGTTCTTTGGGGATCTGCTCTGGGGCAGATAGCTTTCCTCTTTCTATCTTTAGGTGTAGTTAGCCTCTCAGGCTGTGACGAGGCGTCTAGGACCAAAGTAGGAACGCTCCACGGCTGCCTTTAGTTGTGGTGGTTAGTCAGGGTACTGCAATCCAGTAGATCCCAACCTCTCTGGTGTATTGCCTTTTTTTGCCTGCTCTCCTCAGCTACCAAAACATAACAGATGCTCCATAGATTGTGCCCCCATAGATGCTCCATAGATTATGCCCCCATAGATGCTCCATAGATTGTGCCCCATATATGATCCATAGATTATGCCCCCATAGATGCTCCACAGATTGTGCCCCATATATGATCCATAGATTATGCCACCATAGATGCTCCATAGATTGTGCCCCCATATATGATCCATAGATTATGCCCCCATAGATGCTCCACAGATTGTGCCCCCATATATGATCCATAGATTATGCCCCCATAGATGCTCCATAGATTGTGCCCCATATATGATCCATAGATTATGCCCCCATAGATGTCTCATAAGATAGTGCCCTCATGAATTATCCCCCATAGATGCTCCATAGATTGTGCCCCCATATATGATCCATAGATTATGCCCCCATAGATGCTCCATAATAATGCCCCCATAGATTATTCCCCCATAGAATGCTCCATAGATTGTGCCCCCATATAGATCCATAGATTATGCCCCCATAGATGCTCCACAGATGTGCCCCATATATGATCCATAGATTATGCCCCCATAGATGCTCCATAGATTGTGCCCCCATATATGATCCATAGATTATGCCCCCATAGATGCTTGTTATGAATGTTTTAGAAATGAATTCTGAGCAGAAGCTCCCTCTGGCGGTTACAAACGATACTGAACCATTCAATGAGGATTGGCAATCAGGAATCACGGACTGGCTTGATATAAGGGAGTTTCCCCCATCATGGTTGCCGGTGATCAATTGTTCTTGTCTCAACGTTGTTTCCTGGTTCATTTGGAAGCTTGCTAGTCTTGCCTCTTCTCCTGCTCTTAGATAAGATATTTTCTGTTTTTTTTGTTTTTGTACTTGCCATTTGCAATTTTCTCTGCATTTCTGTGAGGTTGGCCAGGTTCCCCTCCTCGGGGGCTTGGGCGCCTCTCGGTTCCTCTGGAGCCACTGTTGTTTGCTCATTTGCCTTTTCCAGTTTTTTCTGTGGCTGCAGCTTAGTTTTGTTACACCAGAGAACTAATTTAGGTGGTAGAGGTTGTGTGATCTCAGGTGTTTTTGCAATTAGTAGCGTTGGCTTTTTTTTAGGGTTTTTTTTGGATTGCAGTAAGTATCCTTCCTATCCTTTTCTGTCCAGGCAGATTGGGCCCCAGCGTTTGCTCATACTATTTTCTGTCTGTGTCTGTATTTCCTCTTGTCTAACCGCCATTACATGTTTGGGGGCTTCCTATGTTCTTTGGGGATCTGCTCTGGGGCAGATAGCTTTCCTCTTTCTATCTTTAGGTGTAGTTAGCCTCTCAGGCTGTGACGAGGCGTCTAGGACCAAAGTAGGAACGCTCCACGGCTGCCTTTAGTTGTGGTGGTTAGTCAGGGTACTGCAATCCAGTAGATCCCAACCTCTCTGGTGTATTGCCTTTTTTTGCCTGCTCTCCTCAGCTACCAAAACATAACAGATGCTCCATAGATTGTGCCCCCATAGATGCTCCATAGATTATGCCCCCATAGATGCTCCATAGATTGTGCCCCATATATGATCCATAGATTATGCCCCCATAGATGCTCCACAGATTGTGCCCCATATATGATCCATAGATTATGCCACCATAGATGCTCCATAGATTGTGCCCCCATATATGATCCATAGATTATGCCCCCATAGATGCTCCACAGATTGTGCCCCATATATGATCCATAGATTATGCCCCCATAGATGCTCCATAGATTGTGCCCCCATATATGATCCATTGATTATGCCCCCATAGATGCTCCATAAGATAGTGCCCTCATAGATTATTCCCCCATAGATGCTCCATAGATTGTGCCCCATATATGATCCATAGATTATGCCCCCATAGATGCTCCATAAGATAGTGCCCCCATAGATTATTCCCCCATAGATGCTCCATAGATTGTGCCCCCATATATGATCCATAGATTATGCCCCCATAGATGCTCCACAGATTGTGCCCCCATATATGATCCATAGATTATGCCCCCATAGATGCTCCATAGATTGTGCCCCCATATATGATCCATAGATTATGCCCCCATAGATGCTTGTTATGAATGTTTTAGAAATGAATTCTGAGCAGAAGCTCCCTCTGGCGGTTACAAACGATACTGAACCATTCAATGAGGATTGGCAATCAGGAATCACGGACTGGCTTGATATAAGGGAGGTTTCCCCCATCATGGTTGCCGGTGATCAATTGTTCTTGTCTCAACGTTGTTTCCTGGTTCATTTGGAAGCTTGCTGAGTCTTGCCTCTTCTCCTGCTCTCAGATAAGATATTTTCTGTTTTTTTTGTTTTTGTACTTGCCATTTGCAATTTTCTCTGCATTTCTGTGAGGTTGGCCAGGTTCCCCTCCTCGGGGGGCTTGGGCGCCTCTCGGTTCCTCTGGAGCCACTGTTGTTTGCTCATTTGCCTTTTCCAGTTTTTTCTGTGGCTGCAGCTTAGTTTTGTTACACCAGAGAACTAATTTAGGTGGTAGAGGTTGTGTGATCTCAGGTGTTTTTGCAATTAGTAGCGTTGGCTTTTTTTTAGGGTTTTTTTTGGATTGCAGTAAGTATCCTTCCTATCCTTTTCTGTCCAGGCAGATTGGGCCCCAGCGTTTGCTCATACTATTTTCTGTCTGTGTCTGTATTTCCTCTTGTCTAACCGCCATTACATGTTTGGGGGCTTCCTATGTTCTTTGGGGATCTGCTCTGGGGCAGATAGCTTTCCTCTTTCTATCTTTAGGTGTAGTTAGCCTCTCAGGCTGTGACGAGGCGTCTAGGACCAAAGTAGGAACGCTCCACGGCTGCCTTTAGTTGTGGTGGTTAGTCAGGGTACTGCAATCCAGTAGATCCCAACCTCTCTGGTGTATTGCCTTTTTTGCCTGCTCTCCTCAGCTACCAAAACATAACAGATGCTCCATAGATTGTGCCCCCATAGATGCTCCATAGATTATGCCCCCATAGATGCTCCATAGATTGTGCCCCATATATGATCCATAGATTATGCCCCCATAGATGCTCCACAGATTGTGCCCCATATATGATCCATAGATTATGCCACCATAGATGCTCCATAGATTGTGCCCCCATATATGATCCATAGATTATGCCCCCATAGATGCTCCACAGATTGTGCCCCCATATATGATCCATAGATTATGCCCCCATAGATGCTCCATAGATTGTGCCCCCATATATGATCCATAGATTATGCCCCCATAGATGCTCCATAAGATAGTGCCCTCATAGATTATTCCCCCATAGATGCTCCATAGATTGTGCCCCCATATATGATCCATAGATTATGCCCCCATAGATGCTCCATAAGATAGTGCCCCCATAGATTATTCCCCCATAGATGCTCCATAGATTGTGCCCCCATATATGATCCATAGATTATGCCCCCATAGATGCTCCACAGATTGTGCCCCCATATATGATCCATAGATTATGCCCCCATAGATGCTCCATAGATTGTGCCCCATATATGATCCATAGATTATGCCCCCATAGATGCTCCATAAGATAGTGCCCCCATAGATTATTCCCCCATAGATGCTCCATAGATTATGCCCCCATAGATTATGCCCCCATAGATTATTCCCCCATAGATGCTCCATAGTATAGGCCTCAATTGCTGCTGCAACCGAAAAAAAAAGACATACTCACCTCTCGTCGCTGAGGGCCAGGTGCCGGTGTCCTGAGCAGGCGGGACACCGGCGCGCTATGGGGGACAGGTGCCGGTGTCACCGCTCGCTCAGGGCCCCGGCACCTGTAATATTTACCTGCCAGCGGGTAAACCGCTGCTCGCCGCTGTCTTCCGGGTCCTCCAGCAGTCAATGATAAGGCAGAGGGCGCTGCGCACAGTAACTACGTCAT
The DNA here is from genome assembly GCA_033576555.1 of Oophaga sylvatica. Classification (NCBI taxonomy): domain Eukaryota; kingdom Metazoa; phylum Chordata; class Amphibia; order Anura; family Dendrobatidae; genus Oophaga; species Oophaga sylvatica. Next base: position 377,815,435 of record JARQOD010000005.1, read on the forward strand.
CACGCCCTCTGCCTGAACATCGCAGCAAGAGGACCCGAGGACACAGCGGAACGGGACAGGTATCGCTTATACTTACCCTTCCACCGGCTCGTCTCTGCCCTGCTCTTCTCCCATGGTCCCGGCGCCAGTGTTCAGCGGTCGCGTGTTACCGTTCATTAAAGTCATGAATATGTACATATTCATGACTTTAATGAGCGGTACCACTGATGGCTGAATACTGGCGCCGGGACAGTGGGAGAAGAGCAGGGGCTGCAGAGACCGGGCCGGCGGAGGGGTGAGTATACAGGACAGTTGCGCTCCCCGTCCTCCGCCGACCCCCTGGTATATGACTCGAATATAAGCCGAGAGGGGGACTTTCAGCTCTAAAAAATGGGCTGAAAATCTCAGCTTATATTCGAGTATATACGGTAATTGAAGAAAATAAAAGAAATAATTTTATTATTTATTATTTATTATTTTTTTGTACTTTTTTCTGTACTTTGTGTATGTGGTCATCAGTGGTCAGCTGAATCTAAACAAATTGGACCCACATTTATGGATAAGATGGTGGAGCTGTGGACTTTTTTCACATGGCTCCCATCGATGCCATTGATGTCTGGAAGTGACCTGAGTAAGGCACTGTCCAGTATGCCAGGGTAGGGGTTAATATAGAACCTAGGATTAGACATATGATTATGTCTGCTGCAGTGTTGAAAGCCATATGAGTTATATGTAAAATACCGGTGTCAAGAACCTGAAAAGGTCTTTGTAGTGCACTGTGTGAATATAGCCTATAATAATGGCAATATTGGCTTTATGGTTAGCGCTTGATTTACTAAGACACGAAGGATAGCTTGTTGATTACAAGCAGAACTGTGCGCTACGATGCAGAGATATTTGGACATGCGCAGTCGAGACTTTATCTATGGGCAAATACCGAGTGAGACGGTATGGGCATCTTCAGAAACTGGATGTGCGCATGATCAAGAGATGTATAGGGATTGGCTGACCACTTATGACTAACTAGTGACGCATGGACATGCGCAGTGTGTATTATAGAACGCCGAAAAAGTCATGTTGTTTATCCTCCATCTGTTTTTTGTCTACACTCTGTTAAATGTTGCACAGCTGCACGATTAATGTAATAATTGATGGATATGATATTACACGATAATGTATAAGCACATATGGCACTTTGAGGCACTTGCAATTTGTATCAATATATAGAAGTTTATGCATAATGATAGTAATCATATTGGATGTATCCTTGGAGTACTATTTGATAATGAAAGTTGATTATATATTGTTAATTGTCACTATATAAACCTGTTTGGAACACATATTCACTGCTTGAGAAAGGCTCATTGTGAGCCAAAACGTCGCCACGCCATGTTGGCTTGAATAAATGCACATATCTACCTCATTTTTGGAGTGCTGCCTTTTTTTGTTTCTATAGATCTAGGGTAAGACACAGCAAAAATGGGGACTGTAGCCATGAACTGCCACAATTTTTAGCACACAGATAGATCAGTCATCTTACGGAGATACCAGACTGTTCAGTATGTGGCCTGTATTTTTAAATTTTTTACCCCAAAATAGTGTATAAAAATAGGGTAACAGACAGCAAGTACAGTGGAATGTAACCCTGAACTGCCACAATTTGTAGCCCATAGATAGATCAGATGTCTGACAGAGATACCACACTTTTCAATATGTGGCCTGGATTTTTTTATTTTTTACCCCCAAAATAGTGTATAGAAATAGGTTAACAGATAGCAAATACAGGGAAATGTAGGGCTGAAATGCTACAACGTTTAGCCAACAGAAAATCTGGCGTCTGACAGCGATACCAGACTGTTGAATATGTGGCCTGTTTTTTTTAATTTTTTTACCCAAAATAGTGTATAGAAATAGAGTAACAGACAAGCAAATACAGTGGAATGTAGCCCTGAAATGTAGCCATGAAATGCCACAATTTGTAGCCCACAGATAGATCAGGCGTCTGATGGAGATACCAGACTGTTTAATATGTGGCCTGTATTTTTAAATTTTTTTACCACAAAATAGTGTATAGAAACAGGGTAACAGACAGCAAATACAGTGGAATGTAGCCCTGAAATGTCACAATTTGTAGCCTGAGTCGCACGTAGCAGGGCTTTGGGGTACTCGGCACCGAGCCCGTTCACTTCACTGGGGGATGTCACGGGTAGCGCAGCTCGGTCCGTTGCCTTGGGCGCTCACTAAAAAGGGGATATTTACAGGGGATTGTAGAATGTTCGTGACGCCACCTGTGGTTCCTGGTCAGGGTGACCAGCGCTGCAGGATGAATCCTCTGAGGGGTTTTTATTGGGCAGCAAGGTGTTAAGTCTCCCACAGGCGAGACTGATCCCTCGAGGTATTTGGCGGTGCAGGGTGAAGGAGCAATAATGCAGACACACACAAGACAGTCTCTTTCTGTACCTTTACTGGTGATGAAGTTGCAGGCACGTCCCGGGAGGCCGTCAGGGTGAAGGATGCACGTCCAGTAATCCACTGAGTAGGTGTAAGGCCTCCTTACGTCTATTTGTGTGTGAGTTTCTAACTTGCATAAAACAGAGTTTAACTCCTTCTCTTTGCTACGCCCGGCTGATCTTGTGGTGGAGCCTTCTTTTGGACAGAACTAGTCTCTATATGCAGGGCCCTGCTAGACTCTTGTTCTTCCTGACCCCGGTTACGTATCAGCACTGAAGGGCCCCTCTGTGACTTGTAGTCCAGTAGGGTCTCCGGTGTCTCCTACCAGTTGTGCAGATGCTGGTAAGCGCGGACCCGGTGTCCGGTGGTGCAGAGTCGAGGTAAGCTATTAATGCTGGTTGACCTCGGTCACTCTCTTTCCCTTTTCCACTTGCCTGTCGTCCTACTCTCACCACTATCATAAGCACAAGCATCAGTAGATGTCAGCTTCCTTCTCTTCACCTCTCTCTAAGCGTCGACACGCTTACTTTCTGAAACAGCTCACTGTTGGAATCTCAGTGGACTCAACCTTGACCAGACCAAGTGGCAATCCTTTCCACTACACTGGACTCCACTATATAAGCTGAGTGTTTGCTGAAGTCCTCAGGCTTTCAGATAAGTCTTTCTTTCTGGCTAGAGTTCCCTCTCAGCATGTCTGAGGTAACTAGCTCGTTTTTCTACTGTCTCATCTGACAGGAATGTCTTTCTCCTCTCACTCTCTGAGGTGTTCTGCTGTTCTGAGGTAAAACCAACGACTAGCTAACTCGCAGCTAGACTGCCTTATCTCACTGCTGTCATTTCAAGGGCTCCCTCTGGTGGTACCAGGGAAAAATGTGAAATGTTGTGTGCAATGGGTTTTCGTGGATTTACCTTTCCGTGCATTCTCCAGGGTAACATGTGGCTCCAGTCACATCTGGACTACACATCCCCCCCTAGTTAATATCAGCACTCCCGGGCTGAAAAAGAAAACAATTTTTATAACATCAACAAAACATAATTATAACTCTTCCCTTGCGGGAGGTAAGGACACTTCAAACGTTTCATAATACAAGTAACATATATACAAATATTTACACAATCTTATTTACATTTTTACACTTGGATATTGGTTTACTGAATTACTTTGCTAGGCCTACTCTTGGTACCTAACAGGTAACCTTCCCTTCGTTGTGCGTACTGACCTACGTGGTGTGGTGTCAGGTATAGTAGCATCTGGCCTATCTGTCCTGCGTGCTGGCAAACTGTAATACTGCCTTAACCTCTCTAGGGATCTGGCAAGCATACTTGTGGCTGGGCGATGCGGTTCTGTTTCGCCAGGGGATTCTTCTGGTAGTTCCACGTCTTGAGGTTCCATTTCTTGAGACTCTACTTCTGGAGGTGTTACAGGAGCAGGTTCCTCTTGAACTATTTCTTCTGCTGCGGCAACTGGTTCAACTGGACGTTGAAGCGCTTCTTGTGGTTGGTAAAATTGAAGTACTGGAATAATCACAGCATCCCGATACAAGGCCAATCTGCAGGAAAATCTCCTAGGTCCGTGTGTATGACTTCACCTGGTTTCTCTTTTTCCATAACAAGTTCTTCCTCATGAAGTTTTAACATGTCTGGACACAGTTTTAGGTGGTCTCTGGATACCGTGGTGGTCGTCTTTCCTCCATCTTTGCTAATGGTGCAGGTTTTCCTGTTGTCAAACTTGGAATTTTGCATGACATATGGCTCTTTTTCCCACTGATCATCCAATTTGTGCATTCTTTTTTTTCTTTTTAGCACAATTTCTCCAGGCATAAAAGGCTTAGCTGGCGCACTTTTGTTGTAGTTTTCCTCTTGCTTTTCCCTTTCTTTATTGAGACTATCTTCCACGCAGGCTTGTACCCTCCTGTACTGTTCCTGTCGGTTCGTGTCCCAATCTTCAGTAGTAACATCAGCTTCTGGTTCTACAACACCAAGTTCCAAATCCATGGGCAGCTTTCCTGGTCTTGCTCGCATAAGGTAGGCTGGAGTGCAGTTGGTGGAACTCACCGGTATGTGATTGTACAGATCTACTGTTAAATATTATTCCCCCTTTTGAGGGTGATAGACATTAATTGGAACCCTCAAAGTAGAGAAGTTCATCTTTAGGATAATCAGATCTTCTTTTTTCTTTTCTTCTTCTTTGGCAAAATAATTTAATTTCAATAATAATAATAATATCAGATTATTGTTATATGCACTCAATAACATAATTATGTGAATTCATGTTATGGTAAGCCGTGACCAATATTCATATAAAATATATATATTATACTTTCCTAAACCTAAATCGAAGCATCTCCGGTCCAGTCATCATCATCTGATGTCATCTGGTCTTCATGTTGACGTCTTGTTCTTGATTCTTTGAAAACACAGTCTTTATACGATAATTCCTTTGAAATAACATGTAGATATTGTAGAGACCGTGTGTCATGTGTCCATCAAAGTCCATAAATTCAAATGTTGATAAGAAAACAAAGTCCATTGATGAAATGAAGCTTTAATATCTGAGCAGTGTCACCTTTAAGACCTGGACTTACATTGGCTCGCCTTGGATATTTCTGGAATCCTCCTTGCCATCCGCAATGGTCTTGGAACAGGTGTGACGTCTTTGGTCAGCAAAGCAAGGGTTAAAATGACTCTTCCTTGCTAAAGATAGCACCATAACCAGCCCTTAGTCCTAATGCACAGGACTCATGTCAGGGTTGTAGTTTCCTGACAACTTATTGTTCACCAGCTTTCATTGAAGCTTCATAGGTGATAGGAAACCACTGGAACGTAATAAAAACGTGATAACACAGTTCATATTAGCATCATAGGATCATCGTCCTCTGCCATTGTGTCTGTCAGTGGTGGATACCGCGATCATGGCTGTCAGTGGTGGATACTGCAGTTGTTGTCAGTGGTGAATACTGCAGTTGTTGTCAGTGGTGAAATGAATTGTAATTGACACAGTCTATTATTACTCAGACATCATATAGCCTTTTTACCTTCTGGAACTTGGCTTTTTCTTCTTGCAACTTTTTAAATTTACTTGAATTTAGAAATATGAAAAGTCTTTATTAACGTAATTCCAATATCTTGCTTGAAGTCTTCATTCCCTATTCTATACCAAATCTGGTAATTTTACTAACCTATAATATCACAGCGTACCATAACAATCAGTAATATCCATAGAATTATTATCAGAATAGTAATATGGAATTCATGTTTGGGTAGTAAAACAATAATAAATGATAATGCATTATTAACCATATTCTTCATGAGACAGAACATTTTTATGTCATTGGTGTAATTACCTTTTCAACCCATAGATGTCAGTGTGTTTTTCATGTAACAAGTGTTTCCATCTTTATTACTAAAACTTTATTAATGGAAATATATTTATTAGACCAATAATAGGTAAGAATGTATAGCCATGAACCAAAATTTGAATATGAGTGAATGAATGAATGAAAGAATTATTGTATTTACTCAGAATTAGAACATTTTCTTTTAACCCCTCTCTGACATTAGACGTACTATCCCGTCCATAAAACCCGTGCCATTCTGCCCATGGACGGGATAGTACGTCATAGGCGATCAGCTGCGCTCCTGAGGGGAGCGCAGCTAATCGCCGCCGGGTGTCAGCTGATTATCACAGCTGACACCCGTGACTGTGTGTCAGGAGCGGTCACGGACCGCTCCCGGCACATTAACCCCTAGCAACACCGCGATCAAACATGATCGCGGTGTACTGGGGGCACAGGGGAGGATCGCGCAGGGTGGGGGCTCCCTGCACGCCCCCCTGAGACCCTCAGACCAGCGCGATGTGATCCGCTGTTCTGAGGGCTTCCTCCCTCCCAGGACCCAGATCCAAGATGGCGCCGGGGTCCTGGAGGGAGGCGGCTTCCTCAGTGCCTGCTAAGAGCAGGCACTGAGAAGCCTGCAGCTATGCCTGAGCGATCGCTGGTGTGACAGAGTGCTGTGCACACTGTCACACCAGCGATTTGATAAAATACAGTGATGTCCCACCCTGGGACAAAGTAAAAAAGTTAAAAAAATAAAAATAAACATGTTATAAAAAAAAATCCAAAATAAATAAAAAAAAAAAAAAAATTCCCCAATAAATTCATTTCTTCCTGTAAATAAAAAAAAAAAAAACAATAAAAGTACACATATTTGGTATCGCCGCGTCCGTAACGACCCCCCTATAAAACTGTCCCACTAGTTAACCCCTTTAGCGAACCTCTTAAAAAAAAAAAAAAAACGAAGCAAACAATCAATGCTTTATCATCATACCGCCGAACAAAAAGTGGAATAACGCGCGATAAAAAAGACCGATATAAATAAACATGGTACCGCTGAAAACGTCATCTTGTCCCTCAAAAAACGAGCTGCCATACAGCATCATAGCGAAAAAATAAAAAAGTTATAGCTCGCAGAATAAAGCGATGCAAAAATAATTATTTTTTATATAAAATTGTTTTTATTCTATAAAAGCGCCAAAACATAAAAAAATGATATAAATGAGGTATCGCCATAATCGTACTGACCCGAAGAATAAAACTGCTTTATCAATTTTACCACACGCGGAACAATAAAAACGCCTCCCCCAAAAGAAATTCATGAATTGCTGATTTTTGTTCATTCTAACCTCCCAAAAATCGAAAAAAAAGCGATCAAAAAATGTCACCTGCTCAAAAATGGTACAAATAAAAACGTCAACTCGTATCGCAAAAAATAAGACCTCACATGACTCTGTGGGCCAAAATATGCAAAAATTATAGCTCTCAAAATGTGGCGATGCAAAAAACTATTTTTGCAATAAAAAGCGTCTTTTAGCGTGACAGCTGCCAATCATAAAAACCCGCTATAAATAGTAAATCAAACCCCCCTTTATCACCCCCTTAGTTAGGGAAAAATAATAAAATTAAAAAAATGTATTTATTTCCATTTTCCCATTAGGGTTAGGGTTAGGTTGCGGCTAAAGTTAGGGTTAGGGTTGGCGCTAAAGTTAGGATTAGGGTTAGGGTTGGGATTAGGGTGTGTTAGGTTAGGTTTGTGGTTAGGGTTGGGACTAGGGTTAGGGGTGTGTTGGGTTAGGGTTGGAGTTAGAATTGGGGGGTTTCCGCTGTTTAGGCACATCAGGGGCTCTCCAAATGTGACATGGCGTCTGATCTCAATTCCAGCCAATTCTGCGTTGAAAAAGTCAAACGGTGCTCCTTCACTTCTGAGCTCTGCCATGCGTCCAAACAGTAGTTTATCCCCACATATGGGGTATCACGTACTCTGGACCCCAAGAGTTATTGTGCAATTTGTCCTATTTCTTCTGTTACCCTTGGGAAAATAAAAAACTGGGGGCGAAAATATCATTTTTGTACAAAAAAAAATATTTTTTTGTTTTTACGGCTGTACATTATAAACTTCTGTGAAGCACTTGGGGCTTCATAGCGCTCACCACACACCTAGATAAGTTCCTTGTGGGGTCTATTTTCCAAAATGGGGTCACTTGTTGGGGATTTCCACTGTTTAGGCGCATCAGGGGCTCTCCAAATGCGACATGACGCCCCCAGACCATTCCATCAAAGTCTGCAATCCAAAACGTCACTACTTCCCTTCCGAGCCCCAACGTGTACCCATACATTAGTTTTCTCCCACATATTGGGTATCAGCGTACTCAGGACAAATTGGGCAACAACTTTTGGGGTCCAATTTCTCCTGTTACCCTTGTAAAAATAAAATATTGGGGCGAAAAAAATCATTTTTGCAAAAAAAAAAAGGATTTTTTATTTTTACGGCTGTGCGTTATAAACTTCTGTGAAGCACTTCGGGGTTCAAAGTGCTCACCACACATCTAGATAAGTTCCTTGTGGGGTCTATTTGCCAAAATGGGGTCACTTGTGGGGGGTTTCCACTGTTTAGGTGCATCAGGGGCTCTCCAAATGTGACATGACGCCCCAGACCATTCCATCAAAGTCTGCAATCCAAAACGTCACTACTTCCCTTCCGAGCCCCGACGTGTGCCCATACAGTAGTTTTTGCCCACATATTGGGTATCAGTGTACTCAGGACAAATTGGACAACAACTTTTGGCGTTCCAATTTCTTCTGTTACCCTTGTGAAAATAAAATATTGGGGGCGAAAAAATCATTTTTGTAAAAAAAAAAAAAAGATTTTTTATTTTACGGCTGTACGTTATAAACTTTAGTGAAACACCTGGGGGTTCAAAGTTCTCACCACACATCTAGATAAGTTCCTTGAGGGTCTAGTTTCCAAAATGGTGTCATTTATGGGGTTTCCACTGTTTAGGCAGATCAGGAGCTCTCCAAACACGACATGGCGTCCAGCCAATTCTGCGTTGAAAAAGTCAGACGGCGCTCCTTCCCTTCCAAACTCTGCCATGCACCCAAACAGTGGTTTACCCCCACATATGGGGTATCAGCGCACTCAGGACAAATTGCACAATAACTTTTGGAGTCTTGTTACCCTTGGAAAAATAAAAATTGGGGTGAAAAGATCATTTTTGTGGAAAAAATATGATTTTTAAATTTTACGGCTCTACGTTATAAACTTGTGTGAAGCACTTGGGGTTCAAATTGCTCATCAAAAATCTAGATAAGTTCCTTAGGGGGTCTAGTTTCCCAAATGGGGTCATTTGTGGGGGTTTCCACTGTTTAGGCACATCAGGGGCTCTCCAAATGCAACATGGCATCCAAACTCAATTCCAGCCAATTTTGGTTGGAAAAAGTCAAATGGTGCTCCTTCCATTCTGAGCTCTGCCGTGCGCCCAAACAGTGGTTTCCCCCCACATATGGGGTATCAGCGTACTCAGGACAAATTGTACAACAACTTATGTGGTCCAATTTCTCCTGTTACCCTTGGGAAAATAAAAAATTAGTGACTAAAAGATAATTTTTGTGGGAAAAAAATAGGATTTTTTATTTTCATGCCGGGCATTATAAACTTGTGTGAAGCACTTGGGGGTTCAAAGTGCTCACCAAAGATCTAGATAAGTTCCTTAGTGGGTCTAGTTTCCAAAATGGGGTCACTTGTGGGGGTTTCCACTGTTTAGGCTCATCTGGGGCACTGCAAACGGAACATGACCCCCATTAACGTCTGCATTCCAAAACGTTACTACTTCCTTTCCAAGCCCTGCCGTGCGCCCAAACAGTTTCCCCCCCACATATGGGGTATCAGCGTACTCAGGACAAATTGGACAACAACTTTTGGGGTCCAATTTCCTTGGGAAAATTCAAAAATTTGGGACTAAAAAATCATTTTTGTGGAAAATTGATTTTTTTTTTTTCACACCCAGGCTTTATAAACTTTTGTGAAACACTTGAGGGTTCAAAGTGCTCACAACAGATCTAGATAAGTACCTTAGGGGGTCTAGTTTCCAAAATGGTGTCACTTGTGGGGGGTTTCCACTGTTTAGGCGCATCAGGGGCTCTCCAAACGCGACATGGCATCCAATCTAAATTCCAGCCAATTTTAGTTTGAAAAAGTCAAACGTCGCTCCTTCCCTTACGAGCTCTGCCGTGTGCCCAAACAGTGGTTTTCCCCCACATATGGGGTATTGGCGTACTCAGGAGAAATTGCATAACAACCTTATCTGTCCATTTTCTCCTTTTACCCTTGTGAAAATAAAAAAAGTTTGTAAAAGATCATTTTTGTGGCTAAAAAGTAAAATATTCATTTTTTCCTTCCACGTTGCTTTAGTTACTGTGAAGCACCTGAAGGGTTAATAAACTTCTTGAATGTGGTTTTGAGTACCTTGAGGGGTGCAGTTTTTAGAATGGTGTCACTTTTGGGTATTTTCTGCCATATAGACCCCTCAAAGTGACTTCAAATGTGAGGTGGTCCCTAAAAAAAATGGCTTTGTAAATTTTGTTGTAAAAATGAGAAATCGCTGGTCAACTTTTAACCCTTATAACTTCCTAACAAAAAAAAATTTTGGTTCCAAAATTGTGCTGATGTAAAGTAGACATGTGGGAAATGTTATTTCTTAACTATTTTGTGTAATATATTTCTCTGTTTTAAGGGAATAAAAATTCAAAGTTTGAAAATTGCAAAATTTTAAAAATTTTCGCCATATTTGCGTTTTTTAAAAAATAAACGCAAGTTATATCGAAGAAATTTTACCACTAACATGAAGTACAATATGTCACGAGAAAACAATCTCAGAATCGCGAAGATCCGTTGAAGCGTTCCAGAGTTATAACCTCATAAAGAGACAGTGGTCAGAATTGTAAAAATTGGCCCGGTCATTAACGTGCAAACCACCCTTGGGGGTGAAGGGGTTAATGAACCGATATCTTCACTATATTTAATGAAGCAATATTCTTGTACTAGACATTACTTTATTAAATATTGATGTTTCTTGATTGATTGAGATAAAAATAAAAATTAAGAATCAAAAATAGAGATAAAGGAAGAATAAAAATTAAAAATGAAAAATAAGAATAAAAACAAAAATAAGAATAAAAATAAAAATAAGGCCTTTATATGTTTATGACAAATGCTGAGTAGTTATTGTTGTCTGTAACACATACCCTTAATATTTCCATTATCTGGATGATTTCATATTTGTCATGACCTTGTGTTACCAAAATATTCATATTATGCAACTTTGCATGTAATCCCCTTCTTAGTGTAAAGAAATGACTCTTTATAATACTTAATGTTATTATGTGTAGTAGTTATACCATTGTAACTTTTTATAGTCTTTAAAATGTGTGAAGAAGAGGTATTGATGAAATGTGATGATGTATTCAAGATCAAAAACACATTTCCCCCTTAATACCAAAAAATATTATTTTGTGAAATAATTGATTTATCAAAACCAAAATGAAAAAAAAATAATTGTTTTATAAATTATTTATGTAACTTCTGTTTTAGCTTTATACCATATATTTGTCTGAAGATGTGTACCATCTATGTAACCATTAAAAATAAAAAATAACATTGAATATCATAAAATTATCGTTTGGGAAAAAGGAAAAAATAATAATCTAAATGTAGATTTTCTTGATAAACCATTTTGATGTGTGATTACACTTATCTACTATTAACTAAAAAAAAAATAATTACTAAAGAAATATATGTTGAGTAGATAATATTCATTATGTATCTTAATATTCTAATAATTGAACTGATTTGTATTATTTCTCATAAAAGCAAGTTGTTGTTTTCTCGCATACCATGAATTATGATACTTCTTTCATACATCACACGTACATTTTCTCTTAGCAGCTGCTCATACACGCATCTGTCATCTGTCACTCAGACTGTGACACGGATAAGTTCACACCACAAGTTCCTCATACAAAAAAGTAGGAATACATCCTAATTATCAATGCGCATTGTAAACTACTAAATTTAATATTTTAATATTTCTTTGAATATTCCCCAAATACACATAACAAACTTTGTGAACCATTCTATAGATAAAAGGACTCATAAGAAAATTTGGTTATGAGCTGTTTCTATATTTGGTGCAAGGTTTGCAACTGAAATTTAACCCTAGAACTTAAGAGGCCTAAAGAAAAATTCTTTGACTTGCAAAGGCTGAGCTCACTGAAGCTATAAGAGCTTTAAGTTGCAATCACTGAAATAGGGGTATATGGTAGCCTTATTATTAGAACAGTTTAAATGTCACATGTGTGACTGTCATGCAGTAAGAACATATTGCCATGCAAATAAATAACTTCAAAATGTTAGCAACACACAAAAACTAAATTTAGATTCAGTTAGTTATATATTATTTCCTTTTAAGTGTTAAATATATAAAAACATGCAGTTATTACAAATTCCTGTGTAAATAAAAGAATAAATCCATGTAAGAGAATTTTTCCCGATTAAATCCTACTTTGAAGTGAAAATTCTAAGGAACAATAAGAGATAAGGTTAATATCATATACAAAAACAAAACAATTGCAATGTCTTATACATATATGTATTGGCTTTAATGTAATTCTAAATATTTTCTGTAGTTTATTTTAATTATATCACTATAGATATAGATATACAGTTATACAATCTCTACTTATACAAATATAGTATATATACTGTATGAATATATATATATATACTACAAAAACTGTAGAACTACAGAATTATATTTATAAAATAATTACAAATAACTGAATAATATATTGTATAATACTTTTACACAACATATAATTTCATTTTCAGTCAATTCCTAAACCAAATCTTATTTCTTTGTCAAAGATGTCCTGAAAAGCTCTTTTTATGATTCCTTTTTTTAATGATTGTTTGAGCAGCTCCGATAATGAGCTGTAAACTGAAGACTCAACTATGTCTCTTTGAAGAATCATCTGTTTCTGTCTTTCAATGTCCGCCATTTGTCTCTTTACAGAGCCGTCTGAACTTTGAATTATTAACTCTTTCTGCAAAGCGGACTCTTGGATTTTTTTATAGGGTTTATAGCAAATATGTAATTTCCTCCGTATGTCATAGATTTGATTACGGCGATGACTCAGTTTAGGAGATTTTGACACTGGCTTTTGAAAAGATCTTACTCTGTCTGTTTGATTTATTTTCCTATCACGATTTTCATGTTTTCTAGCAAAATCAAGGAATTGCGCACATTCAAATAAAGTATCTTTTTGTGATGCAATAACACGAGATACAGAATTTAGAAATCCAAATTTGTCCACAAAATACTTTATAATTGATTGTGTTTTTACATCGGTAATGAGAGTTTTGTACAACCTTTCAAATATGGACATGAATGTAAAAGTACATTCTTTCCGACCAATCCTTAATTTTTGAAGAATATCAATATCTGGACAATTTTCATTTAATGCACAGAAAATCAGAATTTTCAATCTGTCTTTATCATCTAGATCTCCATGTAATTCATTATCAAAACTCAACTTTAATTTTAAATGTCTGGAAAAGGTTGCAGGAAGCCACAATTTAAATAATTGATTTTTCTCAGCATTACTTAAATCAAGCTTGTCAATAAAGCTTTCAAAAATGTCAGAATTTCTGCACACATGGATTTTGTTATCATATGCAGGAATGATTTTGCATAGTTTTAACAAATTTTTCCTAATTTTAATTTGGAGTTGGGCCTCTGAATTGTCTTCTATTTTTGGTGGCCTTTGTACATCCGTCTCTCGTACGTCATCTGCATCAGTTCTCAAGTCTCCTCCCATGTTTCCACCATCTTTTTTTACGTCATCAGAGACAAGGTCACCTTGAGTAGCCATTACAGACACTTGTCCCACATCTTGCTCAATTTCCTCATTACAGTCAATATCGGGAACATCACTAGTATCTTCTGACACTATTTCTACACAGTCATCTTTAGATTTCTCTAATACAAACTTGTGAAATACATGAACCAACTGTAAAATATTTTTCAATTTCTCTTTTTCTCTATTAAAGGACACCAGCTTAGATTCTAGCTTTAGATTTTCCATTTCACATTCTGCATATAAGCTGAGCCATAAAACTTCTAAATTAGATTGATCTACAGACATAAATTTCAGTCTACTTTGCTTAGAAAAAGAAGTAATGACATCCATTGTTTCTTACCTTGAAATATCTCAGCTTGTAGTTCCTTTCTTGGACAACGCTTTTGTCATCAGCACGTCTGATTCCTGTAGTCAACTCTTAGTCCTCATTCATAGGTTCTTTTCTTGATCCTGAAATATCGTAGTGTGATTTCTTTGACGACTTGCACATCTGACGTCTTTTGCTTCTATTCCTCCCTTTGCAAATTTTCAAAAATTCACACTCTAAAAATCAAGTGTGACTGGCTGGCTCGCCAAAATGTTAAAAATGCTTAATTTTGTATATTTTTCAAGGACTTGTTACCAGATGCGATACTTTAAAGAAAACGTCACGTTTCTTATAAAAAAAAATGTAGTGGTTTATTGGACTGTTTACCAAAAAAACATCATTACAGGAAAACATAAAATGAGTGAAATAGTTACGTAGAGATTGTCCATTTGTCCATAGCAAAGCTTATACACTTCTTTCCTTGGTGTCTGACTCCTGAATGGTAAAAAATGACATTCTGTCTCTGTCAGGAGCGTCTCAGAGAAACAACACGTGGTTACATGGCAGCTGGATGTTCATTCATCATAGTCCTTGTCAGTGTAAAGTGTCTGTAGAGAGAGCGAGCGAGCAAGAGCCCCCCTCCCTTCGTGTACCCATTATATATGTCCCTTAGATCATGTGATCTCTGTATATGGAGTTGCCACTTTACCATACAGAAATAGCATCTGCAATGTCAGCGAACGTTACTGTGCTCAGTACAGAATTGAGTGTAGAATAAATCCATAACCAATAATTAATATTTAACATCTACCAGGTCAGGTAGTAGGTCTGGCCACCGATTCCTCTCCTCAAGTGGTACCGTCTTCAGCAGATCAATGACTATGTGATTCATCTTTTCACAGAGACCATTGGTTTGGGGGTGGTACGGTGTGGTTCTTATCTTCTTACACCCGTACAAGTGACAGAACTCTTTAAACAATTCGGCTTCAAAGGCAGGACCTTGATCAGTTAACACTTGCGCTGGATATCCATGGGGTCTGCAGAAATACGCCTGAAACGTCTTTGCTGCTGTTTCAGCTGTCAGATCTTTGACAGGGGCAACCACCAGGAACCTGGAGTAGTGATCCACCATCGTCAGGGCATACGAGTATCCTGACCTGCTGGGTGACAACTTGACATGGTCCAAGGCCACGATCTCCAAAGGATGAGTCGTCTTGATGGGTTGCAGGGGTGCTTTCTGGCTGCTGTAGTCTTTTCTTCGGAGGCTACAGAACGCACA
This sequence comes from Oophaga sylvatica, assembly GCA_033576555.1. Lineage (NCBI taxonomy): Eukaryota > Metazoa > Chordata > Amphibia > Anura > Dendrobatidae > Oophaga > Oophaga sylvatica. The sequence continues at coordinate 377,830,703 of JARQOD010000005.1, forward strand.
GTTCTTACACCATTTCTCGATGGAACTACGCATTCCCACCCAGTAGAAACGACACTTCAACAGGGTTTCCAGCTTCTTCCAGCCAAAGTGCCCCGCTCGATCGTGGTAAGCTTCCAACACCATCTGGATGTCTGTTCTTGGGACCACTATCTGCCACACCATCTCATGGGTTCTGGGGTTGACGTACCTTCGGCACAGCTTCTCTCGGTAGATAAACAGCCGGCTTCTCTCATTCCACAGCTGCTTTGCTTGTTGAGACGCATCCTTCTCCAAGGAGGAACCTTCCTGAGTTATCAGTTCCTTGATGTGGCTGACAACCGGGTCACTGTTCTGGGTCTCCTTCCAGCTGTGGTGAGGTAAAGGGTTTAACGTCTTACCACGCTCCCTCCTGTAGGCTCGTTGCTCGTGGATCATCCCATTTCTGTGGAATGCAGGTAGCTCAATCTCTTCTAGGTCATCCGATTCCTCTTCCGTGTCGGACTCATGCGGCATTCTGGACAAGGCGTCAGCGTTGGCGTTCTTACGGCCCGCCCTGTACTTGATTGTGAACTGATAGTTCGATAACCGAGCCATCCAACGTTGCTCCATGGCTCCCAGCTTGGCTGTTTCAAGATGTGTCAAGGGGTTATTGTCAGTGTAAGCAGTGAACTTGCTGGAGGCTAGGTAATGCTTGAATCTTTCTGTAATGGCCCAGACCAGCGCCAGGAACTCCAACTTGAAGCTGCTATAGTTCTCTGGGTTTCTCTCAGTCGGCCGGAGCTTCCTGCTTGCATATGCAATGACTTTCTCCAGGCCATTTTGCTTCTGACTGAGGACAGCTCCCAATCCTTCATTGCTGGCATCAGTGTACAGCAGGAATGGCTGGCTGTAGTCAGGGTAGGCTAAGATTTCATCGCCTGTCAGGATCTCTTTCATCTCCTTGAATGCCTCAGCTTGTTCTTTACCCCAGTGGAATGGAGGATTTCTGCTCTTGAGGGGTTGTCCTACCAGGAGGTCCTGCAGAGGCGCTGCTTTCTTGGTGTAGTCCTTTACAAACCTCCGGTAGTAACCTGTCAGTCCCAGGAACTGGCGCACATCCTTGAGATTCCTTGGTTCTGGCCATTTCTGGATGGCAGTGACCTTCTCGGGTCTGGCGCTACTCCTTCTGAGCTGACAATATGTCCCAAGTACTGTACCTTTTGTTTGAGCAGATGGCACTTTGAAGGCTTCAGTTTCATCCCATACTTGGACAGTGACTGAAATACCTCTGCCAGGTGCTTCAGATGATCCTCATACGTCTTGGAGTACACAATTACGTCGTCAAGGTACAGCAACACGGTTTCAAAGTTGAGATGTCCCAGGCAACTCTCCATCACTCTCTAGAACGTTCCCGGGGCACTGCTGAGTCCAAACGGCATCCTGTCAAACTCACAGAGTCCCATTGGGGTGGTGAAAGCCGTCTTCTCCCGATCCTCCTCAGCCATAGCTACTTGCCAGTACCCACTAGTGAGGTCAAGGGTGGAAAAGTAGTTAGCAGTTTTTAAGGCAGCTAAGGATTCCTCAATGCGTGGTAAAGGGTATGCATCTTTATGTGTTATGTGATTCACTTGTCTGTAATCTACACACATTCTCATGCTTCCATCCTTTTTCTTAACTAGGACTAGAGGTGCTGCCCAGGGACTACAACTATCCCTTATCACCCCTGCTTCCTTCATGTCACGCAACATTTCCTTAGCTTTCTGGTAGTGTGCTGGAGGAATAGGCCTGTACCGCTCTTTTATGGAGGATGGCTGCCTGTAGGGATATGATGTTGTACTCCCTTAATTGTCCCAAAGTCAAGTGGATGTTTGCTAAATACCTGCGTGTACTCCTGTACCACTCGTAGTACTCCCTGTTTCTGGTGGGCGGGAGTGGTGTCTGTCCCGACATGGAGCTGCTGACACCAATCCTCCACCTGGGTTGCTGGGTCATTATCCTCCACTGGTTGGCGGGAGGCTAAGGACTCTGTCGTGAGAATAGAGTTGTTATCTACGGTATGTAATTTAGCAACTGTGGCATAGCGTGGTAAATTCACTTCATCTTCTCCCCAGTTGAGAAGACGTACTGGTACTCTCCCATTTCGTACTTCTACTACCCCTCTAGCAGTCAAGAGTGTAGGTCTGTGCTCTGAACAATGGGGCTCTACTACTGCTTGGTAGTTCTGTCCTCTCAGACCTATTGCTGCTCTACACCATATAAGCATTTCACTCATTGGGGGTATCACAATGGGGTTCGGGTCTGTTACCCGTACATTACCAATTTCACCATCTGTCAGCTTCGCTTGCTGCTGGCACATCAGGGCCCGGATCTCCCTCTGGATCACTCCCTTTTGCTTTGGCCTGGCAACTTCGGCGAGCTGTTGGAGCAAAAACACAACTTCTCCCAGACAGTTACTAATAATGTTTGTACCTAAAACCACATTTAAGCCATTTTCCTCATTTACAGTCTTCACTACTAAGAGTCCCTGGTCCTTCAGCTCCACTCTGCCCACCTTTACGTCCACGTTTTTGGCTCCGAGTATATCAACAGGGAGACCATTAGAGGCATACACAGCAAAGTCAGGGCTCGGGGGCTGGAGACTGTCCATGGACCAAAACTTATTATACAGGACATCAGGTATGATGGTCACCTGAGATCCAGTGTCCAGCAGGGCAGGGATTGCGATCCCGTCCAGGATGATGGACAGGTAGGGTCTTCCTCCCACAAACCTGCGGTTCCAGTCTGAGGGGCCTGATGAGTCTATTCCTGGGTGTTGGCCCTCGGACCCAGGATCTGCTCGTTTAAAGGACACTGTCGGGCTAGATGACCTTCTCTGTTGCAACGGTAGCAGATGATCTCTCGGCGAGGATGGTGCTGATCAGGGGTCGCTCCTGGGGGTGGCGTTGTCCTCCTCCGGTGGGGCGACGTCCTCCTTTTCCTCCGGTTCATCCAAGGGACATCCTCTGGGCAGTCAGCTAGCAGGATCTTTCCTCATTCTTCCTTCCGCAGTTGCAGGGCACTCATTACAGCGGCCAGGTTTTTAGTCAGCTGGCGCACTTCTGAGCGCAGACAGTCCAACTCAGTAGGGGGCGCCACCTGCGTTTTGGCTTCCGCCACCAGCGGGAAAAAGGTGGATGCTGCTGGCTTTAGAGTGGCTTCACCCGGGTGATACTGGGTTGCCACCTCAGGCTTCTCCAGGGGTCACACATATGTGAAAAAAAGCAGTCATAGGTCAAAAGTATGCAAAAATAAGAAAAATCTTTATTCAAAATACAAGGATTAAGAGCACAACAGTACACCGATAAAAGGTGCCACTTAGAAGCATATATCAGGAAAAAAGCAAGGAACCATGCATGTGGACATGTCATAAGATACAAGTGATCACATCCAATTTAAGTAATAATGCAGCCATAAACATTAGGAGCATAAATCTATACTCGCCATGTAAGGCAGATTAAATGACATACGTACCACTGCAATAAATGTAGATACACACACGGTCCCTGCTGCCCCAACGCGCGTTTCGGATAGTTCCTTGCTCAGGGGGTGAGGTTGCAACTAACGAGACCATGCTTAAATACACACCAGGCAGGAAATTAGTGTATGCAAATTGTAGGGTCGTCAAGGGAACAAACCAGCGTCCCTGATGCAAGAAAAGGGAGGCCAGTCCGATCAAACATAAAGACAACACGATCAATCAACATAGCGCAGCGATCTAACAGATAGCAGGGACAGCATTGCGGCATGCGATATATAGTAGATTATACCGAACAGGTCAGCCAGCGATTTACGGTGTAAATATGCCGTGATCCAATGCCGGAAAACGCCGAGGAGCAAAAGGTTGTCATGGCAACCGAATCTGTCGTCATCAAAACCGGAAGACCCTGAGACTCATGGGGCCCCATGGAAACAGACGCCACCGATCAGATGCAGAGAGAAACCGGATGTAATGTATGGTGTACAGTTCATATAGCGTCTTGTGCTTGGGTGCGAGGAAAACACATGAGACACAGGTTTGATATAGAAGGACTTGTATTACTTCATACAAGTGGCAAAAATGGTCACACAGTTTGCAGGTACAGAAGCAGGAGACACAGCAGGCCAGCGTAACTTAAGCTCAGCAATAACTCTCCACAACAGGTTCAGGATCTCTTCTCTGTTACCGTAATTCCATGCAAACGTGGATTTATCAAATAGCAGGTTTCCAGAGTCCACAAGTGTTCCAAAGTTCCTCAGTAGGAAATAGCTGGAGTACAAAGTCCAAGGTTTTCCAAGAGTCAGGTCACAGGCTCACTGCAGGCTTGATTCTGAAGCACTGATTGCTCAGCTGAGGCTGCTTAAGAAGCAAGAGGGAGAGAATCAGGGCAGGAACATGAAAGCTGGAAACTCCATATTGACTGAGGGCAAGATAGCTGCAGCAAGACAGAAAGCAAAATGGCTGACGGAAAAAACTGAGTTTCAAGAAACATGTACAAAGAACCTTACATTACTCCCCCCTTAGGGACAACCTCCGGATGACCTCAGACCAGGCTTGTCTGGGTACCTCTGATGAAACTGGCGGAGCAAGCGAGGAGCATTAACGTTATTGACTAGTTCCCATGAGTTGTCCTCCACTGGGTAGCCCTGCCATTTAATCAAATATTGTAACTGATTTCTGTACAACCTGGAATCTAGAATCCTTTCCACCACAAATTCTTCCTGACCATCGACTAGCACTGGGTCAGGGCAAGGAGAAGAACGTCCAGGAAACGTATTGGGTGTTGCAGCCTTTAGTAGGGATACATGAAAGACAGGGTGGATTCTCATAGTTCTGGGCAGTTGAAGACGACAAGCAACGGCACTTATAATTTTACTGATTTTATAGGGTCCAATGTACTTATGTCCCAACTTAGACGATGGAATCCTTAACTTAAGATTTCTGGTTGACAGCCAGACCAAGTCTCCTACCTTGAAAGCTGGTGCAGGTTTACGAAATTTATCTGCTGCTTTCTTGTACCTTTCCTGAGCCAATTCCAGATTTTCCTTTAGAAGATCCATATTCTTTTGTAAAGACGTGATTCTTTCAGCCACTGCTGGCAAGGGTGTTTCTATGGGAAATCGAGGAAGAATGTTAGGATGATAACCTAAATTGGAGTAAAAAGGAGACTGCTTAGTGGAGGCGCTCTGAGAGTTGTTATAAGAGAACTCAGCCAGTGGAAGTAGATCCACCCAATCATCCTGTAGGTGGCAGATAAAGCAGCGGAGATACTGCTTCAGGGTCTGATTGGTTCGTTCTGTCTGTCCATTAGTCTGGGGATGAAAAGCAGAAGAAAGGTTTACTTTAATGTCCAATGCGGCACAGAAATTTTGCCAAAACCTTGAAGTGAATTGCACCCCTCGATCCGAAATAACCTCATCCGGTACTCCATGTAAGCGAAACACATTCTTAATCATCAAATCTGATGTCTGTTTTGCAGTGGGTAAGCCGACACAAGGGATAAAATGAGCTGCCTTTGTTAAACGATCAACCACCACTAGAATGGTGTTCTTCCCTTGAGAGGTTGGTAACTCCACAATGAAGTCCATAGAAATGGATCCCCACGGGCGGGACGGGGTGGGAAGGGGTTGCAACAGACCAGTTGGTGAGGAGCGAGGTGTTTTGCATCTTGCACAGACTTCACATGAAGTGACATAGTTTAAAACATCTTTCCTGTAAGTGGGCCACCAAAAGAAACGAGAAAGAAATTCCTGTGTCTTTAGAATTCCTCTATGCCCAGCTATCTTGGAATCGTGGATGAGTTGCAATACTCTCAATCTGACTGTTTCAGGTATATACAGACGTTGTCCCTGAATCCACACACCATTCTTAAAGACAAGACTTACGTCCCTTGGGGGTTGTGCCAACAAGGAATCCGCATGGTATGCTTCCTTGATGTCCTTAAGTAGGTCTTGATTATGAATCACTCCCAGGAATCTAGAGTCAGGAAGAATAGTCTTAGGAGGAGTAAGTGGACGGGTCTCTGCTGAATGAATCCTAGAGAGTGCATCAGCCTTTCCATTGCGCGATCCTGGCCTATAAGAAATTACAAAATTAAATTGGTTTAGGAAAAGATTCTAGCGAGCCTGGCGAGGAGTCAGGCACTTAGCCGACCTGATAAATTCAAGGTTACGATGGTCTGTCAGGACGACTATTTGCTGTGCAGCTCCCTGAAGAAGGTGTCTCCATTCTTTGAAGGCGGCAATAATGGCCAACAACTCTCTATTGCCCACATCGTAGTTCCTCTCAGCCGAAGACAACTGCTGGGAAAAGAAGGCACAGGGATGCAAGACATTCTTCTCACCTGTTCTCTGAGAGAGTATAGCTCCAATGGCACAGTCTGAAGCATCCACCTCTATTATGAAGGCAAGTTCGGGGTTGGGATGTACTAAGATAGGTGCGGTGGTAAATTTATCCTTTAGACGGGAAAATGCTTCCTGGGCTTGGGGGGTCCAGGAGAACCTAGACTCTTTCCGGGTAAGTTGGGTGATAGGTGACACTACCTCAGAGAAATTCCTAATGAAACGTCTATAGAAGTTGGCAAACCCGATGAAGCGCTGCACCTCCTTCACATTTCTAGGAATTGGCCAATCCTTGATGGCTTGGGTCTTGCTTCCATCCATACTAATTCCTTGTGTAGACAGTACATACCCCAGAAATTGAATTTTGGTCCTATGGAATTCACACTTTTCAAGTTTGATGTAAAGATGGTTTTGTCTTAGACGTTCTAAGACCATTCTCACATGTCCATGATGTTCCTCTGTGGAGTTAGAAAAAATTAGAATATCATCCAAATAAATCACCACGAATGTATTTAGGAGATCCCTGAAGATGTCATTCACCAAGTGTTGGAAAGTGGCTGGGGCGGTACTCAGACCAAAAGGCATAACTAGATATTCAAAGTGTCCATAGCGTGACCTGAATGCAGTCTTCCATTCATCCCAGGTCTAATACGGACCAAGTTATAGGCCCCACGGAGATCCAGTTTAGAGAAAATTTTGGCATGCCGCACTCTCTCCAATAACTCAGGGATTAAAGGCAATGGATAACGGTTTCTAATAGTAACCTTATTGAGTTCCCTATAGTCTACGCAGGGTCTCAGAGATCCATCTTTCTTCTTCACAAAGAAGATGGGTGCACCTGCAGGAGATGAAGAGGGGCGTATGAAGCCCTTGGCTAGATTTTCGTCTATGTAATCCTTTAAAACCTTTAGCTCGGGCCCCGCCAGGGGGTAGATCTTACCAAAAGGTATCTCTGCTCCAGGCAATAATTCAATTGGACAATCATATGGACGGTGAGGGGGAAGCTGGTCAGCGTTCTTCTTGTCACATAAATCCACATAGTCCTGGTATACAGCTGGTAGTTCAGGGACTGACATGGTTCCTTTAGGAACAGAGCAAGCTGAAACTTCTGGACTCATCTGTTTCTCTGGAAAGTGTAATTCCTTGGTCTCCCAGTTAATGGTAGGGTTCTGAGCCTGCAGCCATGGTAGCCCTAGAATAATGGGAAAGTGGGGAGAAGAGATAAGCATAAAGGACAGTTTCTCTTGATGATCTTTACCCATAAGGACCCTCAAAGGCTCCGTTTCCTGATCCACTGGTCCAGAGGTCAGCAGGGAGCCATCCACAGTCTCCATCTGTACTGGAGTAGCCTTCTTCACTGAACGTATCCCCTGTTTCAGAGCAAAGGAGATATCCATAAAATTTCCACTTGCCCCTGAGTCGATCATAGCAGAGCTAGACACCCAGACTGAGTCAACCCAGAGTTTGATGGAAAGGAAGCAATGAGAATTGTTTTTTTTACAACTCAGCTGGGACACCGCTGAGGAAACTTGAAAAATTGCAGCGTTTACACAGTCATCGTCCTCAGAAGTGACGGAGTTTAAGTCCGAGAAATCAATATCTGTTGCTGCAGAACTCTCTGGAGCCTGAGGCTCGGACCTGACAGATCTCCTCTCGCAACACTCACAGTGAATGACTGCTGCAGTAGTCTTACGAGAACGGCTGGGGCAGTTTATAATGAAGTGCCCTGACTTACCACAGTAGAAACATAGATTTTCCTTTAAACGATGTTCTTTGCGTGCATCACTAACCCGTCTTTGTAAAGAGTCCACCTGCATGGGTTCAGGTTCAGGTTCCCGTGTGATCCTACTCAAAGGTTCCTTAGCTGGGGAGGAAGGTAGGAAAAGGTTAGTGCGATTACTTTCGAACCATCTCTCTTGCCTGCGTTCAGTCAGACGAGCATCATACGGATGCAGTAGTTAATAAAGTCACCTAACGCAGTGGGAGGGTCGGCACGAGCAAGTTCATCCTTAATCAGTGGAGACAACCCTTTTCGAAAAATAGATTTTTTGGCGGAACTGTCCCAAGTGGTATCGAGGGCCCATCTCCTGAAATCCAAGGCATATTCGGCTACTGAGCGCTTACCTTGGCGCAAAGTTAACATGGCTGCTTCAGCTGTTGCACCTCGATTGGGGTCATCAAACACCTGCCCCATGGCTGAAATGAAAGCATCAAGATGATCCAAACATTCATCCTCAGTCTCAATCAGAGGGTTTGCCCACATCAAAGCCTTGTTGGTAAGCAACATGATTATAGTAAGCACTTTAGATCATTCAGTGGGAGATTGTGAAGCATGTGCAGAAAAAAAAAGATTGCATTGGTTAATAAATCCCCTGAATTTCTCACGTTCACCGCCAAAATGAAAAGGGGGTAACTTGGGAATCCCAGAACTCGGGGTTATGGCAGGAGCCTGGACTCGTTCCTCTAGAACCTCAATCCTGGCTTGTAAATCCTGGGTAGTTTGTCCAAACACTTGCAAATTGTGATTAGTGAGGTCCTGTAGGTTTGCAAAACGGGTCTTTATAGTCTGTAATTCTGCAAGGATTGTATCAGTCACTCCTGCAAAGCTCCTTTATGCGAGCCTCCATCTTCCAGATCTTTTAAGACAGGAGTACTGAAAGGAGAACAAAAAAAAACAATAGTGTTTACCTGTGGTAACACTGCAGAGTAAAATTAAGGGAATTGCTCACCTGGAATGTTTGTGAGAAGTCACAACCACTGTCATCACAGAAAGTATAACCGGACATCTGATATCCACAGTCACAGCAGACACAGCCTTCCCAGACCCAGCAGACACTAACGTTTGGCTTCAGAATCTTGTAATGTATGGTGTACAGTTCATATAGCGTCTTGTGCTTGGGTGCGAGGAAAACACATGAGACACAGGTTTGATATAGAAGGACTTGTATTACTTCATACAAGTGGCAAAAATGGTCACACAGTTTGCAGGTACAGAAGCAGGAGACACAGCAGGCCAGCGTAACTTAAGCTCAGCAATAACTCTCCACAACAGGTTCAGGATCTCTTCTCTGTTACCGTAATTCCATGCAAACGTGGATTTATCAAATAGCAGGTTTCCAGAGTCCACAAGTGTTCCAAAGTTCCTCAGTAGGAAATAGCTGGAGTACAAAGTCCAAGGTTTTCCAGGAGTCAGGTCACAGGCTCACTGCAGGCTTGATTCTGAAGCACTGATTGCTCAGCTGAGGCTGCTTAAGAAGCAAGAGGGAGAGAATCAGGGCGGGAACATGAAAGCTGGAAACTCCATATTGACTGAGGGCAAGATAGCTGCAGCAAGACAGAAAGCAAAATGGCCGACGGAAAAACTGAGTTTCAAGAAACATGTACAAAGAACCTTACACCGGAAGTCACAGACAGACCAGCACCCTTTTTCTGTTTACCGTGACCTATGCTTGGATTCACACCAGTTGCTTGACTAGCGATACGGATAAGCTATGATGGACATCCTTATACCTTTTCGTTCCGCTGCGGTGCTGGTCTCTTTGTGACTTCCGGTTTCTCTCTGCATCTGATCGGTGGCGTCTGTTTCCATGGGGCCCTATGAGTCTCAGCATCTTCCGGTTTTGATGACGACAGATTCGGTTGCCATGACAACCTTTTGCTCCTCGGCGTTTTCCGGCATTGGATCACGGCATATTTACACCATAAATCGCTGGCTGACCTGTTCGGTATAATCTACTATATATCGCATGCCGCAATGCTGTCCCTGCTATCTGTTAGATCGCTGCGCTATGTTGATTGATCGTGTTGTCTTTATGTTTGATCGGACTGGCCTCCCTTTTCTTGTATCAGGGACGCTGGTTCGTTCCCTTGACGACCCTACAATTTGCATACACTAATTTCCTGCCTGGTGTGTATTTAAGCATGGTCTCGTTAGTTGCAACCTCACCCCCTGAGGAAGGAACTATCCGAAACGCGCGTTGGGGCAGCAGGGACCGTGTGTGTGTATCTACATTTATTGCAGTGGTACGTATGTCATTTAATCTGCCTTACATGGCGAGTATAGATTTATGCTCCTAATGTTTATGGCTGCATTATTACTTAAATTGGATGTGATCACTTGTATCTTATGACATGTCCACATGCATGGTTCCTTGCTTTTTTCCTGATATATGCTTCTAAGTGGCACCTTTTATCTGTGTACTGTTGTGCTCTTAATCCTTGTATTTTGAATAAAGATTTTTCTTATTTTTGCATACTTTTGACCTATGACTACTTTTTTTCACATATGTGTGCTTCTGTTATTTGCAGTTTGGTCTAATATGGTCCTATCAGTCTCTCACAATTATATGTCTCACACTCACTACTAATGATACTGTTTACATATAGACTGAGATGTTGATTTTTTCACATGTTTGGTTTTTTCTCCAGGGGTCGCAGTCCTTTTATAGCATATCTTTTAAGGCATCAAAGGTAGCGTCAGGATGATCCAAGGACCACCAGTGCACAGTTCTGCTTTCAGCTTGGGACCTCAGTCCCCGTACAAATTGTTCCTTCAACATTTTGCTTTCATTAATGGCACTTATAGGGTTGACCTGTTTGAGAGCTCGCAGGGCCCCCTGTAGTCGGCAGGCGTAGTCCCTAATACTGTCATCTGGTCTCTGGGAGCATTGGTAAAACCTCATCCGGAGATCTGTTTCAGTGCGGTCCTCAAAAATAGTCTGTAGCTTTAAGAAAATTGAAAGCACTGATTCCTGGTCTGCAGCTGTCCAAGTCTCTACTTCCCTTTTCTGCAGCACCAGTCAATTGTCCCAATACCACTGCAGCTCTTTGTTTCTCTGTCATAGGGTAAATGTCCATTATGCTGCATATTTTGCGCTTGAACCCTGACAGGGTATCCGGCTTACCGCTATACTGAGGGAGCCACTTTGCTCCAGGCAGGTATGGGAGCGTCAGCGGCACTATCGGGGCCACCGGACCTGGTGAGGGGCCAACGTTTCCACCCCGCACGGCAGCACCGCGGGTAAGTCACCGGAGCGGTCGCCCTGGGCCGCGCTGTCAGCTTGTGGCTGCGACATGTCTGTGCCCCCCTAGTTAAGTGTGGCCTACCTTCTCCTGAAGGCTGCAGCTCTGCCAGGCACAGCGATGTGGAAGGACCTGCGTCGCCGGCGCTCTGACGTCAGAGCGATCACTGAAGCTCTCCACAGGACCTGCCGCCGCGTCAGCGTTGGGGGCATGTCCGGGACTCCGCGCACTTTCTGCAGGTACGCCCCTTCTCTTTGCGCTGTAGCGCTGTACTTTGGTGGGCAATGGCGGACAAAATCTCAACAACAGTAACACAGTCTCTGGCACAAAAACAGTCCACTTAGGCACACAGGACTCACATATAGCGAGCTTCTTATCCTGTTCGTGATGCCAAGTTTAGATGAGTCGCACGTAGCAGGGCTTTGGGGTACTCGGCACCGAGCCCGTTCACTTCACTGGGGGATGTCACGGGTAGCGCAGCTCGGTCCATTGCCCTGGGCGCTCACTAAAAAGGGGATATTTACAGGGGATTGTAGAATGTTCGTGACGCCACCTGTGGTTCCTGGTCAGGGTGACCAGCGCTGCAGGGTGAATCCTCTGAGGGGTTTTTATTGGGCAGCAAGGTGTTAAGTCTCCCACAGGCGAGACTGATCCCTCGAGGTATTTGGCGGTGCAGGGGTGAAGGAGCAATAATGCAGACACACACAAGACAGTCTCTTTCTGTACCTTTACTGGTGATGAAGTTGCAGGCACGTCCCGGGAGGCCGTCAGGGTGAAGGATGCACGTCCAGTAATCCACTGAGTAGGTGTAAGGCCTCCTTACGTCTATTTGTGTGTGAGTTTCTAACTTGCATAAAACAGAGTTTAACTCCTTCTCTTTGCTACGCCCGGCTGATCTTGTGGTGGAGCCTTCTTTTGGACAGAACTAGTCTCTATATGCAGGGCCCTGCTAGACTCTTGTTCTTCCTGAGCCCGGTTACGTATCAGCACTGAAGGGCCCCTCTGTGACTTGTAGTCCAGTAGGGTCTCCGGTGTCTTCTACCAGTCGTGCAGATGCTGGTAAGCGCGGACCCGGTGTCCAGTGGTGCAGAGTCGAGGTAAGCTATTAATGCTGGTTGACCTCGGTCACTCTCTTTCCCTTTTCCACTTGCCTGTCGTCCTACTCTCACCACTATCATAAGCACAAGCAGCAGTAGATGTCAGCTTCCTTCTCTTCACCGCTCTCTAAGCGTTGGCACGATTACTTTCTGAAACAGCTCACTGTTGGAATCTCAGTGGACTCAACCTTGACCAGACCAAGTGGCAATCCTTTCCACTACACTGGACTCCACTATATAAGCTGAGTGTTTGCTGAAGTCCTCAGGCTTTCAGATAAGTCTTTCTTTCTGGCTAGAGTTCCCTCTCAGCATGTCTGAGGTAACTAGCTCGTTTTCTTCCGTCTCGTCTGACAGGAATGTCTTTCTCCTCTCACTCTCTGAGGTGTTCTGCTGTTCTGAGGTAAAACCAACGACTAGCTAACTCGCAGCTAGACTGCCTTATCTCACTGCTATCATTTCAAGGGCTCCCTCTGGTGGTACCAGGGAAAAATGTGAAATGTTGTGTGCAATGGGTTTTCGTGGATTTACCTTTCCGTGCATTCTCCAGGGTAACATGTGGCTCCAGTCACAGCTGGGCTACACAAGCCAACAGATAGTTCAGGTGTATGAAGGACATGCCACACTGTTCAATATGTGGCTTGTTTTTTTTATTTTTTACCCCAAAATAGTGTGTAGAAATAGGGTAACAGACAGCAAATACAGTGGAATGTAGCCCTGAAATGACACAATTTGTAGCCCACAGATAGATCAGGCGTCAGACGGAGATACCACCCTCTTAATTATGTGGCCTGTTTTGTTTAATTTTTTACCCCAAAATAGTCTATTGAACTAGGGTAAGACACAGAAAAAAAGGGAAATGTAGCCCTGAAATGCCACAATTTGTAGCCCACAGATAAATTTGGCGTCTGACGGAGATACCACACTGTTCAATATGTGGCTTGTTTTTTTTTATTTTTTACACCAAAATATTCTAGAGAACTATTGTAAGACTAGCAAATAAAGGTTAATGTAGGCCTGAAATGCTACAATTTGTAGCCCACAGATAGAACAGACGTCTGACAGAATTACCACACTGTTCAATATGTGGCCTGTATTTTTAAATTTTTGACCCCAAGATAGTGTATAGAAATAGTGTAACAGACAGAAAATACAGTGGAATGTAGCCCTGAAATGCTACAAATTGTATCCCACAGATAGATCAGGCATCTGATTGAGTGTTATACTCGGTCCCCGTGCTGGCTCTGCTCTCCGTTCTGGTCACTTACCTTCTGCTCCCTCTGCTTCCCAGCGTTCTGCTTCCTCTCCCAGTTCCTGGCACGCTGCCAGCATGCCTCCAGAAAGAATACTTAGGACGCGAGGCCGTCTCCACCCTCTCTCTTAAAGGGGCAGCGTGCATTTTTTGAAAATGTCAATCAACCAATGGCAACGCACTGATTACTATATCTGGCCACTCCACCATAGGGGGAGTGCCGGAGCAACGTGTTTCTATCATTGCTACATCCGGTTCTGACTCTGATCTGTCTGTGCTGCGTTAGCAGTCTCTGTGCTTCGCTCATTCTATTTGTCTCCACAGATCATTGGGATCCTGTATCCGGCTATCTCTGACAATCTCGGCTACCACTGGCGCAAGTGTCATCCCGTTCCGCCATCAGCCATCCGTGTCCGTGGACTGTGACAAGGTTACTGGAGCCAGCCTGAACCAGGACCTTCCTCATCTACGTTTAACCCTCCACGGTTTCTGCTATCTTATCTGTTACCCCTTTTGGTCCCTCTGGGACAGCTGTCATGTGTCCGGGGTCTAACTGGAGGTAGCACCTGTGTCCCCCGGGTATTCCATTCTGGGCCTGTTCGAGGGGCCTTACTACGGGTACCCGGGGCTCACTAGTCACGCCCCCTTTGGAGCCCCCCAGACCGCGGTCTCGAGGTTCCACTTCAAAAATAAAAGACGAATGTGAACTTCACCATCTCTGCCTCCGCTTCCATTCGTTACAGATTTCTCCGGCCATGGAACCCGCTGGTTCCCAGAGACCTCCGACCACGGAACTGTGCCAGGAGGTGGCCTATTTAGGAGTTCAACAGGACAAGATCACGACTTATCTACGCAGCTTGTCTACCTGCATGGATTCTCTGGTGTCCTCGTCTGCACCTGACTCTTCTATCAGCACTCAGGTACCAGTCTCCATGGCAAGTAAAGGACCTCGCCTGGCGGCTCCTACCTGCTTCCAGGGTGATCCTACTCAGTGTCGGGGTTTTCTCAATCAGTGCACTCTACACTTCGAAATCTTGGGGCATATGTTTGATTCTGACCGAGCCAAGGTGGGCTTAATCATGTCACATTTGGGAGGAGAGGCTCTCGCCTGGCTAAAACCACTATGGGAGAGAGGGGACCCGCTGGTTAATAATCTTCAATCTTTCTTAGAGGCTTTTCGCAGGACCTTCGATGAACCTGGTCGCACCACTTCGACCGCTTCAGCCTTGCTTCGCCTGCGCCAAGGAACTCTCACGGTGGCTCAGTATGCGGTTAAGTTCCGCACCCTCTCGTCTGAATTATCTTGGAACAATGAAGCCTTGGTAGCTAACTTCTGGGAAGGCCTGTCAGGAAGAATCAAGGATGAGCTGGCGGGACGGGACAGACCTACCACCTTGGAAGAGCTAATATCCTTGGCAACCCAAATTGACCTGCGTTTTCAGGAGCGTTCCAGGGAGATCAAGCGGGACAAAAGGCCCTATCACCTGGTCTCTAGCTTGTTCAAAACAGGTACCACGCCTTCCTCTCCAGAGGCCATGGAGGTAGACCGTGTAAGTTTGGCCACCCGCCGCCGGGAGGCGCGTCGTAAGGAAGGAAGTTGTTACTACTGCGGTAGTTCTGAGCATCTGATCCATTCCTGTTCTAAGAAGTCGGGAAACTCCAGTGCCTAGGTTCGGTAGGCGAGGCCACCCTAAGTAGAGAACAGTCCTCTCCTTCATTGCAAATCTCGATCTCTGTGTCCTGCGGAGCAATAAAATTCTCCGAACATCGTTTACTGGATTCTGGAGCTGCAGGGAACTTCATCCAGCAGGCGGTTGTGGATGATTACCGCTTACCAATCCAGCGTCTTCCTGATCCGTTACGGGTGACCACGGTAGATGGCAAACCACTGACCGAGCCCATCCAGTTCCAGACCGAGCTGGTGGAACTCCGGGTAGGTCTAATGCATGCTGAAAGAATCCGTTTTTATGTATATCCCGGTTTGTCTCATCCCTTGCTTTTAGGTTTACCCTGGCTCCAGATGCATGAACCGGTCCTAAATTGGAGAACTGGAGAGGTTATGCGTTGGAGGGATACCTGCATGAATCGATGCCTAATCCGGATTCAACCTGTCTCGCCTCCAGTCCAGCCTGATACCCTGCCAGGGTTGCCTTCCTCCTATTGGTCCTTCTCTGACGTCTTTGGAAAAAAGGAGGCTGAGAAGCTACCTCCACACAGGTCTTATGACTGTCAGATAGAGCTTCTACCTGGAACATCTCCTCCTCGCGGGAGAGTTTATCCTCTTGCTCAGGCAGAGACTCAGGCTATGTCGGACTACATCCAAGAGAACCTGGCAAGAGGATTTATCCTGAAGTCATCTTCACCGGCAGGAGCAGGATTCTTCTTTGTGAAGAAGAAGGATGGATCCTTGCGGCCCTGTATCGACTACCGGGGTCTAAACCAGATCACGGTAAAAAACAGGTATCCATTACCTCTTATTTCAGAGCTGTTTGATCGTCTTCGAGGGGCCAAGATCTTCACTAAATTGGATCTCAGAGGGGCCTACAACCTGATCCGAATCAGAAAAGGAGACGAATGGAAAACAGCCTTCAACACCCGTGATGGCCACTACGAATATCTGGTAATGCCGTTTGGCCTAAGCAATGCACCTGCGGTCTTTCAGGAATTTGTTAATGACATTTTCAGGGACCTGCTCTATACTTGTGTCATTGTCTACCTGGACGACATTTTGATTTTCTCTGCAGACCTGGCCTCACACCGGAGGCAAGTACGCCTGGTCTTACAAAGACTGAGAGAGAACAGGCTATATGCCAAATATGAAAAATGCCTCTTTGAGCAATCTTCTTTGCCTTTCCTTGGTGTGGTGTAGTGACACCTGATGCAGCTAGGGGGCACTGTGTATGCTCCTCGAGGTATGCATGGAAGCATGGTTTGTGTTGTGGTGAAGGACCTGTGATGAGGTCATGATCAGGTGACCTAACCATGTGATCCTGACCTCACCTATGTTATGTGTATCAAAAGGACCTGTGATGAGGTCATGATCAGGTGACCTAACCATGTGATCCTGACCTCACCTATGGGTGGGGTTACACCTATGTAATGGAGTTTGTTTTGCACCTGTGAGAGAGTGTGTGGGAGTCTGCCAGTGTGGACAGGCTTCCATGTGTCCAAGGCAGGACATTACAGAGAGGTCTCTGTGAATGAAGAGTGAGGCTCCAGGCAGGAGCTGAAGCATTGAAGAGCTGTATTATATGTTACCATATGGTTTATGATGTAATAAACCTAAGGACTTTTTGCATAAGATCGAGTCTCCTGATTTACCTCTGAAGCAGCCGAGTGAGTGAAACCTTACAATTGGTGGATGGAATGCTGGCAGCGGCCCAAGGAGCACATGTTCCAGGACTGGGAGTGAGAAGATACAAAAAAAGGCTGCACTCAAGCATACTAAGGCATGACAATATGGAATACATGAAATTTAGAATAGCAATATGGCTTTGGAATATAAGGAAAAATTTGAGACACTTAGTATAAACATTTGGCCAAACATTTTAAAGCCCACCAACCATCGTCAAGGTGGTCTCAATACTGGTGAGTCCCTGACCTAATGTGAACATACCTCTATTAGGCTGATATCTGAATTTCTGGGTGAATATGCACCTCTGTCAGCAATGCCTGCATTTATGGGTAAAGTAGGGACCTGGTGTAATTAAAATCACCACCTGGTGGGGGCGGAGTGCTCGGTCAGCAAGCTAACATTCAATAGACAAAAAAAACCTGACTGGCACATCCAGACTAATGTGAACTAGGTGCAAACCAAGGGAAGCTACCCCCATGTAAAACATACAAAAAAAGGCTGCACTCAAGCATACTAAGGCATGACAATATGGAATACATGAAATTTAGAATAGCAATATGGCTTTGGAATATAAGGAAAAATTTGAGATGCTTAGTATAAACATTTGGCCAAACATTTTAAAGCCCACCAACCATCGTCAAGGTGGTCTCAATACTGGTGAGTCCCTGACCTAATGTGAACATACCTCTATTAGGCTGATATCTGAATTTCTGGGTGAATATGCACCTCTGTCAGCAATGCCTGCATTTATGGGTAAAGTAGGGACCTGGTGTAATTAAAATCACCACCTGGTGGGGGCGGAGTGCTCGGTCAGCAAGCTAACATTCAATAGACAAAAAAAACCTGACTGGCACATCCAGACTAATGTGAACTAGGTGCAAACCAAGGGAAGCTACCCCCATGTAAAACATACAAAAAAAGGCTGCACTCAAGCATACTAAGGCATGACAATATGGAATACATGAAATTTAGAATAGCAATATGGCTTTGGAATACAAGGAAAAATTTGAGACGCTTAGTATAAACATTTGGCTAAACATTTTAAAGCCCACCAACCATCGTCAAGGTGGTCTCAATACTGGTGAGTCCCTGACCTAATGTGAACATACCTCTATTAGGCTGATATCTGAATTTCTGGGTGAATATGCACCTCTGTCAGCAATGCCTGCATTTATGGGTAAAGTAGGGACCTGGTGTAATTAAAATCACCACCTGGTGGGGGCGGAGTGCTCGGTCAGCAAGCTAACATTCAATAGACAAAAAAAACCTGACTGGCACATCCAGACTAATGTGAACTAGGTGCAAACCAAGGGAAGCTACCCCCATGTAAAACATACAAAAAAAGGCTGCACTCAAGCATACTAAGGCATGACAATATGGAATACATGAAATTTAGAATAGCAATATGGCTTTGGAATATAAGGAAAAATTTGAGACGCTTAGTATAAACATTTGGCCAAACATTTTAAAGCCCACCAACCATCGTCAAGGTGGTCTCAATACTGGTGAGTCCCTGACCTAATGTGAACATACCTCTATTAGGCTGATATCTGAATTTCTGGGTGAATATGCACCTCTGTCAGCAATGCCTGCATTTATGGGTAAAGTAGGGACCTGGTGTAATTAAAATCACCATCTGGTGGGGGCGGAGTGCTCGTTTTTTTTTGTCTACTGGGAGTGAGAAGAATCAGTGAGAAACTATTTATTTTTTTGGTGTTTTTTTTCTCTGGAACACGTGTGAGGTGTGTGCTGTGGCTCATCGGAGTCCACGAAGGTGACAAGCGGCTGGCTGTGACTCGTGGGGTCACGAAGGTGACAAGCGGCAAGACAGCGCAGCGTGCAGAGACTTATGGTAGCAGGAGCTACAGTGACTTGCAGCAAGAGGTTCTGCAGCAGCAAGAGCTGCAGTGGCAGCAGCGGCTTGTGCGCGGTAGCCGGAGGTGCTGGCGGAAGGTGACAGTACCAGCAGGAGCTGGGGAGGTACCATAAGGACATCAGAGGTCCAGAGTGGGTGACCTCTTAAAGGAACAGTACCAGCCCAAAGAGACATAAGGGTCTGTGCGAACTGGGGTCTGGTAGAGCCGTGGGGGGAGTCCACGGTGTACAACCCAAAAGGGGATGGTGGCCCAAAAGGGGGCGGAGTCCAAAAAGGGGGCGGTTGGCAAAAAAGGGGTGGAGGATCCCAATGTTAAAGGGGAGGTCCAGACAAACTGTTGCCAGGGGCAAATATGTTATATGTGTCCAGTCTGCCTTAGGAACTATCCGCCCGGCACACTACTACGGGGGTTTACCCTGCAGATACACCATGAAGAGGTGGTGGGTCTGGTCGACTCGGGGAGTCCGGTGACTCTAGTGAGGGTTGCACCTGACGGGTTTCAAATACCTGGAAGAAAGGTCGGGGTCACCTGTATCCATGGGGACACAAAGGATTATTCAGTGGCCAGGGTAATCTTTGAGACAGGCTGGGACATTGCAGGACAGGATGTCGCTATAATCCCTAATTTGTCGTGTCCAGTGGTCATAGGTCGGGACTCTAAACTGTTCTCTGGCTTGTGGGACAGGGGAGTTCCTTTACAGCAGGAGGGAGGCCTCTCTACTGTTGGGGTGGCAGACATTGGGACAGTGACACCTCCCAAAACTGACTAGTCAGACGGTGACACAGGAGGAAAGGATGCGTCTGCCCCACGTACTGACATGATGTCCCCTGAAATGTATGACAACAGAACCCATGACGATGTGGTAGTTAAGACCTCTAGAACGGACACCCGGTTAGAAGGTAACGGGAGGGGCCCCGAGAGTGACTCCTGTGCAGACTGTGACTCGACCGCAAGGGAAAGCGAGTGCAGTAACGTGGAGCCGAGTAAAAATGGCCGATCTTCCTCTCGCCGCAGGGGCCGTGGAAAGGCGGGACAGGCTACATCCTCTAAGAAGCAAAATGATGAGGAAGAGTCAGGGTCAGGTACCGGTCAGGTGACTGTCCTTAATGAGGAGATAGAGCTGTGTAAAGAAACAGTGAAAGAGGCAGTCGAGCAGGAAAGGGTCCTGAGACGAATGATTGAGCACAAAGTGGAGGAGCTGGAGAAGGAAGTCTCTAAGCTCAGAGTTCGTCTGTCAGCGTGTAAGAGTATGAACAAGGCTCTATGGAGAGAGACGGAGGTGCTCAGAGAGGCCCAAGAGAAACATCAGCAGGAGTGTCGCTGCTTGGCAGAAGAGCGAGATGTAGTTCTCCGAGAGCTCAAGATGGAGGAGGAGACTGGTGCCCAGCTCCAGAAATCTCTGGGAGAAGAAATCCAGCAAGGGAAGTGCCATGCAGATGGGCACACAAGGGAGAGTGATGTCTTGGAAAACTGTACTAACGCTCAGAACGAGGAGGTACAACAGTCTGTCCAAGAAGGTGACGGGTCCGTTTTCAAGTGTGTAATAGAGATACCCGAAGACAGGCGAGAAGTGTGTGCCATTGAGGAGGTGCATGATGCCTTTAGAAAGGCAGTAGAAGCATGCAGTGTGAACTGGGTGCCAGAGATGAAACAGTTGGTCATACTGTCGACTAGGGAAGTCACGATGAAGCGGGTGGCTATCCTGAGGGACATGCACCTACATTGTCTCCGCACAAAGCAAATGATCCTGTTGAGAAATCACGAAGCCACTCGACGTCTGGAGCAAGTAAGAAAGACTCAAAATCAGCTTGGCTTGATGGAAGACATTGTTCAAGTGCCCAGAGGTCTGGTGAAGAAGGTCATCGGAAGGCTCGGGAAAGTAATGCAGGAGATGGTAAATAAGTCCGGTGTGACGAGAGTCAGGATTCCGGCTGATGACGAAGTCCAGGTCGTGGGTGAAGACGGGATGGTTCCTTTCCTCGTTGTCGGATCCAGGGAGAGCCTTGGGAATATCCGGATGCTCCTGGAGTATCGTGTGTCCTACCTGAGAGAAGTAGAGCAACTACGACTTGAGAGGGACCAGGTCAACAGGAACCTGCAGAAAATAGAAAGAAGATGGCCTCCACCTTCAACCCGTGGTATTGAGAGGAGAAGAGATAGAAGTAGTGATGCCTCAGTTAGCTCAGTGATGAGTGACTTAAGCAGGAGAACCTATAGTGGAAAAAATGAAAGGACGCAGACCAGACAGGACGTATGGGTGCAAGTGAATTGCTACGCCGTACTGACCGCTGGGGAGGCGGGTGGTCTGACAGAGGGCCCGACTTAGCCAGACGGTTTGACTGGCAGAGACGACCGAGAAGGATCTCTGGTCGGGTAATAAGTGTTCAACCCCACAAGTTTGAACAGGGGGGGAGGTATGTGGTGTAGTGACACCTGATGCAGCTAGGGGGCACTGTGTATGCTCCTCGAGGTATGCATGGAAGCATGGTTTGTGTTGTGGTGAAGGACCTGTGATGAGGTCATGATCAGGTGACCTAACCATGTGATCCTGACCTCACCTATGTTATGTGTATCAAAAGGACCTGTGATGAGGTCATGATCAGGTGACCTAACCATGTGATCCTGACCTCACCTATGTTATGTGTATCAAAAGGACCTGTGATGAGGCATGATCAGGTGACCTAACCATGTGATCCTGACCTCACCTATGGGTGGGGTTACACCTATGTAATGGAGTTTGTTTTGCACCTGTGAGAGAGTGTGTGGGAGTCTGCCAGTGTGGACAGGCTTCCATGTGTCCAAGGCAGGACATTACAGAGAGGTCTCTGTGAATGAAGAGTGAGGCTCCAGGCAGGAGCTGAAGCATTGAAGAGCTGTATTATATGTTACCATATGGTTTATGATGTAATAAACCTAAGGACTTTTTGCATAAGATCGAGTCTCCTGATTTACCTCTGAAGCAGCCGAGTGAGTGAAACCTTACATTGGGTACATTGTATCTTCCACAGGATTAAAGATGGACCCGGAGAAGTTGTCTGCCGTCCTCAAGTGGCCTCGTCCGTCTGGGCTAAAAGCCATACAACGGTTCCTGGGGTTCGCCAACTACTACCGGCAATTCATTCCACACTTTTCCTCCCAGTGGCTCCGCTCACAGCTTTAACCCAGAAAGGTGTAAACTCCAAGGATTGGCCCTCCGAGGCAGAAGAGGCCTTTGTTTCTCTCAAAAATGCCTTCGCTTCCGCAACCGTTCTTCATCGTCCTAATTCTAATGAGCAATTTTTTCTTGAGGTAGACGCTTCTTCCATAGGTGCAGGAGCAGTTCTCACCCAGAAAGCATCTACCGGTCGAATGATCTCTTGTGGTTTTTTTTCCAAGGTTTTTTCTCCTGCCGAAAGGAACTACTCCATTGGAGATTGGGAACTGTTGGCTATCAAGTTGGCTTTGCAAGAATGGAGACATTTGCTTGAGGGCGCTCATCACCAGGTAGTCATATTCACCGACCATAAAAACCTTGCCTACCTCCAATCTGCTCTGAGGCTGAATCCCTGCCAGGCCCGGTGGGCGTTGTTTTTTGCTCGTTTCAATTTTGTCCTTCATTTCCGTCCAGCTGACAAGAACATTAAGGCAGACGCACTCTCCAGAGCCTTTTTGCCTCCTGAACTGGAGGAGGAACATCAGCACATTATTGAACCTTCAAGGTTAGTCTCTGTTGCCTCCATTGATCTTGCCCGGCTTCCTCCAGGGAAGACTCTCGTGTCCACTTCTGAACGTAATCGTGTCGTGCGGTGGGGTCATTCTTCTAAGTTGGCTGGCCATGCTGGTCAGAAAAAGACTCATCAACTCATCACCCGTTACTACTGGTGGCCTACCATGGGTAAGGATATCCAGGAGTACGTCGCAGCCTGTCCTTCATGTGCCCGTAACAAGACTGATAAATGTCTACCAGCCGGCAGGCTTCTGCCTCTCCCGATTCCGTCTGCTCCCTGGCAGCACATCGCGATGGATTTCATCACGGATCTTCCCATTTCTTCTGGCTGCTCAGTGGTATGGGTTGTGGTGGACCGCTTCTCTAAAATGGCTCACTTCGTTCCTCTATCTGGTCTTCTGTCTGCTCCAGAACTGGCCACTCACTTCATTCAGCACATCTTCCGTCTACATGGATTTCCTCTCCACATCGTGTCCGACAGGGGCGTCCAGTTTACCTCTAAGTTCTGGAAAGCAGTCTGTAAAATGGTAAAAATAGAACTAGATTTTTCTTCGGCATACCATCCCCAGTCCAATGGGCAGGTGGAGAGGATCAATCAAATCCTGCCTGGATACCTGCGTCACTTCGTCAACGCTCATCATGACGACTGGGTGGAATTACTGCCCTGGGCGGAATTCTCCTACAACAACCAAGTAAGTGAATCTTCTGGAAAATCTCCCTTTCAGATTGTGTTTGGACTCCAACCCGGAATTCCTCTTCCTTTCTCTGGACCGTCTGGTGTTCCGGCAGCCGATACCTTTTCCAGAGATTTCTCGGACATTTGGAAAGATACCAAGACTGCTTTGGATAGAGATTCTCAACGTATGAAAAGGCACGCAGACAAAAGACGCTTGGATGCTCCCATCTTTCATCCTGGAGACAAGGTATGGCTCTCCTCCAAGTACATCCGTTTGAAGTTGCCTTTGTACAAATTGGGTCCCCGTTTCATTGGTCCCTTTGAAGTCTTGAGACAAATCAACCTGGTCTCATACAAACTGAAATTGCCTATTTTCCTACGTGTGCCTAACTCCTTTCATGTTTCCCTCCTCAAACCAGTAGTTTTGACCTCGTTCTTTAAGGACCCGGGTACCACTCCAGATCCGGTCTCTGAGGATGATGTTTTTGAGTAAAACATATCTTGGCCACTAAGAAAGTAAGAGGTAGGGCCTATTACCTGGTGGACTGGAAAGGTTTTGGTCCTGAGGAGAGTTCTTGGGAGCCTAAAGAGAACATCCAAGTTCCTCTTCTTTTTAAAAAATTTCATGCAGGTTTGAAAAAGAGGGGGTAAAGAGGGGGATACTGTTACACTCGGTCCCCGTGCTGGCTCTGCTCTCCGTTCTGGTCACTTACCTTATGCTCCCTCTGCTTCCCAGCGTCCTGCTTCCTCTCCCAGTTCCTGGCACGCTGCCAGCAGGCCTCCAGAAAGAATACTTAGGACGCGAGGCCGTCTCCACCCTCTCTCTTAAAGGGGCAGCGTGCATTTTTTGAAAATGTCAATCAACCAATGGCAACGCACTGATTACTATATCTGGCCACTCTACCATAGAGGGAGTGCCGGAGCAACGTGTTTCTATCATTGCTACATCCGGTTCTAACTCTGATCTGTCTGCACTGCGTTAGCAGTCTCTGTGCTTCACTCATTCTATTTGTCTCCACAGATCATTGAGATCCTGTATCCGGCTATCTCTGACAATCTCGGCTACTACTGGCGCAAGTGTCATCCCGTTCCGCCATCAGCCATCCGTGTCCGTGGACTGTGACAAGGTTACTGGAGCCAGTCTGAACCAGGACATTTCTCATCTACGTTTAACCCTCCACAGTTTCTGCTATCTTATCTGTTACCCCTTTTGGTCCCTCTGGGACAGCTGCCACGTGTCCGGGGTCTAACTGGAGGTAGCACCTGTGTCCTCCGGGTATTCCATTCTGGTCCTGTTCGAGGGGCCTTACTACGGGTACCCGGGGCTCACTAGTCATGCCCCCTTTGGACCCCCCCGGACCGCGGTCTCGAGGTTCCACTTCAAAAATAAAAGACGAATGTGAACTTCACTATCTCTGCCTCTGCTTCCATTTGTTACATTGAGATACCACACTGTTCAATATGTGGCCTGTTATTTTTATTTTTTACAGCAAAATAGTGTATAAAAAATGTGTAACAGACAGCAAATACAGTGGAATGTAGCCCCAAAATGCCACAATTTGTAGCCCACAGACAGATCAAGCGTTTGACAGAGATACCACACAATTCAATATGTGGCCTGGTTTTTTTATTTTTTACCCCAAAATAGTGTATAGAAATGGGGTAACAGACAGCAAATACAGTGGAATGTAGGCCTGAAATCCTACAATTTTTAGCCCACAGATAGATCAGTCCTCTGACGGAGATACCACACTGTTCAATATGTGGCCTGTTTTTTTTGTTTTTTACACCAAAATAGTGTATAGAAATAGGGTAACAGACAGCAAATACAGGGGAATGTAGCCCTGAAATGCCACAATTTGTAGCCCACAGATAGATCAGGCGTCTGACAGAGATACCACACTGTTGAATATGTGGCCTGTATTTTTAAATTTTTGACCCTAGGAAAGTGTATAGAAATAACATATATGAGAAATAACATATATGAACTGTTCCAATATTTATGTTCATCCCTCTGCCATAATGACAGTTCTGCTTCATGTCACTTGTCTTATCTTATTGCATTTTTTCTGTGCTGTGTTATGTATAAATATGTGATTCTTCAGATGTTGTATTAGTCTTCGCCTGATGAAGAGACCTGAGTAGTCTCGAAAGCTTGCAATTTGTTACCATCTTTTCAGTTAGCCATTAAAAGGTATCAACCACTGAGGACTCTCAAGTCTAAATATTTTTAGAAATAACATAGTTATTAAGGTTGAAGGAAGACTTTAAGTCCATCTACTTCAACCCATATCCTATCCTAACCTGCCCTAACATGTTGATCCAGAGGAAGGCAAAAAAAACCCAAGTGGCAAACAGTAAGCTTCACATTGGGGAAAAAAATTCCTTCCCGACTCCACATACGGCAATCAGACTAGCTCCCTGGATCAACGCAGTATCTAGGAAACTAGTGAATATAGCCTGTAATATTATACTTTTCAAGAAAGGCATCCAGTCCCTTCTTAAATTTTAGCAAGGAATCACTCATTACAACATTAGAAGGCACAGAGTTCCATAGTCTCATTGCTCTTACAATAAAGAATCTGCGTCTGTGATTATGGCTAAACCTTCTTTCCTCCAGACGTAGAGGATGCCCCCTTGTCCCCGTCACAGGTCTAAGAGTAAAAAGATCATTAGAAAGGTCTTTGTACTGTCCCCTCATATATTTATACATTGTAATAAGATTACCCCTAAGCCTTCGTTTTTCCAAACTAAATAACCCCAAGTGTAATAACCTGTCTTGGTATTGCAGACCCCCCAGTTCTCTAATAACCTTGGTCGCTCTTCTCTGCACTCGCTCCAGTTCAGCTATGTCTTTCTTATACACCGGAGACCAGAACTGCACACAGTATTCTAAGTGTGGTCGCACCAGTGACTTGTATAGAGGTAAAATTATGTTCTCCTTATGAGCATCTATGCCTCTTTTAATGAATCCCATTATTTTATTTGCCTTGGCAGCAGCTGCCTGACATTGGCCACTAAATGTGAGTTTGTCGTCCACCCATCACCCAGGTCTTTTTCAGTGACAGTTTTGCCCAGTGTTTTACAATTAAGCACATAATTATATATCTTGTTTGTTCTACCCAAGTGCATGACCTTACATTTATCCCCATTAAAGCTCATTTGCCATTTATCAGCCCAAGCTTCTAGTTTACATAAATTCTCCTGTAATATAAAATTATCCTCCTCTGTATTTATTACCCTGCAGAGTTTAGTGTCATCTGCAAATATTGAAATACTACTCTGTATGCCCCCTACAAGGTCATTAATAAATATGTTAAAGAGAAATAGCGTAACAGATAGAAATTTCAGTGGAATGTAGACCTGAAATGCTACAAATTGTAGTATACAGATAGATCAGGCATCTGATGGAGATAAAAGAAACCTATATCCATAAATCCTATACTTGATGTATATAAAAAATTCATAAAAAATTAATAGATAAAATAAAATTCATAAATATACAGACAAAAATAAATATTATATAAAAAACCTTTATAAAATCATGGTTTAACTAGTGTTGAGCGATACGATAATGCAAATATCGGCTATCGGCCGATATTAGCTCTATCGGCCTTTCGATAATTCGTTTCGATATTTTCGTCTTATCGAATACCGGAATCGGAATTGTCACTGTCACTGTGAGTGTCCGTCGGTCGGGTCTGTCAGGAGTCAGCGGCACTTACCTGGCAGAAGATCTCCGGCGGTCACGTCCTGGACTGCTTGATGGCCGCCATTATCTTCTCCCTGGCGGTCACATGCAGTTTTTTCGCGATAACTGCAGTGACTGCAGGGTAATCCCGGCCGTAAAGCAGTCAGTCTGATGACGTCACCGCCGGGGAAGCAGGTAATCAGCTGTGCTGCACCGGGATGACAGGCTCTGCCTGTCATTCTGATGTAGCAGAGCTGGATCGTCGTGGGACACTCGTTACTATGGACTGCGTCGGTCAGGTGGTATACTTTTTTTTTTTTTCATTTTTTTACAGGAGATCGATGGCGTCGCAGCAGGATGAGACAGTAATAAAAGAAATGAAAACTGTGTTTTTTTATTTTTTATTAAATTAAAAAATTTTTTTTGGAACATTCACCCGTCCGGGTACATAAACAATTTAACTATTTATTTACATACAGGGACCCTGTCCGGGTTATTTAGACTTCTTTGGCAGGGGTGTTCCAGGTACCACCTGGTACTCTTCTGGTGCTTGCCAAACATCCGAGACACCAAGGACCACCAGGACCTGATGACGTCGTGTGGCCTGTACAGTCAAGTCGTGACCCGCTATCTGGGTCTGTGTGGCCACCTCTTTCATCTCTCTCCGGGTCTGGAGCCCTATGTCACGGACTGTACGAACCCCAGGGGGCCTAACAGGCGCCGGGTACGGGCCAGCTATACTTATCATGTCCATAGCTGGGGCTGCTGAGGAGACCACTGAGGGAGGCTGGGGAGATTTACGGCGTGGGGTGGGCACTTTTGCAGAGGCCTGGATGTGGGAGGCTGAAGGCTTCGAGGGTCTCACAGGTTCCTGACACACTGGGGAGTAGGGGTCGCACCTGGTAACATTTAGGGCGTACCACCCATTGTAACCCCAGTGTCGGGTGTAAGTCACCAAGTCTCCTGGCAACAGGTCCCTCCCCGGGTGTCCTTCTGGGAGGTGAGCCTCCACGTCCCGCCGGGTCACAAAGACTTCTAAATAAAGTCCAGGCTCCTTGATGAAGCCCCACCCACCTTTCAATTTAAAGCTCCGTACTGCACCCTTACGCCGCGGCTCACTCAGGGTTCCTTTGTCCTTTCTCATCCGGTCCTTATCTGCCCGGTCCTTCTCCAGGTGACATTGGCGAAGTTTCTGGGATTCGCGCTGCTCCCTTTGTCGCTCTGCTTCCCGCTCCCAACGTCTCCACTCTTCCTCCTGACGCCGGTTATAATTCTCCTCCACCAGTTGCTCCATGTCTCCACCACTCCACTGCAGCTTACAGTGTCCGGTTTGCGGCAGCTCTCCTGTCGCCCCCCAGTCCTGGCGGCGCTCCCCTGCGGAGGAAGCAGACGGCTCTAAATCAGATGACAGTCGGGGCTCCGGTACAGGCAGGTAGTGCTCTGGTGCCTGCGCGGCCTCCTCCATGAGGACGGGTGTCGCTTCTTCTGTCTCAGCGACCGGGGCAGACAGCGGGATCTGGGGTGCTGCTGACGGTGCTGCGGTTTTTGCAGGAACGGGTGCCTCCACTGCGACAACGTCAACCGGATCACATTGCAAGGGCTCCTCTACTATAACGGGTGCCTCACCTTCCGGTACAGACACTTCAGGTAAGAGGGATTGCGCCGCTCCAAGTTTATTTTTAGGGCACGCCAGCTGGCTTCCATCCTGGCGACCCTCCTCCCGGTGCCGGGCCAGGCCTCTCAGGGTATCCTCCGCTTCTTGCAGCGTAGGAGGGTTTACAGGCCGGGTGCCCAACGGTGATTCCGTGGCGATCGGGTCGCTTCCGTGGGGGGAGAGCTCTGACTGCTCCATCCCTTCCCACTTCTGCTCGTCGTGTCCATTAGCCATCTCTGCCAAGTCACATGTGTCATATCTGGAGAGGGCCCCTCTTTTGTAGGGAGGCGGGACCTCCTCACACTGAGGAGGATGAGGAGGCGGAAACTCCAGAGCTGTGGGGCACGATGTTACATTGCAGTACCATTTACAGTGGGCGGCCATCGTTTTCACGCCACTGAGTGACACCCACGAAGAGCACGCCCTTCTTCTTCACCAGTGCCTCGTCGTGACGCAGATATGGCGGAAAAATGGCAAATACATTCTCTGATGATTTTAGCAATTCTCAAGCACAAAACCAGTGCAATTCAGGCACACAGGACTCGCTTATAGCGAGCTACAGAATCCTGTTCGTGACGCCCAAGTTGAGTCGCACAGAGCCAGAGGTTTTCGGGGTACTCGGCACCGAGCCCGTCGACTTCTATGGGGTATGTCACGTCTTTACCCGGCAATTGAATTAGAGTCGATTTTACTATGTAGAAGTGTATAAACTATAAATATATGTATATATATATGTCACAATGACATGTATATATATATATATATATATATATGTATTCTATGTGTGTATATTTTGTGTTTACAACGAAAGAAAGGGTTTTTTTGTTGCAATTTTGTTCCCATAGACTTACATGGGACTTCCGGTATCGAAATCGGATATCGACGATATTTAGTGCTATCGGCGATACAATTTCGATACGATATTTTTAGATATCGAGCAATATCGCTCAACACTAGGTTTAACACATTATATAAGAGATAAAAAACACACCAAAAATAAACATATATAAGGCACACAGGTATATATGGTCAGAGAATAATAATGAGATTCAGCATAAAATTTCTATCCACCAAGAGCTCTACACAATAAATATATGGTCAGAGAATAATGATAAGGTTCAGCATAAAATTTTTATCCACCAAGAGCTAAACAATAAATAATAAAAAACTACAATAGATTAAATTTGAAATACAAAAAAATGTGTATAAATAATTTCAGAAAAAGATATATCCCATACCTATATTAAATTAATGTGCAATAAAGTGCAAAATGTGCTGGTAATCAGAACAATCCCTTTAATTGTATCAGGCAAACAGGTACATGTGCAAATATGCTGAACTAAAGTGCTGGTGCTGATGTGCTGAACTGCAAATGCAAAGTGGTATAAAGCTCTAAGCAACAAAACTGAATTCCCCACCTAAGTGCAAATAGTGCTAAAAAGGTGCTAATTACCGTTCTAAGTCTTCATACAGATTATCCCTTAAATATTATACACAATAATATGTGCAAAAATGCTAATCACTAGGTGCAAATGGTGCAAAATTAGCTCACAGCAGAGAGACTGAACAAACCACCTGCACTAAATTAATTGCTCACAGGAGGTATAAAATATAGACTATATAAGAAAAGGTCTCATTAGGATCTAAATGTGATCCCAGCAAAAATGTCACTCACATGGGGAGAAAATTACTTACACTGGCCAAATACTACCGATGTCGCCACATAAATAAATAAATCAATAGCCCCAATTCATTACCTTAATAAAAGACTAGTGTTGAGCGATACTGCTCGATATCTAAAAATATCGGATCGGAATGGTATCGCCGATATCACTAAATATCGTCGATATCCGATTCCGATACCGGAAGTCCCATGTAAGTCTATGGGAACCAAATATCGACATTAAAAAAAACCATTCTTGCCTTGTTGGTTAATTGTACATGAAGGAAAACAACAAAGACTAATGTAGAATGTATTGGGGGAGGTTGAGGAGACAATAAAGGCATACATGTTTAACCCAATGCATTGGAATAGCATTAATATATTTTTTTTGGAAATACGTTTGGATTGACTAACAAATTGACAATGTTGTTAACCTTTTTTCTATTTTGGCAAATATGTATGTTTCACAACTTCCATGCTCTTCACCTTTTTAACTTTTGCCAGTGCCACACTTTCTCCTTCATAATCTTCAGCAGCAGCATCATCTTTCTCATCAAATTATTCTTCATCTTCACCTTCTTAATCTTCTTCTTAAACTTCTTGCTATTCATGTTTTTGTTTACATTACTCATATTGTTATTATTAAACTAATTAATCTTCTTCATATTCAAATTCTTCATCTTCTTCCTCTTCATCTTCTTCATCATATTCTTATTTGTGACAGAGATTCCTGTACTTGTAATCTGTAAAAGTATGAATTGTTCATCCTTCCGTTCTTGCTGTCACAAAAGATTTAAATTACAACAGTATTTGTCCGTGTTCAGTTTAGCCTGCAGCAGCAGGCATTTTCCAGGGGCACCACGAGGAGGAACGGACTCACCCCCATACACTGCTTAGTCTTCTTCTGCTTAGAATTTAGAGCATATATTTTGCTCTTCATTTTGGTCTTATACTTCATGTTCTTCTGCTTTTTGATCTTCTGATTATTGTTCTTCTGTCTCTTGTTCTGTATCTTGTAGTTTGTCTTAACCTTCTTTGTCCTGTTGGTGATCTTCTTCTGGGTAATCTTTTATTTTTTCTTTGTGATGGTGTTCAGGCTGGTTGGCTTCATGCTCGTCGTCCTTGTTGTCGTCATCTTCTTCTGGGTGGTCTTTAAGGTCGTCTAATTTCCGAGAAACAGCTGACGTTACTGGAACCCTGACGGGTATCAGATGGAGCAAGAGACAATGGAAGTAACGAGGACCAGCTGACTGTGCTGGAACCCGGACGGGTAGCAGAAGGAAAAGAGGCAATGTCACAACCGAGTACCAGCTGACATTACTGTGACACGGTTACTAAGCAGGAGGTACCTGTGCTCCAAAGCACTACCAAGGACCAGCAGACGTTGGTGGAACTCGGATACGGAGATGGAGGCACCTAGGCCAAAGGCACTGGGGAGAACCAGTTGACGGTACTGGACCCCGGACGGGTAGCAGAAGGAAAAGAGGCAATGTCACAACCGAGTACCAGCTGACGTTACTGTGACACGGTTACTAAGCAGGAGGTACCTGTGCTCCAAAGCACTACCAAGGACCAGCAGACGTTGGTGGAACTCGGATACGGAGATGGAGGCACCTAGGCCAAAGGCACTGGGGAGAACCAGTTGACGGTACTGGACCCCGGACGGGTAGCAGAAGGAAAAGAGGCAATGTCACAACCGAGTACCAGCTGAAGTTACTGTGACACGGTTACTAAGCAGGAGGTACCTGTGCTCCAAAGCACTACCAAGGACCAGCAGACGTTGGTGGAACTCAGATACGGAGATGGAGGCACCTAGACCAAAGGCACTGGGGAGAACCAGTTGACAGTACTGGACCCCGGACGGGTAGCAGAAGGAAAAGAGGCAATGTCACAACCGAGTACCAGCTGACGTTACTGTGACACGGTTACTAAGCAGGAGGTACCTGTGCTCCAAAGCACTACCAAGGACCAGCAGACGTTGGTGGAACTCGGATACGGAGATGGAGGCACCTAGGCCAAAGGCACTGGGGAGAACCAGTTGACGGTACTGGACCCCGGACGGGTAGCAGAACGCACCCATGAAAATGTAAGTTGACAGGACGCAAGCCGTCCGCAGTTACCGAATCACACAGTCCTACAGTGGGTGCTTGTCCTATTGTCACAATGGAAACAGCCTTTATTTACATATCCCACAGCACACATAGGAATCACCTAAACTGCAGGCACCATAGAGTCGGCTAACCCGAATGCAACACTACAGCACAACTTATTGGAGGATAATTGACGTTCACACTGCCAGGAAACAGCTGTCGTGCTGTAACCAGGCTGGCCAGGAGTCAGTACCCCTGCCAATTACTTACGAGCAACAAATGGCGGTGTTGTAGCCCAGGGAGTAGAGTTCAGGTGGTAGAAAGATGAACATAACAGGAGACATGGAAAACGTTGCCAAACAGTTATTTAATCTGAAAACGGACAGGCAACTTCAGGTGAGATCCATGCCTTGTTCATTTTCAGAAAAGTAAGCCGGTCTACATTCTCCGAGGATAGTCGCATGCGACGGTCTGTTACTACACCACCTGCAGCACTAAAGACGCGCTCAGATAATACACTGGCAGCAGGGCAAGCCAGCACCTCCAATGCATACTGGCTAAGCTCTGGCCATGTATCCAACTTAGAGACCCAAAATTTGAAAGGGGAAGAGGCATCTGGGAGTACACTTAGAGGGAAAGCCAAGTAGTCTGTCACCATCTTACGGAAACGTTTCTTCCTGGTGACTGGAGCCGTCTCGGATGGTGTAGACCTCGCTGGCGCTGTCACAAAACTTTGCCACATTTGTAACATACAGTTCTTGCCCTGTGCAGAGGCGCTGCTTCTGCTCCCTCTTGTTGTAGAGGTGTCTACACTGCCTCGACGCACAGAGCTGCTTTGTAAAGCAGTAGCAGCAGCAGCAGCTCTCTCGGCTGGAATGTACAACAGTATGGATTGCACCAGTGTGTCTTGGTACTCCTGCATTTTACGGTCCCGGTTCACCGGTGTGATGAGGGTTTGTAAGTTGTCCCGGTAGCGAGGGTCTAGGAGGGTGTACACCCAATAATCTGACGTGCTGAGAATGTGGGTGATGCGGCGGTCGTTTCTCAGGCACTGAAGCATGAAATCAACCATGTGCTGCAGACTCCCAACTGGCCAACAAAGGCTGTCCTCTGGAAGAGGCGTCATCTCTGCCTCCTCTGCATCACCCCACCCTCGCTCTACATACTGACTAGAGCGTTGTGTACCTCCCTCTGTAGGGATTTCTTCCTCCTCCATTGACTCCTCCTCCTCCTCATCCTCCTCACAAAGTGAGCCCTGCCCAGCCCTTTGTGAGGAACCACGTTGCGCTGACTGTCCTGAAGGTAATTGAATTTGTGACTCCTCATCCTCCACCTCTTCCAAAACCTCTTCCTTTAGTGCTTTCAGTGATTTCTGAAGCAGGCAGATAAGGGGGACAGTCATGCTGACTAGTGCATCATCTGCACTCGCCATCCGCGTTGAGACATCAAACGCACGCAAAACGTCGCAGATGTCCTTCATAGAGGCCCACTCAGTAGTGGTGAAGTGTGAACGGCGCAAATTGCGAGTTGATTGCCCCTGTTGCAGCTGATACTCCATTACTGCTGGCTGCTGCTCACACAACCGCTCCAACATATGTAACGTGGAATTCCACCTGGTGGGTACGTCACATATGATGCGATGTTCAGGAAGGCGAAATCTGACTTGCAGAGCTGCAATGCGCGATCTGGCCATGCTGGAACGTCGCAAGTGAGCGCACTCTAGGCGGACCTTGTGCAGCAGTGCATCAAGATCCGGATAGTCCCTCAAAAAACTCTGCACGACCAAGTTGAGCACATGTGCCAGACATGGTATGTGAGTGAGGTTGCCAAGGCCCAGAGCTGCCACCAGATTTCGGCCATTGTCACACACTACCAAGCCTGGCTGGAGATTCGCTGGCAAAAACCACACGTCGCTCTCCTGCTTGATGGCATCCCAGAGCTCCTGCGCTGTGTGTCTTCGATTCCCCATGTAAATTAATTTCAGGACGGCCTGTTGACGTTTGGCCACGGCTGTGCTCATATCGGTCGCAACAGGTAAGCGTTCACGGGTCCATGTGGAGGTATACCGTAACGGCTCGTGCAGCGATGATTCTGAGGAACTGGAGTAGGAGGAGGAATCAATGTGTACAGACTGGATTCCTGCAATCCTTGGAGTTGGCAGAACACGTACAGCGCCACTGGCAAGATCTGTACCCGGCTCCACAACATTGACCCAATGGGCAGTGAGGGAAAGGTATCGTCCCTGGCCATGGGTACTGGTCCACGCATCGGTGGTCAGGTGGACCCTGCTACTGACGGCGTTTAGTAGCGCATGTTTAATGTTTCCCTCGACATGTTTTTGCAGAGCAGGGACGGCTTGCCTGCTGAAATAAAATCGGCTTGGCACATTATATTGTGGGACTGCCAATGCCATAAAGTTCCTGAAACTGTCAGTCTCCACCAGCCTGAATGACAGCATTTCAAGGGACAGGAGTTTTGCAATGCCAGCATTCAGAGCCTGTGCTCGTGGATGGTTTGCCGAGTATGGCCGTCTTTTATCCCATGCCTGTTGTACCGATGGCTGTTTTTTGTTCTGGGAGTGTGACGATGACTGTGAACTTGCTGCTGTGGGTGGAATAACAGTTTGTCTATGGACAACAGTGACCGAGGTTCTTCCATGGAGATCCTGTGAGGAAGCCGAACCAGGTGTGTGTGAGCTGGAGGTAGAGGCTCGAACACGACCTGAAGATGTAGGTGCTGCTGTAGGTTGGCCTACATCTCCAGTGTGTCTTTGTAACTCAGCTACGTGCTTTGTCCGTACATGTTTCCACATATTTGTGGTATTCAGGTTACTGATATTTTTACCTCTTTTAACTTTTTGCTTACACAGCTTGCATTGAACATAGCAAATATCATCTACAAGTCTGTCAAAAAAGGACCACGCAATGCAAGTCATGGGAGCGCCAATTTTGACATTTCTAAGAGAACTGCTCCCAACAGGTGCCAAACTGGAGGCTACAGGCAAGCGAGTCTGCAGCCTACCTCTCCCTCCTCTTTGTACCGTTGGGACAATCTCTTCCTCAGAGCTGCTCCCACCACCTTCCTGTTGCTCACGCCATGTTGGGTCTCGGACTTCATCATCTCCACTACCCTCTTCCAACACCTGCTTCTGTTGGATGGTCTGGGCAGCACCATGCTCCACAAAACCTGGCACCTGAGTCTCATCATCATCATAAGATGCGTTCTGCGGTGTGCTGTCCATCGGCACTGGCTCACCCGCCTCTTCAGATTGAGAGAGACACAGCTGTTGCGCATCACTGCATACTCCCTCTTCTTCAAATTGCAGAATGCTGCTTGCCTGTGCCTGTGTTTGCGAGCCAACAGATTCTGAGAACAGAAGCAGAGACTCAGCTGGCTCCTGTACAGAACTCTCTGACTGCCTGGGCAATTTGACAGGCGGTGAACAGACAGATGGTTGCTCAACAGTGTTGTGTTCCTGAGAGGAGGTGGAAGGAATTGAAGTCGATGCATTGGCTGCCATCCAACCAACAACGGCTTCAATTTGTTCTTCCCGCAGCAGAGGGGCACGCCGAGCTCCTACCAAAGTGCGCATAAAGGAACGCTCACGGGGATAAATGGTGGATGCTGTGTCACTGAGGGAGGCAGCAGCCACAGAATCCCCACGTCCTCTCCCTGCTGAAACTCCACGGCCACGACCACGTGCCTTACTCACTGACTTCTTCATCTTGGTAGATTGATAAAGAAAGTCAGAAAAGTTATAAGGCCTAAGTGTGGTTATTACGCAGAGACTGAAGTGAACACTGAAACACAACTGTTCACAATCTGTGAAAGGCTACTCCTTTGTCTACTTCTATAGTGTTTGCAACCAATGTATTGGATACGGATGGAAGCGCGTCACACTAATAGATTATATTTTAAATGGAATGGAGCAGAACCAATTGGAGGTAAATGAAAAGGATGAGGCACTGAGACACGCTCAGCAGAGTACAATCAGCAGTGCTTGAACAAGTAACTGGAGCGTGATGTGCACTCAAAAAATAAAAAACACAGACTGAAGTGAACACTGAAACACAACTGTTCACAATCTGTGAAAGGCTACTCCTTTGTCTACTTCTATAGTGTTTGCAACCAATGTATTGGATACGGATGGAAGCGCGTCACACTAATAGATTATATTTTAAATGGAATGGAGCAGAACCAATTGGAGGTAAATGAAAAGGATGAGGCACTGAGACACGCTCAGCAGAGTACAAGCAGCAGTGCTTGAACAAGTAACTGGAGCGTGATGTGCACTCAAAAAATAAAAAACAGACTGAAGTGAACACTGAAACAAAACTGTTCACAATCTGTGA
This sequence comes from Oophaga sylvatica, assembly GCA_033576555.1. Lineage (NCBI taxonomy): Eukaryota > Metazoa > Chordata > Amphibia > Anura > Dendrobatidae > Oophaga > Oophaga sylvatica. Next base: position 377,867,450 of record JARQOD010000005.1, read on the forward strand.
AAGGCTACTCCTTTGTCTACTTCTATAGTGTTTGCAACCAATGTATTGGATACGGATGGAAGCGCGTCACACTAATAGATTACATTTTAAATGGAATGGAGCAGAACCAATTGGAGATAAATGAAAAGGATGAGGCACTGAGACACGCTCAGCAGAGTACAAGCAGCAGTGCTTGAACAAGTAACTGGAGCGTGATGTGCACTCAAAAAATAAAAAACACAGACTGAAGTGAACACTGAAACACAACTGTTCACAATCTGTGAAAGGCTACTCCTTTGTCTACTTCTATAGTGTTTGCAACCAATGTATTGGATACGGATGGAAGCGCGTCACACTAATAGATTATATTTTAAATGGAATGGAGCAAAACCAATTGGAGATAAATGAAAAGGATGAGGCACTGAGACACGCTCAGCAGAGTACAAGCAGCAGTGCTTGAACAAGTAACTGAGCGTGATGTGCACTCAAAAACTAAAAAACACAGACTGAAGTGAACACTGAAACACAACTGTTCACAATCTGTGAAAGGCTACTCCTTTGTCTACTTCTATAGTGTTTGCAACCAATGTATTGGATACGGATGGAAGCGCGTCACACTAATAGTTAAATTGCATGGAGCTGCAAGAATTACACTGAAGAAAAAAAAAAGAGTCTGTGAGTGACACGTGCAGATGCCTACAGACAGCGTTGCATGCAGAGCAAACTGCAGCGTCACCTGCACTCACACACACCTTGCAGAGCTGTTAAAACAACACTGCAGGCAAAAGGAAGCTTTACACAGCGGTTGGTGCTAGCCTGCCTACAGCACAGTACACTAAATCGCAATCTCTAACTGTCCCTCAGAGTCAGCACAGCAGCGTTCTGTCCCTTACTGAATTCACAGCACAGTGACGCTAAAATGGCGGCGGCGCCTTTTATAGTGCATTCTGACATCATTTCAGCATCCAATCACAGCCATGCCATTAGTTAACATGACCGCAGCAGTACAGGATGTGCCCACACTTCTTAGGATTCCTCATTGGCTGACTAAAATCACATTGCCTCTCAAAGAATTATGGGAACTTCCGATTCCGGTATCCGATAAGACGAAAATATCGAAACTAATTATCGAAAGGCCGATAGAGCTAATATCGGCCGATACCCGATACTTACGGTATCGTATCGCTCAACACTATAAAAGACTCAAGCTGTCAGGCAGACGGTGTGTAACGCGCCCCGACGCGCGTTTCGGAATTACTCCTTCGTCAGGGAGTAATTGTAGCCCACAGATAGATCAGGCGTCTGATGGAGATACCACACTGTTCAATATGTGGCCTGTTTTTTTTTTATTTTTTACACCAAAATAGTGTATCTAAATAGGGTAACAGACAGCAAATACAGTGGAATGTAGCCCTGAAATGCCATAATTTTTAGAACACAGATCAGGCATCTGACGGAGATACCACAGTGTTTAATATGTGACCAGTATTTTTAAATTTTTACCACAAAATAGTGTATAGAACTAGGGTAAGACACAGCAAAAATGGGGAATGTAGCCCTGAACTGCCACAATTTTTAGCATACAGATAGATACCGCACTATTCAATATGTGGCCTGGATTTTTTTATTTTTTACCCCAAAATAGTGTATAGAAATAGGTTAACAGATAGCAAATACAGGGAAATGTAGGCCTGAAATGCTACAATGTTTAGCCAACAGAAAAATCTGGCGTCTGACGGCGATACCAGACTGTTGAATATGTGGCCTGTTTTTTTAAATTTTTTAACCCAAAATAGTGTATAGAAATAGGGTAACAGACAGCAAATACAGTGGAATATAGCCCCGAAATGTAGCCCTGAAATGCCTCAATTTGCAGCCCACAGATAGACCAGGCGCCTGACGGAGATTCCACACTCTTCAATGTATTGTCTTTTTTATTGTTTTTTACACCAAAATAGTGTATAGAACTAGGGTAACAGACAGCAAAAACAGTGGAATATAGCCATGAACTGCCATAATTTGTAGCCTAAAGATAGATCAGGCATCTGACGGAGATACCAAACTGTTCCATATGTGGCCTGTATTTTTAAATTTTTTACCCCAAAATAGTGTATAGAAATAGGGTAACAGACAGCAAATACAGTGGAATATAGCCCTGAAATGCCACAATTTGTAACCCACAGATAAATCAGGAGTCTGACTGAAATACCACACTGTTCAATATGTGGTCTATATTTTTAAAATTTTTGCCCCAAAATAGTGTATTGAACTAGGGTAAACACAGCAAAAAAAGGGTAAATGTAGCCCTGAAATGCCACAATTTGTAGCCCACAGATAGATCAGGCGTCTGACGGAGATAACACACTGTTCAATATATGGCTTGTTTTTTTTTTATTTTTTACCCCAAAATAGTATATAGAAATAAGGTAACAGACAGCAAATGCAGTGGTATGTAGCCCTGAAATGCCACAATTTGTAGCCCACAGATAGATCAGGCATCTGATGGAGATACCACACTGTTCAACATGTGGCCTGGTTTTTTTGAACTTTTTACACAAAATAGTGTATAAAAATAGGGTAAAAGACAGCAAATACATTGTAATGTAGCTCTGAAATGCCACAATTTGTAGCCCACAGATAAATCTTGTGTCTGATGGAGATACCACACTGTTTAATATGTGGCTTGCTTTTTTATTTTTTACACCAAAATAGTATATAGAAATAGTCTAGAGAACTAGTGTAATCAGCAAAAAAAGGTTAATATAGGCCTGAAATGCTACACTTTGCAACCCGCAGATAAAACTGGAGTCTGAAGGAGACACCTGTTTTTTTTATTTTTTTCACCAAAATAGTGTATAAAAATAGGGTATCAGACGGCAAATACAGTGGAAAGTAGTCCTGAAATGCCACAATTTGTAGCCCAAAGATAGATGAGGCGTCTGACAGAGATACCACACTATTCAATATGTGGCCTGGATTTTTTAAATAGTGTATAGAAATAGGGTAACAGACAGCAAATGCTGTGGAATGTAGGCCTGAAATACTACAATGCTTAGACAACAGAAAAATCTGGCGTCTGACGGAGATACCACACTGTTCAATATGTGGCCTATTTTTTTTTAAATTTTTAACCCAAAATAGTGTATAGAAATAGGGTAACATGTTATGTTTTGGTAGCTGAGGAGGACAGGAGCAAAAAACCGCAAAGGCAGCCAAACACCAGAGAGGTTGGAACTAATAGGTTGCAGACACCTAAACTAAGTGCACAACTAGAAGCAGCAGTAGGACGTTCCTACGGTGCTCTAGACGCCTCGTCACAGCCGGAGAGATTAGCTACCCCTGAAGATGGAAAGAGGAAAGCTAACTGCCCCGGAGTAGAGCCCCAAAAGAATAGGAAGCCCCCAAACATATAATTGCGGTTAGACAAGATGAAAACACGAGCACAGACAGAAAATAGAATGAGCAAACACTGGGGCCCAAAACTGTCTAGATAGGACAGCACAGGAGAGAATACTGTCTGCAACCCTGAAAACCCTAGTAAAAACTCCATCACTTCTGTATCCAAAAATGCTGAGACCACACGGTCTCGACCACCTATATCAGATCTCTGGTGTGAACAAGCAGCTACCCAGCAGTACAAAAATTACAAGAACTGAGCAAATGAACAAATAGAAAAAGAGAACAGAGACCAGCACAAGCCCCCAAAGCAAGGCAGCAAATACAAGGAAAATCCAACCACAGAAAAAAAAGCAGAAAGAAACTTATCTGAGTGATAGCAGGAGACAGCAGAAAAGCAAGCTGAATTCTAACCTAGACCAGGAAGAACAATGGATCACCGGCGAGGATCATGGGAGGTCAGCTCACTTATATCAGGCCAGTCCGTCCCACCTGATAACCATTCATCCATTGCAGGTGGTGAACTTTTGCTGTTCAACATAGGTTCAATACCCTCTGCAACCACCAGAGGGAGCCTCAGCTCCGAAGTCATCTCCAACACGTTCACAACGGTACCCTCCCTTGAGGAGGGGTCACCAAACCCTCACGTGCGCCACCAGGCCAATCAGGATGAGCTCGGTGATAGGCACGGACCAGTCTTTCAGCATGAATGTCAGAAGCAAACACCCAAGAATTGTCCTCCTGACCATAGCCTTTCCACTTGACCAAGTACTGGAGTCTCCGCCTAGCCAAACGAGAATCCAATATCTTCTCAACTTCATACTCCAAATTGCCCTCAACCAAAACTGGATCAGGAGGCGCAGCCATAGGAACCACTGGCTCGACAAACCTCTTTAATAAAGATTTGTGGAATACGTTGTGAATCTTAAATGTTCCTGGAAGAAGCAAATGGAAGGAAACGGGATTAAGAATTTCCACGATCTTAAAAGGTCCAATGAACCTTGGCTTAAATTTTGGAGACGCAACCTTCATAGGGATATTTTTTGAGGACAACCAAACCAAGTCACCCACTTTAAACCGAGGACCATCAGTTCTATGTCGGTTGGCAAACCGCTGGGCCTTCTCCTGAGAGAGAGACAACTTATCCACTACTTGATCCCAAATCTGCTGCATTCTCTCCACAATAGAGTCAACACCGGACAGACAGAAGCCTCCACCTGCCCTGAAGAAAATCGAAGATGAAACCCAAAATTGCAGAAAAAAGGAGACATCAAGGTGGCAGAACTAGCCCTATTATTCAAAGCAAACTCAGCCAAAGGCAAAAAAGAGACCCAGTCATCTTGATCAGCAGACACAAAACATCTTAAATAAGTCTCCAAGGTCTGGTTTGTTCTCTCAGTTTGTCCATTGGTCTGAGGGTGGAACACAGAGGAAAAAGGCAGCTGAACTCCCAGTTTGGAACAAAATGTCCTCCAAAATCGGAAACAAACTTGACTCCTCGGTCAGACACAATGTTCTCTGGAATGCCGTGCAACCGAACCACCTGTTGAAAAAACAAGGGCACCAACTCGGAGGAGGATGGCAACTTAGGTAGTGGCATAAGATGTATCATCTTGGAAAACCTATCACAGATCACCCAAATAACGGTCATTCTCTGAGAGACAGTGAGGTCGGAAATAAAATCCATAAAGATATGGGTCCATGGCCTCTTGGGCACAGGCAATGGCATTAACAAACCACTAGAGCGAGAGCAAGGTTTGGACCGAGAACAAGTTCCACAGGACTGCACAAAGTCCCTGACATCCCGAGACAAAGTGGGCCACCAAAAGGACCGACTCACCAAATCTCTGGTACCAAAAATACCAGGATGGCCAGCCAATGTGGAGCAATGAATCTCAGACATCATATTCTTCCTCCACTGGTCTGGGACAAACAATTTCCCAACAGGGTAGCGTTCAGGTTTATCCTCCTGAAATTCTTCCAAAGCCAGTCTCAAATTGGGCGAGATAGCGGAAAGAACCACACTCTCCTTCAGAATTACTGCAGGCTCAGTCACCTCAGGAGAATCCACAAAGAAACTCCTCGAGAGGGCATCCGCCTTAACATTCTTAGTGCCCGGAGAAAAGAGACCACAAAATGAAAACGTGTGAAAAACAAGGCCCAGCTGGCCTGTCTAGGATTAAGTCGCTTGGCTGATTCAAGAAAAAAACAGGTTCTTATGGTCCGTGAGGACCACCACCTGATGTTTGGCTCCTTCCAGCCAATGTCTCCACTCTTCAAAAGCCCACTTCATAGCCAATAACTCTCGATTTCCCACATCATAATTACGCTCCACTGGGGAAAATTTTCAAGAGAAAAAGGCGCAAGGGTTACTCTTAGAGGTCTCCGGATCCCTTGGACAAAACGGCTCCTGCACCAATCTCAGAAGCATCAACCTCCACCTGAGATGATAGAGAAACATCAGGTTGCCGCAGAACAGGAGCAGAAGTGAATCTCCGCTTAAGCTCCTGAAATGCAGAAACTGCCTCAGGAGACCAATTCACTACATCAGAACCCTTTTTGGTCAAATCAGTCAGTGGTTTCACAATACTAGAGAAATTACCTATAAATTTACGATAAAAATTAGCAAAACCCAAAAATTTCTGAAGAGCCTTCAATGTAGTGGGTTAAACCCAATCACAAATGGCCTGAACTTTGACCGGATCCATTTCAATAAAAGACGGAGACAAAATGAATCCCAGAAATGAAACCTTCTGTACGCCAAAAATACATTTTGATCCCTTCACATACAATGCATTTTCTCTCAAAATCTGGAATACAGTCATGGACAAAAGTTTTGAGAATGACACAAATATTAATTTTTACAAAGTCTACTGCTTCACTTTTTCTAATGGCAATTTGCATATACTCCAGAATGTTATAAAGAGTGATCAGCTTAACAGCAATTACTTGCAAAGTCAATATTTGGCTAGAAAATGAACTTTATCCCCCAAAACACATTTCAACATCATTGCAGCCCTGCCTTAAAAGGACCAGCTAACCTCTTTTCAGTGATTGCTCCAATAACACAGGTGTGGGTGTTGATGAGGACATGGCTGGAGATCAATCTGTCATGATTAAGTAAGAATGACACCACTGGACACTTTAAAAGGAGGCTGGTGCTTGGCATCATTGTTTCTCTTCTGTTAACCATGGTTATCTCTAAAGAAACACGTGCAGTCATCATTGCAATGAACAAAAATGGCCTAACAGGGAAGAGTATCGCAGCTAGAAAGATTGCACCTCAGTCAACAATCTATCGCAACATCAAGAACTTCAAGGAGAGAGGTTCCATTGTTGCCAAAAAGGCTCCAGGGCGCCCAAGAAAGACCAGCAAGCGCCAGGACCGTCTCTTAAAAGTGTTTCAGCTGTGGGATGGGCTACCAGCAGTGCAGAGCTTGCTCAGGAATGGCAGCAGGCAGGTGTGGGTGCATCTGCACCCACTGTGAGCGGAGACTCTTGGAGCAATGCCTGGTCTCAAGGAGGGCAGCAAAGAAGCCACTTCTCTCCAGAAAAAACATCATGGACAGACTGATATTCTGCAAAAGGTACAGGCAGTGGACTGCTGAGGACTGGGGTAAAGTTATTTTCTCTGATGAATCCCCTTTTCGATTGTTTAGGACATCAGGAAAACGCCTCATTCGGAGAAGACAAGGTGAGCACTACCACCAGTCTTGTCTCATGCCAACTGTTAAGCATCCTGAAACCATTCATGTGTGGGGTTGCTTCTCAGCCAAGGGAATCGGCTCTCTCACAGTCTTGCCTAAAAACACAGCCATGAATAAAGAATGGTACCAGAATGTCCTCCAAGAGCAACTTCTCCCAACCCTCCAAGAGCAGTTTGGTGATAAACAATGCCTTTTCCAGCATGATGGAGCACCTTGCCATAAAGCAAAGGTGATAACTAAATGGCTCAGGGAACAAAACATAGAGCTTTTCGGTCCATGGCCTGGAAACTCCCCAGATCTTAATCCCATTGAGAACTTGTGGTCAATCATCAAGAGATGGGTGGACAAACAAAAACCTAAAAATTCTGACAAAATGAAAGCATTGATTGTGCAAGAATGGACTGCTATCGGTCAGGATTTGGTCCAGAAGTTGATTGAGAGCATGTCAGGGAGAATTGCAGAGGTCCTGAAGAAGAAGGGTCAACACTGCAAATATTGACTTGCTGCATTAACTCATTCTAACTGTCAATATAAGCTTTTGTTACTCATATGTTTGCAATTATATTTCTGTCTGTGATAAAAACATCTGTCAAACACACATAAAAAACAGAGGGCAGCAAATCATGTGAAATATAATATTTGTGTCATTCTCAAAACTTTTGGCCATGACTGTACTGTCCGAACATGTCCCACATGAGAATCCCAGTTATTGGAAAAAATCAAGATATCGTCCAAATAAACTATCAGAAATTTATCCACGAAATCCCGGAAAATATCGTTCATAAAGGCATCACTAGGCACTCAAAATGCCCCTCTGGGGTATTAAACGTTGTGTTCCATTCATCACCGTGCTTGATGCGAATAAGATTATACGCCCCTGAGGTCAAGCTTGGTAAACCAACTAGCACCTTTCACTCTGGAAAATAGGTCAGAAATCAAGGGTAACAGATATTGATATTTAACAGTGATCTTATTCAGGAGACGATAGTCAATACACGGCCTCAATGAGCCATCCTTCTTGGCCACAAAGAAAAAGCCGGCGCCCAAGGGTGAAGAGGATGGTCTGATATGACCCTTCTCTAAAGACTCTTTGATATAAGATCACATAGCATCATGCTCAGGTACAGATAAATTAAAGAGCCGACCCTTGGGAAATTTACAACCGGGTAGTAAGTCAATAGCGCAATCATAACTCCTATGAGGAGGTAAGGATGCAGACTTACTCTCACTAAAAACATCAGAAAAATCAGTCAAATAGTCAGGGACATCTTGAGACTGGGGAGAGGCAGAAAAAACAGGAGTATCAGCACGAACACATTGACAACCCCAAATGGTCACAGACACAGACTTCCTATCCAAAACAGGATTATGAGTCTGTAACCAAGGAACAAGCACAACAATGTCATGTAAAATTTGCAATTCTCTTGGTGCTCCAGGTCAACCCGCATTATCACCTGTGTAGAAAACTGGGGTTTATTCTCCGCCAAAGGGGTAGAATCAATGCCCAGCAAATGAATAGACTTCCGCAGGTGTATTATGGGGAAACCACAACGTTTGGCAAAATCAAAATCCATGAGGTTTATAGCTGCTCCTGAATCAACAAAAGCCTGAGCTGAAAATGTGGACATGGAGCAAATCAAGGTAACAGTCAACAGAAATTTTGTCTGAACACTACCCAAAACAACTGAGCACGCAAAACGTCTTCCTTGTTTGGGGCAGACGGAAATAGCATGAGAAGCGTCACCACAGTAGAAGCACAACTTATTGAGCTTTCGAAACTCATGACGCTGTGCCCCAGAAGTCACTTCATCACACTGCATGGGCTCAGGGGCTGGCCCGCAAGGCATCACAATCTCATGCATATTTTTACGCTCACGCAAACATCTGTCAATATGAATAGCCAACGACATAGAGTCATTGAGACCAGATGGGACAGGGAATCCCACCATAACATCCTTTACAGTCTCTGCCAGACCCTTCCGAAAAAGAGCTGCTAGAGCATCATCATTCCATTTAGTAAGGACTGCCCACTTTCTGAATTTCTGACAATACAGCTCTGCGTCTTCTTGACCCTGATTCAATGCCAACAAGGTTTTCTCAGCTTGATCAGTAACATTAGGTTCATCGTATAACAACCCCAGAGCCTGAATAAACACATCAACATCATTCAAAACAGGATCCCCAGGTGTCAGGGAAAAGGCCCAATCCTGAGGGTTGCTGCACAACAGGGAGATGACAATTTGAACCTGCTGCGCTGCATTATCTGAGGACTTAGGCTTCAAGGCAAAAAACAACTTACAGTTATTTTTAAAATTCCAAAATTTAGACCGATCCCCCAAACATAAATCCGGCAGAGGGATCCTAACTTCCACAAAAGGCAACCCAGCAAGATAGATAGCAATACTCCGAACTTCAGCAGCAAGGTGCTCCACACGATCGGACAAATGCTTGACTTCCATAAGGGAAATAAAAATTCCTCCTCAGCCTCCAGAGAAAAAAGAGGGAAAAAATGTAACAAAAAACAAAAAAAAAAATTTCTGACAACTCCGATAACTTTTTTTTTACTATTTTTACCGTTCTGCTGAGTACAAAGAATTTCAGTATGGCCGGTGATTCTGTTATGTTTTGGTAGCTGAGGAGGACAGGAGCAAAAAACCGCAAATGCAGTCAAACACCAGAGAGGTTGGAACTAATAGGTTGCAGACCCCTAAACAAACTGACCGCACAACTAGAAGCAGCCGTGGGATGTTCCTACGGTGCCCTAGATGCCTCGTCACAGCCGGAGAGATTAGCAACCCCTGAAATGGAAAGAGGATAGCTAACTGCCCCGGAGTAGAGCCCCAAAAGAATAGGAAGCCCCCAAACATATAATGGCGGTTAGACAAGATGAAAACACGAACACGGACAGAAAATAGAATGAGCAAACGCTGGGGCCCAAAAGTGTCTAGATAGGACAGCATAGTAGAGAATACTGTCTGCAACCCAGAAAAACCTTAGGAAAAACTCCAACACTTCTGAATCCAAAAATGCTGAGACCACACGGTCTCGGCCACCTATATTAGATCTCTGGTGTGAACAAGCAGCTACCCAGCAGTACAATAATTACAAGTAGAGTTGAGCGAAACAGGTCGTTCATTTTCAAAAATCGACTGTGGCATGCAGTCGGCCGAACGCTTGGCGACCAATTTGGCAAAAAAGTCGGGCCGGGTTTCGTCGCTGCAAATTCCTCACCCAAGCCGCGTCATTGAATGAGCCGCCCGCCGGCTCAGCCAATGAGCGGCGCGGGATTCAAAATTCCCGTTAAAGCGGCTCCGCTCATTGGCAGAGCCGGCGGGCTGCTCAGCCAATGAGTGTTGCGGGATTCAAATCCCCCGCCATTGGCTGAACGGACCGCCCGACTTTGTGTGTGTGTGTATGTATGCAGGCATCGTCCAATGGGACTACAAGTCCCATCCGGCTATGCCTGCTGCACTGTGAGTCTGTGTGAGCGTGTATGCAGGCATCGTCCGATGGGACTACAAGTCCCATCCGGCTGTGCCTTCTGCACTGTGAGTCTGTATGTGTGTGTGCGCGCGCGAGGCTGTGTGTGTATATGCAAGCATAGTCCAATGGGACTACAAGTCCCATCCGGCTATGCCTGCTACACTGTCAGTGAGTGACACATTAGCCAATGATGGGACAGTAGTAGTCCCATCATCCGGCTAATGTGTTGAATGTAAAAAAAAACCATACATTACATACACAACATACAGAACATATAACACAGAACATACACATAACATACAACACATAACATACACTATGTTCCAAATTATTATGCAAATTACATTTTTCTCTGATTTTCCTAAGTGGTCGGTGCAAATGACAGTCAGTCTAACAAAAGTCATCACCCGTTAGAATATACATCAAATTTTATTGAAAAAAACTCCCAATGATAACAGTATAATCTCCAAAATGGAAAAAAACTCAAAATGCACTGTTCAAGATTATTAGGCACAGTAGAATTTCTGAACATTTGATCTGTTTTAAAGAACTGAAAATGCTCATTTGTGGAATTTGCAGCATTAGGAGGTCACATTCACTGAACAAAAAAGCTACTTAACTCCAAAACATCCTAACAGGCCAAGTTACATGTTAACATAGGAACCCTTCTTTGATATCACCTTCACAATTCTTTCATCCATTGAACTTGTGAGTTTTTGGAGAGTTTCTTCTTGTATTTCTTTGCATGAAGCCTCCCAGAGCTGCTGTTTTGAAGTGAACTGCCTCCCACCCTCATAGATATTTTGCTTGATGATACTCCAAAGGTTCTCTATAGGGTTGAGGTCAGGGGAAGATGGTGGACACACCATGAGTTTATCTCCTTTTATGCCCATAGCAGCCAATGACTCAGAGGTATTCTTTGCAGCATGAGATGGTGGATTGTCATGCATGAAGATGATTTTACTCCTGAAGGCACGTTTCTGTTTTTTATACCATGGAAGAAAGTTGTCAGTCAGAAACTCTACATACTTTGCAGAGGTCATTTTCACACCTTCCTGAACCTTAAAGGGCCCTACCAGCTGTTTCCCTATGATTCCGGCCCAAAACAAGACTCTTCCACCTCCTTGCTGATGTCGCAGCCATGTTGGGACATGGTGGCCATCCACCAATCATCCACTACTCAATCCATCTGGACCATCCAGGGTTGCTCGACACTCATTAGTAAACAAGACTGTTTGAAAATTAGTCTTCATGTATGTCTGGGCCCACTGCAACCGTTTCTGCTTGTGAGCACTGTTTAGGGGTGGCTGAATTGTAGGTTTATGCACCACAGCAAGCCTTTGAAGGATCCCACACCTTGTGGTTGGAGGGACTCCAGAGGCACCAGCAGCTTCAAATATCTGTTTGTTGGTTTGTAATGGCTTTTTAGCAGCTGCTCTCTTAATCCGATGAACTTGCATGGCAGAAACCTTCCTCATTCTGCCTTTATCAGCACGAACACATCTGTGCTCAGAATCAGCCACAAATCTCTTAACAGTACGATGATCACGCTTAAGTTTTCGGGAAATATCTAATGTTTTCATCCCTTGACCAAGGCATTGCACTATTTGATGCTTTTCAGTAGCAGAGAGAGCCTTTTTCTTTCCCATGTTACTTGAAAACTCTGGCCTGCTTAATAGTGTGGAACATCCAGTTTTCCTTTTAATGGGCTCACATGGCAAACTAATTATCACAGGTATCTGAGATTGATTACAGTGATCCAAAGAACCCTGAGACACAATACCATCAATAGGTTTCATTTAAAAAAAATATAAAAAATGCTATGACACTTAAAACCAATTTGCATAATAATTTGGAACATAGTGTACATATAACACATAACATACAGTACATACATATAACATACAACACAGAACATACATACAACACATAACATACAGAACATACATATAATATACAACACATAACATACAGACATACATATAACATACAACACATAACATACTGTGAGACAGTGAGAGTATGGGTGTTGAATGGGGTGTACATTTCACCTAGATACTGTGCTGACTGGTATAAGGGAAATGTATGGCTTTGTAAACCTAGTGGTAGAGAAAGGTCACTACACCTTACATTCATTACACACTTGCAGCTCAGGCCTGAAACTACTCAGGTGTTAATTAGGAGACCAGAAGTAGGTGTCTGCGAACACAGTCAGAGAGCTCGCTTAGTCTGTACACAGGAGGGGTCCAGGCACAGAAGGTGTCTCCAGGAGTTTGAGCTATCTCAGTCTGGGTGCTCGATGTACCCCGGACACAGGAGTAGTCTCTGTGAGAATCCATGCGGATAGCAGCTGAATAGGAGGGAGCTCTCTCAAGTCTGGACGTTGAAGGTGCCTTCAGACACAAGGAGGAGACTCTGTGAACCTCCATGCTGGTAAATGCTGAACATATGTGTTGTTTTGGCCCAGGCTGTTAGAGTGGGTGACCCGGATAGATAGGGAAATCTATCTAAGTGTAATTAGTGGCTAGACAAGCCCAGGTCTTTGGTTTTGATTATGTTCTGTTTGCTGTGGACTTTAATAAAGCTGGTTGCGGCCAGTTTTCACCAGAACTGCTGTCTCTGAATGAACTGTTTCTATGCCATTCTGTCTACCCGGACGGCGATCCCAGAGCTATATCCCCTGAAAAGCTTACAATTGGCGGAGAATGCTGGGGCAGCACAGTGACTGATACAATTGGTGCTGGAATGTGCGTGCAGCACAGTGGTTTAGAGACAGCAATAAAGGTGAAGTCTGTTGAAGCAGCAGCAGAGAAAAAAAAAAGTGTGTCAGCAAAAGAAACGTCTGTTGGAGCAGTCTTAAAGAGACAGTAGCCCTAATAGAGTTTGCAAAAGAAAAAAAAAAAAAAAAAGTGTGTCTGCACAGCAAAGCTGAACTTGTTGTGGAAAAGACTGTGGAGTGTGCAGCAGCAAAGGAAAAGTCTGTTGGAGCAGTCTTAAAGAGACAGTGGCCTTAATAGAGTTTGCAGAGAAAAAAAAAAGTGTCTGCACAGCAAGGCTGAATTTTCTGTGGAAAAGACTGTGGAGTGTGTATGTCTTGAGTGAAGACTGCCGTTGTTGAGACAGAGAAGTCTGACAGCATGGATGACAGCATGGAGGCGCTGTTTGAACAAATGGCGCAAGTTAATGTGCAACATAAGACTGCCGTGGTTGAGACAGATAAGTCCGGCAGTATGGAGGAGCTCATTGAGTACCTGGTACAGGCCCAGCAGAGCATGCAACTGCAGTGCCAGCAGCAGCAGCAGGAGAATAACCGGTTGTTGGAGCAGATTGCAGCTCTCAGCACCTCGTCCCAGAGTAATGTTGTGAAGGCACCTCCTTGTCCGCTGTAAAGAAGGCGGTAAGACGGTCCCTGAAAAAGATGACACCTCGTGATGATGTGGAGGTATATCTAACTAGGTTTGAGGGACTGGCAGAGAAGAAGAATCTGCCCCTATCTGAATGGGCCATGATGGTCGCACCCTATCTGATTGGAGAACCCCAAAGGGCCTATGCTGACCTGAGCGAGCAGGACAGCCAAGACTATGCCAAGCTGAAAGCGGAGATTCTTACCCGGCTGGGTGTTACGGTGACAGCCCGTGCCAGGGGAGTTCATGACTGGAGATGCAGTTGGGAGTCTGCAGTCAGCAAACCTGATTATGGAGTTGAAAAGGTGATAGTGAACCGCTACACCCGAGCATGTCCTCCTGAGGTACAGCCAGAGGTCGGACAAGGAGACCACCAGGACGCCAATCGTCTGGTCAGCCTGATGGAGAAGGCCTTCGCTAGCAAAGACTGTCTCCGTGACCAGCCGTCTGAGAGGTCGTCACTTCAGAGTTCCCGGACTCTGAACTCTCGCGGTAAGAGCGTTCCAGCTGTTGGGGACATGGGGTATGCTGATAAGCGGGTTCAGGCCCGAGGGGACATGTGGGTGGAAAAGTGTGATGGACAGGGTTGGAGATGTCGTGAAATTGCAGCCAACTGTCCAATAGAGGGGGAGCCTATGTATTGTGATGTTGGCAGATCCCTCTCTCTCTGCGCAGAACCTGTGTGTGTGTCCACCTCAGCCGAAGAGACTGGATCACAGGTGTCCCGGTGGTTGTAAATGACTGCCCAGCACAGGCCCTCTTGGACTCAGAGAGTCCAGTGACTTCCGTATGTGACAGCCTGATTGATAGGGACTTCATCCCTGATAAGCACCTGAGTATGGTGTGCATCCATGGAGACACCAAAGTCTACCAAGAGACTGCCGTGGACTTGGTCCCCAAACTCGGGGAGGTTTCATATGAAGTGGGGGTAGTGAAGAACCTGGTGCAACCGTTATATTGGGTAATGACTTTCCCCGATCTAAGGATCTCTGGGGGAAAAATGTTTCTGATGGACAGTGTGATGAAGCTCCTACTGAGGGTGCGCAGTCCCGAGGGGCGGAACACAATGCTAGTGGGCCGTTAAACTTATGTGATAATGATGATGATGATAATGATGATGATGATGATGATGATGATATCATGATAATGATGATGACCATGATAATGATGCTGATGCTGATAATGATAATGATGATGATCATGATAGTGATGATGATACTGATCATAATCATGATAATGATATTGATAATAATGATGACTGTGAAAGTGATGAAATTCCTTTGCAGGTGATGTTGGGAGACGAGGATGGTGGTTCTCGGGAACCGAGTGTCCCTGACTTACCTGTGTCCTGTGACAATTTTGAGAGTGAGCAATGGCGAGACCCCACTCTTAAAACGGCACAGGAAAATATAATTGTTCTAAATGAG
Source organism: Oophaga sylvatica (assembly GCA_033576555.1). NCBI lineage: Eukaryota > Metazoa > Chordata > Amphibia > Anura > Dendrobatidae > Oophaga > Oophaga sylvatica. Next base: position 377,882,846 of record JARQOD010000005.1, read on the forward strand.
GTTTCCCAAGAGCCTGGCTCTGAGGAGATGTTTCCTCATGTTGCCATAAACACTCACCTGTTGTATAGGGACACTGAAGTCCAGGGAGAGGTCGTGAGCCAGCTCCTAGTACCTGAGCTATATAGAAGTATAGTGCTGGGGTTGTCACATAGTCACATACTTGAGGGACCAGATGGTGAAGTTAATGTTGTGGATGACATGTTAACTAAGGTTCCAGATCAAGATGTGAATGAGAATGAATTGTATAACCCTGACAGTGAGCAGGATGTGAATGAAAATGAAGTGTATAACCCTGAAAGTGAGCAGGATGTGAATGAGAATGAATTGTATAGCCCTGACAGTGAGCAGGATGTGAATGAAAATGAAGTGTATAACCCTGAAAGTGAGCCAGATGTGGCTGAGAAAAAGGGGTCAGACAGGGATAGTGGTAGTGATAGTGAATCATCTGACGACCATAAAGCAACCAGTGCAAATGAGGAAGGCATGGTAGCAGAGGAGGTTGAGAGTCCTGAGAAGAGGGCTGATGCTGACCTTGCAGCCGGACAGAAGATGGCATCTGAAGATGTTTTACAGTTGGCCGGTTCCCTGGCGAAGACTAGGGTGAAAGGAGGAGAGCTGAGCTTTAAAGGCAGGACTCTGAAACTGAACACAGCACAAGTGGATGCTGTTGAAGATGAGAAGTTATCAATGTATGGTATGGAGCTGCATCATGCCCAGGACTCTGAAGGTAATGCTGCAGAGGTGGAAAAAGCCATGGAAGTGGTGGTCACCAAGCCAGATGCCTCATCAGAAGCTGAGGTCTCAAGTGAAGCTGTGCGGAACAAGACTGAAGATATGGGGACTGACTCTGTCCAGGAATCTGTTTCTGCCGAAGACAGCGGCGTGGACGGGTTACGGTCCGGATCAGTAGCTGCAACTCGTGAAGCTCAGGCTGGAAGTTCGGCGCCCGGAGCCCCAGCAGTGTTCCTGAGTGATACCAAGGATCTGGATAAATCACAAGATGAGATTTTGAGACATCAGGCTGGTATTGGTGAGCTCAAGCGCACTTTCATGGAGTCTACATCGGAGCCACGTCCCAACAAATGGGAAAAGCGATGTGTCACTCCGTTGCCGCTGCAGACACACGGGAGCTCAGATGGGATACAGAACGTGGTGGAAGAGAAGAATCCGGCGGTTCTGAGTATACAGATGCAGCTATCAAGGAGAACTTGAAAGCTGGAATAAATGGAGATATTGGAGACCATAATGATGTGAATGAAGAAGTAGAATGTAAGACTGACGGTAGGGCTTTTGAGCATGTCCTACCAGAAGAGCCTGAAGAAGGGGCTGAAGACATAAAGGACGTCCAACAGGTACAAGATGAATTGATTACTTCTCAGAAAAAACTCCAAACTGTGATGAAGGAGCGTGATGAGAGCCATGAGCATCTTCTGGAGAAGCTCAATGAAGTAAAGAAGGTTCAAGGGGAACTGAGAAAAGTGAAAAACCCCCTATACCTTCTGTGATAGTTGGTGACACATGGTCAGTGCACCAGGGACAGGAGGTACGTGAGTTTCTGAGGAAGAGTCAGCAGAAGTGTTCTGATGTGCCGGGTTGTACTTCTCTGGCCAGGCACTATATCGAAACTGAGCCCGGCCCTAAGGTCAAGATGAAACCGTGCAGGATACCCGAGGCCCGCAGAGAGCATAGGCCTGGGAGGGTACAGGGTAGTGCGGATGCTTCAGATGAAGAGAAAGCTGATGTTGGCTATGGCTCAGGTGAAGATACAGATGACAGTAGTGAAGATGAAGCTGATGAGGGCCATGACTGGTCCAGAGTTCACTGTCTCTTTTGGATTGTTGACCAGCCCTCCGGTCTGGATGACCAGCCCTCCGGTCTGGAGAAGAGGGGGGGATATGTGAGACAGTGAGAGTATGGGTGTTGAATGGGGTGTACATTTCACCTAGATACTGTGCTGACTGGTATAAGGGAAATGTATGGCTTTGTAAACCTAGTGGTAGAGAAAGGTCACTACACCTTACATTCATTACACACTTGCAGCTCAGGCCTGAAACTACTCAGGTGTTAATTAGGAGACCAGAAGTAGGTGTCTGCGAACACAGTCAGAGAGCTCGCTTAGTCTGGACACAGGAGGGGTCCAGGCACAGAAGGTGTCTCCAGGAGTTTGAGCTATCTCAGTCTGGGTGCTCGATGTACCCCGGACACAGGAGTAGTCTCTGTGAGAATCCATGCGGATAGCAGCTGAATAGGAGGGGAGCTCTCTCAAGTCTGGACGTTGAAGGTGCCTTCAGACACAAGAAGGAGACTCTGTGAACCTCCATGCTGGTAAATGCTGAACATATGTGTTGTTTTGGCCCAGGCTGTTAGAGTCGTGGACCCGGATAGATAGGGAAATCTATCTAAGTGTAATTAGTGGCTAGACAAGCCCAGGTTTTTGGTTTTGATTATGTTCTGTTTGCTGTGGACTTTAATAAAGCTGGTTGCGGCCAGTTTTCACCAGAACTGCTGTCTCTGAATGAACTGTTTCTATGCCATTCTGTCTACCCGGACGGCGATCCCAGAGCTATATCCCCTGAAAAGCTTACAATATAACATACAACACATAACATACATATAACATACAACACATAACATACAGAACATACATATAACACATAACATACAGTACATTCATATAACATACAACACATAACATACATATAACATACATATAACACATAACATACAGTACACATAACATACATGTAACATACAACACATAACATACGTACAACATACTGTAAGGTGGCGGTGTTCACACGTGCAGTAACTGAGGCAGTGACCCAAGCAAGTCCAACATAAACAGCTTTTATTCAGCAACTCACGGGTTAAACAGAAAAGTCCTCCGGTACGCAGCCGGGTTAACATCAGTCCATAAACACCGGTTGCCGGGAACAACGGCCGCGCTGGGCCTAACAGAGCCTGACAGGTGCAGAGCCGCGCCAGGTGTGGGTTCAGCTACACACCATCCTGCGTAGCTTTTCTGCTATGCTCCTAGCAGGGTCAAAACATAGAACCACACTAATCCTTAGTGCAGGAGTTTTAAAGACCTGTGGCAAAAGCCACTGGAAAACCCGGGTTGGAGGGAGGAGGCCGCCCCACTGCCTCCTGTGACCTCCTCCAAGAAATGAAGGCCCTGCCGGACTTTACTTTATCTGCCTTAGCCAGGTAGTCTGACCAGGTCACTGCTCACCTTCATTCCTGCATTGCAGCCGCAGCTGTGTGTGTGACTGCAATGCACTCCAATGGTTTTAATAGGTTTCTGTACACATTCTGGGGGAAATATAACGTCCCTCGTAAATGATCCCGGTCACTGCCTCACATATTCCCCCCCTCTGTTCAAACTTGTGGGGTTGAACATTTGTCACCATACAGGGTGCCCGGGACAGGGCATCCGCGTTTGCTTGCAACTTTCCAGGGCGATGTTCTACAGAGAAACTGAAATTTTGCAGTGACAGGAACCACCTGGTGACTCACGCATTCCTCTCCTTGGCATTCCTCATCCATACCAAGGGTGAGTGGTCCGTCACCAAGCGGAACTGACGCCCGAGTAAATAATACCATAGTGATTCCAAGGCCCACTTAATAGCCAAACACTCCTTCTCTACCACGCTATAATTTTTCTCTGCGGGACAAGTTTTCTACTCAAGTAGGTGACCGGGTGTTCTTCACCATTCACTTTTTGTGACAACACCGCCCCTAGGCCTACCTCCGAGGCATCTGTCTGTACAATGAAGGTTTCCTTGAAGTTGGGGCTGATGAGGACCGGCTGTCCACACAGGGCCAATTTCATGGACTGAAAGGCTTCTTCTGCCTGAGGGTCCACCGAACCATTACCGTTTTTTTCCTTTCAAGAGATCGGTCAGGGCCGCCGTTCGGCCAGCAAAATTAGGTATAAACCGGCGGTAATACCCAAGGATGCCAAGGAACGCCTTCACCTGTTTTGTACTTGATGGTTTAGGCCAGTTTTTTATGGCCTCAATTTTATTGATTTGGGGTTTGATAGCTCCTCGGCCTATCACATACCCCAAATATCGGGCTTCCTCTAGTCCTATCGCACATTTTTTTGGGTTTGCCGTTAACCCCGCGGCTCTGAGAGAATCCAGCACCGCTTGTACCTGTGATAGGTGCGTTTGCCAGTCGGAGCTAAATATGATAATATCATCTAGATACGCGGACGCGTACTGTTGATGAGGCTTTAGCACTATGTCCATCAATCTCTGAAATGTAGCCGGGACCCCATGTAACCCAAAGGGTAAGACCACATAGTGAAATAGACCCTCCGGAGTTACGAAGGCGGTTTTTTCCTTTGCCGAATCTGTGAGAGGTACCTGCCAGTAACCCTTGGTGAGATCGAGCGTGGTAAAGTACTGGGCCTGCCCCAGTCTCTCAATCAGCTCGTCCACCCGGGGCATTGGATAAAGGTCGAATTTTGACACTTCATTCAATTTCCGGAAATCATTACAGAAGCGTAATGATCCGTCTGGTTTTGGAATCAGTACAATGGGGCTAGCCCACTCACTCCGTGATTCCTCTATGACGCCTAACTGAAGCATTTGTTTTACCTCAGCCGTGATGGCTTGCCTTCGGGCTTCGGGCACCCGGTACGGTCTTATTCGCACCCTTACCCCAGGTTCAGTGAGAATGTCATGTTGGAGAACCGTAGTTCTACCTGGTAGCTCTGAGAACACGTCGGTATTGTGTTGCACCAGGGAGCGAGCCTCCCGTCGCTGCTGTTTAGTGAGGGCATCACTTATCCTGACCTCCGCCTTGGACGCTTCCTTGGCTGAAGGTAAAGAACTCTCTGGTGATATGCCCGGGGTGATGTCTGTAACTAAACACTCTCGATCTTTCCAAGGCTTTAGCAGGTTTACATGGTAAATCTGCTCAGGTTTCCTCCTTCCGGGCTGATACACCCGGTAATTTACCTCCCCCACCTTTTCTCGAATCTCATATGGCCCTTGCCACTTGGCCATGAGCTTACTCTCGGCTGTGGGTACCAGTACTAATACCCGATCGCCCTTGTTAAAAGACCTGACTCTGGCTCTTTTATTATATGTGCGCCTCTGGGTTGCCTGGGCATCTAACAGATGTTCTTTCACGATGGGCATGACCGCGGCGATCCGGTCCTGCATACTAGCCACGTGTTCAATTATACTCCTATGTGGAGTCGGCTCTTGTTCCCATGTCTCTTTGGCTACGTCCAACAGACCCCTAGGGTGTCTGCCGTACAATAACTCAAAGGGAGAGAACCCTGTGGAAGCCTGTGGTACCTCACGGACGGCGAACATCAAATAGGGTAGCAACATGTCCCAATCCCTTCCATCCTTGGAAACACCTTTTTTAATATGGACTTGAGAGTTCTATTGAACCGTTCTACTAACCCGTCGGTTTGAGGGTGGTACACTGAGGTGCGCAATTGTTTAATTTTTAGCAGTTTGCACAGTTCTCTTGTCACCTTGGACATAAAGGGGTCCCCTGATCCGTCAGGATCTCCTTAGGTAGTCCAGGCGACAGAACATGGCAAACAATTCCCGGGCAATGAGTTTTGCCGAGGTGTGGCGTAGTGGTATAGCCTCCGGGTACCGGGTGGCATAGTCGACGACCACCAGTATATGTTGGTGGCCACGGGCGGATTTTACCATGGGCCCTACCAAGTCCATTGCAATCCGTTCAAAAGGTACCTCTATGACTGGGAGGGGTACCAATGGACTACGGAAACTTGCAGTAGGTGAGGTCAACTGACATTCGGGGCAGGATTTGCAGTACCTCTTGACCTCCGCGTAAACTCCAGGCCAAAAGAACCGCTGCAAGATACGTTCTAGAGTTTTTTTTTCCCCTAAATGTCCACCCAGCAAGTGTGAGTGTGCCAAATCTAGAATTATCCGACGATACGACTGAGGTGCTACCAACTGTTCCACGACCACGTCCCTGATCTTATCTATCCTATAGAGCAACTCACCACTGACTACCATGCGTGGAAATACCGTATCTGCATTGGGCTGTTGGGCTACGCCGTTTACCTCAAGCACCCTTTCCCGCGCCTGAGTTAGGGTGGGATCCTGTAGCTGAGCTGTCCCAAACGTGGCCCTGGACACTTCCAGCTCGGGAATCGATGCGGTCTCCTCAACCTCTCCTGCCAGCACCTCTAAGGGACACCTATCGGGGTCACACTCTATCCCTAGGTGGGACACCCCTACGGCAGGTTCGTCGGGTACAGCATCTGTAATACATTTTACCGGGGGAGAATGGATTTTGTTTTTCCACAGAGTCCAGAACAGGGGCAAGTCTCTTCCCAACACAGACCCATAGGGAAGATTTTTTACCACTCCCACCACATGTCTTATGTCTCCACATGGCGTAGACAAAACTACCTCCGTAGTTGGATACTCTCGGAGGTCCCCATGGATACATACAACCCCGACCTGCCGTCCGCTGGGGTTGTCTCCTGCCACCAGTGACCCATGTACCAGAGTCACGAGGCTTCCTGAATCCAGGAGAGCCTCCGTAGGGTACCCATTAATCAGTACCTGACATAGTTGGAGTTCACTGTCCTGGGGGTCGAGGCTCGCTGTGCAGATGGTCTGGGCATACATTGAGACCCGGCGGCTATATCCGCAGTCCATGGGTTCCGTAGTCAGGGGACAATTAGCCATCACATGTCCCGGCCCCTGACACCTCCAGCACCTAAGGGTGGAGGTACTGTTAGGTCTTATGACAGTTTGGGAGGGTACCGGTCTCCTGCCACTCTCACTCCGGGGTTCCCCTTCAGCACGGGCACGGTGCTGACTGTCCTTAGCAGAGGGACGCGACCCATTTCCCGATTCCTGGCGAGACAGCCGAGAGGGGGCGGAGTCTCGAATGAAGTCCTGAGTGGCCGAGTAGCGCTCGATCAAACTGACTACTTGGTCGAGCGTGCCGGGGTCGCCTTGCCCCACCCAACGTTGTATAGCAGCTGGCAGAGTCCTTACCAGCCGTTCAGTCACCACCCTCTCCACCATCTGGGCTGGAGACAAAGTCTCTGGCTGGAGCCACTTCTTTACCAGCTGCAGGAGGTCATAAGCCTGAGACCGAGCGGGTCGTGTCTCCACATAGGCCCATGAAAATACACGCTGAGCCCTTAAGTACGTATTAACCCCTAGTCGGGCAAGGATCTCACCTTTGAGCCTCTGTAGTCCTGGGCGTCCTCCCTACTGAGATCAAAGTAGGCCTTTTGTGCATCGCTGACCAGAAACGGAGCCAATACTTCTGCCCACTGGCCGGCTGGTAGTTTTCCAGCTCCGCTGTGCGCTCATAAACTGTCAGGAAAGCTTCCACGTCGTCCTCCGTTCCCATCTTCCTCAACGCTGAGCGAACCCTGTCTCGGGCCTCGCGACGTTCAGGGGCTGGTGCCATCGGGGTCTCCCGCAGGGCAGAGATCTGTTGCAGCAGCAGTTCGTTTGTTTTTTGTTGCTGCTGGTACAACAGCTGCTGTTGCTCATTGTGCTGTTGCTCCCGCTCCTGCTGTTGCCGCTGGAGACTCAGGTACTGCTCCTGCTGTTGTCGCTGAGACTGCATCTGCTGCTGTTGTATAATTACTAGCTGCTTAAACAGCTCTTCCATTTTGTCCACGGGTTGAGGCTGAAAAATGGCCGGCCGGATTGTGGTCATGAAGCTGGGTGGGGGTATACCTCAGTCACAATGCCCGCATTCTCCACCAAGCTGTAAGGTGGCGGTGTTCACACCGTGCAGTAACTGAGGCAGTGACCCAAGCAAGTCCAACATAAACAGCTTTTATTCAGCAACTCACGGGTTAAACAGAAAAGTCCTCCGGTACGCAGCCGGGTTAACATCAGTCCATAAACACCGGTTGCCGGGAACAACGGCCGCGCCGGGCCTAACAGAGCCTGACAGGTGCAGAGCCGCGCCAGGTGTGGGTTCAGCTACACACCATCCTGCGTAGCTTTTCTGCTATGCTCCTAGCAGGGTCAAAACATAGAACCACACTAATCCTTAGTGCAGGAGTTTTAAAGACCTGTGGCAAAAGCCACTGGAAAACCCGGGTTGGAGGGAGGAGGCCCCCCCCCTGGTCCTGTGACCTCCTCCAAGAAATGAAGGCCCTGCCGGACTTTACTTAATCTGCCTTAGCCAGGTAGTCTGACCAGGTCACTTCATTCCTTCATTCCTGCATTGCAGCCGCAACTGTGTGTGTGACTGCAATGCACTCCAATGGTTTTAATAGGTCTCTGTACACATTCTGGGGGAAATATAACGTCCCTCGTAAACGATCCCGGTCACTGCCTCACAATACATATAACATACAACACATAACATACATATAACATACAACACAACATACATATAACATACAACACGTAATATACATATAACATACAGTACATACATATAACATACATATAACATACAACACATAACATACAGAACATACATATAACACATAACATACAGAACATACACATAACACATTACATACAGAACATACACATAACATACAACACATAACATAGTGTACATACTCACCAATCACCTATTCCCCGATGGCATCGTCTCCTGTAATAGAAATAAAATAATAAAGGAACCTATACATCACCTTTCTGCCATAGTCCAGATAATAATGAGTGTCCCACAACGATCTCCGGTATAGAACGCTGACATCGGGTGACCTCAGCGCTTTACACCGCCCCTGCGATGCACTGACATCAGACGCCAGGAGATAATGACATCACTTCCGTTCATTCTCTCGCTGGCAATGCTGGGTGAGAAAATTCCCACGCAGCATTGCCATAAAGTGAGAGAACGAACTCTGATGCACTGCAGGAGCCATTGTCTCCTGTCAATGCATCACTGGGAGGCCCTACAGAGCAGTGGCATCACCTGATGTCACTGTTCTATAGGGGAGACCGTCGTGGGACATTCGTTATTAATTGGACTGCGTCGGACAGGGAGTATAAGGTTGTTTTATTTTTTACGTTTTATTACAGGAGATCGAGGGCGTCACTTGGATCTGAGCGTATAATAAAGAAATGAAAACTGTGTTGTGTTTTATTTCATTAAAATAATTTATTCTTATGCGTGTGTTGTTTTTTTAACCCTTTGTTAATTTAAGATTAATAATGGATAGGCGTCTTATTGACGCCTCTCTATTATTAACCGGGCTTAATGTCACCTTACAATAGCAAGGTGATATTAACCCCTTATTACCCCATATCCCACCGCTACAGGGGAGTGGGAAGGGAGGGGCTAAGTGCCGGAATTGGTGCATCGCACAGATGCGCCAAATCTGGGGCAGCTGGGTGCTGGTATTTTTAGCCAGGGGGGGCGCCAATATCCATGGCCCCTTCCTAGGCTATGAATATCCTTTCTGGCTTAAAATTACTGGAGGACCCCACGTCATTTTTTTGTGGGTCCCCCCATTTTAATATCTAGTAAAGGCTAGCTGCGGGTTGATATTCAAAGCCTGGGAAGCTCCATGGGTATTGACCCCTTCCCAGGCTAGAAATATTGGCCCGAGTCGTCGGCTTTCACCCTCTGGCACAAAAAATTGCGCGGGAGCCCACGCCATTTTTTTTCTGATTTTTCAAAAATGTACGCTATTGCGTGAAGATTTTGTGTGTGCGTGCGTTTGGGTCTATTTATTTTCTATCTATCTATCTTCTATCTATCTGTCATCTATCTATCTATCTTCTATCATATCTATCTATTATCTATCTTCTATCTTATCTATCATCTATTTATCTTCATCTATCATCTATCTATCTATCTATCTATCTATCTATCTATCTATCTATCTATCTATCTATCTATCTATCTATTTATTATTATCTATCTATCTATCTATTCTCTATCTATTATCTATCTACCTATCTATTATCTAGCTATTTATCTATTAATCTATCATTTATCTATATATCTATTTATCTATCTATCTATCTATCTATCTATTTATCTGTCTATGGCCGGAGTCACGCACATCGTATAAAAATCGGACCGTATTATACGTCCGTAATACGCCGAAAAGTCCCCTGAACAGTGATACGTATGTCATCCGTGTGCAATGCAAGGATGCGATTTCCTCGCATCCAAATATCCGTGTGTCATCCGTACGGCATCCGTGTATAATGTATCCAAATGACAGTTTTAAAATCACAAAAGAAAGAATAGATATATACACATAGAATACACATATATAGGGTACATACCCATTTGCGAGAAACAGCCTGGGAACTGGGAACTGGGAAACAATCAATTAAGCTTCCCACACTAATCACTTCCTCTCCTGTCAGCCGGGAGAGGAACTTCTTCATTCGGGGGCTTACAGCTGAGCTGCCAGCATTAGCTGTGCTGCTAGCTGTAAGCCAGTTAACCCTTTGTGAAGGATTACAGCGTGGGACCTGACAGTGCGCCGGATAGGTAAGAATAATGTTGCTTTTTATTATTTTATTTTTATTACAGGAGAACAAGGGCTTCGCACGGATTACCTGTGAAATAAAAGATGGTCAAAAACTGTGATAATTTCATTAAAATGATTTTTAATTAAAGTGTGTGTGTTTTCTTCTTATTTCATACAATAGGATTAATAATTGATAGTTGTCTAATTGACAAATCTCAATTATTAACCTGGCTTAAAGTCACCTTCCAATAGCAAGGTGGCTTTAACCCATTATTAACCCATTAGCCACCGCTACAGGGCAATGGGAATAGACGGGCTAAGTGCCAGAAAGGGCGAATCTAATTATAGATTTGCCTTTTCTGGGGTGGCTGGGGGCAGATGTTAGTAGCCAGGGGGGGCACAAAATAAATGCACCCTTCCTAGGCTATTATTATCTGCCCCCACTCACTGGCTTTCCCTGTCTGGTGGAGAAAATACCGCGGGAGCCCACGCATTTTTTTCAACAAATTTACACATTTAATTAACCCCTATATGTATGAAATTTTGCACACATACACTAGTGTAATTGTTAGTGAAAACCATATATCAAACTACATGAAATGAAATGGTTTACTGTATCTAAACCATGTGTCATTTCATGTCGGATTCTGTATTGAATTCCGGCAATGGAATTAGCGGCTATTCTGCTATGTAGCAGTGTATGACCTATATATATGTAGATATATATATATATAAATAACTCTCTCTCTATATATATATATATATATATATATATATATCTACATTAGAGTTGAGCGATACTTTCCGATATCCTAAAGTATCGGAATCGGAATGGTATCGCCGATATCACTAAAATATCGGCGATACCCGATACCGATACCGGAAGTCCCATGTAAGTCTATGGGAACAAAATATCGCAACTAAAAAAACCCCATTCTTTCCTTGTAAACACTAAATATACACACATAGAATACATATATATATATATACATGTCATTGTGACATATATATATACATATATGTATAGTTTATACACTTCTACATAGTAAAATATCCTCTGATTCAATTGCCGGGTAAAGCCGGCTTCAGTGAAAAGACAGAAGCACCCGACATGAAATGACACTTGGTGTACATAGGGTTAACCATGTCTTTTCATGTGGTTTGCTATCTGATTTGCACAAACAATTAAATCAGTCTATGTGTGCAAAATTTCACACCTGTAGGGGTTAATTAAAGGTGTAAATTCGTTGTAAAAAAAACTGACTTTTTTGCTACGAATTTACACCTTTAATTAACCCCTACAGGTGTGAAATTTTGCACACATAGTCTGATTTAATTGTTTGTGCAAATTAGATAGCAAAGGACATGAAAAGACATGGTTAACCCTATGTACACCAAGTGTCATTTCATGTCGGGTCATAGGTCATAGGTCATAGGTGTTCGGTCTGGATGCCGAACTTTACTGTTCGGGTTCGCCCATCTCTACTTGCAAAATCACCAATCTATAGCACTAGCTTCTCCAAGAGCAGTTCTCCTAATCACAGCTCTGACTATCCTGAGCTATGTGCTTGTTCAAGTGCCATTATCTCTATATGTACGTAAATACAGTGATAGCAGTGTACATTATAAAACAAATCACTAATAGCTGAATGTGTTACAGCAGAACTTTATAGTTCTACTAATACTATAACTCAGCCTATCCTATCAGAAACAAAGAAGTAAAGAGCAACATAGCTCTGACCTGCTCCAGAGACAAATTGAGAATATTTATTTAATTGTAACCACAACAATACCAGCACATTAAAAAGTTGTTGTTGTCCAATGTCCATATAGTACTATATTATGCTAAACAGTGGCCAGAGACCGCCATACCATGCCACAATAGTCCCATAGTTTGTTTTTATAGGACAGTGCGATTCTGTGCCTGCACACAGCCATATACTTTGCATAAAGTACCATATTCTACCTGCAAAGAACCAAATTGTGTGTTTGCAGTCCTACAATGAGCCTATATTGCACCCAATAAACTACACATTAGACCCAAATTAGAGTAATACTTGCCCATGTACATAGATGCCAGAGAGAACCACGTTTGTAAGTTACTGTGTATAACAACGCACATTATTCCATATTGTGCCCTGTTTGATTGATCCGATTCCTAACTGAAGGTGGTTTTCCAATCCTTAAAGAAAACTTCAAACTTGCTCCAAATAGTAAAACATAATCTAATATATTCATGTTTTACCCTTACCCCTCCTGTGCTGCTGGCCACAGGACCAACCGTGTGTTGCTTTCCATTGCGCTTGACAGCAGTGATTGGCTGCCTGAGTGACATGGCATTCAATCGACCTCAAAGCATGGTTAACAACTCCTGAAGGTTCTCAGCTCCCAAAACTTTCATGAATGGGCTAATCTCTAAATCCCACCCTTGCCCACTCAAATTGTATAAAATATAGACATGCGGACCCTCGATTTTACCTGATCCGTAGACCATATTGTTTTATATCCATTCAGGAGTTAGGAACACTCTGGCACAACAAGATACTTCTCTTTTATATCCTAAATATGCATGCATGCTAATATTCTGTTACTTTTGATGATGCCAAACCCTATATAGATTTGTATAATCATTGGGTCACATGGCAAAACAAAAATAGGGACAAAGTCAAGTTTGACACCAAATCAGACAAATTCACATTTAGGAGAATTAAAGAACAATCAGACTAATGATCTGTTGAGACTGGGTACACCTTTAGAATACATATAGCCAGTGGCACAACATAAATCTTTTACACGTCAATGCAAAGTCAATAACATGGCCCTCTATAATTGAAAATAAAAATAGTTTGCGCACATAAAAACTACAAGACACAAAAGGATCTGTAGAAAAATAGGAATATGCATGTGTCAAATGGAAAACAATACATAAATTCAGACGCACTCTGTAGAACAGTTTGAGATGCAGATGTAATAATACAGTAATAAATAAATATTGCACTAAGACCCGTGAGAAAAAGGTGATGAGAAAAGCCTGTAGTCTATTATGTAGTAAACCCCAAACCAAAGGACTAAATAGTCATAATACGCATAAGGTATTTATTCATATGGGTATTAATATGGACAAACCCTGAAAAAGTAAAAGAGGTCCTCTTTTAACGATGGAGCAGAAAAACGCTGCAGAAATCCTAAAAAAACCTTTTATGCAGAAAGGTCAGAAGAAATTGACACTGTCCCGGCCGGTGACAGCTCAGATGAATGAGTATTAGTGGTGCACTGTGGAGAAAATAGTCCTGTTTGCACAGGTTTTACCTGACAACCCCGATGGGTCACTTGCAATAGAAAGTCAAATTTCAGCCTCCTCTGGCCTGCTGACAACCCCGATGGGTCACTTGCAGTAGAAAGTCCGACTTCAGCCTCCTATGGCCCGCAGACGAAACTTACATCCGTTGATGAAAGCCGGTGATCTCTGGCCTCCGTGGCCAGATCAGGAACGCCGGCTGATGATGTTGAATCCTCACTAGGAAGAAGGATGTGGGCAGGACCTGTTGGTAAACTAGCCTGCCTCAAGCACAGTAGTACACAAAATCGCAATATCTAACTGTCCCTCAGAGTGAGCAGAGTAGCGTTCTGTCCCTAACTGAGTTCACAGCACAGTGACGCTAAAATGGCGGCGGCGCCTTTTATAGTGCATTCTGACATCATTTCAGCAGCCAATCACAGCCATGCCATTAGTTAAGATGACCGCAGCATTACAGGATGTGCCCACACTTCATAAGATTCATCATTGGCTGACTAACATCACATGCCTCTCAAAGAATTATGGGAACTTCCGATTCCGGTATACGATATGAAAAAGTATCGGAATTAAGTATCGGAATTCCGATAACGCGAATATCGGCCGATACCCGATACTTGCGGTATCGGAATGCTCAACACTAATCTACATATATATAATTATTTTCTTTTGGTGTATTTTTTTTTTTACAATGTGATTTTAACATGAGTTTTTACATACAGAGAACTGCTCTATGTCAAACGTCATGTTTAACTCGCATTGCATACGAATGGCAAACGGATGGAAAACTGAGGGTGCAATTAAAAATTACTTATAAATCGCATGACAATCGCATGCCAATTGCATAGAATCTGACCGTTTTTTACATCCGGAAAACGGGTCGTATTTGTTTCTCGCAAATGGGTATGTACCCTATATACTGTATATGTCACAATGACATGCATATATGATATATATATGTATTCTATGTGTATATATCTATTCTTTCTTTTGTGATTTTAAAACTGTCATTTGGGTACACTATATGTCGGTTTTGCAAGCCAGTGAGAAAATTTCGCCGTACGGATGCCATACGGATGACACACGGATATTTTGATGCGAGGAAATCGCATCCTCGCATTGCACACGGATGACATACGGATCACTGTTCAGGGGACTTTTCGGCGTATTACGGCCGTATAATACGGTCCGATTTTTATACGGTGTGTGTGACTCCAGCCATAGACAGATATATAGATAGATAAATAGATAATAGATAGATAGATAATAGATAGATAGATAATAAATAGATGATAGATAGGTAGAAGATAGACAGATAGATAGAAGATAGATAAAAGATAGATAGAGAATAGATAGGTAGTGAATAGATAGATAGATAGATAATAGATAAATAGATGATAGATAGACAGATAATAGATAGATAGAAGATAGATAGATAATAGATAGATAATAGATATATAATAGATAATATATAGATATATAGATATATAATAGATAAGTAGATAGATAATAGATAGATAGATAGAGAATAGATAGGTAGTAATAGATAGATAGATAGATAGATAATAGGTAGATAGATAATAGATAGATAGATAGTAATAATAGATAGATAGATAATAGATAAAAAGATGATAGATAGAAAATAGATAGACAGATAGAAGATAGAGAGATAGATGACAGATATATAGAAATATAGATAGATAATAGACAGATAGATAGAAGAAAGTTTGATAGATAGAAAATAAATAGATAATAGATAGAATGGTACATAAATAGTTAAAGACCCACGCACACACACACAAAGTCTTCACGCGATAGCGTAAATTATTTAAAAAATCAGAAAAAAAATGGCGTGGGCTCCCGCACAATTTTCTGCGCCAGAGGGGGAAAGCCAAAGGCTCGGGCCAATATTTCTAGCCTGGGAAGGGGTTAATACCCATGGTGCTTCCCAGGCTTTGAGTATCAACCCGCAGCTAGCCTTTACTGGCTATTAAAAAAGGGGACCCGCAAAAAAAATGACGTGGGGTCTCCCAGTAATTTTAAGCCAGAAAGGCTACGCTGACAGCTGCGGGCTGATATTTATAGCCTAGGAAGGGGCCATGGATATTGGCGCACCCCCCTCGCTAAAAATACCAGCACCCAGCTGCCCCAGAATTGGCGCATCTGTGCGATGCGCCAATTCCGGCACTTAGCCCCTCTCTTCCCACTCCCTGTAGCGGTGGGATATGGGGTAATAAGGGGTTAATATCACCTTGCTATTGTAAGGTGATATTAAGCCCGGTTAATAATAGAGAGGCATCAATAAGACGCCTATCCATTATTAATCTTAAATTAATAAAGGGTTTAAAAACAACACACGCATAAGAATAAATTATTTTAATGAAATAAAACACAACACGGTTTTCATATCTTTATTATACGCTCAGATCCATGCGACGCCCTCGATCTCCTGTAATAAAACGTAAAAAAATAAAACAACCGTATACTCCCTGTCCGACACAGTCCAATTAATAACGAATGTCCCACGACGGTCTCCCCTATAGAACAGTGACATCAGGTGATGCCACTGCTCTGTAGGGCCTCCCAGTGATGCACTGACAGGAGACAATGGCTCCTGCAGTGCATCACTGAGTTCGTTCTCTCACTTTATGGCAATGCTGTGTGGGGAATTTTCTCACCCCGCATTGCCAGTGAGAGAATGAACGGAAGTGAGTCATTCTCCTGGATCTGATGTTAGTGCATCGCAGGGGCGGTGTAGAGCTCTGACATCACCCGATGTCAGCGTTCTATACCGGGATCGTCGTGGGGCACTAGTTTTTATCTGGACCAGGTGATGTATAGGTTGCTTTATTAAATTTTTTTTTTATTACAGGAGACGATGGCATCGGGGAATAAGTTATTTGGGGAGTATGTACTCTATGTTATGTGTTGTACGTTATGTGTATGTTCTGTATGTTATGTGTTATGTGTAAGTTCTGTATGTTATGTGTTTATGTGTGTTCTGTAGGGTATATGTTATTTGTATGTTATGTGTTTTTATGTTATATGTATGTACTGTATGTTATATGTATGTTATGTGTTGTTATGTTAATGTAAAGTTATGTGTTGTATGTTACATGTATGTTATGTGTTGTATGTATTGTATGTTAGTGTTATATGTTGTCGTATGTTTTTTGTTTATAATGTTTATGTATGCATGTGTTTTATGTTATATGAATGTCTGTATGTTATGTGTTATATTTCTTATGTATGTTATGTGTTTATGTTATATGTATGTTTTGTGTTGTATGTTTTATGTTGTTCTTATGTTATGTGTTATTGTATGTTCTGTAGTTATGTGTTTATTTTTGTTATATGTATGTTATGTGTTAAGTTCTTTTGTATGTTATGTGTTGTATGTTATAGTTTTTTTTGTTTTATGTTTTTGTATGTTATGGTTGTATTTATATTATGTTATGTGTTGTATGTTCATGATGTTATGTTTTTTTGTTTGTATGTTTTGGTTATATTTTGCCCCGTTGTTATGTTTTATTATGTTATATGTATGTTTTTGTTTTGTATGTTTTATGAAGTAGTATGTTTTGTGTTTTTGTATTTTTGTATTTATGTTTTATGTTTAAAAGTAGTTTTGGTTGTATTTTTTGATGTTCTTTTTTTGTATAGTATGTTCTGTTGTTAGTGTTTTATTTATGTTATTGTATGTTTTTGTGTTATATTTTCTTTTGTAGTTTTGTGTTGATGTAAATGTATGTTTTGTGTTTTATGTTATAGAAAGCTGTTTTTTCGTGTTAAAATTTTATGTTTGATGTTATGTGTTGTATGTTATATGTATGTTCTGTATGTTATTTTTTTTGTACCATACAAACCAAAAGTTTGGACACACCCCTCATTCATGATTTTTTTGTATTTTTTGAGTAT
>JARQOD010000005.1:377900587-377990114 GCA_033576555.1 Oophaga sylvatica
TTGTTTCGTGCGGTCTAAAAATTGTCTGTATTTTTAAAGAAAATTGTTTGCCTAAATTCCTGGCTGCAGCTGCCCAAGTCTCTACTTCCTCTCGCGCACCAGTCAATTGTCCCAAAATACCCTGCAGCTTTTTTTTCTCTGTCATGGGTACATGTCCATTTTGTGCTTTTTTTGGTTTTAAAACCTGAAGGGTATCTGGTTACGCGTTGGGGACCACTTTGCCCCGGCTGATAGCGCGTTTTGGGGGGGCCCAGGTAAAGGGGCCAAGTTTCCACCCGGGGCGGCCGGGGGGTAAGTCCGGGCGGTCCCCTTTGGGGCCGCGCTGTAGCTTGTGGCTGCGACTGTCTGGCCCCCCTGTTAAGCGTGGCCTCCTTCCCCTGAGGTGCCCCTGCCGGGCACCGATGTGGAAGGCCCCTGCGTCGGCGCCTGAGTCAGGCGATCACTGAAGTTTTCACAGGCTGCCGCCCGTCAGGTTGGGGGCGTGTCCGGGACTCCGCGCGCTTTGAGGTACCCCCCTTCCTTTGGCGTAGCGCTGCAATTTGGGGGGCAATGCGGACATTTGGGCAAAATTAAAAAACGCAACACAGTTCTAGCCAAAAAAAACAGTCCATTTTTCGGAACGGGGATATTTTTGCGAGTTTTTATCCTGTTCGTGACGCCAAAAGAATGGTGCATGTAAGGGCTTTTGGGTTTGGGCCGACCCCGTTCATTCTGGGGTTGCCCGGGTTGCGCAGTTTGGCCCTTTTCCCCCGGGGCGTCAAAAAGGGGGTTTTAAGGGGTGTGAATTTTGTGCCCCACCTGGGGTTTCCCTGGTAGGGTGCCCGCTGCGGGTGGTCCTCTGAGGGTTTGGGGCGCGGGGTGTTAAGTTCCACAGGCGAGTGATTTCGAGTTTTTATGGGGTGTGGGGTGCAGGGAAATTAATGCAGAACACAAAGAAGTTTTTTTTCCTTTACTGGTGATATTTGCGGAACCCCCGGGAAGCCGTAGGGTGGGGATGCACGTCCAGAAAACCCGAGTAGGTGTGGGCCCCCTTACGCCTTTAATGTGTTGGGGTTTTGATTGCATAAAACAAAACTTAAATCCGTGTTTTTAGTACGCCCGGTGACCTTGTGGTGAGGTTTTTGTGGACGAAAAGTGTCTTTGTGGCGGTTGCCAGAACCCCCCCTTCCTAACCCCGGTTACGTTCAGCAGTGGGCCCCTGGATTGAAGTCCCGGGTCCCGGTGTTCCCACCCGTGTGCAGATGCTGGTAAGGCGGCCGGTGCGGGGGTGCAGAGTGGAGGTAGCTATCAAAAGCTGGTTGACCTCGGTACTCTCTTTTCTTTTCTTCCACTTGCTTTCGTTCCTATCTCACACTATCATAAGCCAAAAAACTAGAGCAGATGTCAGCTTTCTTTTCTTCACGCTCCCCAAGGTGGGCAGCTTATTCAAAAACGCTCGTAAAAGCACTCTCAGGGGGATAACTTTGACCGGGGACTAATGGCAACCCCCTTCCCACGCTATGGACTCCACGATGAAACTGGTAGTTCCTAAAGTCCTCGGCTTTAGATAAGTCTTTTTTTGGTGTCTTTCCCCTCTACCGTCGAGGTAATTAGCTTGTCTGCTCTGCAACACGCCTGACAAGTCTGACCTTGGGGTAAAACAACGCTAGCAAAATTCCGCTAGCTCCCTTCTTCCTATGTCGTCTAAGGCCCCCCTTTGGGTGGAACCGGGAAAATGTAAAGTTTTGTGGCTTTGGGTTTAAATCTGGATTTACCTTTGTGCACCCTCCAGGGTAATGTGGCCCAGTCACAGGGGGGCACCCCGGGCATGTAGATAAGCGGGGGCCTGACCATACCACCCTCCCCACCACCAGCGTGCTAAGAACATGTCATCAAAGCCCCTGATAGGGGGGCCCGCTTCCCGGGGTCCCAATTCGTGTCTGCGGTGACCCCACGGGCCCTTCCCGTTTTTTGCTTATAGTGAGGGGGGCACTAAAATATCGGGGGGGCTCGTTTCTCGGGCGGCAAAATTTGGGAAAACTCGGGTACTCGGACAGACAAAGGCCCTATGTAAGTCTTGGAGTGGATTTTTTTCCGGACCCCCCGGGGGGCCTTTATGTTTAAAATTCGTTGAAAATGATGGTAACCTGCTCAAATGACCGGGGGACACATGGGGTGCCCTGGAAAATTCCTGACTCCTAGTTCAAGCTTTAACAATGTTGTCGAGTTTCTTTCCTTTTTTACCGGTGCCCCAAAAAAACTCCAAAACGAAAAACCAAACGGATTTTTCTGGAAAAAATGTTAGAAAATCTTTCCAGGGTTTTGTTGTATTAAGGGGAAAAATAAATAACCCCCGACCAAAAAAGTTTCCACCATTGGGCTAGGTTCGACACGGTTTTTTAAGCGTTTTTCCTTTAAAATTCCTTTCAACCAAAACAAATGATTCAGGGAAAAGTATTGTAAATTTTTCCAACCCTAGTGGCCATTTTTGGTGTGTGACACATAAACGACGATCTTGTTTCATTTTTTGAAAGGGGTGAATCTTAAAATCACAGAGCTATTTTTACGGGCATCAGGCGCATTTTCTGCTTAAAAGGGTTTTTAAACGTGGGTCTCCTAAACTTTTATAGCCTATGTATAGTGGGTGGGCTGCAAGAATTACGACGCCCCTACCCCCTTTAGGGTGTCCCGGAAAGGGGTTCCTTAAAAAATGTTGCATTGAATGCAAAACCCCGCCCTGCTACCAGTATAGCACCCCCAAAAGCCTTTTTAACCCGGTCTGTATGGGCCCAGGAAAATCCCCTTAAATTATTATTTTGTACTTCCCCCTTTGTTTTTTTATGCTTGATGCAAGGGCCCGCATGCTCAAACATATGCACCCAAAAAGCCTTGAACCCAGGGCTGGATGGGCCCCAAAAATCCCCTTCAGTTATTCATTTTTTACTCCATTCCCTTTTTTTTGCATTGATGCGGCCGCCTGTACAAGTTTTGACCCAATAACCCCCAAACCCCCTTGGAGAAAATGAAGGTGGCCTTAAAAAAATGTCCCTTTAAAAAAGGGGGGGTTCCTGACTTGGATTTCCCATCGCTATTTTGGGCTGGAAACATTTTCCCTGTGGGGTACCCTCAACTTTTCATAACAGCATTTTCGCCAGCATAACCACCCACCCTTGTTAGGAATTCAATGGTGTGCGCCGAAAACAAAACCCTGGTGATCTGTGGTGGTGGTGATGACCCGTGGAGGAAACCCCCTGATTAAAAAAACGATCCCCAATTTTAAAAGGACGGGTCTCTGATTTGGAATGCCTTAAATAAGGTAGGGTTTTGGAACATTTTCCCCTGTGGGGTTACCCTCAACCTTTTCCAAAAACAAGTTTTTATGCCCGCATAACCACCCCCTTGTTGGAATTCGACAATGGCTGTGCAGCAAGGAACCTTTTCTGGTGATTAGTGGGGGGTGGTGATGGGACTTGGGGAAGGCCGATTAAAAATTTATGTCAATTTAAAGGAGCAGGTCTCCTAGACGGGAAATCCCCCATCTTTTATGTTTGCTAAAGCACAAAGGGAAAAGAGGGTATCTGTCCTAAAATTAGAACTAAGTGCCCCTACGATGTAAGGGAAAACCTGTCCTGCGTCGCCCCGCTAAAAGTCCTCGTGTCTGACGAGAGCTATAGATGCGGGGGGGGATCCTACAAGAATGGGGATGGGGAAAGATGGAACCTCCTAACAGAAAATTGTGCAGTAAAAGACAAAAAAACAACTAGAACATAGGGGCCCCGAAGAAAAGCAAAATTTAATTGGCAAGGTAACAAAGCACCTGGTAGCTTAAGAGTAGAAAATTAAAATGAAGTCCAGAAAAAGCCAGAAGGGGGAGCATTTAAAAAATTAGGCAAAAAAGGTCTGTGCCCAAACAAGAAGAAAAAAACCCTTCCCCTGGGGGAGTATCAACTTGTGTTAAATTTTTGTTTTAGGGGCTCATAAACATCTTTCAAACTGTGCTGCTGGGAAGGTGCAGGTTTTTAGTAAAAATATTAAAAGACAAAAAAAAATGTGGGCCCTTTCCCGACTAAAGGAACTTGGTTTAAAAAAAAAGGGAGCTTTCCCCAGTAAAACATAAAAAAAGGCTGCCTCAAGCATACTTTAAAAAATTTACAAAAATGAATTTAAAGAAATTTTGAATAGCAAAATGGCTTTGGGGGTATAAGGAAAAAATTTTAGCGTTTTGTTAAACATTTGGCCAAAAATTTTTTTAAAACCCACCATTCAAGGTGGTTAAATTTGGTGAGTGTGCGCCGCGTCCCTGCCTGCGCCGCAGGGACGTCGCTCTCCTACTGCGCTCAGGTCCTCAGTGCTTCCAGCCTCCTCTAGCCCCCTGGGATCCTCGGCGTTCCTTCCGCCCCGTGGTCCCGCGCGCTCTTCCCTGCACTGGCTTAGGGGGCCCCGGCCCCCCCCTCCCCCGCTCTTTAAAAGGGGCCCGCGCTTTTTTTCCAAAAACAGTCTCCCGCATTGGGGGATCCCCCCTATTTTAAGGGCTTTCCTTAATGTAGGTGCCCCCGGGAATGTTGTTTTGTGCAGTCTAAAACTGTTTCGCCATCGCTCCTGATTCCGTTACCTGCTGTTACCTGTGGTTGCTTGTTGCACCGTCTGCGGTTCCATCCCAAAGGTTGGAGATCGAGAGATCCCCGGTTTGTGCTCATTTGGAGCGTTTGCCATGACTGAAGGTCCTCGGAAGTTTGGCTCTCTGCGGGTCCCCGGCTCTTGCTGTCCCTGGGGCGATATCTGCCCTCGGGCTGCAGTCCCTCCGGAAGTTCGGACTCATTGCGAATCCAGGGTCTTGCTGTACCGGGAGCGATCATCTGCCATCCGCTCGCCCACCCCGGGGGTCCCCCCTATAGGTCGTATTGCCCGCCTGTTCTAGAGACTGCTGGTTCTTTCCCGGAAAAATGCCTGTCCCGGATGCCTGGTCATTGCCGTGACAACCCCGCTGTCCCGGACGCCTTGGTACTTGCTGTGGCAACCCGCCTGTCCGAGGGGTGCCCTTTGGCACTTGCTGTGACCGCCGTCCCGGACTGCCTTTGGTCACTTGCTGGAAAACCGCCTGTCGATTGGGCCCGGTCATTTCGTGAAAATGCCCGTCCCAAAAGGGACTGCCTTGGGACTTTCGTGACAAAAAGCCTGTCCCCGAGCTGCCTTTGGGCTTGCTGTGACAAAATGCTGTCCCCGAGACTGCCTTGTCACTTTCTGTGACAACCTGCCTGTCCCGATTCTGCCCGGTCACTTGCGTGCAACCTGCCTGTCCGAGACTGCCTGGTCACTTTCCTTTTCACCTGCCCGCCCGAGACTTCCTTGGTCACTTGCTGTGAAAACTCTTGTCGAGACACCTATTCCCTGCCCTGATTCCCCCCCTTTTCCGGGTGCCCCCGCCTCTTACAAAATAATCTTTTTATAATAAAAACTTTTTGGGTTTCCCCCAAACCCGACCTGTTTCTTGTTCCACCACCGACCGTTTCAGTTTGTGGGCCATGGAAACGGTGGCACCCAAAAAACCCCCATCCGGAATGTGTCATGAGCTGTCCGCCGGGTCTAAAGGAGGATTGGGGAGGGAAGTCTTTCCGTTTTCTGGCACTTGAATTTTCCCAGATTGTGGGTGTTTTAATGTCGTCCGCTGTTTTGTGGTTTTCCTCCCGGAACGACTGTCAGCTCCCCTAGGTTTGGAGGCGATTTTTTGGCTGGGGTTTCATTTCTGGCCCCTGCATTTTGAATCCTGGCAAACAGTTTAACTCTGAAAAGGGGCCCAAATTGTTTCTTGTCCTTTTTAGGGAGGCCCCGGCCCCGGCTTAACTCTCTGGGAGAGAGAGGACCTTGGTATTGACCTGCCGTTTTCTCTCGGCTTCCGGAAGGTATTCGGAACCGGAGGAAGATCCCCGCATATCTTCTGGTTCGTAGGGAGCCTCAAAGTTGGGTCTTTATGCCATGGGTTTCCCCGGACTTTACCCTAGAACTAGTTTGGGAAAATGAATTTAAATTTCGGTCTTTGGGAGGGTCTGCCCGGGCCGTATTTAAGACGAACTTGCCGGTCGGGACATTCCCCCCCTCTAGTGATTTAATAAATCTTCCCAATCAAATTGATCTAGGTTCCGGGAAACGAGAAAAAGAGATCCCCCTTTAAAAAAAATTTTTTCCATCTTGCACCCCTCGTGTCAGGATCCTTAACCTCTTCCTTTTATCCTCAGGTGAACACTGTTGGCCTATGCAGGTCGCCCGCCAAGAGGGTCAAAGCCTTTGGACTCACCCCGTGCGAGAGAAGTTGCTTCTACTCGGCGGGTTTGGGGCCCTGGATCAAAACCTGCCCGGAGAAGTCGGAAAACGCCTGGCTAGGTTCGTGGGAGAGGTAATCTAGAAAAAATATCCTTTTCATCCCTGCTGTGTGGGTTTTCAATTTGTCGGAAAAAGGAACCGCCATTTCAAAAAGGGCCCCAACTTGTTTTTGGGAGTGGGAATTCGTTGTCACAGGCTCTAGAGAAAAGTATCACATTCCCCCCAAACCTCTTGTTAAAACCTGTATCTGTTGTGCTGTGGATGGGGGCCCCCTACCTCATCCCATCCGTTTTTCCCCCAAAGCCCTAACCCTGGGTGGAATGTTGCATTCTGGGGGCTTCGTTTCATGTTTTACCCGGACTCTCTATGTTTTTATGGGGTTCCCTTGGCTCCAAAAAACATGACTGTGCTCGATTGGCAGAGTGGAAGAGGTTCTTCGTGGGGCGGTGTCATAAAAGGTCGGGTGCTGTTTTTCCTTCTTTTTTCTCCTACCCTGTAATTCCTGGACCCCCGATTCCTTTTTGGCTTTTTGCTGATGTCTTCAATAAAAAGGAAGCGAGCATTAAACCCCCCATAGCCCATATGATTGCCCGTTGACCTTTGCCCGGTCTCGCCTCCCGTGGGCGTTTTACCGTTGTCTGCTGCTGGCCCAGGTCGTGTAAAATAATTTCGGGGAACTTGGCAAAGGGATTCATGGAAAATTCCCTCCCGCGGGAGAAGGTTTCTTCTTCTTTTAAAAAAAAAAGAGGGATCTCTCCGTCCCTGTATTGATCAGGGAAAATTCGATCAGGTGAGAATAAGTCCCTCTTCCCGTCATTCCGAACTTTTTTGAGTCTTGGGGGGTAGGTCTTCACCAAATTTTGTCTTCGTGGGCAAAAAAAACTGGTTCGTATCGTCGAGGAGTGAATGGAAGAGGGCATTCAACCCCCGGGAGGGGGCCACTAGAGTACCTGGTGATGCCCTTTGGTCTCTGTAATGCTCCAGCAGTCTTTAAAGGTTGGTAAAGACATTTCCGGGACCCCTTTTTCCCCTGCGTTTGTGTGTACCTTGACGACCTTGGTCTTTCCCGGATCTTCCTCCCGGGGGAGTTCGTCGGTTCTGCTCAGGTCAGCAGAATCCCTTTCCCCAAATTGAGAAGTGCCTCTTTGAGCAGACATGCTTCGTTTCTGGGCTAATTTTCTCAGAGGCCTCGAATGGATCGGAGAAAATTTTCTGCCCTCGAGGTGGCCCGAACGGAGGGGTTGAAGGCCATTCAGCGGTTTGGGTTTGCAACTTTTACGTCTCTTCATACCGCCTTTTTCTTCCGGACTGCTCCAATTCGCGCTCACTCGCAAAGGTGAACCCCAAAAAAGTGGACGACCCAAGCAGAGGGGGCCTTCCCTTTTTCTTAAACAGGCCTTTCCCCTTTTGCTCCCGTGCTTGGGCCCTCGCCGGATGGCAAAAGCAGTTCTTCCTGGAGGTGGCGCTTCCCCGCTGGAGCCGGGCGGGGTACTTACCCAAAAAGCTTCATAGGGGGGATGGTATCTGCGGCTTCTTCTCCAAAATTTTTCCTCCCCCGAGCGCACTACCCATAGGAGACCGGGTTATTGGCCCTCAAGTTGGGATTGGAGGAGTGGCGTTCCTACTCGAAGGGGGTTTCATCCGGTAAACTTTACACGGAACCAAAAATTGGCAACCCCCCAGCAGGACAGAGCTTTAAAACCTCGCCAAACCCGGTGGTCCTTGTTTTTTGCCCGCTTCGATTTTCTTTTGCTTTTCGCCCGCTGACAAAACGTCAAGGCGGATGCCTTTTCTCGGTTTTCCCGGTGTCGGATTCGAGATGGCCTAAAAAAAATCTCGTCCGCCCAAAAGGGGTAGGTGGCTCCCCTGAGTCCTAAATCGTTCCCCCCTGGGAAAGCGTTGTTCGAAAACGCGGGAGAATCCTAAATTTTGGGGCACTGTTTTAAACTCGTGGCCACGCTGGGCAAAAAAGACCCCCAACTTATTTCCGGCATTATTTGGGGGCTACCTGCACAAGGTAAAAGACTTTTTTTTCTGCCTGTGTTTCCTGTGCCCCCAACAAAGTTTCCCGGGCACCTGCCTTTCCCCGGCCGGCCCCCTTTTCCTTTTCCGCTCCCCTGGGCTATGCCCTGGCTTCATTTTCTGATCTTCCCGTCTTGCTGGTTGTCGTCTTTGGGTGGTCATGACCCCTTTTCCAAAAAAGGGTCATTCATTCCTTCCAGGGCTTCCGTTGCCCCGGTTGGCTTAAGTTTATCCCCCCATCTTTCCCTTTTCATGGGTTTCCTGTCAATTGTGTGGATGTGGGGGTTTTTACCTCCCTTTTGGAGAGCCACTTGTAAGTTGTGAGTCCCCTGGATTTTTCTCCCCCTTACCACCCACAGTCCAATGGAAATTTGAAGAAAATAAATCAAAATTTGACCAGTTTTCTTGCACTTCGTTAATGCCCCCCTTTGGGGGGGGGAGCCCCGTTTGGGCCGAATTCTCTAAAAATAATTGAGAGCGAATCTTCCCCCAAGTCCCCGTTTTTGTAGTCTTCGGTCGCCCCCTTGGTCCCTTCCCTTTTTCCACCCTGTGGACATCACTGGGAAATCTCGGGTTAGGAATTCTCCCCCATCGGGGAGGTCCCCCGGGCCGCACTTCCAGTCCCCGGCCTGAAAAGACATGTGAAAAAAAACGTCTGGTCCTCTAAATTTTCCTTTGGGGGACAAGTTGGCTTTGTCCAAATTGTTCGACTCAAAATTCCGTCCTACGGGTTAGGTCTGGGTTTTTTCATGGTCTTTTGAGATCATCAGTCGTCATCCGGTGTCCTATAAATTGAAAACCCCCCGCCCAATTGGGTTCCCTAATTCTTTTCTTTTATCTCTCCTCAAAACCCGTGGTTCTTAACTCTTTTTTTTAAATCTAAGGTACCTTGTCCGTGTCTGCTGGATGAATTTTAGGTAGGAACTTTTTGGCCCCAAAAAAAGGGAGGAAGAAAGACTTTTTTTTTGGTGGATTGGAAAAGGGGTTTTTTCTGAGGAGAAAACCTGGGAGCCTCGGGGAGAACATCCATGCCCTTTATCCCAGCTAAAATTTTTTTTCTGGCTAAAAAAAGGGGGGGGGGCCCCAGAGGGGGGGGGATGTAGCGCCGCGTCCGCCCGCGCCAGCAGGGAGTGTTCCTCACCTGCGCTCAGGTCCTCAGTGTTCCGCCCCCCTTTCCCCCTTGGCACTGGCTCCCCTTCCCCCTGTGGTCCGCGCGTCCTTCCTGCTTGGCCCTTGGGCGCGCGCCCCCACCCTCCCCCGTCTTTAAGGAGCCCCGCGCATTTTTTCCCAAAAAGTCTCCAGCCAATCTGGAGGATCCCCCCTATTTTTAAAGGGGTTTTTCCTTATTTTAGGTGCCCGAGCAATGTTGTTCTGTGCAGTTAACTCTGTTTCAGCCTCGTCCTGTTCCCGTTTGCTGTTACCTGTCGGCTTTTTTGTCTGCCATCCCTCTGCGGTTCCTAGAGGTTTGGCGCATCTGCAGAGATCCCCCCTCTTGCTGCTCATTAGGAGGTCATCTGCCATCCGACTGCAGCTCCACCGGAAATTCGGCTTCTTTGGGGAGTTCCCCGGTCTTGCTGTCCCCTGGGAGCGATCATCTGCCACCCGATGAGCTCTTTCCGGAAAGTTCGGACATCTTCGGCCCACGGCTCTGCTGCTACCGGGGAGGTCATCTGCCACCCGACTGCGCCCCCCGGAGGCCCCCCTATCAGGTGAAATTGCCTCCCCGTTCTGGGGATGCTGGTTACTTGCCGTGAAAACCCTGCCTGTCAGAGACTCCCTGGTCACTTCCCGTGAAACTGCCTGTCCAGGTGCTTGGCCCCTTTGCGTGAAACCCTCCCGTCCCAGAGACTGCCTTGGTCATTGCTGTGACCCCTGCTGTCCCAGGGGACTGCCTTGGTCACTTGCTGTGACAACCTCCCTGTCCAGATACCCCCTGGTCTTGCCGTAAAAAACCTGCCTGCCCCAGGGATCCCTTGGTCACTTCCCGTGACAACCTCCCTGTCCAGAGACTGCCTTGGTCACTTGCTGTGAAACCTGCTTCCCCCGAGCTGCCTTGGCATTTGCTGGACACCTCCCTGTCCGTATGCCTGGTCCTTGCCGTGAAAACCGCCTTCCCAGAGTGCTCGGTCATTACCATTAAACCCCTCCCTGCCCGGTTTCCCGGGTCATTGCGGACAACCTGCTTGTCCAGGACTACCATACCCCCTGCCGTGATTCCCTCCCCTTTTCCGGGGCACCCGCTTCTTACAAGAATTCTCTTGTATAATAAAGCTTTGGGTTCCCAACCGACCCGTCTGTCGTGTTCAACCCCCCCGACCCGTTACAGTGAGTCCCTGACTAATGTGAAATACCCCTATTTGGCTGATATCTGAAAATTTTTGGGTGAATATGCCCTTGTCAGTAATGCCCTTTTTTTTGGGTAAAGTAGGGACCTGGTATAATTAAAAACACCCCTGGTGGGGGGAAGCTCGGTCGTAAGCTAAAATTAAAGACAAAAAACCCGCTGGCACTTCCAGACTTGTGAACTATGTGCAAACCAAAAGGGAGCTACCCCTGTAAAAATACAAAAAAAGGCTGACCAAGCTACTAAAGATGACAACAAGGATACATGAAATTTTTGGGAGCTTTGGCTTTGGGTATAAGGAAAATTTGAGACGTTGTATTAAAAATTTGGTCAAAAATTTTAAAAGCCCACCAACATGCAGGTGGTTAATTTGGGGGTCCTGACCCCTTTTGGCTACCCCTTTTAGGCTGATATTGAATTTTGGGTGAATATGCACCCCGTCAGTAATGCCTGATTTATGGGGGAAAATGGGACTGCTATAATTTAAAATCAACCTGGTGGGGGCGGAGTGCTCGGTCGTACAGTAACATTCAAAAAAAAAAACCCGACTGGCACTTCAGATAATGTAAAATAGGGGGCAAACCAAAGGGGGTCCCCCCTGTAAAACATACAAAAAAAGGCTGCACTCAGCAACTAAAGATGAAAATAGAATACATGAAATTTTGAATAGGAATATGGGTTTTATGTTTTAATGGGGGTGTCCCCTTTTGGTTGCACCTAGTTAATTGTCTGGGAAATGCCAGTCAGGTTTTTGGTCTTTTGAAATGTTAGCTTTTCTGCCAGCACTCCGCCCCCCCAGGTGGTGATTTTAATTTTACTAGGGCCCCCTTTCCCCTAAAAACAGGCTTACTGAAGAGGGCATTTTCACCCAGAAATTCAGATTCAGCCAATAGGGTATGTTCACTTAGGTCAGGGATCACCGAATTGAGAACTTTGACGATGGTTGGTGGGCTTTAAAATGTTTGGCCAAAGTTTATATAAGGTCTAAATTTTTCCTTTTTCTCCAAGCCAATTGCTATTAAAAAATTTCATGTTTCTATGTTGTATGTTTAGTATGCTTGAGTGCAGTTTTTTTGTTTGTTTTACATGGGGGGTAGCTCCCTTTGGGTTTGACTTGTTACATTGCTGGAAGTGCCGTCGGTTTTTTGTTTTTTGAATGTTAGCTTCTGAGGCACTCCCCACCCCAAAAGGGGGTTTTTTTTTAATTTTTTAACCAGGCCCCTACTTTCCCAAAAATACAGGCATTACTGCAGAGGTGTTTTAATCCAAAAATTCAATTTTTCACCCTAATGAGGTTTTTTCCCCAAAATTAGGTCAGGGATCCCCAAAAATTGAGCCAAACTTGACGATGGTTGGGGGGCTTTAAAATGTTTGGCCAAATTTTTTAAAAAAAAGCGTCTAAAAAATTTTTCCTTATACTCCAAAGCCTTTTTGTATTAAAAATTTTTCATGTATTCTATGTTGTCATGCTTAGTTGCTTGGGGGCAGCTTTTTTTGAAATGTTTTAATGGGGTACCCCTTTTTGGTTTGCCCTGTTACATTAGTCGGGAAGTGCCAGTCGGGTTTTTTTTTTTTTTAAAAAGGGTTAGTTTAAAGCCCAAGCCTTCCCCCCAAACAGGTGGGATTTTAATTAAAACCGGGTTTCCCTATTTCCCCCCTTAAACACAGGAAATTACTGACGAGGTGTTTTTTCCCCCCGAAATTCGATATCAGCCTAATTAGGTATTTTAAAATTTTGGTCGGGGGCTACCAAAAATTGGGGGCCACCCTTTACGTTTGGGTTTGGGGGGTTTAAATTTTTGGCCAAAAGGGTTTTTTCTGCGCCCCCAATTTTTTCCCCTTTTATCCCAAAGCCATATTGCTATTTTAAAAAATTTTATTTTATTCTTTTTTGTTGCTTTAGTATGTTTTAGTGCAGCTTTTTTTGTATGTTTTAATTTTGGGGGGGCCCCCCTTTGGGGTTTTCCCCCGTTTTCCCTTAGTCTGGAGTGCCAGTCAGGTTTTTTGGGTTTTTTAATGTTAGCTTCTGAAAGAGCCAAAAATCTGCCCCCCCCCGGTGGTGTTTTTAAAATTTTACCAGGGTCCCTCTTTCCCCCAAAAAAAGGCATTAAAGCGGGTGCATATTCAACCCCGAAATTTTAGTATCAGCTTTTTTGAGGTATGTTACATTAGGTCGGGGATCACCAGAATTGGCCCCCCTTTACATGGTTGGGGGGGTTTAAATGTTTGCCCCAAAAAAGTTTATACTAAGCGTTTAAAAAATTTTTTCCCTTTTACTAAAAAAAATATTGTATTAAAAAATTTTTTATTCTAGTTGTATGCTTTTGTATGTTTTGGGGCGCCTTTTTTTGTATGTTTTAGAAAAAAATTTTGGGGAAAATTTTGGGATGGGAAATGTTTGGAAAAAAGGGGGGGGGTTTACAGAAGGGGGAAGTAATGATTAAAACGCAGTTTTGGGGGGAGGTATGAGACCCCGGAAAAGCCTAAAATTTTTTTTCGTTTAGCCCCCTAAAATTCCCCAAAAAAGGGTTTTTGCCCCTCAGAAGTTTTTTGTTCAGATGCACGTTGAGATGGGCCCCAAAAAATTCCCCCTCCAAAAAATTTTTGCAAAAAAAGACTTGTCTGTATAAAGGGCAAAGTGAAAAATTTTTGGTTTTTTTTTTACAGAAGCAGTTTGGCAGGGAAAACCAAAAAAAAATTTAAAGGATGCTCGTGAAAACAATTTTTAAAGAGGGGTGCACGGCCCCTTTAAACCCTTTAAAAAACCCCCCTGAAAAGTTCTTCATTTCACTCATACATTTTCCCCAAAAAATTCAAATGTCCAGTTAAAAAATTTTTTGTCTTAGTGTACAAAAACCTTTTTTAAAGGGGAAAGCCAAAATTACATAACCCCGCCTTGGGGAAAAAACATTTCCCCCTTTTTAAAAAAATTGGACATGTTTGGGTTTTAGGTTGGCTTTGAAATTTACCATCCACAAAAAAGATGAAGTTTTAAGCTGCAAAAAATGTGAAAAAAAAGGGAGTGAATGTCGGGGAAATTTATTTTCTCTAGGGCTAAGTTACCTCTTATTTTAAAGGGGGCCCCCAAAGATGCACAAACGTCTTTTTTATCAGCGTGAGATGCTTGGGAAAAATGTTGTTTTTTGATTTTTTCCCTGTCCAATTTTGAAAAAGGGGCCCCAAAAACCCAAAAAGGCCATTTGCAACCCGGTTGCCCCCATCAGGGGGTAGCAAAAATTAACCCCTACCCCCCCATGTTCGGAAAAGGAGCAAAGCCCCAAATTTTTTTGGTTGAACACCAGGTCATAAAAGTGTCTGGGGTTTATATCACTGCCGGGGCTTCTGTGTTGTGCGTGCAAGCCAATTCTCTGTCCAGGGGGTTTTTTAAAAAAGTCTCCTGCCCGGGATCTGTGTTAAAACCAACTCAACTTTCCCACTAAAATCACATCCACGTCCTGGGCCCCCACAGCGTTCAGTTGTCCAACTCCGTCCTTGGGGAAGCAAAAAGGAAAAAACGGGGCCAAAAACCCCAGTATTAATTAAACATTTTCCCCTTTTTTGCGTTTAAATGTGCTTTTAGGTTGTGGAAAAAGGAAATTTCCCGTGTGGCGGTCTGTAAAAAGGTCCGGCCCCAAAACCTCCCCTATTTCCCCCGTCTGCGTAGAAATTCCCAACAAAGTGTTCCACAACATTCCCCGGCCCCCCAAAAATTGTTACAGGAAAGTGCATTACCAGGGGACCGTGGACAAGTGTTGTGGGCGGGGCGGTAATTTGCTGAGGCAAATGGGTTGGGTTTGATAGTCAGGGCCCCGTCGACATTGGGGCGATGAAGATGTATGGGGGACAGTTTTGGGGGTTTGTATTTTGTTAGGCTTTTGAATGTAGCCTTGGGAATAGCAAGGAGTAAAAGGGCCCCCGGCAGAGAGGAGGGCTGGGAAACGGAGGGACGTTGGATTATTGACAGCGGTTTGGATAGTTTTGGTGGTAAAAGAGTGCTAGAGGGGGCCCAAAAGGTTAAGGTTGCATAGTCGGGAGGGGATAGAGGGGTGCAAAAATTTTTTTTAAAGTTTTTTGGAATTTGCCCAGGAATTTTTTTTTTTGTAGGGGGGAGGGGGGAAGGGTTGGATATGTAATTGAAAGGGGGGGCCAATTAGGTTCCCCCAAGGACAAAAATGGGATTTTTTTTCCCGGTGTGCCTCGGTTTTAAAAGGAAGTGTCCAAAAATTCCCCCTTCCCCTTCCCAATGCTGTTATTGGAAACAAAACCTAACAAAAAACGTGCACTTTTTTGTGGTAGGGACTTTACTGTTACGGGGGGGAAATGGGTTAAATAGGGAAAACCGGGACGCTCCCCATTTGGGTAGGTGCCATCCCCCCCAACCCCTTTGTTTGCGCCCCCTACGTAAATCTGGGGGCCCCACAGTTAAGTCCGCCCCCCTCCCCTTTCCCTTTCGCCCCTTCCCAAAAAGTAGAATCAGTCAAAAAAGGAGCCTGCGCATGCCATCAAAGCGGAAAAGGCTGGCTGAATAATTCCCTTTATGGACAAAGCACAAGAGGAGTTGTGGCAGCTTGAAGGAGGAGATCTGTGGTGACCCGTGAACCCCCCCGGGATGGTTTGTGTGACAATGGCTGAACCCCGGTGGTGCTCGGGGGGGGGGAGTGACACGTGCACCCCGGCAAATGCGTTAAACCCTTTTTTGGTAACGTTTTCTGAAAAGCGAAACGGAGCCCAGATTGCTGGAAAAGTGAAGTCTGTTCCCTTTTTAAAAGTCGCAATTTTTTACCCCCCCTTTCCCCGTCTTCAGCAGTGCTTGCAGTTTTGGTCCCAAATGGTGTTGTGCCCCCGGCGTTGGAAACTCTCATGCAGTGTTGGAAAGGTTTTGGGAAGAGGGTTGGTGTATTTTAAAAAGCATCAAAAGGTTGTCGGTATTCAGTTTTGATTCACAAAAAGATCTCAGGGGGGGAGGTGCTTGTCCCACCCCCCAAAAAAATTTGAGGAACCAAAGAGGGGGAGTGTAATGGCCCCTGGCAGGTTGGGGGGGGAGGGCCCCTTTTTGTAATGCAGATTTGATGGATGTTTTGCGGGGTAGTGTTTGCAAGCCCTTAATGTGCTAAAAGAAAAAACCCCCCTTCAAGTGACCCTTTTTGGAAATGACCCCCAGGGTTTTTTGATGTTGGTGAGCACTTTGAACCCCAAGTGTTCCAGAAATGTTAAACGATAAACGGGCCGTGAAAATAAAAATTCTTTTTTTTCCCAAAAAAAATTTTTTTTTAAACCCGCTTTGTTTATTTTCCAAAAGGGGAAAGGAGAAAATTTGAACCCCAAAATTGGTGTGAATTTGTCCTGAGTAGGATACCCCTTGTTGGGGAAAAAACCCTGTTTGGGCGCCCGGGGGGTTTTTGGAAAAGGGGGGAGGCCATTTGACTTTTTAACGCCAGTCGTGTTTGGAGCGCCCGATGTGTCTAAAAAGTGGAACCCCCCCAAAGTGACCCATTTTTTTGGGAAATAGACCCCCTTAAGGAAATTATCTAGTTGTGTGGTGGCACTTTTTAACCCCAAATGTTTCCGAAAATTATAAAAGCAGAGCGTGAAAATAAAAAATCTTTTTTTCCCCAAAAATGTTTTTTTAGAGCTATTTTTTTTTTTCCCAAGGGTACAGGGAAATTAGAACACCCAAAAAGGTGGCAATTTTTCCGGTGCGCTGAGCCCCATTGTTGGGGTAAACCCCTGTTTGGGGCCGGAGGGCTGGAAGGGGGGGGCAATTTTTCTTTTTAAGCCCATCGTTTTTGGAGACCCCTGATGTGCCTTAGGGGGAAACCCTCAATTTGTCCCAACCCAAACCCAAGAAAAGGGGACAGAAAAATAACGGGAAAAAAAGTCAGGCCTATGGGTTGGATATACCGTCTAAAGTTTTAAAATTTTTAGCGATAGAGGGTAATAAAAGTCCCAAAAATGCATATTGCACTGAAGACATGTCGAAATTTTTTTTTTTTTTTTAATGGTACCCTCCATTCAGTCCGTCCACTTTTTAAAAAGGGCTTGGTATTAGGCAATTTTTAGTAAAAGAAGGAAGGATAAAAAATTGATATCAAATACGAGCCAAAAACCCATGTGTCCCCTTATGTCCAAAAAAAAAAAAATACTATTTTTTTAGAATATATTGAATCTTAAAACCCAAGTTAGTAATGAATAAGTAAAATTTTTTTAACAATACGGGATACAGACAAAAAATATCTTAAAAATTGTAGTATGTAGTGCTGGCGAAAGTTGCACATTGGTTTCCCGAAGCGTATTTATTCGCGCATGGGGGCATTACAGTCCAGGGAAAGAGAAGCCCCATTACGGTTTCCGACACGTATCTATTGGATTTTTGAAGTAACAAACAATATAAAGGTAAAATTGTAGCAAAAAAACAAACATTAAAAGGAAAAAAATATTAAAAAGTAAATGTGATAAAGAAATGGAGCAAATCAGTTTGTTCGTCCCAGGGGCCTGGTGCCCCCTTAAAATCCATTTTGTCTCAGTTGATAAAAAATTTTTAAGTCACAACTAGGGTTGAGCATTCGATATGAAATTGGGTATCGGCCCTTTGGCTGTATGGAATTCCCCTTCGAGTTCCCATATTTTGTCATTCGGAACGGAAACGGGATTGTCACTGTCATGTGTACTCAAGCATACTGAAGCTGAAAATAGAATACAGAAAAATTTTTAAAGCAAATGGTTGGGTTAAGGAAAAAATTTTTGGCGCTTGATAAACTTTTTTGGAAAAAAATTTTAAAGCCCCCAACCATCGTCAAGGTGGTCTCAATTCTGGTGAGTCCTGACCTAATGTGAACATACCTCTATTAGGCTGATATCTGAATTTTGGTGAATATGCACCTCTGTCAGTAATGCCTGCATTTATGGGTAAAGTAGGACCTGGTGTAATTAAAATCACCACTGGGGGGGGCGGAGTGCTCGGTCAGTAAGCTAAAATTCAAAAGACAAAAAAACCTGACTGGCACTTCCAGACTAATGTGAACTAGGTGCAACCAAAGGGAGCTACCCCATGAAAACATACAAAAAAGGCTGTATCAAGCATACTGAAGCATGACAACATAGAATACATGAAATTTTGAATAGCAATATGGCTTTGGAGTATAAGGAAAAATTTGAGACGCTTAGTATAAACATTTGGCCAAACATTTTAAGCCCACCAACCATCGTCAAGGTGGTCTCAATTCTGGTGAGTCCCTGACCTAATGTGAACATACCTCTATTAGGCTGATATCTGAATTTTGGGTGAATATGCACCTCTGTCAGTAATGCCTGTATTTATGGGTAAAGTAGGGACCTGGTATAATTAAAATCACCACATGGTGGGGGCAGAGTGCTCGGTCAGTAAGCTAACATTCAAAAGACAAAAAACCTGACTGGCACTTCCAGACTAATGTGAACTATGTATGGTCTTTTGAATGTTAGCTTACTGACCGAGCACTCCGCCCCCACCAGGTGGTGATTTTAATTACACCAGGTCCCTACTTTACCCATAAATGCAGGCATTACTGACAGAGGTGCATATTCAACCAGAAATTCAGATATCAGCCTAATAGAGGTATGTTCAGATTAGGTCAGGGACTCACCAGAATTGAGACCACCTTGACGATGGTTGGTGGGCTTTAAAATGTTTGGCCAAATGTTTATACTAAGCGTCTCAAATTTTTCCTTATACTCCAAAGCCATATTGCTATTCAAAATTTCATGTATTCTATGTTGTCATGCTTCAGTATGCTTGAGTGCAGCCTTTTTTTGTATGTTTTACATGGGGGTAGCTCCCTTTGGTTTGCACCTAGTTCACATTAGTCTGGAAGTGCCAGTCAGGTTTTTTTGTCTTTTGAATGTTAGCTTACTGACCGAGCACTCCGCCCCCACCAGGTGGTGATTTTAATTACACCAGGTCCCTACTTTACCCATAAATGCAGGCATTACTGACAGAGGTGCATATTCACCCAGAAATTCAGATATCAGCCTAATAGAGGTATGTTCACATTAGGTCAGGGACTCACCAGAATTGAGACCACCTTGACGATGGTTGGTGGGCTTTAAAATGTTTGGCCAAATGTTTATACTAAGCGTCTCAAATTTTTCCTTATACTCCAAAGCCATATTGCTATTCAAAATTTCATGTATTCTATGTTGTCATGCTTCAGTATGCTTGAGTGCAGCCTTTTTTTGTATGTTTTACATGGGGGTAGCTCCCTTTGGTTTGCACCTAGTTCACATTAGTCTGGAAGTGCCAGTCAGGTTTTTTTGTCTTTTGAATGTTAGCTTACTGACCGAGCACTCCGCCCCCACCAGGTGGTGATTTTAATTACACCAGGTCCCTACTTTACCCATAAATGCAGGCATTACTGACAGAGGTGCATATTCACCCAGAAATTCAGATATCAGCCTAATAGAGGTATGTTCACATTAGGTCAGGGACTCACCAGAATTGAGACCACCTTGACGATGGTTGGTGGGCTTTAAAATGTTTGGCCAAATGTTTATACTAAGCGTCTCAAATTTTTCCTTATACTCCAAAGCCATATTGCTATTCAAAATTTCATGTATTCTATGTTGTCATGCTTCAGTATGCTTGAGTGCAGCCTTTTTTTGTATGTTTTACATGGGGGTAGCTCCCTTTGGTTTGCACCTAGTTCACATTAGTCTGGAAGTGCCAGTCAGGTTTTTTTGTCTTGTCACTGTCAGTGTGTCCGTCGGTCGGGTCTGTCAGGAGTCAGCGGCACTTACCTGGCAGAAGATCTCCGGCGGTCACGGGCTGGACTGCTTCATGGCCGCCATCATCTTTCCCCGCGGTCACATGCAGTTTCTCGCGATAACTGCAGTGACTGCTGTAATCCCGGCCGTAAAGCAGTCAGTCCGATGACGTCACTGCCGGGGAAGCAGGTAATCAGCTGTGCTGCGTCGCGATGACAGGCTCTGCCTGTCATTGCGATGTAGCAGAGCTGGATCGTCGTGGGACTGTCGTTATGGACTGCGTCGGACAGGTGGTATACTGTTGGTTTGTTTTTTTTCTTTTTTACAGAGATCGATGGCGTCGCAGGAATGAGAGTGTAATAAAATTAATGAAAACTGTGTTGTCTCTTTTATTTCATTAAAATACTTTTTTCTTGCTTTGTCTTTTTTTTAAACATTTAAAAACTTTGGGATTAATAATGGATCGGTGTCTTATTGACGCTCTCCATTATTAACCGGGCTTATTGTCACCGTGCAATCAATGGTGACATTAACCCCTTATTACCCCGCTTGCCACCGCTACAGGGCAAGTGGGAAGAGCCGGGTAAAGTGCCACAATTGGCACATCTTTTGATGCGCCAAATGTGGGGCTGCTGTAGCCTGGTATTATCAGGCTGTTGAGGGCCAAAATCCATGGGCCTTGACAGTCTTTTAATACCAGGCCGCAGCAGTCTGCATTTTACTTGGCTGGTTAACAAAAATAGGGGGGATCCCACGCAGATCGCTGCTGAGTCACTAGTTTTGTGACGCAGCAGCGAGCTCACCAGCGATATCGCTGTGTGTGACATTCAGCGACGATCAGCCCCCTGCCGGGAATCGCTGATCGTCGCTGAAATGTCAGGACCTTTTTTTGATCGCTGGTTTCCCGCTGACAGGCACACATCGCTGCGTGTGACAGGCGGGAGACCAGCGATCCGCTGGTAACCAAGGTACACAGCGGGTTTCCAGGCGCGGGGCTGTGCCTAGAAACCCGCTGTGTCCCTTGGATACCAGCGCCCTGATGCAGGGAGCTGGTATCCAAGGTACACAGCGGGTTTCCAAGCGCTGCGCGGTGCCTGGAAACCCGCTGTGTACCTTGGTTACCAGCGGATCGCTGGTCTCCCGCCTGTCACACGCAGCGATGCGTGCCTGTCAGAGGGAAACCAGCGATCAAAAAAAGGTCCTGACATTTCTGCGACGATCAGCGATACCCGGCAGGGGGGCTGATCGTCGCTGAATGTCACACACAGCGATATCGCTGGTGAGCTCGCTGCTGCGTCACAAAACTAGTGACTCAGCAGCGATCTCGGTAGCGATATCGCTATGTGAGACGGGCCCTTAAGCGATGTTACCCGCAGTGTCGCTGTCCCAGATCGCTGCCTGAGCTGCCTGTTTGACAGCTCAGCAGCGATCATGTAGCGATACACCAGCGATCCTGACAAGTGCATATCGTTGTCGGGATCGCTGGTGTATCGTTATGTGACACCCAGCCTTTACTCTCCTGTCAGGCAGGAGAGGAACTCATTCATTTGGGGTTTACTGTGAGGCTGCAGCATTAGCTGCGGTCCCTGCAGTAAACATTAACCCTTTCTGAAGGATTACACCGTGGGACCTGACTGTGCATGGGATAGGTAAGAATAATTTTGCTTTTTTATTTTATTTTTATTACAGGAAATGGTTTTTGCAGTAAAATAAAAGATGGTCAAAAACATGTGTCTTTATTTCATTAAAATGATTTTTAATTAAAGTGTGTGTGTTTTATTTTTATTTCATGCAATAGGATTAATAATTGATAGTTGTCTAATTGACAGCTCTCAATTATTAACCTGGCTTAAGGTCACCTTTCAATAGCAAGGTGGCTTTAACCCCTTATTAACCCATTCGCCACCGCTACAGGGCAATGGGAATAGACGGGCAAAGTGCCAGAAAGGGCGAATCTAATTATAGATTTGTCTTTCCTGGGGTGTCTGGGGGCAGATGTTAGTAGCCGGGGGGGGGCCAAAAATAATGGTCCCTCTCTGGGCTATTATTATCTGCCCCCACTCACTGGCTTTGTCTGTCTGGTTGCGAAAATAGGGCGGGAGCCCACGCATTTTTTTTCAGCAATTTTACACCTCATATATTATATACATGTCATTGAATTTGTGACACATATATATATATTTATATTTGTAGTTCATACACTTCTACATAGTATAATAGCCGCTAATTCAATTGCCGGCTTTTGTGAAAATGCAGAACCCGACATGAAATGACACTTGGTGTACATAGGGTTAACCATGTCTTTTCATGTCCTTTGCTATCTAATTTGCACAAACAATTAAATCAGTCTATGTGTGCAAAATTTCACACCTGTAGGGGTTAATTAAAGGTGTAAATTCGTAGCAAAAAGTCCGTTTTTTTTACAACGAATTTACACCTTATATATTAACCCCTACAGGTGTGAAATTTTGCACACATAGACTGATGTAATTGTTTGTGCAAATTAGATAGCAAAGGACATGAAAAGACATGGTTAACCCTATGTACACAAGTGTCATTTCATGTCGGTGACCCGACATGAAATGACACTTGGTGTACATAGGGTTAACCATGTCTTTTCATATCCTTTGCTATCTAATTTGCACAAACAATTAAATCAGTCTATGTGTGCAAAATTTCACACCTGTAGGGGTTAATTAAAGGTGTAAATTCGTAGCAAAAAGTCCGTTTTTTTTACAACGAATTTACACCTTTAATTAACCCCTACAGGTGTGAAATTTTGCACACATAGACTGATTTAATTGTTTGTGCAAATTAGATAGCAAAGGACATGAAAAGACATGGTTAACCCTATGTACACCAAGTGTCATTTCATGTCGGGTGCTTCTGTCTTTTCACTGAAGCCGGCTTTACCCGGCAATTGAATCAGACGATATTTTACTATGTAGAAGTGTATAAACTATACATATATGTATATATATATATGTCACAATGACATGTATATATATTATATGTATTCTATGTGTGTATATTTAGTGTTTACAAGGAAAGAAAGAGGTTTTTTTAGTTGCGATATTTTGTTCCCATACACTTACATGGGACTTCCGGTATCGGTATCGCCGATATTTTAGTGATATCGGCGATACCATTCTGATTCCGATACTTTAGGATATCGGAAAGTATCGCTCAACTCTAGTCACAACCTCTAATACAGTTATATGAAAAAGTTTGGGCACCCTATTAATCTTAAGCTTAATGTTTTATAAAAATTGGTGTTTTTGCAACAGCTATTTCAGTTTGATATAGCTAATAACTATTGGACACAATAATATTTCTGCCTTGAAATAGGTTTATTGTACTAGCAGAACATGTGCAATCTGCATTCAAACAAAATTTGACAGGTGCATAAGTATGGGCACCCTTATCATTTTCTTGTTTTAAATATCCTACCTACTTTTTTACTGACTTACTAAAGCACTTTTTTTGGTTTTGTAACCTCATTGAGCTTTGAACTTCATAGCCAGGTGTATGC
Organism: Oophaga sylvatica; assembly: GCA_033576555.1. Classification (NCBI taxonomy): domain Eukaryota; kingdom Metazoa; phylum Chordata; class Amphibia; order Anura; family Dendrobatidae; genus Oophaga; species Oophaga sylvatica. The sequence goes on from JARQOD010000005.1 coordinate 377,923,522, forward strand.
AATCATGAGAAAAGCTACTTAAAGTGGCCATTTGCAAGTTGTTCTCCTGTTTGAATCTCCTCTGAAGAGTGGCATCATGGGCTCCTCAAAACAACTGTCAAATGATCTGAAAACAAAGATTATTCAACATAATTGTTCAGGGGAAGGATACAAAAAGCTGTCTCAGAGATTTAACCTGTCAGTTTCCACTGTGAGGAACATAGTAAGGAAATGGGAGAACACAGGGACAGTTCTTGTTAAGGCCAGAAGTGGCAGGCCAAGAAAAACATCAGAAAGGCAGAGAAGAAGAATCGTGAGATCAGTCAAGGACAATCCTCAGACCACCTCCAGAGAGCTGCAGCATCAACTTGCTGCAGATGGTGTCACTGTGCATCGGTCAACTATACAACGCACTTTGCACAAGAAGAAGCTGTATGGGAGAGTGATGCGAAAGAAGCCGTTTCTGCAAGCACGCCACAAACAGAGTCGGCTGAGGTATGCAAAAGCACATTTGGAGAAGCCAATTTCTTTTTGGAAGAAGGTCCTGTGGACTGATGAAACCAAGATTGAGTTGTTTGGTCATACAAAAAGGCGTTATGCATGGCGTCAAAAAACACAGCATTCCAAGAAAAACACTTGCTACCCACAGTAAAATTTGGTGGAGGTTCCATCATGCTTTGGGGCTGTGTGGCCAATGCCGGCCCCGGGAATCTTGTTAAAGTTGAGGGACGCATGGATTCCACTCAGTATCAGCAGATTCTTGACAATAATGTTCAAGAATCAGTGACAAAGTTGAAGTTACGCAGGGGATGGATCTTTCAGCAAGACAATGATCCAAAACACCGCTCCAAATCTACTCAGGCATTCATGCAGAGGAACAATTACAATGTTCTGGAATGGCCATCCCAGTCCCCAGACCTGAATATCATTGAACATCTGTGGGATCATTTGAAGAGGGCTGTCCATGCTGGGCGACCATCAAACTTAATTGAACTGGAATTGTTTTGTAAAGAGGAATGGTCAAAAATACCTTCATCCAGGATCCAGGAACTCATTAAAAGCTACACGAAGCGACTAGAGGCTGTTATTTTTTGCAAAAGGAGGATCTACTAAATATTAATGTCACTTTTCTGGTGAGGTGCCCATACTTATGCACCTGTCAAATTTTGTTTGGATGCAGATTGCACATTTTCTGTTAGTACAATAAACCTCATTTCAAGGCAGAAATATTACTGTGTCCAATAGTTATTAGATATATCAAACTGAAATAGCTGTTGCAAAAACACCAATTTTTTATAAAACATTAAGCTTAAGATTAATAGGGGTGCCCAAAATTTTTCATATAACTGTATCACCTTGTATTCTATCAATCAATTCTATTAATTAACGGCGCTGTGGTTTAAGTACCCTTAACTACCGCCGTTAAAAGGCGTATTAGCGGTCGTTAAGGGGTTAATATGTTAATTTATTTGTTGATCTGAAATATTTAAGTGTGACAAACATGCAAAAGAATAGGAAATTAGGAAGGGGCAAATACTTTTTCACACAACTGTATGTAGCAAGCTTTATTTTGTTACCGCATCTACCTAGAAAGCTTAGCTCTGTTCCTTTATCTATTTAGTAAGGTTGCTTTTATTCCGGTATATATGTAATAAACTTGGTTCTGTTCCCATATTTATGTAGCAGAGGTGGACATACCATTAGTGCAAACTCTGCAGCCACACAAGGGCTTGAAAAGTATAAGGGCCTACTTCTATCTCCAAATCAGAATTCAGCTCCTGTTGCAGATAAACTATTACACTGCAAAGTGACTATATACTGTTCTTGCCATAGTAGCCCTCTGTGGAGACACGAGGGTCAGTGGATGCTCTCATCTGCTGGCCTTTTTTCTCTAGAAAGAGCACATGAGTGCATGAGCTCATCACACTGAACTCCTGTTCTACTTTCTCGTGGGCAGAACATTACTCAGACAACATAGTGTGTGGGTAACACACTCTGGTAAGACTGTATTGGATCACCAAAAGACTTAAATGACGCGCACTCTGTTGATATAGTTAAGTGCTGGCTGAACTTGGACCAAGTCCAGAAATCATCACCAAGAAAAAACATATTTTGCTATAATTGCAGATAGAAAACGCTAGAGTTTATTTTATGTACAATATAATTTCAGCACAGGAAAATTATCGAGGTAACGAGGGAAACGAGGTAATGTTTAGACCAAGTTCCGGGTCTTTATCAAACCTCACTTAAGAAGTAGAGAAAGTCACCATTAAGTTGTACTAGACAGATAGAAAACAGAAGTCCCTGCTGGGGCTTGGTATTGTGTGGGGGCTGGGGGCAGATGTTTGTAGCCAGGGGGTGGCCTATAACCATGTTCCCTTTATAGGCTATTAATATCTGTCCTCAGTCACTGGCTTTCCCTCTCTGGTGGAGAAAATTGCGCGGGAGCCCACGCAAATTTTTTTTCCGTGATTATACCCTTAAATTTAACCCCTAGAGTTCCAAATTTTTCCTAACACAAACTAATAAATTTATTAAACACTCCACATATATAGATCGTTTTGATATGACATGGTTTACTATGTGTAAACCATGTGTCATATCATGTCGGGTTCTATAATGATTTTACAGAAGCCGGCAATTGATTTAGCGGCTATTATGCTGTGTAGAACTCTATGAACTATAAATATATACAGGGTGGTCCAAAAGTAGGTGGACAGAAAATAATAACATTTATTTTGATTTATATATAAAATTATATTTACTAACACAAGCATAACATTGACAATTAAATTTTATTCTGAACAATAATACAAAAGCCCTTAAATTTTATCAACGCAGGTGTTCAAACTGTTTTCCATCACAATTTGCACAGTTTTGAAGTCTGCCTCTTACGCTTCGACAAACATTTTTGCACAAGTCTCTTTGGGTATTAATTTCTTGAAGTGCATCTCTTATGTAATTTTTCAAATCACTGACACTTTTTGGTTTTCGACTATAAACTTTGTCCTTGAGTACTCCCCAAAAGAAAAAATCTATTGGGGTCAAGTCTGATGAACGTGGCCACCAATCAAGTGGGCCTCTTCGGTCAATCCATTTATTAGGAAATGTTCCATCAACATATTCGCGGACTACTCTTTAATAATGTGGAGGGGCCCCATCTTGTTGGAAATAAAGGTCATTTGAATTAGGCTGTTGCTGTAACTGGGGAACAATTTGATGCATTAGAATTTCGAGATACTTATCTCCTGTGACTGTTACATCAAAATAATGGTCCAAAAACACCAAAACTTGAAATACCACCCCAAACATTGACACCAGGCTCACTTAGTTGTTGCTCTAATGTTAAATGCATGTTCTCATTATACCAGTAAATATAATTATGTCTGTTAATATGGCCAGATAATTTGAAAGAAGCTTCATCACTCCACATAATGTTATCTAAAATTACTGGATTTTCTTCCATTTCGTTAAGCATAATCTCACTAAATTGCAGCCGCCTGTCTGGATCATCCTCCAATAAACCATGAATTAGACGTGGACGATAAGCTTTCCATCCAATAGATTTCAGGATTCGCATGATGGAAGCTTGTGAAATTCCCATTTCTAAAGAGACTCTTCTGGTGGACTTTTTTGGACTCTGAACAAATGTTTAATCAGCAAGTTGTTTATTATTTTCTGTACAGGCTGTTTTGGGTCGACCAGTTTTTGGAGCATTAAGGATTGAGCCAGTGGCATCGAAGTTGTCATAAATGCGGTAAATGGTTTGTCTCTTTGGGGCTTGAGTACCAAATGTTTCAACCCAATTTGCTCTAACTGTTTCAGCATTTTGAGATTTCCAATACTCTCCTAACCGCTAAACCCCCAAGGGTGGTTTGCACGTTAATGACCGGGCCAATTTTTACAATTGTGACCACTGTCTTTTATGAGGCTATAACTCTGGAACACTTCAACGGATCTTCGCGATTCTGAGATTGTTTTCTCGTGACATATTGTACTTCATGATAGTGGTAAAATTTCTTCGATATACCCTTATTATTATTGCTACCTTCATGCATTTTTTGCAATATATTTTTTATTTTTATTTTATTTTAGAGTTAGGACTGTCCCACAAGGGTTGCCTTGACGTGGCGGGATGGCTTGTACATTCTTTTGATCAAAATTATGTTTACTAAATACCCTTCATACATCTTTTGCAATATATTTTTTATTTTTATTTTATTTTAGGATATTTGTGTCTTGTTTTTTGTTTTCTCTGTGTAATGTTCATGTGTTAATATGCATTTACATTTTGCATACACATTAACTTACTTTTTCAGCTCAGACCTAGTTTTTTATTTAGTTCAAGGTGCATCTTGTGCCTATAAGTCTGTGACCGCACTGTTTCTCAGCTGGGAAATCCATCCTGTCTGTCCTATGCTTTTACTGGTGGGTTCAGACTCTCTGTCCTTGTTCAAATTTATGTCACTTGACAAGTGGAAAGGTTTTTAATACAAGAGTTAGGACTGTCCCACAAGGGTTGCCTTGACGTGGCGGGATGGCTTGTACATGGCTTGTACATTCTTTTGATCAAAATTATCTTTACTAAATACCCTTATTATTATTACTACCTTCATGCATTTTTTGCAATATATTTTTTATTTTTATTTCAGGATATTTGTGTCTTGTTTTTTGTTTTCTCTGCGTAATGGTCATGTGTTAATATGCATTTACATTTTGCATACACATTAACTTACTTTTTCAGCTCAGACCTAGTTACCTAGTTTTTTATTGCGTTTATTCATGAAAAAAATGGAAATATTGCATAAATTTGGAAAATTTTGCAATTTTCAAACTTTGAATTTTTATTCCCTTAAAACAGAGAAATATGTCACACAAAATAGTTACTAAATAACATTTCCCACATGTCTACTTTACATCAGCACAATTTTGGAACCAACATTTTTTTTTGTAACTAAGTTATACGGGTTAAAAGTTGACCAGCGATTTCTCATTTTTACAACAAATTGTACGAAACCATTTTTTAGGGACCATCTCACATTTGAAGTCACTTTGAGGGGTCTATATGGCAGAAAGTACCCAAAAGTGATACCATTCTAAAAACTTCACCCTCAAGGTACTCAAAACCACATTCAAAAGGTTTATTACCCCTTCAGGTGCTTCACAGGAGTTGAAGCAACTTGGAAGGAAAAAATGAACATTTAACTTTTTAGCCACAAAAATGATCTTTTACAAACAATTCTTTTATTTTAACAAGGGTAAAAGGAGAAAATGGACAGAAAAAGTTGTTGTGCAATTTCTCCTGAGTATGCCAATACACCATATGTGGGGGATAACCACTGTCTGGGTGCACGGCAGGGCTCGGAAGGGAAGGAGCACCGTTTGACTTTTTCAAACCAAAATTGGCTGGAATTGAGATTGGACGCCATGTCGGAAACTAGACCCCTAAGGAACTTATCTAGATCTAGATCTGTGGTAAGCACTTTGAACCCCCAAGTGCTTCGCACAAGTTTATAATGACCGTGCATGAAAATAAAAAATCCTATTTTTTTCCCACAAAAATGATGTTAAAGTCACCAATTTTTTATTTTCCCAACTGTAGCAGGAGAAATTGGACCAAAAAAGTGGTTGTCCAATTTGTCCTGAGCACGCTGATACCCCATGTGTGTGGGGGAACCACTGTTTGGGCGCACTGCAGAGCTCGGAAGGGAAGGAGCACCTTTTGACTTTTTCAAACCAAAATTGGCTGGAATCGAGATTGGACGCCATGTAGAGTTTGGATAGCCCCTGATGTGCCTAAACAGTGGAAACCTCCCACAAGTTACCCCATTTTAGAAATTAGACCCCCTAAGGAACTTATATAGATCTGTGGTGAGCACTTTGAACCCCCAAGTGATTCACACAAGTTTATAACGTAGAGCCGTAAAATTAAAAAATCATATTTTTCCACAAACATGATATTTTCACCCCAATTTTTATTTTCCCAAGGGTAACAAGACCTCAAAAGTTATTGTGCAATATGTCCTGAGTACGCTGATACTCCATATGTTGGAGAAAACTACTGTGTGGGTACATATCGGGGCTCGGAATAGAAGTAGTGATGTTTAGTTATGCAGACATTGATGGAATGGTCTGCGGGTGTCATGTCGCATTTGGATAGCCCCTGATGTGCCTAAACAGTGGAAACCCCCCACAAGTGACCCCATTTTGGAAACTAAACCCCAAAAGGAACTTATCTAGATGTGTGGTGAGCTCTTTGAACCCCCAAGTGCTTCACAGACGTTTATAACGCCGGGGCGTGAAAATAAAAAAATCATATTTTTCCACAAACATGATCTTTTAGTCCCCAGTTTTTATTGTCCCAAGGGTAACAGGAGAAATTGGACCCCACAAGTTGTTATTCAATTTGTCCTGAGTATGCTGATACCCTATATGTGGGAGAAAACTACCGTATGTGCACACGTCGGGGCTTGGAAGGGAAGTAGTGATGTTTTGCATTGCAGACTTTGAATGAATAGTCTTCTGGCGACATGTCGCGTTTGTAGAGCCCCTGATGTGCCAAAACAGTGGAAACCCCCCACAAGTGACCCCATTTTGGAAACTAGACCCCCAAAGGAACTTATCTAGATGTGTGGTGAGAACTTTGAACCCCCAAGTGCTTCACAGACGTTTATTACGTAGAGCCATAAAAATAAAAAATCATATTTTTTCCACAAAAATGATATTTCTGCCCCCAATTTTTTATTTTCCCAAGGGTAACAGAAGAAATTGGACCGCAAGAGTTATTGTGCAATTTATCCTGAGTACGCTGATACCCCATATGTGGGGGTAAATTACTGTTTGGACGCATGGCAGAGCTTAGAAGGGAAGGAGCACCGTTTGACTTTTTCAACACCGAATTGGCTGGAATTGAGATCAGATGGCATGTCACATTTGGAGAGCCCCTGATGTACCTAAACAGTGGAAACCCCCCAATTCTAACTCCAACCCTAACCCCAACACACCCGTAACCCTAATCCCAACCTTTACCATAACCCTAACCACAAACCTAACCCTAACACACCCCTAACCCTAATCCCAACACTAACCCTAATCCTAACTTTAGCCCCAACCCTAACCCTAATGGGAAAATGGAAATAAATACATTTTTTTAATTTTATTATTTTTTACTAACTAAGGGGGTGATAAAAGGGGGTTTGATTTACTATTTATCTGTCACGCTAAAAGACGCTTTTTATTGCAAAAAATAGTTTTTTCATCACCACATTTTGAGAGCTATAATTTTTCCATATTTTGGCCCACAGAGTTATGTGAGGTCTTATTTGTTGCGGGACGAGTTGTCGCTTTTATTGGTACCATTTTTGGACACATGACAATTTTTGATCGCTTTTTATTCCGATTTTTGGGAGGCAGAATGAACAAAAACAACAATTCATGAATTTCTTTTGGGGGGGGCATTTATACCATTCCTCGTGTGGTAAAATTGATAAAGCAGTTTTATTCTTCAGGTTAGTACGATTACAGCGATACCTCATTTATATATTTTTTTTATGTTTTGTCGCTTTTATACAATAAAAACAATTACATATAAGAAAAAAATTATTTTTGCATCACTTTATTCTGCGAGCTATAACTTTTTTATTTTTCGCTGATGATGCTGAATGGCAGTTCATTTTTGGCGGGACAAGATGGCGTTTTCAGCGGTACGATGTTTATTTATATCCGTCTTTTTGATCGCGTGTTATTCCACTTTTTGTTCGGCGGTATGATGATAAGTCATTGTCTTTTTGGCTTTTTTTTTTTAGGGGTTCACTGAAGGGGTTAAGCAGTGGGACAGTTTTATAGGGCGTGTCGTTATGGATGCGGCGATACTAAATATGTGTACTTTTATTGTTTTTTTTTTATTTACATAAAGAAATGAATTTATTGGGGAATATTTTTTTTTCTTTATTTAGGATTTTTTTTTTTACACGTTACTTTAATTTTTTTTACTTTTTTCTTTGTCCCGGGGGGAACATCACTGTATAGTCTCAGATCGCCCATCTGATACTGTGCACAGCACTGTGTCATATTGGAAATCTGACAGGCAGGGCAGGAGGCTTTCTCAGCGCCTGCTCTTAGCAGGCACTGAGGAAGCCGCCTATTTGCAGGACCCAGAAGGACCCTGCGGCCATCTTGGATCCGGGGTCCTGCAGGGAGGAGGCCCTTGGAACAGCGCGATCACATCGTGCTGTTCTGAGGGTCTCAGGGAAGCACGCAGGGAGCCCCCTCCCTGCGTGATGCTTCCCTATACCGCCGGAACACTGCGATCATGTTTGATCGCAGTGTGCCGGGGTTAATGTGCCGGGAGCAGTCCACAGAGTTCTAGCAGCAGACATATCTTTACAACAACTGTTAAGAGGAGACTGTTTGCAGCAGGCCTTAATGGTAAAATAGCTGCTAGGAAACCACTGCTAAGGACAGGCAACAAGCAGAAGAGACTTGTTTGGGCTAAAGAACACAAGGAATGGACATTAGACCAGTGGAAATCTGTGCTTTGGTCTGATGAGTCCAAATTTGAGGTCTTTGGTTCCAACCACCGTGTCTTTGTGTGACGCAGAAAAGATGAACGGATGGACTCTACATGCCTGGTTCCCAACGTGAAGCATGGAGGAGGAGGTGTGATGGTGTGGGGGTGCTTTGCTGGTGACACTGTTGAGGATTAATTCAAAATTGAAGGCATACTGAACCAGCATGGCTACCACAGCATCTTGCAGCGGCATGCTATTCCATCCAGTTTGCGTTTAGTTGCACCATCATTTATTTTTCAACAGATCAATGACATCAAACACACCTCCAGGCTGTGTAAGGGCTATTTGACCAAGAAGGAGAGTGATGGGGTGCTACGCCAGATGACCTGGCCTCCACAGTCTCCAGACTTGAGCCAAATCGAGATGGTTTGGGGTGAGCTGGACCGCAGAGTGAAGGCAAAAGGACCAACAAGTGCTAAGCATCTCTGGGAACTCCTTCTAGATTGTTGGAAGACCATTTCCGGTGACTACCTCTTGAAGCTCATCAAGATAATGCCAAGAGTGTGCAAAGCAGTCATCAAAGCAAAAGGTGGCTACTTTGAAGAACCTAGACTATAAGACATATTTTCAGTTGTTTCACACTTTATTGTTAAGTAGATAATTCCACATGTGTTAATTCATAGTTTTGATGCCTTCAGTGTGAATGTACAATTTTCATAGTCATGAAAATACAGAAAAATCTTTAAATGAGAAGGTGTGTCCAAACTTTTGGTCTGTACTGTTCATAAACATGTCATTGAGACACATATATATATATACAGGGTGGTCTATGTGTATATATCTATTCTTTCATTTGTGTTTTAAAACCTGTCATTGGGTTCCATTATATGTCCATTTTGCAAGCCGGCGAGAAAATCTCGCCATACGGATGCAAAGTAAATGTCACACGGATGCTTAGATGCGAGAAAATCGCTTCCTCGCATTACAATCGGATGACATACGGGTCACTGTTCACGAAACATTTGTGCGATTCTGGTCCATGAAAAATGGACCGTATTTTTATACGTTGTGTGTGACTCCAGCCTTAGAGTGAGGGTCCAGAGTCTCAAAGATCTGTCATAATACCGCTCTGAAGTCTGCAGCTCCTGCATAAGCTGCGTGCACTGAGTTATGTATGGGCTCACTATGAAGTCTGAGTCCATAGGTAGCGGTGTGAAAGTGAATGTATGGACTCATAGACTTAATATTGAGCCCATACACTGTCCTGTGCATGCAGCTCATACAGGATCTGCAAACTTCAAAGTGGTATTTTGATCGATGAGTGAGGGTCAGTACGCGTCATATATAAACTTTTATTTACTGACAGTTATACTTTAAATTGGGTCCAGGCGACCCATGACATGGCCGGACTTTGTTGTCCATACTTGGATAATGAATAATGGATTTCCAAAACTGGCTCAATAGATAAATAAATGCTACATATAGTTATGATTCATAAATTATTTTATATAAAACTTTCAGTATTCTGACAGAGCATATGTCCACTCTTATGAAACAGAGTATACTACAGTCTATACATACTAATGTACAGTTATATGAAAAAGTTTGGGCACCCCTATTAATCTTAAGCTTAATGTTTATAAAAATTGGTGTTTTTGCAACAGCTATTTCAGTTTGATATATCTAATAACTATTGGACACAGTAATGTTTCTGCCTTGAAATGAGGTTTATTGTACTAGCAGAACATGTGCAATCTGCATTCAAACAAAATTTGACAGGTGAATAAGTATGGGCACCCTTATCATTTTCTTGTTTTAAATACTCCTACCTACTTTTTACTGACTTACTAAAGCACTTTTTTTTGGTTTTGTAACCTCATTGAGCTTTGAACTTCATAGCCAGGTGTATGCAATCATGAGTAAAGCTACTTAAAGTGGCCAATTGCAAGTTAAAATTTGGTGGAGGTTCCATCATGCTTTGGGGCTGTGTGGTCAATGCCGGCACCGGCAATCTTGTTAAAGTTGAGGGACGCATGGATTCCACTCAGTATCAGCAAATTCTTGACAATAATGTTCAAGAATCAGTGACAAAGTTGAAGTTACGCAGGGGATGGATCTTTCAGCAAGACAATGATCCAAAACACCGCTCCAAATCTACTCAGGCATTCATGCAGAGGAACAATTACAATGTTCTGGAATGGCCATCCCAGTCCCCAGACCTGAATATCATTGAACATCTGTGGGATCATTTGAAGAGGGCTGTCCATGCTCAGCGACCATCAAACTTAACTGAACTGGAATTGTTTTGTAAAGAGGAATGGTCAAAAATACCTTCATCCAGGATCCAGGAACTCATTAAAAGCTACAGGAAGCGAATAGAGGCTGTTATTTTTGCAAAAGGAGGATCTACTAAATATTAATGTCACTTTTCTGGTGAGGTGCCCATACTTATGCACCTGTCAAATTTTGTTTGGATGCAGATTGTACATTTTCTGTTAGTACAATAAACCTCATTTCAAGGCAGAAACATTACTGTGTCCAATAGTTATTAGATATATCAAACTGAAATAGCTGTTGCAAAAACACCAATTTTTATAAACATTTAAGCTTAAGATTAATAGGGGTGCCCAAACTTTTTCATATAACTGTACTTGGTAAAAAATCATTTCATTTAACTATATTAAAAATGAACACTAACACTTCAATATCAGTAGGTAAAACTTGGGCAATTATATCTCAACTTTTATGCGAACATAAACTGGGCAAAGAGTACACAAAGAACGGAGCGAATTGTTAGCGTTTTCAGTAGGGCTTATGATGTCACTGCACATCTTCAGTACAATACAGATTTGATCTTCTGTGAAAGGATATAAGACTGCCTCCAGGAAGTAAATACAGTATTAAAAAATGTTATGTAAAATAGGTACAGTGAATGTGCATTATTCGACAATATATTTGCATATTCTTTTCTATAGTACAATACATGGTCATGGTCTACTAAAAATGGCAAATAGCAACCTTCTGTAAATACTTATATATGATTGACAAGACATGATTTGTAAGCAAACATGGCATTGTAATTTGTTGTGACCGAGAATTAAAAATATAAACAGTAGCACTGCTTTACCCTTACTCATAGAGACAATAATAGCAGGAACAAACATTGTAAATTCTACCTTCAGTATTCACTGTTGTATCATGGTTTCTATAGACATGTGGAACGCTTCCAGGAACAGTTTTGAATGAGAAAGGCAAAAATAAAATATATATACACAATATATATATATATATATATATATATATATATATTTTAAAAATCTATTTATCTATTAATCAGTCTATGAGATCCATAGCACATGGTTTCACAAGAATAAATTATCTATAAATCTTTGCAGGTATTGCACACGTAAGAGTGCCTTATTACAGTAAAGTAATATTAATAATTAGAGATTATGATGTTATTATTACGCTCTAAATTCCTATGCACCAGGGTTTTTTTTTCTGCTAAATTTTAATATTTAGGTTTTTTAGACATATGGATATTCGTAAGTTCTCTTTCTGTCACCTCCTTAAAACCATCATTAAGCTCGTCCATAGCACGCATAGGATAAAAGAATGTCATAAGGAAACTACCAGGTGAGCACCCTACATTCCTTACATAATCAATATATTCACTATTCAAGGATTGCAAATTGCAAACCGCTTTTCATCCTGGAAAAACAATGAAGAAAACATTTGCTGGGAAAGTCCAGTGGCCCCATAAAAATGAATTGCCCATTGACTTTTATAGTGGATATGAATTTATTTTCTTCTACACAGAAGTTACGAGAACTTGAAAAATAGATGAAACATAAATTTACTTGCAAATTTTCCTAATATTAGCCTAATTATTAATATTAGCCTACTGTAATAAGGCACTCTTACGTGTGCAATACCTGCAAAGATTTCTAGATAATTTATTCTTGTGAAACCATGTGAAATGGATCTCATAGACTGATTAATAGATAGATTTTTAAATATATATATATATATATATATATATGCGATACACATATATATATAAATATATATATATGTGTATCGCATATATATATATATATGTATTTATATATATATATATATATATTTTTATCTTTGCCTTTCTCATTCAAAACTGTTCCTGGAAGCGTTCCACATGCTGTAGAAACCATGATACAACAGTGAATACTGAAGGTAGAATTTACAATGTTTGTTCCTGCTAATATAACATAGTTATAGCAGCTGGATGTTATGTACCGTACCTTTAATGAACCGTGGCACCCCAACGCGCGTTTCACGTTCTGCTTTTTCCAAAAAAAAGTAAGCGAAACTTAGAAAAAGCAGAATGTGAAACGTGAGTCGGGGTGCCACGATTCATTAAAGGTACGGTACATAACATCCAGCTGTTATAACTATTTATTCCTAATTGTCCTTTGTGCTTCACCTTTGCATATTTTCACTGCTGCACTTTATTTATACTTTGGGCAACTTCTTTGAGGACATTTTGATTATTAGGCAATTTAGCTGTTTTTTCTGAATATGCACTATACATAGACGATTTCATTTTGCCATTCTTTGCACTTATGCATTTAATATCCCCTTACTCTAAGCACTTTTATATTTTGGTTTTTAGAAAGCTGTTTCTTTCGGCTCTATATGCGCTTAGCACTTTTGCTTTAAGACCAATAAATTACTTGTTAATATATATACAGTATATATATATTTTTTTGTGGGATTATGTGCAAAGTTCATTATTTATAAACGCATATTCAGATTTCTGTATCTTCAATAACCATTTCTTACATTTTGCTGTCCCCATTTTTTATCAAATTGCTGTATAAATTTTAAATGGTATTCAATAAAAAATTCTTTATATTTTTATGATCTTATAGCTTCCCAATTTTTCTTTTATGATGATTTTTTGGAGACTGATCACACACTCTGAGACCAGGTAGTGAATTTGACTCAAATGATGCTGGATCCGGCTAAGGAATTCTGGGATCCTCACAATTCCAGTTGTAGGGTCAGATAATTAGGCTTATGAAAACTTCCTATAGCAATTCACTGCTAGCTGAGACTGCAATGTCTGTTTGCTTTGATGTTCACTTGGTTCTCGTGAACCAGTACTAGCCCTTCATGATACATTTTTGGGGGAGAGAAACCAATTTACAGTGTTCAGGGAAAGTTGCAGACTATTCTTTCCTCTACGACCCAGTCTTCAGGCAATGAGTGGGTGGGAATAGTTATGTCTATATTATGAAGGGCCCCCAAACTTGGGCATTTTCCTTGTACCCACAAGCCCCAGAATGGTCTTCAATTGACACTTTTTTGAAGACTTTGGGGTTATCGTTGATGAACCAGACAGAATCCAGGTCACTGAGGCTAGGATCATAAACCTGACGATGGGGAGCCGCACCACAGTGGTCCACTAAGGTTCAGTGAAATGATGCCGTCCCTAGGTGCCAATTTCATAGAGGTCTGTCTGAATCCCTGAAGGATGCTCTGATTCTGCATGATCCGCCTTGATTTTTGGCAGAATCCATAACCCAGGCCGTATGGATAGAATGCAGAATTTGTTAGCATGGTGGGTAACGGGATGCCTTTTATTCTTTCCCGCAGCAGGCTCGTTTACTCATTGTAGGACCAATGGAATTTGGAGCTGTCAGTTTCCATGCCATGGAGAAAAAACAGATACAGGATCTTGGACTCTGTTTCTACTGTTGTCTCGTGGGACATTTTTTAAAGGACTTTTCAGCTCGTTCTCAAGTAAGTAAGCCGCTAGAAAAACATCTAAGTCTGGGTGATAGTCAAGGAGGTCACTCAGACTTTCAGTTACCCTTTTTCTCCTCAGATAAATACTGCTAAAAATGATTTTGTCGTTTAAGAACCAGGCATTGCCAGAATTGGATCTCATTGACTGCAGGTCTGCAGCTATGTTTATTGATTCTGAACTGGTTTGGAAATTAGGATTAGGGACGGTTAGTCTGACAAAACCCATTCAAATTTTTGCTGCATAAAACACCACTTCAGAACTGTGTCAAATTTGTAAGGATGGCAGTCATGCAAGTATGCTCTACAAGTTTGGAGGGTCTATCTGGGTACCTGAAAGACTTCGGAGATGTGCTCACGGAAAAAGAGGCGTAGCTATTACATCCCCATTGTCTTTATTACTGTGCTATTGATATTGTCCCTGGTGCTAAAACACGTAAAGCTTGCCTGTATATATGGTATTCGCAGGAACGAGGGAAGCAGTGGAGGGACGCAGACAGCAGAGCAAAGGTTAACAGGTTTATTTACAGGGGAAATACTCCGCGCAGGGAGGTAAAGAGCTAAACGGTATTAAAGAAACAGAATTAAAGGCACAGTACAATACAACGGTTTAAATCTTAGCAAACTAATAAGGAAGTCAATACTGCAGCTCCTGCTGCGGACACACATGTGCCGGCAATGGCCAACGCAGGGTCCTCAGTAATGGGGGCAAACAGACGATACACCCCATCTTCTGGTACCAGTGGTCGGTCTCCAGTACCTTCCACTGCCCCTTGTCCATATACTGGAGTTTCCAGCAAAGGTTACGGGCTACAGTGCTGGCTAAGCCCGACACGGTTCCTGTACAACTCTCCTGACATCTCAGTCAAGCGGGCCGAAAGTGGCCGACGGCAAAGGGGGTCACGAACTGGTATGGGCCTCACGTGGCCCAGGGGTTGTTTATCCGGGTTGTATTACAAAGATTGAGGGAAAATTGGTTGTTTGGGAAAATTGAGAAATGTATTTTTCCTGTTCAGGAGGTTTCATTTTGGGGATTGGTTTTGTTGGCTGATGGTTTTAAAATGGATCATAGGAAGGCAAAAGCCACATAGGGTTCAACCTAGTGACTTAAAAGTGTTGCAACATTTTCTAGGATTCGCCAACTATTATAGGAAATTCATTAAGGGGTTTTCGTAGATTGTTAAACTTCTTACTGACCTCACACATAAGAGGACAAACCTCAGGGTTTGGTCACCAGATGCTATTGGGGCTTTTGAAAAACTGAAAAAGTGTTTTATGTCTGCTCCTGTTTTAACCAAACCCAATCTTCAGGAAACATGCATTGTGGAGGTGGATGTTTCAGAAGTCGGGATAGGGGTGTTCTTTTATCTCAGGGGCCCAAAACTGACTAATTTGGGGTCATGTGCATTTTTCTCAAATACATTTTCGGCTGCTGAAATAAATTATGATGTTGAGAATCATGAGTTACTTGCTGTTAAATTAGCTTTTGAAGAAAAGAGACATTTTTTGGAGGGGGAAGTCCATCAAATCACTGTGGTCACTGATCATAAAAAGTTTACTTACATTGAATCATCTAAATAATTAACTCCTAGAAAGGCCAGATAGTCCTTGTTTTCTCTACGTTTAATTTCTCTATCACACTGAGGTGGGGGTCTAAGAATGTGGATGCTGATGCAGTGTCACTCAGTCTTGATTCAGTTTCACCTCCAGAACCTTCATCCTCCATCCTTTATTCTTCCTAAGGGAATTGTGGCTTCTGTGGTATCCTTGGAGCTGAGATCAATCAAACTCAGTCGTTGGCCAAGTACCCACTCCAGGGTCCAAGCTATTTGTATCTGTGTACTTAAGATTACACCTGTTAGAAGTTTCATGATTCCACTTTGAGTGGTCATCCTAGGGTCACAGCTCTGCAGAAAGCTATTTCTAGACTCTTTTGGTGGCAATCTATAAGTAATGATATTAAAGATTTTGAATCCACCTGCAAAGTCTGTATAAAGTCATAACCGACCGGGGAATTAGTTCCTTTGCCAATTCTGGAAAGACCATGGATCCATCTATCCATGGATTTCATCAAGGATTTGCCTCTATCTGATGGGAAAACTGTTATCTTGGTGGAAGTCGACTGTTTCAATAAACAGGCTCATTGTGGTCTATTGTCAGGGTTACCTAATACAGAAACACTTTCAAGATTGTTTATTCATCATGTGTTGAGGTTGCATGGAATTCCTCTTAACATTGTGTCTTATAGGTGAGTGAAACTGGGTATTAATTTGTCTTTTTCCTCTGCTTAACACCCTGAAACCAAAGGTCAAACAGAGAGGACAAATCAATCTTTGGAAAAAATTTTGAGGTGTTTTGTTGTGGCTCAGCAGAAGGACTGGTCCTCATTCCAACCTCTTGCAAAGTTCACCTTGGTCAATCAATCCATAGGAGGTTCACAATTTTTCTGTAATTACAGTTTAATTCTCATTTTGGTGAGTTTTCCAGGATAATTTCTGATTGTCTGTGGGTGTAGGTCTCTATTACAGAAGCTTGGGGATGTTTGGTTGAAAGTAATATTGGGGTTACTCAAGTTCGCCAAAAATGGAAGGCTGATTGAAGATGTTCGGCCGTTCCTGTTTTTAAGGTGGATGATATGGTCTAGCTATCATCCATAAACATTAAATTTAAGGTACCATCGGCGAAGTTATGTCCAAAATTCATCGGTCTCTATGAAGTCCTGGAAGTGGTCAATTCAGTGGTATTTAGGTTAAAGCTTCCTCCATCTCTTCATCCCTAATGAAAATTCTACAAGCATGGGAAGTATATTGTATATTATCGGTAGGCTAAAGCATAGCTATATCAGTGAAATCACTAAAAATGGATATGTATAGGATAGGGGTCTCAAACTGCATTCCTCGAGGGCCACAAACCGTGCGTGTTTTCAAGATTTCCTTAGCATTGCACTACGTGCTGGAATCATTATCTGTGCAGGTGATTAAATTATCACCTGTGCAATACAAGGAAATCCTGAAAACATGACCTGTTTGCGGCCCTTGAGGAATGCAGTTTGAGACCTCTGGTATAGGGGATACCACCAAAGTATGCAATAGCATGAATACTGTTTACTACACATAATAGGTGGATACCTCAACAGCTAAAGAAAGACAATAAAATATTATTAGATAAGAAGTGTTGCCATAATAAATCATATAAATATACCCACCCAAGAGAAACACCCCTCATCAGCAACTAAATACCAAGCTTTTTTAAAGTTATTTGTTGCTAAAGATAGAAGTTTAGACAACTGAAGTGTTTAGCCAAGTGTTTTATGGCATCTATTTGAGATTGGCTGTTATTGCTATTCATAGTATCACTTACCAGTACGGTCAGAGTTCCACGTAACCTCTATCTGTTTATTGGGTGTATGAAAAGAAAGTACTGAACTGGAAAACAACTGTGCAGGAAGTAAAGGGATGGGGCTATATAGCACTGGGATAAAGTTTCTATCTTTGATGAACTTTCCTTCAGACTGTTTGGACAGCTAGAAGAATGATTGGAGACAATAATGTGAGTGCTACCATGAGTCATGTGTCATGCCAACCGTAAGGGCTCGCTCACACTGCCTATGTACTCTCATGCGAGAGAATTGGGCCCATTATGCTGATACTCAGCTCAAACTCTGTCTTCTGAGTGTGATCCAATTCTCTCACATGAGAGAATCATATCACAGGTGTGGACAGAGAACTTAATTTGTCCATCTTCACCATTGTCTATGGACTGCACTCAGACATGTAAATGCAGTTCGGTGTTTCATAAGCACCATAGGCTTGTATAGAAGCACGTTATCTGATTATCAGAGCCATGAGCACCATGCTGAGATTGGTTTCTAATGCCGAATTGTTATGAGAAATAGTCGGAGATATGCACTGCCCTATAGTATAACATTGGGCTGAGTGCTATCTGATAAAGCATCAGCTAGCACTTGACTGTGTTATATGACAGTGTAAGAGAGCCCTAAAGCATCCTGAGACCATTCATATGTGGGGTTGCTTTTCATCCATGTGGTGGGATCACTCGCAATTTTGCCTAAGTACATTGCCATGAATAAAAAATGGGATCTGATTATTCTCCAAGAGGAACTTCTCCTATTGATCCAGGAGCAATTTGGTGATGAGCAACGCTTTCTCCAGCATGATAGAGAACACTTCACAATGTAAAAAAGGAAACTAGGTGGCTCAGTCAATAAAATATTACAACTTTGAGTGCATGGCCAGGAAACTCCCCGAGTCTAAATACCATTACAACCCGTAGTAAAATTTCAAATAGTGAGTGGTCAATCAAAACCACAGAAATAATAAAACGCTCATTATGCCAGAATGGGTTGTCATCAGTCAGGATTTGGCCAAGAAGCTGACATTCATCATTCCAGGGCGAAATGTAGAAGTCTTGAAAAGTACCCGACAACACTGTAAATATTGAGTCTTTACATAAACTTGATATATTTGTCACGAAAAGTTTAAAACTTATGAAATGTTTATCATTGTACTTCAGTAACCATAGACACATCTGCCTAAAACATCTAAAAACACTGGTGCAGCAAATTTTGTGAAAACCAAAAGTGCCTACTTCAAAGAGGGGAGGCAAAAACAAAATAAATACTGTATTTTTCAGATTATAAGATGCACTTTTCCCCTCCAAATTTGGGGGGAAAATGGGAGTGCGTCTTATAATGCGGATATACCTTACCAGCCGCGTAGGAGCAGGGTCCCAGGGTCGCTGCTGGAGGAGGCAAGACTGGCTGGGATGAGGGGTGTTCCGATGTGCGCTACTGCGGTTGAAAATGGCTGCGGTGCTCTGTGATGCGGGGTGCTCGGCTGACATTTTGTGAAAGCCCGGAGCCCACCGCATATCCATTAGTGCGATGCTGTGATCTCCGGGAAAATGGACGCTGGAGCGTCAGATTGGGATCTTGGCAACGAGATCTCGTCCCGAGATCTTGGCACCCGAGGTATCATTGCTGAGATCTCAATCTGAGCATGCGCCACCCCCAGCGCCCATTTTCCCGGAACCCCCGCCCCATACATTACTGCGATGTGGTGGCCTCCGGGAATTGAGAACTCGGCAATGAGACAAATGGATTATAAGAGGTACCACCATTTTATTAAAAAAATATTTTTTTCCTATTTTTCGCCTCACAATTTGGGGGTGCGTTTTATAATCCGGTGCGTCTTATAATCCGCAAAATACGGCAAGTAAATTGCTCGGCAATCAAAGACCATTCAGACCTGGATTCTAAGGGGTTAAATTTGTACAAACAGTATAGTATACAGTCTAGTATACAGATAGCATTATCTTAGGGCGCATTATTTTAACACCGACTAATATACTGTAATGCATATATTACAGAAATCTAAGATAATATTTTAACCCCTTCATGACCAGCCTATTTTGAGCTTAAAGACCTTGACATTTTTTGCAATTCTGACCAGTGTCCCTTTATGAGGTAATAACTCAGGAACACTTCAACGGATCCTAGCGATTCTGAGAATGTTTTTTCGTGACATATTGGGCTTCATGTTAGTGGTAAATTTAAGTCGATAATTTTTGTGTTTATTTGTGAAAAAAATGGATATTTGGCGAAAATTTGGAAAATTTTGCAATTTTCAAATTTTGAATTTTTATTCTGTTAAAACAGAGAGTTATGTGACACAAAATAGTTAATAAATAACATTTCCCACATGTCTACTTTACATCAGCACAATTTTGGAACCAACATTTTTTTTTGTTAGGAAGTTATAAGGGTTAAAAGTTGACCAGCGATTTCTCATTTTTACAACAAAATTTACAAAACCATTTTTTTAGGGACCACCTCACATTTGAAGTCACTTTGAGGGGTCTATATGGCAGAAAATACCCAAAAGTGACACCATTCTAAAAACTGCACCCCTCAAGCTACTCAAAATTACATTCAAGAATATTATTAACCCTTCAGGTGCTTCACAGGAACTAAAGCAAGATGGATGGAAAAAATGGACATTTTAATTTTTCCAACAAAAATTTTCGTCTAGCATCAATTTTTTCATTTTTACATGGGCAACAGGATAAAATGGATCCTAAAATTTGTTGGAAAATTTCTACTGAGTACACAGATACCTCATATGTGGTCATAAACCATTGTTTGGGCGCACAGCAGGGCTCAGAAGGGAAGGAGCGCCATTTGACTTTTTGAATGTAAAATATGCTGGAATATTTAGCGGTTGCCATGTCGCATTTGGAGAGTCCCTGTGTGCCTAAACATTGGAGCTCCCAACAAGCGACCCCATTTTGGAAACTAGACAACCCAAGGAACTTATCTAGATGCATAGTGAGCACTTTGAACCCCCAGGTGCTTCACAAATTGATCCGTAAAAAAAAGAAAGTGCTTTTTTTCACAAAAATTTTCTTTTAGCCTCAGTTTTATCATTTTCACATGGGTAAAAGGATGAAATGGATCCTAAAATTTGTTGGCCAATTTCTCCTGAGTACACCGATACCTCATATGTGGTCATAAACCACTGTTTGGGCGCACAGCAGGGCTCAGAAGGGAAGGAGCGCCATTTGACTTTTTGAATGGAAAATTAGTTCCAATCGTTAGCGGACACCATGACGCATTTGGAGAGCCCCTGTGTGCCTATACAGTGAAAAAAAACCACATGTGACACCATTTTGGAAACTAGACCCCTTATGGAACTTATGTAGATGTGTTGTGAGCACTCTGAACCCGCAAGTGCTTCACAGAAGTTTATAATGCAGAGCAGTGAAAATAAAAAAAATCATTTTTTTCCTCAAAAATTATTTTTCAGCCCACTATTTTTTATTTTCACATGGGTAACAGGAGAAATTGGACCACAAAAGTTGTTGTGCAATTTGTCCTGAGTACACCAATACCCCATATGTGGGGGGGAACCACTGTTTTGGCGCATGGGAGAGCTCAGAAAGGAAGGAGCGCCATATTGGAATGCAGCCTTGATGGAATGTTCTGCGGGCGTCATGTTGCGTTTGCAGAGCCCCTGATGGGCCTAAACAGTAGAAATCCTCTACAAGTTACCCCATTTTGGAAACCAGACCCCCCAAGGAGCTTATCTAGATGTGTAGTGAGCACTTTGAACCCCCAAGTGCTTCACAGAAGTTTATAAACACAGAGCAGTGAAAATAAAAAATCATTTTTTTTCTCAAAAATGATTTTTTAGCCCGCTATTTTTTATTTTCCCAACGGTAACAGGATAAATTGGACCCCAAAAGTTGTTGTCCAGTTTTTCCTGAGTAAGCTGGTGCCCCATATGTGGGGGGGAACCACTGTTTGGGTGCACGGCAGGGCTCAGAAGGGAAGGAGCGCTATTTGACTTTTTTAATGGAAAATAAGCTGACATAGCAGACACCATGTTGTGTTTGGAGGGAACCTGTGTGCATAAACTTTGGAGCTCCCCCACAAATGACCCCATTATGGAAAATAGACCCCCTAAGGAACTTATCTAGATGCACAGTGAGCACTTTGAACCCCCAGGTGCTTCACAGAAGTTTATAACGCAGAGCCGTGAAATTAAAAAATCATTTTCTTCCTGAAAAGCTGATTTTTTTAACCTGCAATTTTTTATTTTCACAAGGGTAGCAGGAGAAATTGGACCCCAAAAGTTTTTGTACAGTTTGTCCTGAGTACACTGGTACCCCACATGTGAGGTGGAACCACTGTTCGGGCACACGTCAGGGCTCGGAAGGGATGTTGTGACGCTTTGAAATGCCAACTTGATGGAATGGTCTGCGGGCATCTTGTTACGTTTGCAGAGCCCCTGATGTGCCTATACAGTAGAAACTCCCCCACAAGTGACCCCATTTTAGAAACTAGACCCCCCAAGGAACTTATCCAGATGTGTGATAAGCACCTTGAACCCCCACGTGCTTCACAGAAGTTTATAATGCAGAGCCGTGAAAATAAAAAATCATTTTTTCTCCACAAAAATAATCTTTTTAGTCCCCAATTTTTTTCCCAAGGTTAACAGGAGAAATTAGACCCCCAAAGTTGTTGTGAAATTTTTCCTGAGTACGCTGATACCCCATATATGCGGATAAACCACTGTTTGGGCACACGTCAGGGCTTGGAATAAAAGGAGCACTGTTTGACATTTTGAACGCAAAATTTGCAGGAATCAATGGTGGCGCCATGTCGTGTATGGAGACCCCCTGATGTGCGTAAATAGTGGAAACCCCTCAATTCTAACTCCAACCCTAACCCCAACACACCCCTAACCCAACCTTAACCCCTACACACCCCTAACCCTAATCCAAACCCTAACCATAACCATAACCCCAACACACCCCTAACCCTAATCCGAACTCTTACCATAACCCTAACCACAAGCCTAACCCTAATCTCAACCCTAACCCCAAAACACCCCTAACACTAATCCTAACTCTAACCCTAACCACAAACCTAACCCTAATCCCAACCCTAACCCTAACTCCAACCCTAACCCTAATTCCAACCTTAACCTTAATTCTAACCCTAACCCAAATTCCAACCCTAATCCAAATTCCAACCCTAACCCTAATTCTAAACGTAACCCTAATTCTAACCCTAACCCTAATGCTAACCCTAAGGCTAACCCTAACCCTAAGGCTAACCCTAACCCTAATGCTAAACCTAAGCCTAAGGATAACCCTAACCCTAGTTCTAACCCTAATTCTAACCATAACTCTAAGGCTGGGTTCATATTGCGTTTTACCAGCCCGTTCAACACATAGCATTGACGGGCTGGTTAACGGTATAGCATAACGCGATCGTGTTATGCTATACCCGCTAGCGGAGATGAATCAGCAGATGATTCATCTTTGCTAGCGGTGACGGAGCCCAGACGCTGCAGCCCGCATCCGAGGCTCCGTCACTGAATGATGGCACGTCGTAAACGCATGCCGCTTTACGGCATGCGTCGCGATGTGCCCTCAAATGGCGGTGAATGGCAGCGTTAACGGACTGCGTTACACCATATTATACCGCGGTGTAACGCAGTCCGTCTAACGGACTGCCATAACGCAATATGAACCCAGCCTAATAGAAAAAAAAATATATATATTTTCTTAATTTTATTATTTGTCCCTACCTATGTGGGTGATAAAGGGGCGTTTATTTACTTTTTTATTTTGATCACTGTGAGAGAGTATCACAGTGATCAAAATAAATGTATGAAATCTGCCGGCCAGCTGGCGCACTGCGCATGCGCCCACCATTTTGCAAGATGGCAGCGTCCATGAAGAATCCCGGACAGACGCTGGGACGGACCCAGGGACATCGGAGTACCGGGGAGTTGAGGGGGGGGGTCGGAAAGTAGGAGGAGCGGAGGCAAGGAGGAGGGGAGCATATAGTGACGGCGATGACTGATCGCCGCCATCAATCGGTGGCGGCGGCCGATCTCCGCCGTCACTCAGTGTGGGGGGGATGGATCTCGGTGTCCCGCCATGGCCGATGCTATTACAGCATCGGCCATGGCTGGATTGTAATATTTTCACCAAATTTCATTGGTGAAATATTACAAATCGCTGTGATTGCCTGTTAAAAGTGAAACAGCCAATCAGAGCGATCGTAGCCATGTGGGGGTTAAGCCAACCCCCCTGTGATGAAGCACAAAGGGTCTTGTGCCTGCGGGTCGGGTGACCTTTCAGTGACCCAGTCACCCGACCCGCAGGAACGTGATCCTTTCATTACAGAGCAAATGCGTCACAGGTCGGATTGGCACCGACTTTCATGACGCAAACGCTGTGTCAAAGGTCGGGAAGGGGTTAATTAACATAAATCCATATGCATTTGATCCTAATAAAATTAACTCCTTCACCGCCGGGGAATTTTCTGTTTTTGTTTCCATTTTTGCCTCCCCTTATCCAAGAGTTATAACTTTTTTATTTTTCCATTCACATAGCAAAATGATGGCTTGTTTTTCGCGAGACAAGTTGTACTTTTAATTTACATCATTCATTTTATCATGTGATGCACTGGAAAGCAGTAAAAAAAATCCAAATGCGTTGAAATTGCAAAAAAAAACTACATTTTAAAAATGTTCACTGTACAGTGAAAACTGACCTGGCAATATGATTCTCCAGGTCAGTACAATTATGCAGATACCAAACATGTACTGTATAGTTTGTTGTTATTTAAGTATTGAAACAAACTTCAGAATTTTGTAAAAAAAAGAACCATTGCCTGTGTTGCCATTTTTTTGAAACCCGTAAGGAGAATCGTCATGACAAGCATGGAGGTTCAAAAAAATAGGGTCAGCAGATTGGACTAGTGGCAAAAATTGGTCCAGTTTTCATGGATGTTTTGCCTTGACCAGCATCCAATTTATTGTCAAAGGTTATTCTGCAAGTTTTCCCAATCCCCTATTTATCAATGTGGGGATGGTGTTCTTGGGATGATGAGCCATGTTGGTTTGGTGCCAGACATAGGGTTTACCTTGGTCAAAAAGGTCAATTTAGGTCTGACCACAGCACCTTCCCCGATACATTTGGGGAGTCTCTGTTAGGGTTGGCGGAACGCACCAATGAAATATATATAATAATAATATTAAGGTGCGTTCGCAACCCGGGGTCCACCGTGCAGAGATGGAACTGTTGCTAAGCAATGGCGGAACAAGGCGGCGGTTGTACGCCTACAACATGCGGGTTAGATGTCACCTGGTATGAACAGCGGTGAACTCTGTTGCTTCACAGAGTTGCAGCAACAAAGTAATAGAACGCTGTTTTCTGTTACATGTCACAGGACACAGCTGATATGGCACTAGTGAGGTCTCTAGGCTCAACCCCTAGAACGCGGGGACTTGAGTCTGACCAGACCCACAATGCGCACGGCGTTGCACTAGCAATGCCACTACTTGGCGCTCATTGGTAGCAAAACACAGCTAACTAAAAAACAAGAGCAAAAAGCTCAACTGACCGCAGAGCGATACCAAAAGGTGTGTGCCAGAGCACATGGATTGACTGTGCACTGTAAACAGCCTGTGCTAAGCAGCACACGAGGCCGAGACAGGTGCTAGGTCAAGCCGAGTAAAAACCTGCCTAACTACGGAACACTAGACGATCATACACGCCGAGAGTGCGGTAGGTTCTCGGCCCAAACACCCTTGCATACACAGAGTGGTAGCATATCCACTCGCTCACACACCACATGGTTTATACTAGTGCACGGCAATGCAATCCTTTTATAACTGCAGCCTTCCAGGACTTTGCTGATGGCCCAATCCGAACTGATTGAGGACCTGAGCATGTGACCTTCGACCACCAAGGAGCGGTCATCTCACGGGCATGCTCAGATGGAGAAAAGCAGGACAGTCCCAGGAACATCTGCTCGCCGCTGACTAATCCTGATTGCTATAGCTGAACCTGGGGCGGCAGCAGCAATCAAACGCATAGCATTAGCCTGAACAAGACGCTGGGACCAACGTTTCCGCTGAGCAGGATCCTCTGCGGCTGAAGAAGAATGGGAGACCGCAGAGTATATGAACTGAGATTCCCCCTGTGCAGCGGCGGGATCTCGACACCTAACATTACCCCCCCTCCTAGAGCCCCCACCTTTGGGCCTCGCTACGCTCACATGAGCTGAGGAGCACGAATGTGCTCAATAGGTTGCCAGGTCCTGTACTCTGGGCCATGACCCTTCCAGTCCATCAGATAGATCTTTATGTCATGTACCACCTTGAACCCAACATTGGGGTTCACCTCATACTCATCCGTGGATAAACCTGATGTCCCGGCAGATGACTCTGAAAAGTGGGATATGTGAACAGGTTTTAGGAGGGACACATGAAAGGTTTCGGTGATACCTAGGCGTGGAGGAAGAGCCAAATGATAGACCACAGGCTTGACCTGTTCCAGGACCTCGAAGCGAGGAGCAAACTTAGTGGACTCAATGTCAGGAATCGAACCCAGTGCCTCTTGTCCACCGGTCAGCAGCTCTACCATCTGAGCTATTCTGCTGGCTGCAAGGTTCCTTGCTGAACCCAGATACCATTGACTGTTCTTCCTGATCGGCTCCACCCAGTGCTCTCTTGATTGGCCTCTGATTGCCAATTACACACCCTACATAAACCTGGCCCTGTGGGTGTGTCATTGCGAGATTATTGTGCTCTTAGCCTTTAGTCAAGCGTTTCCTGCTGTTCCTGCTGCTACAAACACTGCTCTCCTGTGAACTGACCTCCGGCTGCCATCTGACTACGTTATCTGCCTGCTCCTCTACTACCGAACTGCCTTTCCTGTGTACCGACCTCCGGCTGCCACCTGACTACGTTATCTGCCTGCTCCTCTGCTACCGAACTGCCTTTCCTGTGTACCGACCTCCGGCTGCCACCTGACTACGTTATCCGCCTGATCCATTGCTACAAACACTGCTCTCCTGTGTACCGACCTCCGGCTGCCACCTGACTACGTTATCCGCCTGATCCATTGCTACAAACACTGCTCTCCTGTGTACCGACCTCCGGCTGCCACATGACTACGCTACCTGCCTCTGCTTCCCCTAGTGTTTGCAGTAACATCGGCTCCAACCCAGACGGGATCTTGACACTCAACTCGCAGCCTGATATTACGGGCGGCGAGCCACACTAAATTGCCAGGGGCAAAAGTCGGAGCGGGATGCCGATGCGCATCGGCGGAGACCCTCATTCTCTCCTTGGAGGCCCGGATGGCATCCTGTGTGCGGTCCCATAGTCACGTGCCTCCACCGCCAAGTCTTCCACCCTAGAGTCGGTGAAGGACATGGCACAGGGACACGCAGATGCTGGCCGTAACTAAGGAGGAACATGGTCTGCCCCGTTGAGTCGGCTACGGCGTTATGAAGCGCAAATTCCGCCCACAGTAGCAAGGATGCCCAGTCATTCTGCCTGGCAGAGAAAAAATGTCATAGATATGTGACCAGGGTCTGGTTGGCCCTCTCTACAAACCCGTTCGTCTCAGGATGATAAGCTGAAGAGAGATTTATCTCTATGCTGAGCAGACAGCAAAGCTCTCTCCAGAGTCGAGACGCGAACTGGGGACCCCGGTCACTGACTATTTTGTCAGGCATGCCGTGTAGGCGAAAGACATATTTGATAAACAATACAGCCAAAGTCCATGCAGAATGTACCTGCGGGAGAGGCACCAAGTGCACCATTTTAGAGAAGTGGTGGGTGACTACACAGATTACGGTGCAGTTACGTGACTTGGGTAAACCCACCACAAAATCCATCCCGACCATCTCCCAGGGACTATCCGCCACCACCAGGGGGTACAGTAAACCAGCTGGCCATTGCAGAGAAGATCGATTCTGGGCGCAGGAAACACACGTCCGAATATAGTCTCCGACGTCATGGGCTACATGCTGCCACCAGTATGTCCTCGCCAGAAGCTCAGATGTCCTCTTGGCACCAAAATGTCCACCCACCCTGGACGAATGAGCCTAAGAGAACCTCCGGTCGCAAATTAGGTGGAAAAAAAGTCTTGCCTGGAGGCACAGACTCTAATGAAACCGGAGCCACAGTTCTCAGGCTCTATGAAGGGACAATAAGCCGAGGTTCCTCTCCCTCCTCAGATGATACTATAGAATGGGAGAGAGCATCGGCACGAGTGCTCCTCTCCCAGAGAGAAAATGGAGGGTGAAGTTGAAATGGGAGAAGAACAGGGACCATCTGGCCTGGCAAGAATTTAGCCGCTGGGCTGTCTGCAAGTAGATCAGGTTTTTATGGTCGGTCAATACTTGGAAGGGGTAACGGGCCCCTCCAGGAGATGTCTCCACTCAGAAAAGGCCAATTTCATTGATATCAACTCCCTGTCCCCGATGGAATAATTTTTCTCCGCCTGTGAGAAGATCTTGGAGAAAAAGAAGCAAGGATGCTTTCCAACCTTGAGCATCCTTCTGAAAGAGGACTGCTCCAGCACCGACGGAAGAAGCATCCAACTTCATGATAAAGGGTTTATCGACATTGGGGCAATGTAAAATGGGAGCGCTAGCGAAATGTGACATTATAGCCAGAAAAGCCTTGGAGACCTCCTCCGACCATAATTTGGGGATTGCTCCCTTCTTGGTGAGGGCAACCAGGGGAGCTACCAAAGTTGAGAAGTGGGGGAATGAACTGGCAATAGTAATTGATGAACCTCATAAAGCGCTGCACTGCTTTAAGGGAATGAGGTTCTTGCCAGTCCATCACAGCCTGTAGCTTGGCAGGATACATGGCCAATCCCTGGGCCGAGATGATATAGTCCAGGAAAGGCAAGGACTCCTGCTCAAACACACACTTCTCCAACTTGGCATAGAGGGAGTTTGCCCGTAGGAGGTTGAAGACTTTGCAAACATCTCTCCGGTGGGAGTCTATATCTGGAGAGTAGATGAGAATATCATCCAGATAGACTACGACCGAGGTGGATAGCAAATACCGGAATATATCGTTCACAAAGTCTTGGAAAACGGCAGGGGCATTACAGAGCCCAAAGGGCATCACCAGGTATTCATAGTGGCCGTCTCTGGTGTTAAATGTCGTCTTCCACTCGTCCCCCTCACGGATGCATATCAAGTTATACAGTAGGCGCCCCACAGATCTAATTTTGTAAATACCCTTGCTCCCTGCAACCTATCAAAGAGTTTGGAGATAAGAGGCAGAGGGTATTTATTTTTAACGGTTATAGCATTGAGACCCTTGTAATCTATGCATTTACGTAACTCCCCATTCTTCTTCTGCTCAAAGAAGAACCCAGCCCCTGCAAGTGACACTGACTTCCTAATGAACCCTCTTGCCAGATTCTCCTTGATGTACTGAGACATTGCCTCCGTCTCCGGGGAGAGATATCGGATAGACTCGACCCCGGGGAGGCTCAGCACCAGGCAAGAGATCAATAGGACAGTCATAAGGGCGGTGAGGCGGAACGGTCTCCACAGCACTCTTGGAGAATACGTCCGCATATGACCTATAGTGTTTGGGGAGAGAGGATAGATCTGTGGGCACTGCTATAGACGCCACCTGAATGCACTCCCTCTGACATTTACCCTCACAAGACTCACTCCCTCCCAATATTCTCCCAGAGGACCACTCAGTATGAGGAAATGGTAGCGTAACCAAGGTACCCCAAATAAGACTTCATCAATACCCTCGGGTATGACTAATAGCGAGATTATGTCCTGGTGAGCTGGAGACATGGTGAGAGTGAAGACTGGGTCTCACATAGCGATACACCAGCGATCCCGACAACGATATGCACTTGTCAGGATCGCTGGTGTATCGCTACATGATCGCTGCTGAGCTGCCAAACAGGCAGCTCAGGGCAGCGATTAGCACAGCGACACTGCGGGTAACATCGCTTAGTTACCCGCAGTGTACCTTGGATACCAGCGCCCTGATGCAGGGAGCTGGTAACCAAGGTACACATTGGGTTTCCAGGCACTGCGCGGTGCCTGGAAACCCGCTGTGTACCTTGGTTACCAGCTCCCTGCATCAGGGCACTGGTATCCAAGGTACACAGCGGGTTTCTAGGCACAGCCCCACGCCTGGAAACCCGCTGTGTACCTTGGTTACCAGCAGATTGCTGGTCTCCCGCCTGTCACAAGCAGCGATGCTTGCCTGTCAGCGGGAGACCAGCAATCAAAAAAATGTCCAGGACATTCAGCGACGATCAGCGATACCCGGGAAAAAATTGTTTGTATATGTAAAAAACACACTGGCGCTAACTACCCGCTAAGATACTAAGATGTAAGTAAGGGCTGCTGGAGTTAAAGCCGGATGCTGTGCTAACGGCTCACTAATACCCCAGAGAGGGAGTATGACGATAGAAGACAAAACTATAATAACTGCCTGCGCCCTTACATAGATAGAAATAGCCCCCACAGAAAAAGCCCCTAAAACAGTTTTTCAGCCACGGTGATAGATATGTAGTGCTGACATACAAATGAAGGTGAAATACACTTACTGTCACCGTAGCGGAGGGTAAGATGGAAATATAAAAGTCCTGGTTCGATACTAGCGATGGTTGGATCGTGAGCCCAAGGCTGTCAGACTGGTCGTAGCGAATCAGGGAGCGATCCTCCCTGTAGTTGGAATCCTTCTGTTGAGCCGGGATACACAAAGTCCGGAAGTTAACACGGCGTCCTCTGGCCACGAGGCACCGTGAGTATGAGATGGACAAGTCGGGAGCAGGACAAAAATTGGTGACGTCACCGCCGTACCAAGGTACGGAAGGCAGGGAGGGTCAAAAAGAGTTCCAACGCGTTTCGAAGGTGCACAGACCTTCTTCGTCAGGGATCCAGACCCACACTAAAGCCTGCCTTATATAATTTTTGCCAGAAACCCCCCGCCCACTCGCCAAGTGACAGAAAGTGAATTAAAAAATGTGCTAATTGTTGCACACCGTGCCTGCAAAAACTACAAAAAAACACTGAACCAAAGATAAACTAACTTTTATAGTTGTACCTGCAAAAACTTAAAAACACTTTATTTGATTTATTAAAAATAGTAATCAGTTAAAAACCCCTAGTCAATGTATATATAATTTAATGTGCACAAGCAATAATCGGGTGTACTGAACAACCCATATCTATGCATGAAAATAGACTGCAGTGAAATACATTGATCGGATAAAAATTATAATTAAAATTTACAGTTGAGAAGAAAATATATATAATATGATAAAATCAAACAATACCTATGGTACTAATCCCAGAACCAGTAGTGTTTGAATATGTCTAAAAAATTTTTTTACCCTTAAGTGTACGGGTAAATGATTCCGCCTGTTTGGTACCTAAATGCGGCTGAAAATTCCTATAGACCCCTACCCCCCACCCCCCATGTTAGTATCGGGGTGAGGCCTTAATGTAATACTAGAGAACGGATTTAACTAGATAATCTAGGGGAACGCATATAGTTCTATCTCATGGTTTAACCCGCTAGGGGCCAAACTATCCAGGGCGAAAATCCACTGGATTCCACCCTAGACATTTTCTTGATGAAATCCCCACCCCTCTTATTTTTAAGAACAACTTGTATGCCACAGAAGTATATGTCCCGAACAGATTTATTATGGCATTCGAAAAAATGTCTCGAGAGGGGATGCCCTAAAAAACCTTTTCTGATGTTATTAAAATGCTCCCTTAAACGATCACATAATCTTGTTTTGTACGCCCTACATAAATTTTGCCACAAGGGCATTGAATTAGGTAAATAACTCCCATGGTGGAGCATGTAATATAATTTTTGATCAAAAATTGCTGTTTATTATGCGCATCTGAAAATGTAGTTTGCCTAATTTTCCTGAAGCGCGTTTTGATACAGCATAGGCACGTACCACAAGGTACAAAACCTCCAGGTAGGGCAGAGATTGATGTACAGAGCCCATCCTTAACAGTGGGAGCAATCAGATTACCCAAAGTTTGGGCTTTCCTAAAAATAAATTTTGGGTGTGGTGCCAAATGTTCACCAATTTTTTTATCACCCTGAAGAATGAACCAATGTTTTGATATTATATTTTTAAATTGTTTGTAGTTGTGGTGGAACTGAGTGACAATGGGCAAGTCCCCAATTTGCTCTATGATGGAGGATGAGTGGATGGTCTCAGGTTGGCTTTTACAAATTAAATTATCCCTAGGTAATTGTTCGACCTCTTTCTTATTCTTCTGTAACAGGGACATAGGATATCCCTTCTCCAGAAACTGTTGTGTTAAATATTCAGCATCTTGATGATAATCCTCAATTTTCGAGCAATTACGTCTGATTCTTGTAAATTGACCCTTAGGGATGCTGGTTAACCAAATAGGAAGGTGGCAGCTCTCAATATTAATATAACTATTAACATCTACCTCTTTCCGATGACATTTAGTACAAATGGTTTCATTCTCGATGAATATCTCCAAATCTAAAAAGTCCACCTTAGTTGTACTAGTGGTGGATGTAAATTCCAAGCCAAACGAGTTGGTATTCAGGCTAGAAATAAACCTGTTAAGGCCTTCTGCTGAGCCTTCCCAGATAAAAAGGACGTCGTCAATAAACCTCCTCCACATAACCAGACCAGAATGCAAATGGCCAGATTGAAAAATATATGACTCCTCCCACTTGGCTACGTATAAATTTGCGTAGCTGGGGGCAAAGCAAGTGCCCATGGCAGTTCCCCATGTTTGCAAGTAAAATTGACCTTCATATGTAAAATAGTTGTGATTTAAGATAAAATAAATGCAATCAATAATAAATTTTATTTGTGCCTCTTTATGAGTCCCTAACTTTCTGAGAAAATATTCAGTTGCCTCACATCCCTTCCGATGGTCAATTACAGTGTAGAGTGACCTAATATCGAGAGTACCAAGTATATAGTCCTTTTTCCAGGGAATTTCCCCAAGGGCTTGTAATGCGTGGCTAGTGTCTTTAAGATACGCCGGAACCAAGGCCAGGCATTTTTGCAGAAAAGTATCAACATACCTCGAGATACCCGTACACTTAAGGGTAAAAAATTTTTTTAGACATATTCAAACACTACTGGTTCTGGGATTAGTACCATAGGTATTGTTTGATTTTATCATATTATATATATTTTCTTCTCAACTGTAAATTTTAATTATAATTTTTATCCGATCAATGTATTTCACTGCAGTCTATTTTCATGCATAGATATGGGTTGTTCAGTACACCCGATTATTGCTTGTGCACATTAAATTATATATACATTGACTAGGGGTTTTTAACTGATTACTATTTTTAATAAATCAAATAAAGTGTTTTTAAGTTTTTGCAGGTACAACTATAAAAGTTAGTTTATCTTTGGTTCAGTGTTTTTTGTAGTTTTTGCAGGCACGGTGTGCAACAATTAGCACATTTTTTAATTCACTTTCTGTCACTTGGCGAGTGGGCGGGGGGTTTCTGGCAAAAATTATATAAGGCAGGCTTTAGTGTGGGTCTGGATCCTGACGAAGAAGGTCTGTGCACCTTCGAAACGCGTTGGAACTCTTTTTGACCCTCCCTGCCTTCCGTACCTTGGTACGGCGGTGACGTCACCAATTTTTGTCCTGCTCCCGACTTGTCCATCTCATACTCACGGTGCCTCGTGGCCAGAGGACGCCGTGTTAACTTCCGGACTTTGTGTATCCCGGCTCAACAGAAGGATTCCAACTACAGGGAGGACGCTCCCTGATTCGCTACGACCAGTCTGACAGCCTTGGGCTCACGATCCAACCATCGCTAGTATCGAACCAGGACTTTTATATTTCCATCTTACCCTCCGCTACGGTGACAGTAAGTGTATTTCACCTTCATTTGTATGTCAGCACTACATATCTATCACCGTGGCTGAAAAACTGTTTTAGGGGCTTTTTCTGTGGGGGCTATTTCTATCTATGTAAGGGCGCAGGCAGTTATTATAGTTTTGTCTTCTATCGTCATACTCCCTCTCTGGGGTATTAGTGAGCCGTTAGCACAGCATCCGGCTTTAACTCCAGCAGCCCTTACTTACATCTTAGTATCTTAGCGGGTAGAATTGAAATAAATTAACTTTTTGATGATATTCTAATTTTGTGAGAAGCTCTGTGCAAAGATTCGGACTTACATAACAGTAGCCGAAGAAGAGAACCAGAATGTAGAACACAAAACAATCTTTAATATCAAAAAAAAATTAGTAAAATACAGCATAAAAGGAATCCAAAAACAGAATTCTCAGAATGAGGAAAGCAATACTATCCTGTAAGTTACGTATATAATATAGGCTGTTGTCCAAACAAATGCCCATACGGCTATTGAGAATTAGAGTCAGGTGATACCTGCCTATAAATGCTTTGAGCAGATGACCCAGAAGGTCCCTTCCAACTCTACCATTCTATGATTCGATGATTCTATGATTCTATGTTCTGATATATCAGCAGAAAGGAAATTTGTATCACCACTTGTAAAAAATCTTAGGTATATCATATGTAAAATAAATGCGGAAAACAAGAGAGTAAGGCTAGATGGCACAAATATCACCTCATAATGTATCCTGAGCAGTGGCACCGGGCATAGACAAGAACAGGAGAGGGGTATCCTATGAACCGACAGTAAATAGATCAAAAAGTAAGCAAGTACAATACCTGAATATGGCGCTGGAGCACAACGTGTAGAAAGATGGTGCTTCACCCCTCACCCTGACATACATTTCGCCGTTTGCTTCTTCCGGGGGTGCCCTCCTTCCTACAGCAGTTGTTTTCCTTGTTGCTAGGAGCAACATCCTGCTGTAGTGGTCCTTGTCCTGGGCTTGCATTCCTAATATCAGCCATAACAGCCAACAGGCATATTTACTAGGCTATGCCAGATCAGGACTGGGCTCCCTGGCACTTTTCCCCCTACTCCTTCATCTAACTGTTACTCAGTTACCTATATCTGGGTCCTGATTTTACCCACATACCCCCTCTTCTATTTCACTGGCTCCAGCCAGAACATGCACAGTGAGCTCTAAACTACTCTCCAGGCTTGCAATGCTCGTGAGTGTTGCAAACTGCATATTTAGATCCATTACCTGAGCATCCAAACATGTTACATGCTGATATTTTTTGCAGATATATTAACCCTCAAATGGTTGTTCAAGGCATGCATACATCTCTCGAGATGCACACCTCGTAGCATTGTCTATGGAACACATACCAAATGGGGATAGTCAGTACAGATAAAAGCAGAAAAACAATGGAAACTACTAAAAAACACCAAACTATGCTCTTGTGTGAAACTATGATATTGTGTTTAACTATGTTCTTATCTGCGCCCCTCACTTAAAATGCAGCCCCCACTCCGCTCAGCAGCCTCGCTTAGACTCCCTGGAACTTGGGACAAAATAACTGAAGACTTCAATGTGCATAACTATTCACCCAGTACATTGTATAGCCTCCTATTGTGGCAATTACAGCTGCAAGTCGCTTTGGTTAAGTCTCTATGAGCTTCCCACATCTTGGAACTGGGATTTTTGCACATTCCGCAAGTCAAAACTGTTGCAGAACCTTCAACCTAGATGGTTTCCTCTGGTGAATAGTAATCTTCAAGTCTGACCACTGATTCTCAATTGGATTAAGGTCTGGGCATTGATTAAAGGGTATGCCACACTAAGCGAGATCGCAAGCGAGATCGCTAACGCAGTAGCGATCTCGTTAGCGACTTAACTGTGTGTGACATGTAGCAGCGATGTGGCCAGTGCTGAGATGTCGCTGATCGCTTATGAATGTTCTGAGACTTTTTTGGTCGTTGGTGTCCCGCTGGTGAGCCTGAATCGCTGAGTGTGACACCCTTTATGAACAACTTCACCAGCATCGCAGGTGGGACTAGGTTTTCTCAACGACCACAGAGGTCATTATACAGATCGCTGTTGAGATGTGTTTGGAATCACAGATCGCTGATGAGATGTGTTTGGAATCTAACTAGCGATCACTTAGCGATCGCACTAGCGATCTCGCCAGGTTAAGTCGTTCGTGATCGCTAGTGCGATCGCTAAGTGTGGCAGTGCCTTAAGTCCCTCCAAAACATTTACATATTTTCCCTTAAACCATTGAAGTGTTGCTTTAACAGTATGCTTTGGGTCATTGTCCTGTTGGAAGGTGAACCTCTGTCACAGTCTCAAATCACTAACAGATTAAAACAGGCTTTGCTCAAGAATAGCTCTGTATTTTGTACCATCCATCTTCCCCTCGACTCGGACCATTTTCCCTGTCAATGCCACCAAAATCATCCCCACAGCATGATGCTGCCACCACGGTGTTTCACTGTGGAGATGGTGCTCTTGGGGTGATGAGTTGTGTTGGCTTGGTGCCAGACTTAGCATTTACCTTGGTGGCCAAAAAGCTAAACTTTGTTCTCATCTGAACACAGCACCTTCCTGCATACATTTTGTTAGCCTTGTGTGTAAGGAATTTTTCTGCCCACTCTTCCATGAAGGCCACGTCTATGGAGTGTACGGCTTATTGGGGTCATATGGACAGATACTCCAGTCTCTGCTTGGGAACTCTGCAGCTCCTTCAGGGTTTTCTTTGATCTCTGTGCTACCTCTCTGATCAATGCCCTCATTGCCCATGCTGAGTGTTATGATTTGGTAGCTGAGGATAGCAGGCAAAAAGGAAATACACCAGAGCAGTTGGAAACTATGAGATTGCAGTACCCTGACTAACCACCACAACTAGAGGTTGCCGTGGAGCGTTCCTACGTTGGTCCTAGACGCCTCGTCACAGCCTGAGAAACTAACTACACCTAAAGATAGAAAGAGGAAAGCTATCTGCACCGGAGCAGATCCCCAAAGAACATAGAAAGCCCCCAAACATGTAATGGCGGTTAGACAAGAAGAAATACTGACACAGACAGAAAATAGTATGAGCAAACGTTGGGGCCCAAACTTACTAAATAGAAAAGGATAGGAAGGGCACTTACTGCAATCCCAAAAAACCCTGAAAAGCACCAACTCTACTAATTTCAAAAACACCTGAGATCACACGACCTCTACCACCTAAATTAGTTCTCTGGTGTAACCAAAAACAAAACAGCAGCCACTGAAAAAACTGGAAAAAGCAAATGTACAAACATCAGTGGCTGAACTGAACTGAGAGGGCAAAAGCCCCCAGAGGGACCCTGAAGGCCCCCACAGAAGTGCAGGACAAAATGCAAAAATCAAGCACAAAAACAAAAAGAAGAAAATGTCTTATCTGTTAGCAGGAGATTCAGACACGACACAGCAGGCTACCAAGGAAACAGGAATCAAGGATTGAGACCAGAACAATTGATCACCGGCAACCCTGATGGGAAGGCGACTCCCTTATATAAGACCAGTCAGTAACACCTGATTCCCAATCCTCACAATCTTCACTGGACAGTCCAGTACCAGTTTGTAACCACCAGAGGGAGCTTCTGCTCAGAACTCATTTCCAGCCTATTCACAACAGCTGAGTGTTTTGGTGAGCAGCCTTCTGTTTTCAGGTTTGTTGTGGTACCATGTTGTTTCCATTTGATGATCATGGATTTGATGGTGCTTCGGGGCATCATCGGAGGTTGGGATTTTTTTTATAACCCAACTCTGACTTGTACTTCTTAACAAATTTGTCCCTAACTTGATAGCAGATTTCCTTAGTCTTCATGGTGTTTGGTTAGTGGTGCCTCTTCCTTAATGGTGTTGCAACCTCTGTGGCCTTTCAGAAAAGGTGTATATATGCTGGCAGACACTTAGATTACACACTGGTGGACTTCCTTTCACTAAGCTTGGGATTTATGAAGGTAATTTCTTGCACCACAAGTTTTTAGGGACGTCCTAGCAAAAGAGATGAATACATGTGCCAATTTTTAGTTATTTCATCCCATAAACTTAATTTCTGCCTGTGTTTGTAAAGCCCCCGTCTCACATAGCGAGATTGCTAGTGAGATCGCTGCTGAGTCACAAGTTTTGTGATGCAACAGCGATCTCCCCAGCGATATCGCTGTGTGTGACACTTATCAGCGACCGGCCCCCCTGCCGGGTATTGCTGATCGTGCTCGAATGCCCTGGGCATTTTTTTGATCGTTGGTCTCCCGCTGGCCAGCACGCATCGCTGCATGTGGCAGGTGGGAGACCAGCGATTAGCGAGCTGGAGCTGGTAACCAAGGTAAACATCGGGTTTCTAAGTGCGCGCGGCGCTCAGAAACCCGATGTGTACGTTAGATACCAGTGCGCTGGTGCAGGGAGCTGGTAACCAAGGTAAACAGCGGGTTTCTAAGCGCCACGCGACGCTTAGAAACCCGATGTTTACCTTAGTTACCAGCTCCCTGCACCAGCGCGCTGGTATGCGGGTAACTAAGCGACGTTACCTGCGTAGTCGCTGTCCTGATCGCTGCTGAGATCTGCCTGTTTGGCAGCTCACCAGCGATCATATACCGACACACCAGCGATCCTGACAAGTTCATATCGTTGTCGGGATCGCTGGTGAGTCGCTATGTGTGACGGGACCCTTAGGCACCGGGATTATCCCTCTGCACGGGAGGGATCCCAAGCCTTGTCTTCTCCTGTGGTCTCCCATTCATCATTGATGGGTTGACACTGATGGATAATCACTTCATGTTTTGTGTAATATTATATATTAATTTTTTTTTATCGGTTACATATATATTGTATGTAGATTTCTGTCCATTCTTCACAAACCTGGAATCTCTGTGTCACTGAGTCACGTCATCTCAAATCACTGAGTGGAGCTGAAAAATTTGCAAAATTTCGAGTAATAGGCAGCTAGTCTCATTTACTTCCTTCTTGGTTTTAGGAGCTGTTTTAGGAGCTGGAGCATCCTTTTACTGCTTTGATGTGTATATTTCTGGTTTAATTTTTCAATCACCTTAAAAAAGCCAAGCTAGGAGGTTTCTTTCTGATCTATTGTGCATATCACTGAAATAATCATAATTCAACTATGGATGATAGTGTCTAAATATGAGACTGTCAATCTGGACTAAAGTCAATAAAATCATCTAGATAAATTACACAGTGTGAGCTATGTGGTTTTATTACTGTATGCGTTAATGTTTGAAATGTATCATGTACATTATGTAGGCCAAAAGGCATAGTTGGAAAAAACACACAAAGGAATTGGCGGAGAGACAAACTGTCAGGATGAGTTTAAATAAATGATCTATAATATAACGCTAGGAGCGTCACTCTGTCCGAAGCCTTTATAGACTGCGCAAGCGCGACACGCCTGCACAGTCTCGCACTAGACAGATTGAGGCATCCAGCAGTGAGAACTCTGTATGGTGCCGGAGATCGCGGTATGCGTACTGGGTGCATACCGCGATTTCCGGCGCCATACTCACATACTTACCTGACCGAGAGGAGCGTTGCCGCGGCGCTTCTCTTTTCCCGGGGCAGGAGACCAGGAGTGCGCGTCGGAATCGCGCATGCGCATAGGGCTAGCTGGCGCCATTTTGCTGAAGACACATTTACAGTGTGTCTTCAGCAATATGGCGCCGGACTGCGCGGTATGGGCATGCGCATACTCTGGGGGCGCTCTCCTCCCCCGGTATCAAGCAGAACGGGACAGCGCTGGAGCACAGGGAAGAAAGGTGAGTATAAATGTTTGTTTTTTGGGGGGTATGTGTGCAGTTTAATAGCGGTGAGGGGACCATGCATATCAGGATAGGGGGGTGAGGGGACCATGCACATCAGGATTGGAGGGTGAGGGGACCATGCACATCAGGATTGGGGGGTGAGGGGACCATGCACATCAGGATTGGGGGGTGAGGGGACCATGCACATCAGGATTGGGGGGTGAGGGGACCATGCACATCAGGATTGGGGGGTGAGGGGACCATGCACATCAGGATTGGGGGGTGAGGGGACCATGCACATCAGGATTGGGGGTTGAGGGGGCCATGCACATCAGGATTGGGGGTGAGGGGACCATGCACATCAGGATTGGGGGGTGAGGGGACCATGTACATCAGGATTGGGGGGTGAGGGGACCATGCACATCAGGGTTGGGGGGTGAGAGGACCATGCATACCAGAATTGGGGGGTGAGGGGACCATGCATAATCAGGATTGTAGGGTGAGGGGACCATGCATATCAGGATTGGGGCTGAGGGGGTACCATACATCCTACGATAGGGATGAGGGGGGACCATGCATACCAGGATTGGGGGGTGAGGGGACCATGCATTCCAGGATTGGGGGGTGAGGGGACCATGCATATCAGGATTGGGGGTGAGGGGACCATGCATATCAGGATTGGGGTGAGGAGACCATGCATACCAGGATAGGGGGGTGAGGGGACCATGCATACCAGGATGGGGGCGAGAGGACCATGCATACCAGGATTTGGGGGTGAGGGGGTCATGCATACCAGGAATGGGGGATGAGGGGTAACATGCATACCAGGATAGGTAGGTGAGGGGTACCATGCATACCAGGATTGGGGGTGAGGGGACCATGCATACCTGAATTGGGAGGTAAGGGGTGCCATGGATACCAAGATTGGGGATGAGGGGACCATGCATACCAGGATTGGGGGTGAGGGGGTACCATACATCCTATGATATGGATGAGGGGGGACCATGCATATCAGCATTGGGGGGTGAGGGGACCATGCATACCAGGATTGATGGGTGAGGGGACCATGCATTCCAGGATTGGGGGGAGGGGACCATGCATTCCAAGATAGGGGGGTGAGAGAACCATGCATACCAGGATAGGGGGTGAGGGGACCATGCATATATCAGGATTGGGGGTGAGGAGACATGCATATCAGGAAGGGGGCGAGGGGACCATGCATACCAGGATGGGGGGTGAGAGTACCATGTATACCAGGATTGGGGGTGAGGAGGCCATGCATACCAGGATTGGGGGATGAGGGGTAACATGCATACCAGGATAGAGGGGTACCATGCATACCAGGATTGGGAGGTGAGGGGACCATGCCTACCAGAATTGGGAGGTAAGGGGTGCCATGTATGCCAGGATTGGGGGGGTGAAGGGTACCATACATCCAACGATAGGGATGAAGGGGGAACATGCGAACCAGAATTGGGGGTGAGGGGACCATTCATACCAGAATTGGGGGGTGAGGGGAACATGCATTCCAGGATTGGGCGGGAGGGGACCATGCATACCAGGATTGGGGGGTGAGGTGACCATGCATACCGGGATTGGGGGTGAGGGGACCATGCATACCGGGATTGGGGGTGAGGGGACCATGCATACCAGGATTGGGGAGTGAAGAACCATGAATACCAGGATATGGATGAGCAGGTACCATGCATACCAGGATAAGGATGAGGGGGTACCATGCACACCAGGATAAGGAATGGGGTGTCATGCATACCAGATTTGGGTGGGGGTGAGGGGACCATACATACTAGGATAGGGATGAGGGGTACCATGCATACCAGGATAGGGATGAGGGGTGCCATGCATACCAGGATAGGAGTGGGGCAGCACATACCAGGATGGGAGACCATATACCTATAAAAATGCTTGCCACCCAGGCGTAGAACGGGTTCATAGCTAGTAAATAATAATGATAAAACCAATCAATAAAAGAAATAGCCTTTATTAATAAATGGCACAACACAAGACATCACACATCAAAATATGTGTGTATGATAAAATGAGGAACACAAAAAATCCACAGATAATGAATAAGGAATAATTCAATAATAGAGGCTCATGAAATAGCCAAAGTAATGACAGGCTCAATTAATAAAGCCAGGTAAGTGGCCACCAAAATTGCGATATAAACACCATCAAAAAATGTGTAAATAATTAATAAAATAGTTTTTTTATTAATTTTATTAATTAATTATTTACATGTTTTTTGATGGTGTTTATATCGCAATTTTGGTGGCCACTTACCTGGCCGGTTTGTCTATCCGCCAATTCCTTTGTGTGTTTTTTCCATTTTATCCGGATGGTCTGCCATCCACGTTTCAGGAGGTAGTATACCATTATTTATTCATTATTATTTTTATTCTTTTTTTATTATTTATTATTTATATTTGATACCACTGATATAACACCCTTCTATTTAATATTTCAAAAGCCATAGTTTTAAACTGCAAAAGCAGTTTTTTCAAGGGAGTTTTGCACAAGTTGTATCTGCAAATAACTCTTAGTCAAATCAAACTTGGAGATATTATTGGGCATCAGATTAGAAATTTATAATCAGATCATCAAGGAAAGTGTCCCATTTAGAAATGTGATTAAATTTTCTAAAATCAATATCATGTCCCCATTTTTATTGGGTGCAATGACAATGAGAGAACCAGGCACTACAGGAAACTCAATGACACCAAATTTCAGCATATTTTGACCTCCACGTCCTACAATTTTGTATAGAAATTACATATTCCAACAATTTTTTTTAATTTGGCTCAGGCTTTTTCAGTGTACCTTCATCACATCCAGTGGTCTTCTTGGTTGTCTCCCATAGAGCAGCTCAAAGGGGTATAACCCATAGATGCTTTAGTAATCTCCCTGCACATGGATAACACAAATAGTAGCAACTTATCCCATTGTTTGGTGGCTCTGTTGTACAAACTGGCAAAGCATTATTTAAAAAGTTTGATTAATGGGTTATTCCCATATTCTTATATGAATATTATTGGATAGTGCTTGTAAGAGCAAGCACTTTTTAATGTACTGCTTATTAAAATGTTCAGCCATTCTTGCGATATTAACACTTTTCTTTGCATGTTTTTTTTACATAACAGACCAGCCACCATTGCTATCTAGCATGTAAAAATGGTGCTGAAGCTGTCCAGGATGAGCAGGTAGCAGAGCAGTCCAGCGATTCTGGCCAGCTTCAAGACTGAGCTTACAAGCTAAATAGAAAAGAGCTTGTACGCAATGAATGTGTTCTGTTGTGTAGCAGCAGTGATCAGTCTCCAAGGCAGTAAGCTGTAAATAAGTGGTAATATCTCAAGAACATCTGAAACTTTAACCCTTTACTAACATATGACGTACAGTTACATAATATGATGGTTTCCATAAATTCGAGGGGGGCTCAGGAACTGAGCGCACATCTCTCCTGGCAGATCATGGCTGTGATATGC
The DNA here is from genome assembly GCA_033576555.1 of Oophaga sylvatica. Classification (NCBI taxonomy): domain Eukaryota; kingdom Metazoa; phylum Chordata; class Amphibia; order Anura; family Dendrobatidae; genus Oophaga; species Oophaga sylvatica. Next base: position 377,966,308 of record JARQOD010000005.1, read on the forward strand.
AACCATCATTTGCCTCTAAATGCTGTGAGTACGTAAAATCGATAAATGTGTCTCCCCGATATGTGTCTTAGCCCTTTCTTGATCCTCAACAGTCTGTGATGATGCTCTATCAGTGGTCGCCTGACAGCACTAGAATGGCTACCACAGACAGGCTTAGTTACTAGGTGCTAGGGGGTGTCCCTGAAAAGGGATCAAGACTTATACAGGGGCCTGTAGGATAGAGCCACAAAGTCATCTGCTGGTTGATGGTGTAGGCTGGAAGAGTTATCAGGCAGCTGAGTCAGAACCTGGAGGACAGTCAAGGTACAGAATCAGAATGGGAGAGAATGGTCAGGAAACGATCTGCAGTCAGATAACAAAAAATAATCAAGCAAATAGGAACAGATAGTACAGATACTGAACCAGAGAAAAAGTAACCATGTCTGTCAGTTGCCAGCAGTAAGATGGAAGCTTTAGTAGAGCACTGTACTGTCCAATTAGCTGAAGCAGGGAGCTCCTTACTCCAGATGGACAGCACACACACCCATACTGCCAGACTGAATAGCATTACAGGTTCCAGCCATCCTAATATCAGAGGCCAGTCAATGTCTGCACCACCCTGAGCTTCAGGTCCCAACATCTGCTCCATCACCAGCACCACCCACAGAATGAGTATGGTAGTAGCTGGTGACATATGAAGGTGTCACAGAAGCAGGTCCTAGAGGAGATGTGATCCAATCCTTCTCTCCAACAGTAGATGACTGTAAGGTAGAGAGCAGATCATTTGTCTAGGATGACATCTATCAAAATACAATTAATTGCTATTATCGGTAAATTGTAAATAAATTAGTTCAATGTCTGCTATCATGTTTGTACAATATCATAGCAAGCAAAGTAATGGAGTTATCAGAGACGAACTTGACCTCAGGGTTAATTCCATTGAAAAAGCCATGGAATTCTACCAGTGTGCCTGTCCAGTTTTAAAATCTGGTTATACTGCCATCGCCTCAGCACCTTGTCAAAGTGGATGGGATACATAGACGGACACACCTTTCAGATATACCATGTAAATGCTGACATACATAGGGGCCACATTAGAGCTACAGGGGCACTACGCTTAACAAGTGATGGGTTACAAAACATAGTTTATCAAAAAGAAAATCCTGCTAAAACATAACATTTATTAGTTCAGAACATTAAAATAGTCAAATACCAATTTAGAGCATTAGGGTGTAGAGGTCAAAACAGTAATGTTTATAGATAATACAGATCTATAGGCTTAAACTGATAAATATGGAATTGTCTGTTTCCTATCTCACCCTGAAAGTGACCTCAAGGATGTCCCTTCCTAACCGTATCTTGGAGGCAAATTGGCGCCCGCACTCATCGACGGCTAGCCCTAACGGTTCCTATTGATTCCTAAACTGTGATTCATATCACCATTAACAACTGTTAAATGTCAAAAAATACTTTACTAATATGATGGTGAGTCAAAAAAAAACAGATTAGTTAGGTGGCTTGAAGATATTGCGAGAAGGACAACATGGGCGAGGCAATCACACAAAATATTTCAGTTTAAATTCCATATAACAACCATTGTATCTCAAAAAACACTGAGAATGGGGCCTAAAGAAAAACTTTAATAATTTTTTGCCCCAGTCAAAAGACATAGCCTCTATAAATACTACCACAACAAATAATGGATAAGGAAATTAAATGCCCGGAAGAGCAGTATAAATATTTGGCCCAGCTTACCGACAGGTAACTAATAAGGGACCCTGCCTTGCTGTGGAGGTTGGAACCCTATCTTGGACACAAAGTGGCACCGCACTCACCGAAGGATCTCCCTCGATCATCCTATTATTTGTCCTATGCTGAGATATAATTAAGTAAAATATCCCCCAAAAACAAATGAAACTGCAAACCAAGTACGCAGGAAAAATATTGCAGCTAGATGATAAGTATATTCATATATACAAAGGTTGAAATAGACTACCTCAGATATAACAATGAAGAATGCAATGAAAACTGCAGCACAAACAGATAATATTCACCTAAATGAACAAGATAGTATGTGGAGCCCAGCTGCGACTGGATCCATATCTTCCAGAAGGGTGCACTGAAAGAATATACCACTAGAGGTCATTATGCACATTCACACACGTTCACTTATCCCAAAGACCACCAGAGGGAGCTGTTTAGACATATAAAAGAGAGTGAACACAGGAAACACCAAGTCAGTCAGTCAGCCAGTCACCTCAGAGAGCCCAGTCAGTCTGCAGTAAGGTGAAGTGCAGAGCTGAGATTAGAGAGGCTGCAGAGCTATTCAGTTCAAGAGAGTGGAGTCTAGTAAAGAGTGGAACAGAAACCACTCCAGCCTAGTCAGAGCTGAATCTAGGAGTGCAGCTCAGTGAGAAAGCGTGCCGACGCTTAGAGAGCGGTGAAGAGGCAGCCCACCAACTGCCAGTGTGTGATCGTGTGAGGGTCCGGGTAGGCCGAAGGCGAGTGGAAAGTTAATGAGACAGAGGAGCCTCCATAGCTCATCTCAGCAAGTATTACCGGACACCGGGGTCCGAGCCTATAGGGATCTCCACGACCCATTAGGAGAACACCGGAGTTCCTGGAGGACTACAAGTCCCAGGAGTACCACAGAGCTGATACGTAACCGGGCCAGGAGGACAGAGTCCGGCAAGCAGGACGCTGCAAGCAGGGACTGTGTACTTTAAGAGAGAAGGTCCAACCACAAGGTCAGCCAGGTGCAAGACGGAGATCAAGTTAGGCCTAGCTACAAGCAGGTCAAGACTCTATTACAAAAAGGCAGAGAACAGGAGGCCACACATCTACTCAGTGGAGGAATCTGGATGTGCACCCTTCATCCTACAGTGCTCCGGGGAGTGCCTGCAACATCTTCAGTAAAGGTACCAAAGTGACTTATGTGTGTGTCTCCCTTATTACTCCTAACTGCCGAGTCCCCGTCTGTCCTGCACCCCTGCACATCTATCTGCCCTGGAGGATTTAGCCTTTCCTGTGGAAGGCCTAACATCTTGCTGCACAATATTAACCCTTCAGTGGATCTGCATAGCAGCGCTGGTCACCCTGACCAGGTACCACAGGTGGCGTCACGAATCCCCATTCCAATATTCAATTCACCTGTAAATATTCCACATTAAAAGGTGAGCCCCAGAGCCACGGACTGAGCTGTGTTGCCGTGACATCCCCCATTGTAGTCTATAGGCTCAGATCCGAGTTCCCATTGCTCTGGAGGGCGACTCATCTCTTTCTGGCGTCACGAACAGGATTGCGTGCCCTGCAGCAACGGAGTAACTTGTGCCCGTTGCCACCAGGTACTGTGTGCCTCACTAAAAGACTGTCGCATATAGTGGTGAAGGTTTCCCGCCATTGCCAGTGCCACGGCGCGAAAAACTAGTGGGCGTACCTGCAAAAGCGCGCTGAGTCCCGGACACGCCCCCAACGCTGACGCAGCGGCAGGTCCTGTGGAGAGCTTCAGTGAACGCTCTGACATCAGAGCGCCGGCGACGCAGGTCCTTCTACACCGCTGTGCCCTGCGGAGCTGCGGCCTTCAGAGAAGGTAGGCCACGCTTAACTAAGGGGGCGCAGACATGTCGCAGCAGCAAGCCGACAGCGCAGCCCAGGCCGGTAGCCCCAATGACTTACCCACCGGCGCTGCCACACAGGCTGGAAATGCTGGCCCCTCACCTGGTCCTGTGGCCCCGATAGTACCGCTAACGCTGCCATACATGCCTGGATCGAAGTGGCTCCCTCAGTACAGCGGCAAGCCAGACACCCTGTCAGGGTTCAAGCGAAAAATATGCAGCATAATGGACATGTACCCTATGTCAGAAAAGCAGAGAGCTGCAGTGGTAGTGGGACAATTGACTGGTGCTGCAGAGAGGGAAGTAGAGACATGGTCAGCTGCAGACCAGGAATCAGTGCTTGCAATTTTCTTAAAGCTACAGACTATCTTTGAGGACCGCACTGAAACAGATCTCCGGATGAGGTTTTACCAATGCTCCCAGAAACCAGATGACAGCATTAGGGACTACGCCTGCTGACTACAGGGGGCCCTGCGAGCACTCAAACAGGTTAACCCCATAAGTGTCACCAAAGAGAATAAAATGTTAAAAGAACAATTTGTACGGGGACTGAGGTCCCAAGCTGAAAGCAGGACGGTGCACTGGTGGTCCTTGGATCATCCTGATGCTACCTTTGATGCCCTTAAGGATATGGCTATAAAAGGACTGCGACCCCTGGAAACACCCGAGATGGCAACCCAGTGTCACCCGAGTGAAGCCACTCTAAAGCCAGCAGCATCCACCTTTTCCTCTCTGGTTGTGGAAGCCAAAACGCAGGTGGCGCCCCCTACTGAGCTGGACTGTTTGTGCTCAGAAGTGCGCCAGCTGACCAAAAACCTGGCCACTGTAATGAGTGCCCTGCAACTGTCGACGGAGGAAGAAGGAAAGATCCTGCTAGCTGACTGCCCAGAGGATGTCCCTTGGATGAACCAGAGGAGGAGGACGTCGCCCCACCGGAGGAGGACAACGCCACCCCTTGGAGGGACCCGCCACCAGCATCATCCTCGCCGAGAGATCGTCTGCTACCGCTGCCACAGAGAAGGTCACCCAGCACGTCGGTGTCCTTTAAACGAGCAAATCCTGGGTCCGAGGGCCAACACCCAGGAATAGACTCCTCAGGCCGCTCAGACTGGAACCGCAGGTTTGTGGGAGGAAGACCATACCTGTCCATCATATTGGACGGGATCGCAATCCCTGCCCTGCTGGACACTGGATCTCAGGAAACCGTCATACCTGATGTTCTTTACAATAGATACTGGTCCAGTGACGGTCTCCAACCCCCAAACCCTGACTTTGCAGTATACGCCTCTAACGGCCTCCCTCTTGACTTACTGGGGGCTAAAAATGTAGACGTAAAAGTGGGGAGAGTGGAGCTAAAGAATCAGGGACTTCTTGTAGTGAAGACTGTTAATGAGGAAAATGGGTTGAATGTGGTTTTAGGCACTAACATTATTAGTAACTGTTTGGAGGAGGTTGTGTTTTTACTCCAACAGCTCGCCGATGTTGCCAGACCAAGGCAAAAAGGAGTGATCCGGAAGGAGATCCGGACCCTGATGTGCCAGCAGCAAGTGAAACTGACCGGTGGTGAGATTGGTAATGTACGGGTAACAGACCCGAACCCCATTGTGATACCCCAATGAGTGAAATGCTTATTTGGTGTAGAGCAGCAATAGGTCTGAGAGGACAGAACTACCAAGCAGTAGTAGAGCCCCATTGTTCAGAGCACAGACCTACACTCTTGACTGCCAGAGGGGTAGTGGAGGTACATAATGGGAGGGTGCCAGTGCGTCTTCTCAACTGGGAGAGGATGAAGTCAAATTACCACGTTATGCCACTGTTGCTAAGTTACATGCTGTGGATAATAACTTCATTCACACAACGGAGCCCTTAACCTCCCCACAACCAGTGGAGGATAACGGTCCGACCACCACGGTGGAGGATTGGTGTCAACAGCTCCATGTTGGGACGGACACCACTCCAGCCCACCAGAAACAAGGAGTATATCGAGTAGTTCAGGAGTATGCACAGGTATTCAGCAAACACCCACTCGACTTTGGGAAAATTAAAGGGGTCCAACATCACATCCCTACAGGCAATCATCCTCCCATTAAAGAACGGTACAGGCCTATACCACCAGCACACTATCAGAAAGCCAAGGAGATGTTGCGTGATATGAAGGAAGCAGGGGTGATAAGGGATAGTTGTAGTCCCTGGGCAGCACCTCTAGTCCTAGTCAGGAAAAAGGATGGAAGCATGAGAATGTGTGTAGATTACAGACAAGTAAATCGCATTACACATAAAGATGCATACCCTTTACCACGCATTGAGGAATCCTTAGCTGCATTAAAGACTGCTAATTACTTTTCCACCCTTGACCTCACTAGTGGGTACTGGCAAGTAGCTGTGGCTGAGGAGGATCGGGAGAAGACGGCTTTCACCACCCCGATGGGACTCTGTGAGTTTGACAGAATGCCGTTTGGACTCAGCAGTGCCCCTGGAACATTTCAGAGAGTGATGGAGAGCTGCCTGGGACATCTCAACTTTGAAACTGTGTTGCTGTACCTGGACGACGTAATTGTGTACTCCAAGACGTATGAAGACCACCTGAAGCACCTGGCAGAGGTATTCGAGTCACTGTCCAAGTATGGGATGAAACTGAAGCCTTCAAAGTGCCATCTGCTCAAACAAAAGGTACAGTATCTGGGACATATTGTCAGCTCAGAGGGAGTAGCGCCAGACCCAGAGAAGGTCACTGCCATCCAGAAGTGGCCGGAGCCGAAGAATCTCAAGGAGGTACGACAGTTCCTGGGACTGACAGGATACTACCGGAGGTTTGTAAAGGACTACACCAAGAAAGCAGCGCCTCTGCAAGACCTCCTGGTGCGACAGTCCCTCAAGAGCAGAAATTCTCCATTCCACTGGGGTAAAGAACAGGCTGAGGCATTCAAGGAAATTAAGTAGATCCTGATAGGAGATGAGATCCTAGCCTACCCTGACTACAGCCAACCGTTCCTGCTGTATACTGATGCCAGCAATGAAGGATTGGGAGCTGTCCTCAGTCAGAAGCAAAATGGCCTGGAGAAAATCATCGCCTATGCAAGCAGGAAGCTCCGCCCGACCGAGAGGAACCCAGAGAACTACAGCAGCTTCAAGTTGGAGTTCCTAGCACTGGTCTGGGCCATCACGGAGAGGTTTAAGCACTACCTGGCCTCCAGCAAGTTCACTGCCTACACTGATAATAACCCCTTGACGCATCTTGAAACAGCTAAGCTGGGAGCCATGGAACAACGATGGATGGCTCGGCTGTCAAACTACCAATTCACAATCAAGTACCGAGCGGGCCGCAAGAATGCCAACGCTGATGCCCTATCCAGGATGCCTCATGAATCGGACACAGAAGAAGAAGTGGATGATCTGGAAGAGATTGAGCTACCTGCCTTTCACAGGAATGGGATGATCCACGAGCAACAAGCCTGCAGGAGGCCGCGTGGTAAGACGTTAAATCCTTTAACTCACCACAGCTGGAAGGAGACTCAGGACAGCGATTCAGTTGTCAGCCGTATCAAGGAGCTGATAACTCAGGAAGGTTCCTCCTTGGAGAAGGATGCGTCTCCGCAAGCAAAGCAGCTGTGGAATGAAAGGAGCCGGCTGTTTATCTATCGAGAGAAGCTGTGCCGGAGGTACGTCAATCCAAGAACCGACGAGATGGTTTGGCAGATAGTAGTCCCCAGAGCAGACATCCAGATGGTATTGGAAGCCTACCACGATCAAGCGGGGCACTTTGGCTGGAAGAAGCTGGAGACCCTGTTGAAGTGTCGTTTCTACTGGGTGGGAATGCGCAGCTCCATTGAGAGGTGGTGCCAGAACTGTGGACCCTGTGGCCTCAGAAGAAAAGACTACAGCAGTCAGAAGGCACCCCTGCAACCCATCAAGACGACTCATCCCTTGGAGATCGTGGCCCTGGACCATGTCAAGTTGTCAACCCAGCCGGTCAGGATACTACTATGCCCTGACAATGGTGGATCACTACTCCAGATTCCTGGTGGTCGCCCCTGTCAAAGACCTGACGGCATAGACAGCAGCAAAGACGTTCCAAGCGTATTTCTGCAGACCACATGGATATCCTGAGCAGGTGTTAACTGACCAAGGCCCAGCCTTCGAGGCCGAATTGTTCAAAGAGTTCTGTCACTTGTATGGATGTAAGAAGATAAGAACCACACCGTACCACCCCCAAACCAATGGTCTCTGTGAAAACATGAATCACATCATCATTGACCTGCTGAAGACTGTACCACTTGAGGAGAGAAATCAGTGGCCAAACTTACTACCTGACCTGGTAGATCTGTACAATCACATACCTGTGAGTTCCACCAATTGCACCCCAGCTTATCTCATGCGGGCCAGACCAGGAAAGCTGCCCATTGATCTGGAGCTTGGTGTTGTAGAACCAGAAGCAGATGTGACTACTGAAGACTGGGACACAAACAGACAGGAACAGTACAGAAAAGTACAGGCCTGAGTTGAAGATAGTCTCAATCAAGTAAGGGACAAACAAGAAGATCACTACAACAAAAGTGCGCCAGCTGAACCTTTCTCACCTGGTGAAGTCGTGCTGAAAAGAAAGAGGAGAATACACAAACTTGATGATCAATGGGAAAGAGAGCCCTATGTTGTACAGAATTCAAGGTTTGACAACAAGAAAACGTGTATAATTATCAAAGATGGAGGAAGAACAACTACCACTGTATCCAGAGATCACCTAAAGTTGTGTCCAGATCCGTTAAAGCTTCAGGAAGAAGATCCTGTTGTCAATCAGGAAGAGCGTGATGAATCAGTCATACATACAGACTTAGGAGATTTCCCCGCGGATTGGCCTCACATTGGAGAAGCCGTAATCATTCCTGTGCTTCAATTCTATCAACCACAAGGAGAACCTCTACATCCAGTTGCACCGGTTGTTGCAGTAGAGTCAGTTCCAGAAGAACCTGCTCCAGCAGAACCCCAAGAAGCAGCACCCCAAAAAGCGGAATCCCAAGAAGCTGAATCTCAGGAAGAAGGATCCCCTGCAGAAGTCGAGCCGGTTCACCCAGCTCACAGTGTACTTGCCAGTCCTGTAGAGAGTTAAGGCAATTCTATAATTCACTTTCACGCAGAACAAACAGGGAAACTGCTACCTCACAGGTCACTGCACCACGCAGATCAGAACGTAGCACAAAAGGACACATCCCTGCTAGGTTTAGAGATTAGTTCAACCCTTGGCAAATGTAAATAATTGTCTAGAGTCACTGTACATAAATGTATATATTGTTGCTTATAATATGCTTTATTATACAGTTATTTATTAATCTGTTTTCCTTTTAAAATTGAAATAAGTGGAATGAACATTATTTTTACTTGTTTTCTCTACCCTTTTTGAGCATCCTTTTCCAAAAGAGACTGGGACTTTTATGGTTGCTCATTTCCTCATTGTTTTACTAATGTATATAGCTATTCCATCACCTGTTATGCAACAGTTTAAGATCCTCACCTCCCGTAAGGGAAGAGTTAAGTTATACAATGTTTTTATTGTTCTCTGTTTTTGTATTTCAGCCCCAGAGTGCTGAGTTCTACTAGGGGGGAATGTGGAGCCCAGCTGCGACTGGATCCATATCTTCCAGAAGGGTGCACTGAAAGAATATACCACTAGAGGTCATTATGCACATTCACACACGTTCACTTATCCCAAAGACCACCAGAGGGAGCTGTTTAGACATATAAAAGAGAGTGAACACAGGAAACACCAAGTCAGTCAGTCAGCCAGTCACCTCAGAGAGCTCAGTCAGTCTGCAGTAAGGTGAAGTGCAGAGCTGAGATTAGAGAGGCTGCAGAGCTATTCAGTTCAAGAGAGTGGAGTCTAGTAAAGAGTGGAACAGAAACTCCAGCCTAGTCAGAGCTGAATCTAGGAGTGCAGCTCAGTGAGAAAGCGTGCCGACGCTTAGAGAGCGGTGAAGAGGCAGCCCACTAACTGCCAGTGTGTGATCGTGTGAGGGTCCGGGTAGGCCGAAGGCGAGTGGAAAGTTAATGAGACAGAGGAGCCTCCATAGCTCATCTCAGCAAGTATTACCGGACACCGGGGTCCGAGCCTATAGGGATCTCCACGACCCATTAGGAGAACACCGGAGTTCCTGGAGGACTACAAGTCCCAGGAGTACCACAGAGCTGATACGTAACCGGGCCAGGAGGACAGAGTCCGGCAAGCAGGACGCTGCAAGCAGGGACTGTGTACTTTAAGAGAGAAGGTCCAACCACAAGGTCAGCCAGGTGCAAGACGGAGACCAAGTTAGGCCTAGCTACAAGCAGGTCAAGACTCTATTACAAAAAGGCAGAGAACAGGAGGCCACACACCTACTCAGTGGAGGAATCTGGATGTGCACCCTTCACCCTACAGTGCTCCGGGGAGTGCCTGCAACATCTTCAGTAAAGGTACCAAAGTGACTTATGTGTGTGTCTCCCTTATTACTCCTAACTGCCGGGTCCCCGTCTGTCCTGCACCCCTGCACATCTATCTGCCCTGGAGGATTTAGCCTTTCCTGTGGAAGGCCTAACATCTTGCTGCACAATATTAACCCTTCAGTGGGACTGCATAGCAGCGCTGGTCACCCTGACCAGGTACCACAGGTGGCGTCACGAATCCCCATTCCAATATTCAATTCACCTGTAAATATTCCACATTAAAAGGTGAGCCCCAGAGCCACGGACTGAGCTGTGCTGCCGTGACATCCCCCATTGTAGTCTATAGGCTCAGATCCGAGTTCCCATTGCTCTGGAGGGCGACTCAAGTACACATTAATACATATAAAATATTTAGGAAAAACACACACTGTGAGTAATTATTAATCGGACAGCAGGACCATTGAGAGAACCATAAGTAATTGATAAACCAACCAAATAAGTAAAATCCCAAAGGCATTAATTCAACACACATACATAATAGGGCATCAGAATGCATATGCAATAAAAACTGCAGCAAAAACAGGTAGTATTCACCTAAATGCACAGAATAGTACACCCCTAAGGGAAAATAGACATTAAAGGCAAACAAACAAATATATATCAATATTGGAAAAAATGGACCCCGATCTGTGTCGGTGGTTTTATTAACATATAATGTATTTTTGGTACTACAGAAATGACTGGGGTGAATATTGAGTAATCTGTAATAATTTGCATAATAATTCAGCTATGAGTTCATGCCAGGTACCTATTAAGCTCATATGTGATTTTTCTTCCTATCTTAAATGTAGGTTTTCCTATAATTTGGTTTACACATTTGAATCCCATAGTCCATGACAATGACTACATCACCCTTTTTGAAAGCTGGCTTGATGGCGAGGTCATTGTCACAGACCAACTGTTCAAGTTCTTCAAGTTGTCCTTTATACATATTAGGATGATTTAAAGGGCCATTCTGTTCCTTCTGGAGATGAATATCTCATTTTTCATCCATAATAAATGGTCTATTATTGAGTATCAAGAAAAGTAATGAGTGTCATTCTTTAGCAATATTGCAATAGCTTGTAGTCTCAACTCACTAGTTGATTCTGCTGTACCAACTTAAGGATAGTTCTGCAAAGTAAAGCAGGGGCTCTATACCCTCCACATATACTGTATATTAGACAAACTTTGGCCAAACCCACAAATATTGATGGGTTCAGCCGATAGTCTAATATGTATTGGGGCCCCAGAAAGATGACTGTTGAGATTTATAAGGCTCCATCATGTCCAATTTCAGACAGACGATCCATTTGTTCTCTAAAAGATAAACCACCATCAGAGATATTTTCATAGAGAATATACAAGTGCTCGACAGAGCGAGCACTCCTGTCTACGGAAGAGTCACTGCCATTTAAACGATTGGCAAAAGCACGGTTTGTCCTACAGCTCTCTAACATGAATGGTGGTCTTTTAATTGGATATGGATCTGGCCTATGGAGAAATATGAATGATCAGTTTTTAGGCAATTAAGGAATAGGGATATATATCACAACCACATAATTCAATTGATAATTTTTCAACGGAATTATGCCGCATTCTAAATGGGGCTCTTGAACATGGTATTATCCCTAAAAATGTCTTTGAGGGATTAATTGTACAAGACTCCGTTACTCCAACTTTTTATTTACTCCCCAAGGTACATAAGGACCTAATGGATCCATTAGGGCGATTGTGATCCTATTTGTAAATTTATCGAGCATTATCTTCACCCCCTCGTGGAGACCTTACAACCTGCCATAATAAAGCAGGCAGCTGGGGGCTAATATTCTTAGACTGGTAAGGGGCCATAGCACTCACAGATTAAAAATAGCAGGCCCCATCCACTCCAGAAAAACTGCATCTATTAGATGCGCCAATTCTGGGGCTTTTCCCAGCTCTACCCACTTGCCCTGTGGGGGTTGCAAGTGGGGTAATATTTGTAGGGTTGAGGTCACCTTTGCATTGTCGGTGACATCAAGCTCAGAGATTAGTAATGGAGAGGCATCTATATTATGTACAAGAGAACTTGTCAGAGACCTGCAGCACGCAAAATTAGTGATTTATCCACAATCATCCCAAAACATTTTAACCCCTTCACATCCGCCGATACACCTTTTAACGGAGGCAGTTAAGCACACTTAAACCACAGCACCGCTTTTTAACGGCGCTGAGGTTTAAGGTTGTAGCGCCCCCCCCAGCTTCGGAATTTCTCTGGGGTCTCGGCTACCGGGGGTAGACGAGACCCCAGAGAACATGATTTGGGTTGGTTTTTACCGACTCCGGTGTTGCGATCGTCGCTATTAATGATGTAACGGTGAACGGAAGAAAAAAGTCTGATTTTCCATTTAATTTCTCTCTCCTCTGATGTGATCGCACATCAGAGGAGAGAGAAATAGGGTCCCCGATCACTCCCTCGGTACCTCTGGTATCCCTGCATGCCGGCCTGAAGTCCCCCGGGCCGCCAGCGTCTTCTCCCTGGAGAAAATGGCTGGCGCCTGTCAGTGCGCCCGCCGAGATCTGCCAGCCGGCAACAATTGGAGATTTTTCTTAGTTGTATATTGTGATCACTGTGATAGGCCCTATCACAGTGATCAAAATAAAAAAAATAGTAAATTGAACCCCCCTTTATGACCACCTTAGTTAGGGAAAAATAATATAATAAAAAAAAGTTTTTTTTTCCATTTTCCCATTATGGTTAGAGTTGGCCTATAGTGAGTTGGCCTAAAGTGAGTTGGCCTAAAGTAAGTTGGCCTAAAGTGAGTTGGGCTAAAGTTTGGGTTAGGGTTGGGGCTAAAGTTAGGGTTAGGGTTGGGGCTGGGGTTAGGGTTGGGGCTAGGGTTGGGATTATAGTTAGGGTTGGGATTAGGGTTAGGTGTGTGTTAGGTTAAGGTTTGTGATTAGGGTTATGGTGTGTTGGGGTTAGGGTTGGAGTTAGAATTGGGGGGTTTCCACTGTTTAGACACATCAGAGGCTCTGCAAATGCGACATGGCGTCCGATCTCAATTTCAGCCAATTCTGTGTTGAAAAAAGTCAAACGGCGCTCCTTCCCTTCCGATCTCTGCCGTAAGACCAAACAGTGGTTTACCCCCACATAAGGGGTATCAGTGAATTCAGGAGAAATTGCACAACAAGTTTTATGGTTCATTTTCTCTTTTTACACTTGTGAGAATAAAAAAAAATGGTTCTGAAGTAAAATGTTTGTGAAAAAAATTAAATGTTCATTTTTTCCTTCTACATTGCTTCAGTTCCTGTGAAACACGTAAAGGGTTAATAAACTTCTTGAATGTGGCTTTTAGTACCTTGAGGGGTGCAGTTTTTAGAATGGTGTCACTTTTGGGTATTTTCTGTCATGTACACCCCTCTAAGTGACTTCAAATGTGATGTGGTCCCTAAAAAAATGGTTTTGTAAATTTTGTTGTAAAAATGAGAAATCACTGGTCAACTTTTAACCCTTATAACTTCCTAACAAAAAAAATTGTGTTTCCAAAATTGTGCTGATGTAAAATACACATGTGGGAAATGTTATTTATTAAGTACTAGCTGAAGAGCCCGGCGCTGCCCGGGCATAGCAACTAACTACGGTTAGTTATAACAAATTATAATAATTATATATATATATATATACATATATATATATATATATATAAATCTGAGTGTATAGCCCCGCTCACTCCGCATAGCCACACTCACTATAATATCCCACACAATCCCGTCAGCCAAAGCTACCTGACTACTACCCCTAATATCCCACATCGTCCTGTTAGCCAGAGCCACCGGACTACTAATATCTCACATCATCCCGTCAAAGCCACCAGACTACTACCCCTAATATCCCACATCATCCCATCAGCTATAGCCACCGGACAACTACCCCTAATATCCCACATCATCCCATCACAGCAGCCAGACTGCTACCCCTAATATCCCACATCATTCCGTCAAAGCCACCGGACTACTAATATCCCACATCATCCCGTCACAGCCGCCAGACTACTACCCCTAATATCCTACATCATCCCGTCAGCCAGAGCCACCAGACCACTAATATCCCACATCATCCCGTCAGCCAGAGTCACCGGACTACTACCCCTAATATCCCACATCATCCCATCAGCCAGAGCCACCGGACTACTACCCTTAATATCCCACACCAACCCGTCAGCCAGAGCCACCGGACTACTACCCCTAATATCCCACATCATCCCGTCATCCAGAGCCACCGGACAACTACCCCTAATATCCCACATCATCCCGTCAGCCATAGTCACCGGACTACTACCCCTAATATCCCACATCATCCCGTCAGCCATAGTCACCGAACAACTACCCCTAATATCCCACATCATCCCGTCAGCCTGGGGTCAGAATCAGAGCGCAGAGTGGATTTGCCCTCACTTCTATACCATGGATCCCTTTAAGAGAGCCTGGGGTCATTCATTTCCGTGATGCGCTCTCTGCTCCTTTTTGGGGGCAGACAATGGTTGGGAGCTTATGTTCCCGGGGATGCTAGATTTCTCCCACCCAGTCACCGTCTGCTGAGGTGTTGTCGTGGAGTGAGAAAACTATTCCTCATAGCAACCAATCACAGCTCAGCTTCTTTTAAACAGCTTGGTGAAATGAAAGATGCGTCGGGATTGGTTGGTGATACACAAACACACACACACACACATTCAATTTTATATATATAGATTTTGTGTGGCATACCACTCTTATTTAAGGTAAGGGCATAAAAATGTAATTTTCAAAATTGCAAAATTTTCAAAATTTTAGCCAAATTTCCATTTTTTTAATAAATAAATGCAATTCATATCAAATTTTTTTTTACCATTAATGAATATTAATGAAGTACAATATGTCACAAAAAAACGTTCTCAGAATCAGAGGGATCCGTTAAAGCGTTCCAGAGTTATTACCTCATGAAGTGATAGTGGTCAGAATTGTAAAAATTGGCTTGGTCATTAAGTAGCAAATTGGCTCTGTCACTAAGGGGTTAAGTTGTGTCATGGATGTGATCCCACAAGTGTGAGAGGTATTAATAAGTTGAGCTGCGGCATCAGAGGATGTGACATGAAGCACCTTTTGGCGCAACTTGAGTACCGTTGCATTGTTACTTTAGGTCAGGAGTGGGGAACCTCAGGCCCCAGGGCCATTTACGGCCCTCGATGACTTTTTACCCGGACCCCGGTAGATTCTCAGGGACAGCAGTGCTTTGGCAGGGAGCTGTATTTTGATTGCCACCAGCTCATTACTTTCTTCTTGCTCTGAACACTGA
Organism: Oophaga sylvatica; assembly: GCA_033576555.1. NCBI lineage: Eukaryota > Metazoa > Chordata > Amphibia > Anura > Dendrobatidae > Oophaga > Oophaga sylvatica. The sequence continues at coordinate 377,981,665 of JARQOD010000005.1, forward strand.
AGGGCATGCAATGAAAGATTACGCCTTGAGACCAGTGCCAGAGTCAGGATGCACTTTGTGGGCAGAGTTTGTACAGCCCTCGAAGAATGGTATAAATATCCAAATGGGCCCTTGGCAGAAAAAAAGATTCCCCACCCCTGCTTTAGGTACACTGACTTCCCACTAACTCAAAAGTAAAAAAAATTAGCTTTGCTCAATATATTTACGGTAATTTAACCTGTTTTCTAACTATTCTTTGATTTTAATTGTGTGTCTTTGATTTTAGAATTTTTAATGTTTTTTTCCCTTGAAAGATCCACTGCAGCCAATTCTCCACAACCCATTTCATCGTGAGTGCCATGCTGAGTAGACGCTGCTGGAAAATCTCCCCAAACTTTCTTGTATCTGTAAATAGTTTTTCTCATGCAATGGTTTTATACACATTTTTTGTGTAGTTTCCCTGCATCATTCCCCTCCGTTTTTTCCTCCTCCTCCCCTTTTCTCCCATCCCCTTTTTTACTACTTATTAAAGACTCTATTGCATTATTATTTAATGTTTTTTTTTACTATTTTATTTCATTATTAATTACCTTTTATTTTCACCTATTTAATTAATGCTTTTTTATGACGTCCTTATATATTTATGGTTGCTGATATTTATATTTAAGCCTATGGCTATGCACATTTCACTATGAGAACCATCATAAATATATGTACATTGCACTTCTTACATTGCCACTTTGTTTTACATTTCTTCACATCCTCCTTAAGTATGGCACCCCCCCATTGACTCCAACAAAATGGCGCCCGCTGTGGGCATGCATGGTGTGTTTCTGCTCTGTGTGTTATGATCAGCATCCACATGGGGCGGCACACCAGGACTGCCAATGGTGGCACACAGTTCTCTCTGGTGTGGATGTAACTGCACATGTACCGGTTATGGTGTGCCTTTACACCATCTGACTGGAACAGTATAAAAGCCCCATTAGGGTACACTGCCAATAAAACCCCCGAGGAAACCTGCGTAAAACATGCATTGGGGTGAAACTTTCTTTTACACTATTATCTTTATTGATCCTTCAAGAACATATTACAGGTTTGACCCTTTCACGATTACTGCAGGTTTTAGATTCTCGGTCTTTATTAGTAATATACAGGTCCTTCTCAAAAAATTAGCATATAGTGCTAAATTTCATTATTTTCCATAATGTAATGATTACAATTAAACTTTCATATATTTTAGATTCATTACACACCAACTGAAATTTGTCAGGTCTTTTATTGTTTTAATACTCATGATTTTGGCATACAACTCATGATAACCCAAAAAACCTGTCTCAAAAAATTAACATATTTCAACCGTCCAATAAAATAAAAGTGTTTTTTAAAAACAAACAAAAAAACCATCAAATAATAAAGTTCAGTTATGCACTCAATACTTGGTCGGGAATCCTTTTGCAGAAATGACTGCTTCAATGCGGCGTGGCATGGAGGCAATCAGCCTGTGACACTGCTGAGGTGTTATGGAGGCCCAGGATGCTTCGATAGCGGCCTTAAACTCATCCAGAGTGTTGGGTCTTGCGTCTCTCAACTTTCTCTTCACAATATCCCACAGATTCTCTATGGGGTTCAGGTCAGGAGAGTTGGCAGGCCAATTGAGCACAGTAATACCATGGTCAGTAAACCATTTACCAGTGGTTTTGGCACTGTGAGCAGGTGCCAGGTCGTGCTGAAAAATGAAATCTTCATCTCCATAAAGCATTTCAGCCGATGGAAGCATGAAGTGCTCCAAAATCTCCTGATAGCTAGCTGCATTGACCCTGCCCTTGATGAAACACAGTGGACCAACACCAGCAGCTGACATGGCACCCCACACCATCACTGACTGTGGGTACTTGACACTGGACTTCAGGCATTTTGGCATTTCCTTCTCCCCAGTCTTCCTCCAGACTCTGGCACCTCGATTTCCGAATGACATGCAAAATTTGCTTTCATCAGAAAAAAGTACTTGGGACCACTTAGCAACAGTCCAGTGCTGCTTCTCTGTAGCCCAGGTCAGGCGCTTCTGCCGCTGTTTATGGTTCAAAAGTGGCTTTACCTGGGAATGCGGCACCTGTAGCCCATTTCCTGCACACGCCTGTGCACGGTGGCTCTGGATGTTTCTACACCAGTCCACTGCTTCCTCAGGTCCCCCAAGGTCTGGAATCGGTCCTTCTCCACAATCTTCCTCAGGGTCCGGTCACCTCTTCTCGTTGTACAGCGTTTTCTGCCACATTGTTTCCTTCCAACAGACTTCCCATTGAGGTGCCTTGATACAGCACTCTGGGAACAGCCTATTTGTTGATAAATTTCTTTCTGGGTCTTACCCTCTTGCTTGAGGGTGTCAATGATGGCCTTCTTGACATCAGTAAGGTCGCTAGTCTTACCCATGATGGGGGTTTTGAGTAATGAACCAGGCAGGGAGTTTTTAAAAGCCTCAGGAATCTTTTGCATGTGTTTAGAGTTAATTAGTTGATTCAGAAGATTAGGGTAATAGGTCGTTTAGAGAACCTTTTCTTGATATGCTAATGTTTTGAGACAGTTTTTTTGGGTTATCAGGAGTTGTATGCCAAAATCATCAGTATTAAAACAATAAAAGACCTGACAAATTTCAGTTGGTGTGTAATGAATCTAAAATATATGAAAGTTTAATTGTAATCATTACATTATGGAAAATAATGAAATTTTGCACTATATGCTAATTTTTTGAGAAGGACCTGTATACTGCTTGTTGTAAGGTTCTTTGTACATGTTTCTTGAAACTCAGTTTTTTCCGTCAGCCATTTTGCTTTCTGTCTTGCTGCAGCTATCTTGCCCTCAGTCAATATGGAGTTTCCAGCTTTCATGTTCCCGCCCTGATTCTCTCCCTCTTGCTTCTTAAGCAGCCTCAGCTGAGCAATCAGTGCTTCAGAATCAAGCCTGCAGTGAGCCTGTGACCTGACTCCTGGAAAACCTTGGACTTTGTACTCCAGCTATTTCCTACTGAGGAACTTTGGAACACTTGTGGACTCTGGAAACCTGCTATTTGATAAATCCACGTTTGCATGGAATTACGGTAACAGAGAAGAGATCCTGAACCTGTTGTGGAGAGTTATTGCTGAGCTTAAGTTACTCTGGCCTGCTGTGTCTCCTGCTTCTGTACCTGCAAACTGTGTGACTATTTTTGCCACTTGTATGAAGTAATAATAATAATAATAATAATCTTTATTTTTATATAGCGCTAACATATTCCGCAGCGCTTTACAGTTTGCACACATTATCGTCGCTGTCCCCGATGGGGCTCACAATCTAGATTCCCTATCAGTATGTTTTTGGAGTGTGGGAGGAAACCGGAGTACCCGGAGGAAACCCACGCAAACACGGGAGAAACATACAAAACAATACAAGTCCTTCTATATCAAACCTGTGTCTCATGTGTTTTCCTCGCACCCAAGCACAAGACGCTATATGAACTGTACACCATACATTACAAGATTCTGAAGCCAAACGTTAGTGTCTGCTGGGTCTGGGAAGGCTGTGTCTGCTGTGACTGTGGATATCAGATGTCCGGTTATACTTTCTGTGATGACAGTGGTTGTGACTTCTCACAACCATTCCAGGTGAGCAATTCCCTTAATTTTACTCTGCAGTGTTACCACAGGTAAACACTATTGTTTTTTTTTTTTTTTTTCTCTTCTCCTTCCAGTACTCCTGTCTTAAAAGATCTGGAAGATGGAGGCTCGCATAAAGGAGCTTTGCGGAGTGACTGATACAATCCTTGCAGATATACAGACTATAAAGACCAGTTTTGCAAACCTACAGGACCTCACTAATCACAATTTGCAAGTGTTTGGACAAACTACCCAGGATTTACGAGCCAGGATTGAGGTTCTAGAGGAACGAGTCCAGGCTCCTGCCATAACCCCGAGTTCTGGGATTCCCAAGTTACCCCCTTTTCATTTTGGCGGTGAACGTGAGAAATTCAGGGGATTTATTAACCAATGCAATCTTTTTTTTTCTGCACATGCTTCACAATTTCCCACTGAACGATCTAAAGTGCTTACTATAATCATGTTGCTTACCAACAAGGCTTTGATGTGGGCAAACCCTCTGATTGAGACTGAGGATGAATGTTTGGATCATCTTGATGCTTTCATTTCAGCCATGGGGCAGGTGTTTGATGACCCCAATCGAGGTGCAACAGCTGAAGCAGCCATGTTAACTTTGCGCCAAGGTAAGCGCTCAGTAGCCGAATATGCCTTGGATTTCAGGAGATGGGCCCTCGATACCACTTGGGACAGTTCCGCCAAAAAATCTATTTTTCGAAAAGGGTTGTCTCCACTGATTAAGGATGAACTTGCTCGTGCCGACCCTCCCACTGCGTTAGGTGACTTTATTAACTACTGCATCCGTATTGATGCTCGTCTGACTGAACGCAGGCAAGAGAGATGGTTCGAAAGCAATCGCACTAACCTTTTCCTACCTTCCTCCCCAGCTAAGGAACCTTTGAGTAGGATCACACGGGAACCTGAACTGACCATGCAGGTGGACTCTTTACAAAGACGGGTTAGTGATGCACGCAAAGAACATCGTTTAAAGGAAAATCTATGTTTCTACTGTGGTAAGTCAGGGCACTTCATTATAAACTGCCCCAGCCGTTCTCGTAAGACTACTGCAGCAGTCATTCACTGTGAGTGTTGCGAGAGGAGATCTGTCAGGTCCGAGCCTCAGGCTCCAGAGAGATCTGCAGCAACAGATATTGATTTCTCGGACTTAAACTCCGTCACTTCTGAGGACGATGACTGTGTAAACGCTGCAATTTTTCAAGTTTCCTCAGCGGTGTCCCAGCTGAGTTGTAAGAAAAACAATTCTCATTGCTTCCTTTCCATCAAACTCTGGGTTGACTCAGTCTGGGTGTCTAGCTCTGCTATGATCGACTCAGGGGCAAGTGGAAATTTTATGGATATCTCCTTTGCTCTGAAACAGGGATACGTTCAGTGAAGAAGGCTACTCCAGTACAGATGGAGACTGTGGATGGCTCCCTGCTGACCTCTGGACCAGTGGATCAGGAAACGGAGCCTTTGAGGGTCCTTATGGGTAAAGATCATCAAGAGAAACTGTCCTTTATGCTTATCTCTTCTCCCCACTTTCCCATTATTCTAGGGCTACCATGGCTGCAGGCTCAGAACCCTACCATTAACTGGGAGACCAAGGAATTACACTTTCCAGAGAAACAGATGAGTCCAGAAGTTTCAGCTTGCTCTGTTCCTAAAGGAACCATGTCAGTCCCTGAACTACCAGCTGTATACCAGGACTATGTGGATTTATGTGACAAGAAGAACGCTGACCAGCTTCCCCCTCACCGTCCATATGATTGTCCAATTGAATTATTGCCTGGAGCAGAGATACCTTTTGGTAAGATCTACCCCCTGGCGGGGCCCGAGCTAAAGGCTTTAAAGGATTACATAGACGAAAATCTAGCCAAGGGCTTCATACGCCCCTCTTCATCTCCTGCAGGTGCACCCATCTTCTTTGTGAAGAAGAAAGATGGATCTCTGAGACCCTGCGTAGACTATAGGGAACTCAATAAGGTTACTATTAGAAACCGATATCCATTGCCTTTAATCCCTCAGTTATTGGAGAGAGTGCGGCATGCCAAAATTTTCTCTAAACTGGATCTCCGTGGGGCCTATAACTTGGTCCGTATTAGACCTGGGGATGAATGGAAGACTGCATTCAGGTCACGCTATGGACACTTTGAATATCTAGTTATGCCTTTTGGTCTGGTACCGCCCCAGCCACTTTCCAACACTTGTGAATGACATCTTCAGGGATCTCCTAGATACATTCGTGGTGATTTATTTGGATGATATTCTAATTTTTTCTAACTCCACAGAGGAACATCATGGACATGTGAGAATGGTCTTAGAACGTCTAAGACAAAACTATCTTTACATCAAACTTGAAAAGTGTGAATTCCATAGGACCGAAATTCAATTTCTGGGGTATGTACTGTCTACACAAGGAATTAGTATGGATGGAAGCAAGACCCAAGCCATCAAGGATTGGCCAATTCCTAGAAATGTGAAGGAGGTGCAGCGCTTCATCGGGTTTGCCAACTTCTATAGACGTTTCATTAGGAATTTCTCTGAGGTAGTGTCACCTATCACCCAACTTACCCGGAAAGAGTCTAGGTTCTCCTGGACCCCCAAGCCCAGGAAGCATTTTCCCGTCTAAAGGATAAATTTACCACCGCACCTATCTTAGTACATCCCAACCCCGAACTTGTCTTCATATAGAGGTGGATGCTTCAGACTGTGCCGTTGGAGCTATACTCTCTCAGAGAACAGGTGAGAAGAATGTCTTGCATCCCTGTGCCTTCTTTTCCCAGCAGTTGTCTTCGGCTGAGAGGAACTACGATGTGGGCAATAGAGAGTTGTTGGCCATTATTGCCGCCTTCAAAGAATGGAGACACCTTCTTCAGGGAGCTACACAGCAAATAGTCGTCCTGACAGACCATCGTAACTTTGAATTTATCAGGTCGGCTAAGTGCCTGAATCCTCACCAGGCTCGCTGGAATCTTTTCTTAAACCAATTTAATTTTATCATTTCTTATAGACCAGGATCGCGCAATGGAAAGGCTGATGCACTCTCTAGGATTCATTCAGCAGAGACCCGTTCCACTTACTCCTCCTAAGACTATTCTTCCTGACTCTAGATTCCTGGGAGTGATTCATAATCAAGACCTACTTAAGGACATCAAGGAAGCATACCATGCGGATTCCTTGTTGGCACAACCCCCAAGGGACGTAAGTCTTGTCTTTAAGAATGGTGTGTGGATTCAGGGACAACGTCTGTATATACCTGAAACAGTCAGATTGAGAGTATTGCAACTCATCCACGATTCCAAGATAGCTGGGCATAGAGGAATTCTAAAGACACAGGAATTTCTTTCTCGTTTCTTTTGGTGGCCCACTTACAGGAAAGGTGTTTTAAACTATGTCACTTCATGTGAAGTCTGTGCAAGATGCAAAACACCTCGCTCCTCACCAACTGGTCTGTTGCAACCCCTTCCCACCCCGTCCCGCCCGTGGGATCCATTTCTATGGACTTCATTGTGGAGTTACCAACCTCTCAAGGGAAGAACACCATTCTAGTGGTGGTTGATCGTTTAACAAAGGCAGCTCATTTTATCCCTTGTGTCGGCTTACCCACTGCAAAACAGACATCAGATTTGATGATTAAGAATGTGTTTCGCTTACATGGAGTACCGGATGAGGTTATTTCGGATCGAGGGGTGCAATTCACTTCAAGGTTTTGGCAAAATTTCTGTGCCGCATTGGACATTAAAGTAAACCTTTCTTCTGCTTTTCATCCCCAGACTAATGGACAGACAGAACGAACCAATCAGACCCTGGAGCAGTATCTCCGCTGCTTTATCTGCCACCTACAGGATGATTGGGTGGATCTACTTCCACTGGCTGAGTTCTCTTATAACAACTCTCAGAGCGCCTCCACTAAGCAGTCTCCTTTTTACTCCAATTTAGGTTATCATCCTAACATTCTTCCTCGATTTCCCATAGAAACGCCCTTGCCAGCAGTGGCTGAAAGAATCACGTCTTTACAAAAGAATATGGATCTTCTAAAGGAAAATCTGGAATTGGCTCAGGAAAGGTACAAGAAAGCAGCAGATAAATTTCGTAAACCTGCACCAGCTTTCAAGGTAGGAGACTTGGTCTGGCTGTCAACCAGAAATCTTAAGTTAAGGATTCCATCGTCTAAGTTGGGACATAAGTACATTGGACCCTATAAAATCAGTAAAATTATAAGTGCCGTTGCTTGTCGTCTTCAACTGCCCAGAACTATGAGAATCCACCCTGTCTTTCATGTATCCCTACTAAAGGCTGCAACACCCAATACGTTTCCTGGACGTTCTTCTCCTTGCCCTGACCCAGTGCTAGTCGATGGTCAGGAAGAATTTGTGGTGGAAAGGATTCTAGATTCCAAGTTGTACAGAAATCAGTTACAATATTGATTAAATGGCAGGGCTACCCAGTGGAGGACAACTCATGGGAACCAGTCAATAACGTTATTGCTCCTCGCTTGCTCCGCCAGTTTCATCAGAGGTACCCAGACAAGCCTGGTCTGAGGTCATCCGGAGGTTGTCCCTAAGGGGGGAGTAATGTAAGGTTCTTTGTACATGTTTCTTGAAACTCAGTTTTTCCGTCAGCCATTTTGCTTTCTGTCTTGCTGCAGCTATCTTGCCCTCAGTCAATATGGAGTTTCCAGCTTTCATGTTCCCGCCCTGATTCTCTCCCTCTTGCTTCTTAAGCAGCCTCAGCTGAGCAATCAGTGCTTCAGAATCAAGCCTGCAGTGAGCCTGTGACCTGACTCCTGGAAAACCTTGGACTTTGTACTCCAGCTATTTCCTACTGAGGAACTTTGGAACACTT
>JARQOD010000005.1:377990214-378052908 GCA_033576555.1 Oophaga sylvatica
GACATCACACTCTTTTTCCACCGGTCTGGGACAAACAATTTCCCAATAGGGCAGCGCTCGGGTTTATCCTCCTGACACCCCTCCAGAGCCAGTCTCAAATTGGGCGAGATGGCGGAAAGAACTACACCCTCTTTCAAAATAACAGCAGGATCAGATAACTCAGGAGAGTCCGCAAGGAAACTTCTCGAGAGAGCATTCGCCTTAACATTCTTAGTGCCAGGAAGAAAGGAAACCACAAAATTAAAACGTGTGAAAAACAAGGCCCACCTGGCCTGTCTAGGATTAAGTCGCTTGGCTGATTCCAGATAAACTAGATCCTTATGGTCCTTGAGGACCACCACCTGATGTTTGGCTCCCTCCAGCCAATGTCTCCACTCTTCAAAAGCCCACTTCATGGCCAATAACTCCCGATTACCCACGTCATAATTACGTTCAGTTGGAGAAAATTTTCGAGAGAAAAAGGCACAAGGGTTACTTCTAGAGGTCTCTGGATCTCTTTGGGACAAAACGGCACCTGCCCCAATTTCAGAGGCATCAACCTCCACCTGAAATGGCAGAGAAACATCAGGCTGCGTAGAACAGCAGCAGAAGTAAATCTCTGCTTAAGTTCCTGAAACGCAGAGACTGCCTCAGGAGGCCAATTCACCACATCAGAACCCTTTTTGGTCAAATCAGTCAATGGTTTAACAATAACAGAGAAATTACCAATAAATTTACGATAAAAATTGGCAAAACCCAAGAATCTCTGAAGAGCCTTTAATGAAGTAGGCTGGACCCAATCACAGATGGCCTGAACCTTGACCGGGTCCATTTCAATAACAGATGGGGACAAAATGAATCCCAGAAATGAGATCCTCTGTACGTCAAAAAGACACTTTGATCCCTTCACATACAGAGCATTCTCTCTCAAAATCTGGAACACAGTCCGAACATGTTTCACATGAGAGTCCCAGTCATTGGAAAAAATCAAGATATCATCCAAATAAACAATCAGAAATTTATCCACAAAATCCCTGAAAATGTCATTCATGAAGGACTGGAAGACAGAAGGAGCATTAGTGAGCCCAAAGGGCATCACTAGGTACTCAAAATGCCCCTCTGGGGTATTGAATGCCGTTTTCCATTCATCCCCGTGCTTAATGCGAATAAGGTTATACGCCCCCCTGAGGTCAAGCTTGGTAAACCAAGTAGCACTCTTCACCCTGGAAAACAGGTCAGAAATCAAGGGTAACGGATATTGATATTTCACAGTGATATTGTTCAAGAGACGGTAATCAATACACGGCCTTAATGAACCATCCTTTTTGGCCACAAAGAAAAAACCGCCACCCAAGGGTGAAGAGGATGGTCTGATATGACCCTTCTCCAATGATTCCTTGATATAAGACCGCATAGCGTCATGTTCAGGTACAGACAAGTTAAAAAGGCGACCTTTAGGGAATTTACTACCAGGCACCAATTCAATAGCGCAGTCATAGCTCCTATGGGGGGGCAAGGATGCAGATTTACTTTCGCTAAACACATCAGAAAAATCAGTCAAAAAGTCAGGAACATCCTGAGCCTGGGGAGAGGCAGAAAAAACAGGAGTGTTGGCATTAACACATTGGCAGCCCCAACTGGTTACAGACACAGATTTCCAATCCAAAACAGGATTATGAGACTGTAACCAAGGGAAACCTAGTACAATAATGTCATGCAGATTATAAAGCACCAAAAATTTGCAACTCTCCTGATGATCAGGTTCAACCCTCATTATCACCTGAGTAGAGAACTGGGGTTTATTCTCAGCCAAAGGGGTAGAATCAATCCCCAGTAGGGGAATAGACTTCCGTAGGGGTGTCAAGGGAAACCCACAACGTTTAGCAAAATCAAAATCCATCAGGTTAATAGCTGCTCCCGAATCAACAAAAGCCTGAGCAGAAAATGTGGACAGGGAGCAAATCAGGGTAACAGTCAACAGAAATTTAGTCTGAACACTACCCAAGACAACTGAGCGTGCAAAACGTTTTCCCCGCTTAGGGCAGACTGAAATAGCATGAGAGGCGTCACCACAGTAGAAAAACATAACCCATTGCGTTTTCAAAACTCATGACGCTGTGCCCCAGAATCCACTCTATCACACTGCATGGGTTCAGAAGCTGGTTCACAAGGCAACACTATTCCACGCATACCTCTACGCTCACGCAAACGTCTGTCAATTTGAATCGCTAATGACATAGAATCATTGAGACCAGAGGGAACAGGGAAACCCACCATAATTCCATTTGGTCAGGACTGCCTGAGTCGCACACAACCAGGGTTATGGGGTACTCGGCACCGAGCCCGTTAACTTCAATGGGAGATAGGTCACGGGTAGCGCAGCTCGGTCCGTTGCCCTGGGCGCTCATTCAAAGGGGGATATTTACAGGGGATTTTAGGAATTGTTCGTGACGCCACCTGTGGTTTCTGATCAGGGTGACCAGCGCTGCAGGGTGAATCCTCAGAGGGGTTGTTACTGGGCAGCAAGATGTTAAGTCTTCCACAGGTAAGACTAGTCCCTCTAGGTATATGGCGGTGCAGGGTGCAGGCAACAAGTCAGACACACACAAGTCAGTCTCTTTCCATACCTTTACTGGTGGTATTTGCAGGTATGTCCCGGGAAGCTGCTCAGGGTGGAGGATGCACATCCAGGTAATCACTGAGTCGGTTTAAGGCCTCCTTCCTTCTTAATGTGTGAGTTTCCAACCTGCATGAAGCTAAGTTCAACTCGGTGTAGAACAGCTACGCCCGGCCGACATTGTGGTGGAGCCTTCTTTTGGCAAGAACTAAGTCTATGCTGATCAGGCCCGACTCCTGTTCTTCCTGACCCCGGTTACGTATCAGCACTGTTGGGCCCCCTCTGCGACCTGAAGTCCAGCAGGGATTCCGGTTTTCTCCTACTAGCTGTGAAGGTTCTAGCAATCTTCGGACCCGGTGTCTGGTTGTGCAGAGTGGAGGCAGCTAACGTTGCTATGTCACCTCGGTCACTCTTTCCCTTTTTGTCACCACTCGCCCGTCGCCCTACTCTCACCCTTAACATAAGCATGGGTAGCAGTAGGCGTAGTCGTCAGCTTCCTTCCTTCTACAGCTCACTGACCGTTTCTCAGTTGGCTCGTTGTTATAATAACTGTAGTCCCCTTCCTTCTTTTCCTTCATAGACTCTGTCCAGAGCAGCTCTCAGGACCTTCCGTCAGACTGAATTCACGCTCGCTCCGAGAGTCACTTTCCACGTTCATAGGGAACTAATAGTCAGCTTGTTCTGAGGTAACGGCTTGCAATCTTTCTCCATCTCATCTGACAGGAAATCACCGTCCGTCTGACTAGAATGACTCACTCCTGAATCACCCAAGACTTGTCTGTTGAAAGACCCACTGCTACGTCTCTCACACCCTTATATAGTCTAAGGCTCCCTCTGGTGGCACTGTAGGGAAGTGTGAGTTGTGAATGAATATCAGGTGTTTTGTAATTACCTTTCTGTGCATTCTCCAGGGAACATGTGTCACCAAGCGCAGCTGGGCCACACACTGCCCACTTACGAAATTTCTGACAGTATAACTCAGCGTCCTCAAGCCCCTGATTTAATGCCAACAAGGTTTTTTCAGCTTGATCAGCGACATTAGGTTCATCGTACAATAACCCGAGAGCCAGAAAAAATGCATCGACATTACTCAAAACAGGGTCCCCAGGTGTCAGGGAAAAAGCCCAATCCTGAGGATCGCGCGCAGGAGAGAGATGACAATTTGAACCTGCTGTGCTGCGTTCCCTGAGGACTTAGGTTTTAAGGCAAAAAACAACTTACAGTTATTTTTGAAATTCAGAAATTTAGCTCGATCCCCTAAAAACAAATCTGGCATGGGAATCCTAGGTTCCACAACAGGCAACCCTGCAAGATAGTTATCTAAACCTAAAACATTGTCACCGTGGCTACTCGGGACATACCTCTAGCCAAACACATAACCAAACCAGAAGAAAAGATTTAATCAAATAACTGCCCCTACCTAATAGTTGGGGCTTCATTAAAGAATACATATATGGATAAAATATCACAATAAGAGGTATTTTAAACAAAATATATATCAATTTTATTAAAGCAGTATAAATATACAATATATAAGACTTATGGACAAAGGTACTGACGGGGTCGTCTCGTCAAACACTCGTCCTCCAGTCACTCCAGATTAGATTAAGAGCATGGGTCGACCAATCAAAGTATGAGTCAGACACAAGGCTGGTTCAAACTTAGAGCACGCTCAGGAATGGTACTAGTAGCACCGATCTCAGCAATGTCCTGTCTTTATTAGCATACACGGGATTATATAGACATAACAAACAGGATGACCCACGTGGGGTAAGCTATATTCATCTAATATCCGGCCAGCCCTGATTGGCCCATGTCTCCAGAGAGATGTTGATGTCGTCTTCAATTGTTAAATGTCATTGTGGTCGTCATCAATGGCTTGATTCAACTTTGTCTGTCAGAAGTAGGCGTTGATCTGGGTCAATGTCTCAGGAACAGATGTTGGCGGATACTGGTGCTATCTTTGAACTAAGTTTCGATATGACTTGTCTTCAGAGCACAGAATAGAGGCAAAGCACACAAGCATATATATATATATGAAAATATAAGAATATAGAAATGGACATATGACATTAGACATTGGGCATATTATAATTGTCCTTTGCAATTGCAATCATGGACAAACTGTTTATGTCTAGCACCTACCATCCCTGATTAATTACGCCTTGTTCTAACAGGCTGTATCTGCAAGGAAATATAGCTGCGTGGGCTCAGTTCTACATCTATGTAACACTCAATAAGTGTGATATTTCATATTGAAGTTCAGCCTTGTAAGACTCCTTGATGTGGTCTGGCCCAGACATCTTGACATTTCCTCAGAGGAAACAGATGTGGGTGTAGGTCGATGCTAGTGCAATCTTAGCTGAAGCATTGTTATATTTGATATATCTGGTTTCACTCGACAAGGAAAAACTTATTGTTTCTTAAAATGGCGGCGATGAAACAAAATGGAAGCGAAGCATACATATGTATGAAAGAATAACAGTATATGAATATTTACCTTGACAATTCCCCCTAAACACTAAGTTTTTCCCTTGGCGTGGTGACCTTTGAGACTGTCCATGTGTGGGGAGAGGGGAGGTGGATTTCTTCACCCAGCTACCTCAGAGACTGCCCCCTTATGGGACGCCCCAGACAGCTGGGTCCCTATGTTGGTTAACACATGGAGTTCTCCCATCTGTCCCTAAACTAATTCTTTTGATTGTATCGCGTCATAGAGGGTTTTGCCAAGAGGATCAGGCGGGGTATATTGTTCCATATCCCCTACATTCATATACATCTCTTCTTGATAAAGGAAAATACCTGAGGGGTCGGTTGCATTGGTTACAGCTTTCCTATATATGGGTACCACACAACACAGAGCTGAATACTGTAATACTAATCGGTGTGCCAAATCTATAAACTTTGAAATATTACTCATCATGCACCATCCACTAAAGCTAAGTGATGTCTAATGAACCTGTTATCATCATCATCTACACGGCTAAGTCTGTTCCAAGCATCCGTTACTGCAAGGATGCAAGCAAATGTCATTAGTAGCATCATTCCTCTTCTGGAGGCTCTCCAAGGACCTTCTTACAAGGCGATGCGTGGATCCAAGTTTCCTTGCCTTGTAGCTTGACTGCGGTATTTGTCGTCAGTAGAACTTGGAAAGGTCTGTCAAATCTCGGATCCAGACTCTCTCTCACGTGTCTTTTAATGACTACCCAGTCTCCGGGCTGCAGGCTGTGACTCCCAGGATCCTGGTTTGGATCTGGAAGAGAACTGAAGACATTATCATGTACTTTCTTGAGTCTTTTATGCAAATCCCTTACATATGAGCTTAATACATGGTTACTCATTTCCAGTGCTTGGGGAAAGAAACATCCTAAACTAGGCACTTTGCCAAATAGTACTTCATACGGAGAAAGTCCAGTTTTCCTATTTGGAGTGTACCTTATTGAATATAGGGCTAATGGTAAACATTCAAAGATTTCCCTGTTTCAGCCATGGACTTTTAGATTTTTTTTAACTTCAATGTCCCATTTAGTCTTTCTACTTTTCCACTGTTTTGTGGATGATATGGGGTGTGGAAAACTTGTTGAATTCCCAGAGCTTTCAAAACTTCATTCATTATTTCACCTGTGAAATGTGTACCTCTGTCACTTTCGATCACTCTGGTACTCCATACCTGCACACCACCTCCGCAAGCAGCTTCTTTGCGGTTGCCGCAGCCGTAGCCTTGGCAATCGGGAAAGCCTCCGGCCAACCTGAGAATAAATCAAAACACACCAACACGTACTCCCATGATCCTGATTTTGGCAGCTGAATATAATCAATCTGCAGTCTCTGGAAAGGATAGAGGGGCCGAGGGGCGTGTTTGGGTGGTGTCTTGACTACCCTTCTCTGATTATGTGTAGCACATACCATGCATCCCTGGATCAAACCTTCTATACAGGTGGAAAAGCTGGTGCTATCCAATGCTTCTGCATGACGCTCATTACAGCAGTTTTGGACTGGTGGGTTGGCCCATGTAACATCTGGGCGACCGCAGGGTACAACGCTCTTGGAAGGCATCGGCGCATCCCTCTTCCCATACCCCAGTTGCTGCATTCAGACATGCACCTTCTTTTCCCACTTTTCTACTTCCTCCTGGCGCACCTGAGCCTGCATCTGGGATAAGGCATCCTCCGACACAAAGGGATTTTTGGGAACGCTTACCTGGTGCATCGTTACCCCTTGGAGTGGTCTACTGGCTGCTGTTTTTGCTGCTGCGTCGGCCATTGCGTTTCCTTTACTCACCTGATCAGTGCATCTGGTATGTGCTTTAATTTTTATGACAGCTACTTCTTTTGGTAATTGTAATGCATCAATTAACTGCTGGACTGCGTCAGCATTTTTAATGGGATGTCCTGCTGCCGTCAGGAATCCTCTAGACTTCCAAATTGGACCAAAATCATGAGCTATACCGAATGCGTATCTAGAATCTGTGTAGATGTTAACAATTCTACCTTCAACTATCTTACAGGCCTCGGTCAGAGCCTTAAATTCAGCCTCCTGGGCCGACTGATATGGGAGCATTGGTTCTGCTTTGATTACTGCATTCAGGGAGACGATGGCATACCTGGTGTGGAAGGTACCTGAGTCATCTTGGTGGCGAGATCCATCTACAAAAGATTCAAAATCAACATTAAGTCTTTCAGTTTCAAACACTGTGGGTAGGCCTGCTGTTTCCTGTGCCATAAGCTGAACACAATCATAAGGAATCTCCTCTCTTGGATCTTCTTTGTACAATACCGTACAATACCTGACCTCCCCCCTAGATCCGAGAGAGGTAACAATGTGACAGGACTAAGTGTGGTACATCTCTGCAAAGAAACATTTGGAGGCATTAAAAGTGCACATTGCAATTGAAGGTGACGTGCAGCTGAAAGATGTGCCAGCTGCACCTGGTTCAGTATGGTATATACATCATGAGGTGTAAGTGCTGTCAGTGGATAATCAAGAACGATATCTGATGATTTGTGGAGCAATAGTCCTACAGCATATACTGCCCGTACACAGGACGGGGTACCCCTAGCCACTGCATCTAGTCTTTCACTGAAACAGGCCACTGGCCTTTGATTGTCACCATGTAACTGAGTCAATACTCCTGCCGCGCGTCCCTGCTGTTCATGGAGATACAGGGTGAATGGTAGTTCATAGTTGAGGGTTCCTAGCGCTGGAGCTGCCACAATCCTGTTTTTGAGGGAATAAAAAAAACAGTCTATACCTTCAGGAGTTAGTTTAAAAGGCACAATGGTGATACAGTCACAGAGAGGCTGCATGAGGATTGACACAGCATGTATCCACTGTCTGCAATAGAAACCAGTCCAAGAAATGTCCTAAGAGCGGCAACATTAACAGGCATAGGAAAATTCTGTACAGCTTCTTTGCGAGCGCTGGTCAGATGTCGCGCCCCCAGTGTAATGCAATGTCCCAAAAAGATAACTGAAGATTTACAGAATTGCAGTTTATCCTTTAACGCTTACAACATTAAATTTAGTGTGTTGATCCCTTGAAATCATTCCTATCACAGTTGAATATTTGATAGAAATCGAACTTAAAGATAACCACAGGGTTGTAATATTAACCCAAAGGTGGGCATACTGGCACGAGGTCAGGATATAGCTCAAAGGATATGTAACAGAAGGTTCATGACTGCTGGCTAATCTTGTCCTTCTTGTAGTGGGAGGCGTGAATCCAGGTGCTCTTGCCCTCGAGCTTCGGGTCCTTGGGTGGACAGGACCACAGTGTAGGGACCCTCAAATCTGGGCTGGAGACAGTCTCTTCTCATAAATTTTTTTTTTTTTTTATATATATATATATGATCATCAGGCGAGAAATCATACACCGTGTCACCTGTAAAATCTGGGAGAGAAGCAGACACTGCAGAGTGGGTGTTAGTTAACTCTTTAGACAAAGCAATCACAAATTTGCTATTTTATCATTGGTTTCAAATAATTCCTGGTGCCTAATGTCTTCTGTTTTTAACATACCAGCATGATGGAGTATTGAATGTATAGTGGCCCGAAGGGTGACCCGTGACTCATTTGAGTTTAGAGGATCATAGACTGGACCTACTGCATGGATGATGATATCAGCGGGAAGGTCCCCTGCATGGGTTGTCAGAGTCTGTCCAGGTGGCAAAGGGTCATAAGTGTGTATATGAGCCATGCATTCTGCAGTGACGATGGGACCACCAACTTGGGCTATTAATAGAGCCAGACCCCCTTTATTGGAGCAGTTGGAGTTGGCAGGACTAACTATAGCACCAACCCGATGTGTCAGGATATCACCGTACCCTATGGATAATGTCACTGGATTTCCGTTGCGGTCTGTGTAATGCTGTGAATGGCTGGGATACCAGTTTTCAAGTACACCGGGAGCTGGGGGCCTGACCGGGGTTTCCGTGAATCTTACAGAACGACTGTCCTCTCTGAGGATTTGTGAAGGAGAGGAAGGTGCCCCATCTCTGGAGTAGGGGTGGAATAGGCCCTAGGACCAGGGGTTGACACTGATGGTGGGGGAATGGAGGAGGGAAGAAAAGATACTGGGGCTGCTGGGGATAGTGGTGGCTGTTGAGGGGCCCACCCCTATTCTATCTCCTGATCCTCATCCTCTTCATTAGATCCCATAATATCATGGCGGCGGCTTCTGATCATTGTTTGAAAAACTGAAGATTCATGCATTGCAGCAATGGCCGGGTTGGGGTGTGTGAAAGGGAACAATGGTGTTGCATCTGGTGCCATATTGGGAGCTGTGGCCTGCACAGGTGCGGGCGGGGGCTGGTAGTAGGCCCTGGTTGGTATCAGCAAGGGATATAGGCCTGACTGGGTGTGCTTGGGTGTCTCAAGATGGCCGCCGGAGGAGATGGGGTGTTGGTCATTTCCGGGTGTATTAAGATGGCCACCAGGTGCAGCAAGATGGCCGCTGGAGGAAGGGGAGGGACCATTTACGGGTGTGCCAAGATGGCTGCTAGAGGAAGTGGGTGTCCCAAGATGGCTGCTGGGTGTAGTGGGAGGGGCATTTCCTGGTGAGGGCCAGGGGCGGGGAGTCCCACAAACACGACAGGACTCCGCCCAGGGCGGGTTCTGTTCACTACACACCCACCCTTCCGGTGATTTGGTGTCGACTCCATTATAGGGCGGTGGCTGGGGCGCACTGGGTACAGTGACGGGCATTATGGGGCTGACAGCCATTTTTATTACATCAACAAGGTCACATTCTGAACATTTTATATATCCAAACAAAGGCTCAGCATTTTCTGAACCTCCTGCACCGTCTACCTCTCTCCAGCCTTAAACTTTCAAATCATTTGCTACTCTGAGATGTGCTTGTGCTTGGTGCAGGAGTCCCTGATCACTTAACATTCCTTTTCTCTGGCTTACAAAATCTTTCCACACTGAAGGCTGAAGCCTCCCTGTACTGGGTAGGCCCATCATTTTGTATAAACTCCTCACATTTTTTTTTTTTTTAACAGCCTTCTTGCCATCCCGTGACTGAAACAATCTCACCAACTCCCAAAGCACCACCCTCTAACTTGTGGGGTTTTTCTGATTTAAACATGCGCATCATGATATTAACAGAGTGCAATGATCTGTCGCGACTCAGACCACCGGCGTCACTTGCAGGTCACCACCCGTCAATGCAGAGTCCCCCTCGATACACTGACAAGACAAAGAGTCCTCCTCTATTTGTCTCTTCCCTAACTGTGGATGGTGACTTTACAGCACAGTTCACCGTGACACTCTACACAGCACAGAGTCCCCCTCGATGTGCTGACACCTGGGCTTCTCCTAATGAGACTTTCCAGGTTAGACAAAGAGTCCTCCTCTATTTGTCACTTTCTCAGACGAAGAGCCCTCCTCTATTCGTCTCCTAAGGAAATTTGGATATGCGCACCCCTACCATATTGATCAGGGAGCATAAAGTACCGGTAAGGAGGGAAGTATAAGACAGCCCCGACGAGCGTTTCACCGCACTCGGCTTCGTCAGGATCAATATGGCACAAGGTAATGGCTAAATATACGTGTTCTATTATATTTGTGGTTATGGATTGCTCCGACACGTGGTAGCGGTAATTCCATTATGGAAACTATTTATGCCGGGACAATACATGGCCACATAAAACCTGACGTTTGAGTCTACATATACTATTGATTGCTCATGCCTGCACACATTTATTGTTATTGTGACCTCTGCATTCACGTCACAATAGACATAGACACAATATTGGCCTAATATTTGACATACGCACATTTAGATTTATAAAGTGTCCTCATCTTATCTGGGCACCGTATGGCCAGCATTTTCTGCCCATATATAGCCTAATATTTGACATATGCACATTTGTATCTAATAGTGCGCCCTCATTTTATTTGAGCACTGTGTGGTCAGCAATTTCTGCCCCGATATAGCTTTATTAATCTGTCTCTAGCGATAATCATTGGTGGTTTCACCACTATATAAACATACTATAGACCTTATTTTAGCAACTCGGGCATTTGTTGCTGACGTACATATGTCCATGTGTAACTGAGGTCTTGTTTTGGCTTACCAATAAGTGATCACTCTGCCATATATCTCATTGGGGTAATTATACGATATTTTATTATTTTTCTTTTGGATTTAGTATTATGTCTGCATAACTGTCGGCCTGGAGGGTATAGTTTTGTTTTTCTTTCTCATTCCTGTCTACCTTCATCTTTATGACAGTTGATTAGCTGCTTTTTACATCCTGTTCTCATTGTACCTTTGTCCATAAGTCTCATATATTGTATATTTATACTGCTTTAATAAAATTGATATATATTTTGTTTTAAAATACCTCTTATTGTGATATTTTATCCATATATGTATTCTTTAATGAAGCCCCAACTATTAGGTAGGGGCAGTTATTTGATTAAATCTTAACCCTGCAAGATAGGTAGCAATACTCCGAACTTCAGTGGCAAGCTGATCCACACGGCCAGACAACTGTGCAAGCTCCATTGAGAGAAAAAAAAATCCTCCTCAGCACTCAGAGAAACAGAGGGAAAAAAAAAAAAAAAAATCTCTGACAACTCTGACAATCTTTTTTCTTTTTTTTTTTTTACACTATCCTTCCCTTCTGTGAGTACCATATAATTTTCAGTTTGGCCGGTGATACTGTTATGTTTTGGTAGCTGAGGAGAGAAAGCAAAAATGGCAATACACCAGAGAGGTTGGAATCTACTGGATTGCAGTACCCTGACTAACCACCACAACTAAAGGCAGCCGTGGAGCGTACCTACGTTGGTCCTAGACGCCTCGTCACAGCCTGAGAAGCTAACTACATCTAAAGATAGAAAGAGGAAAACTATCTGCCCTGGAGCAGATCCCCAAAGAACATAGGAAGCCCCCAAACATGTAATGGCGGTTAGACAAGAGGAAATACAGACACAGACAGAAAATAGTATGAGCAAACGTTGGGGCCCAAACTACCTGGACAGAAAAGGATAGGAAGGACACTTACTGCAATCCCAAAAAACCCTAAAAAGTACCAACTCTACTAATTACAAAAACACCTGAGATCACACGATCTCCACCACCTAAATTAGTTCTCTGGTGTAACAAAACTAAGCCGCAGCCACTGAAAAAACTGGAAAAGGCAAATGAACAAATAACAGAGGCCCAGATAAACTGAGAGGAGCACAAGCCCCAGGAGGGGACCTGGCTGACCTCCACAGAAGTGCAGGAAAACAATGCAAAAAGCAAGCTCAAAAATAAAAGCAGAAAATGTCTTATCTGAGAGCAGGAGAAGAGGCAAGATTCAGCAGGCTTCCAAGTGAACCAGGAACAACAGCAGTTAGACAAGAACAATTGATCACCGGCAACCCTGATGGGAGGGAACCTCCCTTATATAGGACCAGTCTGTAACTCCTGATTGCCAATCCTCACCAAATGGTTCAGCACCGTCTGCAACCACCAGAGGGAGCTTCTGCTCAGAACTCATTTCTAACACTTCACAACAGACTTGTCTCTTTCTCCTTTTTTGCTCATATCTATTTTAAGTCCGTACTGCATTCATATATATGGGGATATTCAGCACATTGATGTATGACTCTTTATAATGCAGTATTGGAGATTTTTTGCATGCCAAAATAGGCATGAAATGCACAGGCAAATGCTGACTGCAGTTTTTTATGTCCGTTTAGCAAACAAATGCAATATAATGTCATGCTACAGATTTATACAAATCTGCAGCATTGCTTTTGCGATAGATGATAGGATAAATAGATGATAGGATAGAAAGATAGATATATAGAAGTGAGAATAGCATTACCAGTGTCCCCACTCTCTCCTGCTTCCACTGCCCCCCAATAAGCTCATGAATATTAACCTAACAACCAGGAAGCAGTAGAGTGAGAGAGGGGACACTGGTAAGATCGATGCAGCTATTCTATCATCTATCTATCATATCTTCTGTCTATAGCCATGTAGTGAGTACGTTTTTGAGCTAAAAATGTATGCGCTCAAAAAGGCTTAAAATGCCACTTTTTCTGTCAGTTACAATAAAAACCGTTAACATTTCCGTTGTAACGAACAGCAACAATGCAATGTGACCCTACCCTTAGGCTCTATTCACATTGTGTTTTTGGCAAATGTCAGACCTTCTGTCTGAAGCCCTAAAAATTAGGATTTTACATGGATGGAGCCATGTACCGTAAAATCCGGAGTGACAACCTCCTTTCCTCTGCCAGGACATTAAAAATGTGTCGTGGCTGGGTCTTCCAGCAAGACAGTGACCCAAAACATTCAGCCAAGGCAACAAAGGAGTGGCTCAAAAAGAAGCACATGACAGCCCTGACAGGAAGTGTGCAGGCCCACGACATGTGCCAGTATATACACTGCGCCCAACATGTGCCAGTAAAATAGTACTTATACACACTATATATGGACACACTGTACACTACATATTTATACAGTGTACACTGTATACCCTGTACACTATGCACTTATACATTGTATATACCTCGTACACTACATATACACTGTACATATATACCCTGTACACTATACACTATATATATATTCCCCGTACACTACATCAACACTGTATATATATAGATAGATAGATAGAAATAGATAGATAGATAGATAGCAGAGTCTCCAATGGAGAAGGAAGTAGATACAATTCTACTATAATGAAAACACACACTGATGTTTACACCACGTGACCCTGGACACGCCCACACACCTCACTCCAGATTGTAAGCGTCTTCATTTCAGGAGGGAGTGCATCATGAGTGGCTCTGGTAACTACACTGCATCCCCAGTAACAGAGACGGACGCCACAGGACGGGCAGACCGGGCACCGTGTGAGGAGAATGAAGACTCCTTGTCCTTCTCAGACATCACATCAGTGACCCCGAGCCCCTGCAGCTTTAGGATGTACTCTGTACACTGTATGCCATGAAAACTCATGGATTCTCGATCCTAACAGGAATATATGGGGCATCATGACGAAATGTATTAAAGCAGTAATGGCCTTCTACAGTTGTCAGTTCTTTCAGGGAAGGGCCAGTACTGGTCTGCACATTGCTCCAGGACACTAGTATTTGTGAATCCATGGGTTTCTATGACTAAAGTGTTATGCGACTCCAAGACTATGGCTCAGAGTTATACAGAACAACAATATGCCAGCCCCACAATTATATTGGCCCGTACTGTACTGACATAAGCTTCATATATAAATACCACCAACATAGTCCATCTTACAGAGGAATCCTACTAACCCATCGTCATGGTGCTAATTGCTGACATTCAGCTTCATGACTGGATCTCTACACTACTGAATCAGGAGCCTCAGGATTGAGAGATACCACTGGTATACTATCTCTCAGTCCTGAGGCATATGCATCCCAAAGCCAAGTGAGACACTGATTGTTTACAGCCATAGACACAGGAAGGCTTAGGCGCTTCACTGTGCCAGCCATTTGTTTCCACATCATTCTCAGCAATGAGGATGATATGGAAACGAATGACTGGCACAGTGCAGCGCCTAAGCCCTGCCTGCATCTTTGGCTGTAAACAATCCCTCCCCCGGTGTATGTGTGTGAGCGCTCCATACAGTACCCGGCTCTCACTCCTAAGAGATGATCCTGCCTGTCTTGCTCTCACATGCTGCTCCATGTGCCGACGCCGGTTCCATGTCATATTCTCCTCCTGAACGACTATTACCTGATGTGCTGTAAGCTGACGGCAGGAATTGAGATCAGCCTGACCTCATTTCCGGCGATCAGCTTACAGCACGTCACTTCCGTTGCAATGTGACGTGCAACTGCAAGCTTTAAAGTGCTCCCAGTCCCCAGGGTTCCAATTAAACAAAAATTTTTTATAAAAAAATTTTAATTCCACACCCCCAAAAAGTTAAATTGGGAAAAATTTTAAAAAGACTACGTTTTCCTACAAAATAAGGAAGTCCCCCCTTGTACAAAAATGAATTTTTTATAAAAAAAATTAAAAAGAAAAAAAACCCCAAGCAAAATTTAAAACATTTCCAAAATTTTTCCCAACCCCGGGGCAAAGTTTTGGGGGCCTTTTTTTTAAGGAAAAAAAAATGGGTAAAAGGGGCAAAAATGTGGGGGCTCTTGTTCAGTAACAAAATTGGAACCCCCGGGTCCGGGGCCCAAAAACAAACAGCCCTTGAAAAGCTTGGGAAACCAACTTTTTTTACCCGTAAGGGGGTCCTTAAATCTAAAAACGTTGAAAATTGGAAACATTCTAAATAAACCCCATATGGCAAATGCCCTGGAAGATTTTATCCTGGTCAAAATCAAAAATTTGTTTTTTTAACCCCCCTTTTTCATGACCAAAACCCAAAAAACTCCAAAAAAATTTTTTGTGTAAATTGTTAAGCAACCCCTTTTCCCCTTTTGTTTTTTTTATATAAATTTTTAAAAATTAAAAAAAAAAAATTTCCCCAACGGGTTTTTTACACACACTTTTTGGGCGTTTTGAAACTTTAAAAGTTTAACCAAAAAATTTGGGAATTTTTAACATTTAAAACCAGTTCCATTTTTACAAAAAAACCCTTTTTCATTTTTTAAGGGGAGGGATCTTAAATACGGGCCATTTTTTGGGGGAAGGGCACTTTTAATTTCAAAGGGGCCATTATTAAAAAGGGGCCCCCTCTAGTTTAAAATTTCACAGGCTGAAGGGCTTCCAAAATTAAGGGGGCCCCCAAATTTAGGGGTAAAATTCCTTAAAAATTTTGTTCATTAATGAAGGCCGGCTGCCCCAAAGTTACATGCACCCCAATAACCTTTTCAAGCCACGTACTGGAACGGCACAGGAAAATCCACTTCACATTTTCTTTGTACTGCCATACTCTTTTCTTAGTATTGACTGCAAGGCCTGAACTGATACCAAGTTTTATTCCCCCAATAAGGCTTTAACACACCAAACGGGAAAGGGCAAAGGAAAACCATTAAACCATTTTTCATTTCGTACTCCCATACTTTTTTCTTATGCATTTACTGCAAGGCCTGCCCTGCTACCAAATCATATACACCCGGAAAATCCTTTGAACCCAGGACTGGTGGGCACAGGAAAATCCACTTCACTTTATTCATTTGGGGGTACTCCTGTCCCTTCTTTTTTTCTTATGCATTTGACTGAAGGCCGGTCCTCATAAAGCATATGCACCCCAATAACCCCAAACCCCCTTGGAAGAAACTTGAAGGGGGGGCCTCATAAAAAAAATGTCCCATTAACCCTTCTGACCCAGCCTATTTTGACTTAAAGACCTTGACATTTTTTGCAATTTAACCAGTGTCCCTTTAGAGGGTAATAACTCAGGAAAGCTTCAACGGATCCTAGGGGTTCTGGATTGTTTTTTGTGAATATTGGGTTCTGTAGTGGTAAATTTAGGTCGAAAATTTTTTTGCGTTTATTTTTGTGAAAAAAAAGGAAATTTTTGGCGAAAAATTTTGAAAATTTTGCAATTTTCAAATTTTTAATTTTATTCTTTTTAAACCAGAGAGTTATGGGGACAAAAAAATTAGTTAATAAATAAATTTCCCACATTCTACTTTACATCGCACAATTTTTGGGAACAACATTTTTTTTGTTAGGAAGTTATAAGGGTTAAAAGTTGACCCAGCGATTTCTCTTTTTTTCAGCAAAAATTTTCAAAACCATTTTTTTTAGGGACCCACCTCACATTTGAAGTCACTTTGAGGGGTCTATATGGCAGAAAAACCCAAAAGTGACACCTTTTTAAAAACCCGCACCCCTCAAGCTACTCAAAACTACATTCAAGAAGATTATTAACCCTTCAGGTGCTTCAAGGAACTAAAGCAAGTGGAAGGAAAAAATGGACATTTTTAATTTTTCCAACAAAAATTTTCTTTTAGCATCAAATTTTTCATTTTTACAGGGTAACGGATAAAATGGATCCTAAAATTTGTTGGAAATTTCTCCGGGTACAAAGATACCTCATTGTGGTCATAAACCACTGTTTGGGCACGGCAGGGTCAGAAGAAGGAAACGCCATTTGACTTTTTTAATGGAAAAAAAAATGCGGGAATATTTTTAGCGTTGCCATGTGCCTTTGGAAGTCCCTGTGTGCCCTAAACATTGGAGCTCCCCCACAAGTGACCCATTTGGAAACTAACCCCTAAGGAACTTATCTAGATGCATAGTGAGCACTTGAACTCCCAGGGTGCTTCACAAATTGTCCGTAAAAAAAAGAAAGTACTTTTTTTTCCACAAAAAATTTCTTTTAGCCTCAGTTTTTTGCATTTTCACATGGGCAACAGTATAAATTTTATCCTAAAATGTGTTGGGCAATTTCTCCTGAGTACAAAGATACCTCATATGTGGTCATAAACCAATGTTTGGGCGCACGGCAGGGCTCAGAAGGGAAGGAGCGCCATTTGACTTTTTGAATGGAAAATATGCTGGAATATTTAGCGGTTGCCATGTCGTATTTGGAGAGTTCCTGTGTGCCTAAACATTGGAGCTCCCCCACAAGTGACCCCATTTTGGAAACTAGACGCCCTAAGGAACTTATCTAGATGCATAGTGAGCACTTTGAACCCCCAGGTGCTTCACAGAAGTTTATAACGCAGAGCCGTGAAAATAAAAAATCATTTTTTTTCTCAAAAAATCATTTTTTAGCCCACTATTTTTTTATTTTCACAATGGTTACAGGAGAAATTGGACCCCAAAAGTTGTTGTCCAGTTTGTCCTGAGTATGCTAGTACCCCATATGTTGGGGGGAACCACTGTTTGGGCACACGTCAGGGCTCGGAAGGGATGTAGTGACGCTTTGAAATGCCGACTTGATGGAATGGTCTGCGGGCATCTTGTTACGTTTGCAGAGCCCCTGATGTGCCTAAACAGTAGAAACTCCCCACAAGTGGCCCCATTTTGGGAACTAGACCCCGCAAAGAACTTATCTAGATGTGTGGTGAGCACTTTGAACCCCCAAGGGCTACACAGAAGTTTATAAAGCCCAGGCATGAAAATAAAAAAATCATATTTTTTCCACAATCAGGATCTTTTAGTCCCCAATTTTTTTATTTTCCCAAGGGTAACATGAGAAATTAGACCCCAAAAGTTGTTGTCCAATTTGTCCTGAGTATGCTGCTATCCCATATGTGGGAGAAAACTACTGTATGGGCACACGTCGTGGCTCGGATGGGAAGTAGTGACGTTTTGAAATGCCCACTTGATGGAATGGTCTTCGGGCGTCATGTTACGTTTGCAGAGTCCCTGATGTGCCTAAACAGTAGAAACTCCCCACAAGTGACCCCATTTTGGAAACTAGATCCCCCAAGGAACGCCTATAGATGTGTGGTAAGCACTTTGAATCTCCAAGTCCTTCACAGAAGTTTATAATGCAGAGCCATGAAAATATAAAATCATTTTTTTTCCACAAAAATAATTTTTTAGTCCCCAATTTTTTTCCCCAATGTTAACAGGAGAAATTAGAACCCCCAAAGTTGTTGTGCAATTTTTCCCGAGTACGCTGATACCCCATATGTGGGGATAAACCACTGTTTGGGCATACGTCGGGGCTTGGAATAAAGGGAGCACTGTTTGACTTTTTGAACGCAAAATTTGCAGGAATCAATGGTGGCGCCATGTCGCGTATGGAGACCCCCTGATGTGCCTAAATAGTGGAAACCCCTCAATTCTAACTCCAACCCTAACCCCAACACACCCCTAACCCCAACCCTAACCCCTACACACACCTAACCCTAATACAAACCCTAACCATAACCCTAACCCCAACACACCCCTAACCCTAATCCCAACTCTAACCATAAACCTAACCACAAGCCTAACCCTAATTCCAACCCTAACCCTAATTCCAACCCTAACCCAAATTCCAACTCTAACCCAAATTCCAACCCTAACCCTAATTATCCTAACAACCTTAACCCTAATTCTAACCCTAATGCTAACCCTAACCCTAGTTCTAACCCTAAGGCTGGGTTCATATTGCGTTTTACCAGCCCGTTCAACACGTAGCGTTGACCGGCTGGTAACGGTATAGCATAACGCGATCGCGTTATGCTATACCCGCTAGCGCAGATGAATCAGCAGATGATTCATCTGTGCTAGCGGTGACGGAGCCCAGACGCTGCAGCCCGTGTCCGAGGCTCCGTCACTGAATGACGGCACGTCGCGAACGCATGCCGCTTTACGGCATGCGTTGCGATGCGCACACAAATGGGGCGAATGGCAGCGTTAATGGACTGCGTTACACCGCGTTATACTGCAGTGAAACGCAGTCCATCTAACGGACTGCCATAATGCAATATGAACCCAACCTAACCCTAACCCTGAGGCCCCGTGCACACGTTGCGGATTCACTTGCGGATTTTTCTTAAATCCGCAGGTAAAATGGCCTGCGTTTTACCTGCAAATTTAGCACGGATTTGCTGCGGTTTTTCCCTGCGGTTTTACACCTATAATGGAATAGGTGTAAAACCGCTGCGGAATCCGCACAAAGAATTGACATGCTGCGGATTTAAAACCGCAGCAAATCCGCATGTGCACAGCATTTTTTTTAAACATTTATTTGCATTGTACTGTACATGGTTTCTGGATCTGCTGTGGATCCGCAGCGCCGGATCCGCAGCAAAATCTCCGCTGCGGATCCGCAGCAAAATCCGCCGCGGATCGCAGCAAAATCCGCCGCGGATCAGCAGCAAAATCCGCCGGGATCAGCAGCAAAATCCGCCGTGGATCAGCAGCAATATCCGCCACGGATCAGCAGCAATATCCGCCGCGGATCCCCAGCATAATCCGCCGGGATCCCCAGCAAAATCCGGCGCGGATCAGCAGCAAAATCCGTCGCGGATCCGCAGCAAAATCTGCCGCGGATCAGCAGCAAAATCCCTGCGGATCAGGAGCAAAATCCGTTGCGGATCCCCAGCAAAAATCCGCCGCGGATCCCCAGTAAAATTCGCCACGGATCCACAGCAAAATACGCCGCGGATCCGCAGCAAAATCCGGCGCGTCGGAAATCGCGCGGATCAGCAGCAAAATCCGCCGCGGATAAGCAGCAAAATCCGCAGCGGATCAGCAGCAAAATCCGCAGCGGATCAGCAGCAAAATCCGCGCGGATAAGCAGCAAAATCCGCCGCGGATCAGCAACAAAATCCGCCGGGATCAGCAGCAAAATCCGCCTGACGAAGGAAGCAATTTCCGAAACGCGCGTCGGGGTGCGTTCACCGAGGCGGTCCACATTACCCAGCGGCTCCCAGGTTGTTCATATTTTTACTGCATATTCCCTGGTTTTTATTTAAAATGATTTATTTTTGTTCACATGTGTTATAGTGTTATGCTATATCTTGATTGCACTGGCACATGCACTTCTTATTATTTTGCTTCATTGCATCCATGTTTATTGGTCACATTATATAGTTTCTTGTGTTAAGGTGGCACTTTTTTTATTATATTTGATACACTGTTTCACGTTATTGAATCGGGGATAGCAGCCTTCCATGTACTTTTTCATCTCCTGGTGTATTAATATGAGCCCATTATAATCTGGGTTTACGTCTGGATATCCTTGGTTTTTATTCTATTGTTATGTGTGCATATTATTGCGAAATAAAGACTATATTTTTCTATTGCACACATTGCATTTATTAGTCTGTAGTATTATTATTATTGCCAATCTGGGTTATTTCCTCCCTTATCCACATCTGGTGCACTACGGTTGTTCATATTTATCCGGGTGGTCTGCCATCCTCTTTTTTTCAGTTTTTGTGGGGTTAATTTTATATTTTTATATATTTTTATTTATTTTGGTTTTATTATATTATATTTCATTATTCCTCACATTTTCTGTTTTATTGATCATTTTTATAAGAGTCAGCGTGTCTGCATTTTCCGTTGACAGGCGAATGCGCTTATCTGTTATAATTCCACCAGCGGCACTAAAAACCTGCTCTGACAAAACTCGAGCGGCAGAGCAGGCCAGGACCTCCAAGGCGTAGAGAGCCAGTTCATGCCACGTGTCCAGCTTGGATACCCAATAATTAAAAGGCACAGATGAATCACGGAGGACGTTGGTATGGTCAGCAAGGTACTCCCTCAGCATCTTATAAAACATTCCATTCCTTGTGACATTACCCCGTGCCTCAGGGCCAGGGCGATGGGAGGGGCTGAGAAAACTGTCCCAGGACTTTGCCAGTGTTCCCCTGCCTCTGCTGGATTAGAGTTGTGTCTCTCTCGCCTGTACTCCTTGGTTGTCCAACAAACTGTTATGTCTGCCGCCAGTGTTTTGAGATGGGAATTTTTTAAATAATTCTGCAACAATGGCCTCCTGGAACTGCACCATTTTAGTACACCTATCTGCCTCTGGAACAAGAGATTGAAAGTTCTCCTTGTAGCGTGGGTCTAAAAGTGTCACTACCCAGTAATGACTGTTACCCAATATTTTTACAATACCAGGGTCACGGGAAAGGCTGCGCAACATAAAGCCAGCCATGCGGGCCAAACTGGTAATACCCAAGCCTTCCATGTCCTCACCAACAGGACGACTGACCAAGGTATCCTCCTCCTCTTCCTCCCTGTCCTCAGGCCATCCACACTGAACAGACAGTATGACAGTTGCGCTTCTAGTACCGTCTATAGCGCACGAAAGTAGCTCCTGTTCTTCGTCCTCCTCCTTTTCCTCATTCTCAACCATTCTATGTTGGGATGACATGAGGCTGGGCTGTGTGTAATCATCCTGCATGGTTCCTTGCTCCATGTCCTCGTGCTCCGCCTGCAATGCATCCTCTTTCATTGTGAGCAGAGAGCTTTTCTGAATGCAGATGAGTGGGATGGTGATGCTAATTATGGCATCATCGCCGCTCACCAGCTTGGTGCACTCCTAAAAGTTTTGGAGGATGGTACATATGTTTGACATCCATGTCCAATCCTGAGGTCTTATGTGTGGAGTCAAACCTGAATAACGACGGCCTTGTTGATGCTGGTATTCAATAACTGCCCTCTTCTGCTCACAAATCCTTTCCAACATATGCAGAGGAGAGTTCCAACGCGTGGGGACTTCACACACCAGTCGGTGAGCCGGAATCTGCAATCGCTGTTGAAGCACGGCAAGGGCGGCTGAAGCTGTAGCTGACTTTCTAAAATGGGCACACACGCGGCATACTTTCACCAGCAGATCTGGCAGCTCTCGGTAGCTTTTTAGAAAAAGTTGAACAATGAGGTTAAGCACATAGGCCAGGCATGGTACGTGTGTCAGTTCGCCTCGCTTCAGAGCCGCCACCAGGTTCCTGCCATTGTCACACACAACTAGGCGTGGCTGGAGATTCAGCAGTGTCAGCCACACATCTGCCTGCTCTTTCAGAGCTGTCAACAACTCTTCAGCATTGTGCGGTTTGTCACCTTAGCAAATCAGCTTCAGCACAGCCTCTTGCCTCTTGGCTTTGGCAGTGCTACAGTGTTTCCAGCTTGTGACTGAGGTGCTCATTTCAGAGATGGAGGCTGAAGTGGAGGAGGAGGTGCAGGAGCTGTACACAGTGGGGCAACCCTGATTGGCATAGGGCCCGCAATCATTGGCGTCAGGAGGATGTGTTCCATCCCAAGGTCAGACTGGGTCCTGGCTTACACTATGTTAGTGTGCCGTCAGCGAGATGTACCGTCCCTGGCCACAAGCACTTGTCCATGTGTCTGTGGCTAGGTGTACTTTCCCAGTAACTGCATTGCTGAGGGCACGGGAAATGTTGTGGGACACATGCTTGTGTAATGCCGGGACGGCACAGTGGGAGAAATAGTGGCGGCTGGGGACTGAGTACCTTGGGACAGCAGCCACCATCAGGTTGCGAAAAGCTTCCATCTTCATGAGAGTAAAAGGCAACATTTCGAGCACAAGCAGAAGAGCAATGTGAGAATTTAGTACTGTGGCCTGTGGGGCATTGGCTGCCTATTTCTGCTTACGTTCCAATGATTGAGGTATAGACAACTGAAGGCTGCGCTGGGACATGGACGTGGACGTGCTTGATGATGGTGCTATTTGACTGTAAGGAACAGCAGGTGCAGGGCAGGAGCATCTTCACATGCTCCGTGGACAGGGGATTGGCTTGCATGCACAACAGTGGAAGAAGCAGTGGTGCCACCCACAGACACTGTTCCTGGAGCCTAGGGTTGGGCCCACAAAGTCGGGTGCTTTGCTGTCATGTGCCTGATCATGCTGGTGGTGGTAAGACTGGTCATTTTGCTACCCCTGCTGATGCTGCCATGACAGGTGTTGCAAATTGCCTGTTTGGGGTTATTGGCGGAGTCTTTAAAAAATAACCAAACTCGGGAAGACCTAACAGTTGAACTAGCAACTTCCTCATGTTGGTGTTACGAGGAATGGTTGCACGCCTTCTGTCTGCAGCCACCACACTGCTTCCTGCCTGAACGGGTGCTACGTGATACTCAGGCTAGTAACGAGTAGTGGCGAGCACATTCACTCATCACTAATGATAACACCAAAACTTTTTCTCTACTCATGGTTAGTGGTTGGATGTAGCCATTTATTGTCAAACTAGTGCGTTTTCTCTTTTTAAATCATAATGACAATGCTAATGGTGTTATCATTCATATTCTTTGAAAAAAGGCCAAGAAAGCAAAAATTCTGCCGGGGTATGTAAACTTTTGAGCACAACTGTAGATACGACAAAGGGACAAATTATGGTACAATAGAAGCCGTGTCAATGTACAGTGAAGATCTCAAAAAAAGCAATAAAGTAGGACAAAAAGACACAAGGCTGTGGGCAACAGTGTACTGTATATAGCAAAACTACAAGCAGATGATGACCAGTATCAATATATTATGCTAGCTATGAACCCGTTCTATGCCCGGGTGGCAAGCATTTTTATAGGTATATGGTCTCCCATCCTGGTATGTGCGCCCCCCTCCTATCCTGGTATGCATGGCACCCCTCATCCCTATCCTGGTATGTATGGTACCCCTCATCCCTATCCTGGTATGTATGGTCCCTCTACCCCCACCCAAATCTGGTATGCATGGCACCCCATTCCTCATCCTGGTATGCATGGTCCCCTCATCCCCCAATCCTGGTATGCATGGTACCCCCTCATCCCTATCCTGGTATGCATGTTCCCCTCACCCCCCAATCCCGGTATGCATGGTCCCCTCACCCCCCCAATCCTGGTATGCATGGTCCCCTCACCCCTCAATTCTGGCATGAATGGTCCCCTCACCCCCAATTCTGGTATGCATGGTCCCCCACATCCCTATCGTAGGATGTATGGTACCCTTCACCCCCCAATCCTGGTATGCATGGTCCCCTCATCCCCAATCCTGGTATAAATGGCACCCCTTACCTCTCAATTCTGGTAGGCATGGCCCCCTCACCCCCCAATCCTGGTATGCATGGTACCCTCTATCCTGGTATGTATGTTACCCCTCATCCTCCAATCTTGGTATGCATGGTCCTCTCACCCCCCATCCTGGTATGCATGGTCCCCTCGCCCCCTTCCTGATATGCATGGTCCCCTCACCCCCAATCCTGGTATGCATGGTCCCATCACCCCCAATCCTGGTATGCATGGTCCCCCCACCCCCCAATCTTGGAATTCATGGTCCTCTCACCCCCAATCCTAATGTGCATGGTCCCCTCACCCCCCAATCCTGAAGTGCATGGTCCTCTCACCCCCAATCCTGATGTGCATGTCCCCTCATCCCCAATCCTGATGTGCATGGTCCCCTCACCCCTCCAATCCTGATATGCATGGTCCTCTCACCCCCCAATCCTGATGTGCATGGTCCCCTCACACATCAATCCTGATATGCATGGTCCTCTCACCCTCAATCCTGATGCGCATGGTCCCCTCACCCCTCCAATCCTGATATGCATGGTCCTCTCACCCCCAATCCTGATGTGCATGGTCCCCTCACACATCCAATCCTGATATGCATGGTCCTCTCACCCTCAATCCTGATGCGCATGGTCCCCTCACCCCTTCAATCCTGATATGCATGGTCCTCTCACCCCCCAATCCTGATGTGCATGGTCCCCTCACACATCCAATCCTGATATGCATGGTCCTCTCACCCTCAATCCTGATGTGCATGGTCCCCTCACCCCCAATCCTGATGTGCATGGTCCCCTCACCCCCAAAACTGGTATGCATGGTCCCCTTACCCCCAATCCTGATATGCATGATCCCCTCACCCCCCAATCCTGATATGCATGGTCCTCTCACCCCCCAATCCTGATGTGCATGGTCCCCTCACCCCCCAATACTGGTATGCATGGTCCCCTCACCCCCCAATCCTGATATGCATGGTCCCCTCAACCCCCAATCCTGATATGCATGGTCCTCTCACCCACCAATCCTGATATGCATGGTCCCTCACCCCCAATCCTGATATGCATGGTCCTCTCACCCCCCAATCCTGATATGCATGGTCCCCTCACCCCCTATCCTGATATGCATGGTCCCCTCACCCCCCAATCCTGATGTGCATGGTCCCCTCACCCCTTATCCTGATATGCATGGTCCCTTCACCGCTATTAAACTGCACAACATACCCCCAAAAAAGCAAACATTTATATTCACCTTTCTTCCCTGTGCTCCAGCGCTGTTCCGTTCTGCTGGATGCCGGGGAGGAGAGTGGTGCCGGAGTACACGCATGCCCATACTGCGCGGTCCGGCGCCATATTGCTGAAGACACACTGTAAATGTGTCTTCAGCAAAATAATAGAATCATAGAATCATAGAATAGTAGAGTTGGAAGGGACCTCCTGGTCTGGTCCAACCCCCTGCACAAAGCAGGCTCAAAATGGCGCCGGATAGCGCTATGCGCATGCGCGATTCCGACGCGCACTCCTGGTCTCCTGCCCCAGAAGAAGAGAAGCGCCGCGGCAACGCTCCTCCCGGTCAGGTAAGTATGTGAGTATGGCGCCGGAAATCGCGGTATGCATCCAGTACGCATACCGCGATCTCCGGCGCCATACAGAGTACTCACCGCTGGATGCCTCACTCTGTCTGGAGCCAGACTGCGCAGGCGTGTCGCACTTGCGCAGTCTATAATGGCTTCGGACAGAGGGACGCTTACAGCGTTATATTATAGATGCCTAGTAAATAGGTATGCATACATAAGTAAGGAATACATGTATCCAAAATAATACAAAACAAGTGTAATGTATGGTGTACAGTTCATATAGCGTCTTGTGCTTGGGTGCGAGGAAAACACATGAGACACAGGTTTGATATAGAAGGACTTGTATTACTTCATACAACTGGCAAAAATAGTCACACAGTTTGCAGGTACAGAAGCAGGAGACACAGCAGGCCAGAGTAACTTAAGCTCAGCAATAACTCTCCACAACAGGTTCAGGATCTCTTCTCTGTTACCGTAATTCCATGCAAACGTGGATTTATCAAATAGCAGGTTTCCAGAGTCATCAAGTGTTCCAAAGTTCCTCAGTAGGAAATAGCTGGAGTACAAAGTCCAAGGTTTTCCAGGAGTCAGGTCACAGGCTCACTGCAGGCTTGATTCTGAAGCACTGATTGCTCAGCTGAGGCTGCTTAAGAAGCAAGAGGGAGAGAATCAGGGCGGGAACATGAAAGCTGGAAACTCCATATTGACTGAGGGCAAGATAGCTGCAGCAAGACAGAAAGCAAAATGGCTGACGGAAAAACTGAGTTTCAAGAAACATGTACAAAGAACCTTACATTACTCCCCCTTAGGGACAACCTCCGGATGACCTTAGACCAGGCTTGTCTGGGTACCTCTGATGAAACTGGCGGAGCAAGCGAGGAGCAATAACGTTATTGACTGGTTCCCATGAGTTGTCCTCCACTGGGTAGCCCTGCCATTTAATCAAATATTGTAACTGATTTCTGTACAACTTGGAATCTAGAATCCTTTCCACCACAAATTCTTCCTGACCATCGACTAGCACTGGGTCAGGGCAAGGAGAAGAACGTCCAGGAAACGTATTGGGTGTTGCAGCCTTTAGTAGGGATACATGAAAGACAGGGTGGATTCTCATAGTTCTGGGCAGTTGAAGACGACAAGCAACGGCACTTATAATTTTACTGATTTTATAGGGTCCAATGTACTTATGTCCCAACTTAGACGATGGAATCCTTAACTTAAGATTTCTGGTTGACAGCCAGACCAAGTCTCCTACCTTGAAAGCTGGTGCAGGTTTACGAAATTTATCTGCTGCTTTCTTGTACCTTTCCTGAGCCAATTCCAGATTTTCCTTTAGAAGATCCATATTCTTTTGTAAAGACGTGATTCTTTCAGCCACTGCTGGCAAGGGCGTTTCTATGGGAAATCGAGGAAGAATGTTAGGATGATAACCTAAATTGGAGTAAAAACGAGACTGCTTAGTGGAGGCGCTCTGAGAGTTGTTATAAGAGAACTCAGCCAGTGGAAGTAGATCCACCCAATCATCCTGTAGGTGGCAGATAAAGCAGCGGAGATACTGCTCCAGGGTCTGATTGGTTCGTTCTGTCTGTCCATTAGTCTGGGGATGAAAAGCAGAAGAAAGGTTTACTTTAATGTCCAATGCGGCACAGAAATTTTGCCAAAACCTTGAAGTGAATTGCACCCCTCGATCCGAAATAACCTCATCCGGTACTCCATGTAAGCGAAACACATTCTTAATCATCAAATCTGATGTCTGTTTTGCAGTGGGTAAGCCGACACATGGGATAAAATGAGCTGCCTTTGTTAAACGATCAACCACCACTAGAATGGTGTTCTTCCCTTGAGAGGTTGGTAACTCCACAATGAAGTCCATAGAAATGGATCCCCACGGGCGGGACGGGGTGGGAAGGGGTTGCAACAGACCAGTTGGTGAGGAGCGAGGTGTTTTGCATCTTGCACAGACTTCACATGAAGTGACATAGTTTAAAACATCTTTCCTGTAAGTGGGCCACCAAAAGAAACGAGAAAGAAATTCCTGTGTCTTTAGAATTCCTCTATGCCCAGCTATCTTGGAATCGTGGATGAGTTGCAATACTCTCAATCTGACTGTTTCAGGTATATACAGACGTTGTCCCTGAATCCACACACCATTCTTAAAGACAAGACTTACGTCCCTTGGGGGTTGTGCCAACAAGGAATCCGCATGGTATGCTTCCTTGATGTCCTTAAGTAGGTCTTGATTATGAATCACTCCCAGGAATCTAGAGTCAGGAAGAATAGTCTTAGGAGGAGTAAGTGAACGGGTCTCTGCTGAATGAATCCTAGAGAGTGCATCAGCCTTTCCATTGCGCGATCCTGGTCTATAAGAAATGATAAAATTAAATTGGTTTAAGAAAAGATTCCAGCGAGCCTGGTGAGGATTCAGGCACTTAGCCGACCTGATAAATTCAAAGTTACGATGGTCTGTCAGGACGACTATTTGCTGTGTAGCTCCCTGAAGAAGGTGTCTCCATTCTTTGAAGGCGGCAATAATGGCCAACAACTCTCTATTGCCCACATCGTAGTTCCTCTCAGCCGAAGACAACTGCTGGGAAAAGAAGGCACAGGGATGCAAGACATTCTTCTCACCTGTTCTCTGAGAGAGTATAGCTCCAACGGCACAGTCTGAAGCATCCACCTCTATTATGAAGACAAGTTCGGGGTTGGGATGTACTAAGATAGGTGCGGTGGTAAATTTATCCTTTAGACGGGAAAATGCTTCCTGGGCTTGGGGGGTCCAGGAGAACCTAGACTCTTTCCGGGTAAGTTGGGTGATAGGTGACACTACCTCAGAGAAATTCCTAATGAAACGTCTATAGAAGTTGGCAAACCCGATGAAGCGCTGCACCTCCTTCACATTTCTAGGAATTGGCCAATCCTTGATGGCTTGGGTCTTGCTTCCATCCATACTAATTCCTTGTGTAGACAGTACATACCCCAGAAATTGAATTTCGGTCCTATGGAATTCACACTTTTCAAGTTTGATGTAAAGATAGTTTTGTCTTAGACGTTCTAAGACCATTCTCACATGTCCATGATGTTCCTCTGTGGAGTTAGAAAAAATTAGAATATCATCCAAATAAATCACCACGAATGTATCTAGGAGATCCCTGAAGATGTCATTCACAAGTGTTGGAAAGTGGCTGGGCGGTACTCAGACCAAAAGGCATAACTAGATATTCAAAGTGTCCATAGCGTGACCTGAATGCAGTCTTCCATTCATCCCCAGGTCTAATACGGACCAAGTTATAGGCCCCACGGAGATCCAGTTTAGAGAAAATTTTGGCATGCCGCACTCTCTCCAATAACTGAGGGATTAAAGGCAATGGATATCGGTTTCTAATAGTAACCTTATTGAGTTCCCTATAGTCTACGCAGGGTCTCAGAGATCCATCTTTCTTCTTCACAAAGAAGATGGGTGCACCTGCAGGAGATGAAGAGGGGCGTATGAAGCCCTTGGCTAGATTTTCGTCTATGTAATCCTTTAAAGCCTTTAGCTCGGGCCCCGCCAGGGGGTAGATCTTACCAAAAGGTATCTCTGCTCCAGGCAATAATTCAATTGGACAATCATATGGACGGTGAGGGGAAGCTGGTCAGCGTTCTTCTTGTCACATAAATCCACATAGTCCTGGTATACAGCTGGTAGTTCAGGGACTGACATGGTTCCTTTAGGAACAGAGCAAGCTGAAACTTCTGGACTCATCTGTTTCTCTGGAAAGTGTAATTCCTTGGTCTCCCAGTTAATGGTAGGGTTCTGAGCCTGCAGCCATGGTAGCCCTAGAATAATGGGAAAGTGGGGAGAAGAGATAAGCATAAAGGACAGTTTCTCTTGATGATCTTTACCCATAAGGACCCTCAAAGGCTCCGTTTCCTGATCCACTGGTCCAGAGGTCAGCAGGGAGCCATCCACAGTCTCCATCTGTACTGGAGTAGCCTTCTTCACTGAACGTATCCCCTGTTTCAGAGCAAAGGAGATATCCATAAAATTTCCACTTGCCCCTGAGTCGATCATAGCAGAGCTAGACACCCAGACTGAGTCAACCCAGAGTTTGATGGAAAGGAAGCAATGAGAATTGTTTTTCTTACAACTCAGCTGGGACACCGCTGAGGAAACTTGAAAAATTGCAGCGTTTACACAGTCATCGTCCTCAGAAGTGACGGAGTTTAAGTCCGAGAAATCAATATCTGTTGCTGCAGATCTCTCTGGAGCCTGAGGCTCGGACCTGACAGATCTCCTCTCGCAACACTCACAGTGAATGACTGCTGCAGTAGTCTTACGAGAACGGCTGGGGCAGTTTATAATGAAGTGCCCTGACTTACCACAGTAGAA
The DNA here is from genome assembly GCA_033576555.1 of Oophaga sylvatica. NCBI lineage: Eukaryota > Metazoa > Chordata > Amphibia > Anura > Dendrobatidae > Oophaga > Oophaga sylvatica. The sequence continues at coordinate 378,020,593 of JARQOD010000005.1, forward strand.
ACATAGATTTTCCTTTAAACGATGTTCTTTGCGTGCATCACTAACCCGTCTTTGTAAAGAGTCCACCTGCATGGGTTCAGTCAGGTTCCCGTGTGATCCTACTCAAAGGTTCCTTAGCTGGGGAGGAAGGTAGGAAAAGGTTAGTGCGATTGCTTTCGAACCATCTCTCTTGCCTGCGTTCAGTCAGACGAGCATCAATACGGATGCAGTAGTTAATAAAGTCACCTAACGCAGTGGGAGGGTCGGCACGAGCAAGTTCATCCTTAATCAGTGGAGACAACCCTTTTCGAAAAATAGATTTTTTGGCGGAACTGTCCCAAGTGGTATCGAGGGCCCATCTCCTGAAATCCAAGGCATATTCGGCTACTGAGCGCTTACCTTGGCGCAAAGTTAACATGGCTGCTTCAGCTGTTGCACCTCGATTGGGGTCATCAAACACCTGCCCCATGGCTGAAATGAAAGCATCAAGATGATCCAAACATTCATCCTCAGTCTCAATCAGAGGGTTTGCCCACATCAAAGCCTTGTTGGTAAGCAACATGATTATAGTAAGCACTTTAGATCGTTCAGTGGGAAATTGTGAAGCATGTGCAGAAAAAAAAAGATTGCATTGGTTAATAAATCCCCTGAATTTCTCACGTTCACCGCCAAAATGAAAAGGGGGTAACTTGGGAATCCCAGAACTCGGGGTTATGGCAGGAGCCTGGACTCGTTCCTCTAGAACCTCAATCCTGGCTCGTAAATCCTGGGTAGTTTGTCCAAACACTTGCAAATTGTGATTAGTGAGGTCCTGTAGGTTTGCAAAACTGGTCTTTATAGTCTGTATATCTGCAAGGATTGTATCAGTCACTCCGCAAAGCTCCTTTATGCGAGCCTCCATCTTCCAGATCTTTTAAGACAGGAGTACTGGAAGGAGAAGAGAAAAAAAAAAAAAAAACAATAGTGTTTACCTGTGGTAACACTGCAGAGTAAAATTAAGGGAATTGCTCACCTGGAATGGTTGTGAGAAGTCACAACCACTGTCATCACAGAAAGTATAACCGGACATCTGATATCCACAGTCACAGCAGACACAGCCTTCCCAGACCCAGCAGACACTAACGTTTGGCTTCAGAATCTTGTAATGTATGGTGTACAGTTCATATAGCGTCTTGTGCTTGGGTGCGAGGAAAACACATGAGACACAGGTTTGATATAGAAGGACTTGTATTGTTTTGTATGTTCTCCCCGTGTTTGCGTGGGTTTCCTCCGGGTACTCCGGTTTCCTCCCACACTCCAAAAACATACTGATAGGGAATCTAGATTGTGAGCCCCATCGGGGACAGCGACGATAATGGTGCAAACTGTAAAGCGCTGCGGAATATGTTAGCGCTATATAAAAATAAAGATTATTATTATTATTTATTATTACTTCATACAAGTGGCAAAAATAGTCACACAGTTTGCAGGTACAGAAGCAGGAGACACAGCAGGCCAGAGTAACTTAAGCTCAGCAATAACTCTCCACAACAGGTTCAGGATCTCTTCTCTGTTACCGTAATTCCATGCAAACGTGGATTTATCAAATAGCAGGTTTCCAGAGTCCACAAGTGTTCCAAAGTTCCTCAGTAGGAAATAGCTGGAGTACAAAGTCCAAGGTTTTCCAGGAGTCAGGTCACAGGCTCACTGCAGGCTTGATTCTGAAGCACTGATTGCTCAGCTGAGGCTGCTTAAGAAGCAAGAGGGAGAGAATCAGGGCGGGAACATGAAAGCTGGAAACTCCATATTGACTGAGGGCAAGATAGCTGCAGCAAGACAGAAAGCAAAATGGCTGACGGAAAAACTGAGTTTCAAGAAACATGTACAAAGAACCTTACAACAAGCAGTATACAGGTCCTTCTCAAAAAATTAGCATATAGTGCAAAATTTCATTATTTTCCATAATGTAATGATTACAATTAAACTTTCATATATTTTAGATTCATTACACACCAACTGAAATTTGTCAGGTCTTTTATTGTTTTAATACTGATGATTTTGGCATACAACTCCTGATAACCCAAAAAAACTGTCTCAAAACATTAGCATATCAAGAAAAGGTTCTCTAAACGACCTATTACCCTAATCTTCTGAATCAACTAATTAACTCTAAACACATGCAAAAGATTCCTGAGGCTTTTAAAAACTCCCTGCCTGGTTCATTACTCAAAACCCCCATCATGGGTAAGACTAGCGACCTTACTGATGTCAAGAAGGCCATCATTGACACCCTCAAGCAAGAGGGTAAGACCCAGAAAGAAATTTATCAAACAAATAGGCTGTTCCCAGAGTGCTGTATCAAGGCACCTCAATGGGAAGTCTGTTGGAAGGAAACAATGTGGCAGAAAACGCTGTACAACGAGAAGAGGTGACCGGACCCTGAGGAAGATTGTGGAGAAGGACCGATTCCAGACCTTGGGGGACCTGAGGAAGCAGTGGACTGGTGTAGAAACATCCAGAGCCACCGTGCACAGGCGTGTGCAGGAAATGGGCTACAGGTGCCGCATTCCCCAGGTAAAGCCACTTTTGAACCATAAACAGCGGCAGAAGCGCCTGACCTGGGCTACAGAGAAGCAGCACTGGACTGTTGCTAAGTGGTCCCAAGTACTTTTTCTGATGAAAGCAAATTTTGCATGTCATTCGGAAATCGAGGTGCCAGAGTCTGGAGGAAGACTGGGGAGAAGGAAATGCCAAAATGCCTGAAGTCCAGTGTCAAGTACCCACAGTCAGTGATGGTGTGGGGTGCCATGTCAGCTGCTGTGTTGGTCCACTGTGTTTCATCAAGGGCAGGGTCAATGCAGCTAGCTATCAGGAGATTTTGGAGCACTTCATGCTTCCATCGGCTGAAATGCTTTATGGAGATGAAGATTTCATTTTTCAGCACGACCTGGCACCTGCTCACAGTGCCAAAACCACTGGTAAATGGTTTACTGACCATGGTATTACTGTGCTCAATTGGCCTGCCAACTCTCCTGACCTGAACCCCATAGAGAATCTGTGGGATATTGTGAAGAGAAAGTTGAGAGACGCAAGACCCAACACTCTGGATGAGTTTAAGGCCGCTATCGAAGCATCCTGGGCCTCCATAACACCTCAGCAGTGTCACAGGCTGATTGCCTCCATGCCACGCCGCATTGAAGCAGTCATTTCTGCAAAGGATTCCCGACCAAGTATTGAGTGCATAACTGAACTTTATTATTTGATGGTTTTTTTGTTTGTTTTAAAAAACATTTATTTTATTGGACGGTTGAAATATTTAATTTTTTGAGACAGGTTTTTTGGGTTATCATGAGTTGTATGCCAAAATCATGAGTATTAAAACAATAAAAGACCTGACAAATTTCAGTTGGTGTGTAATGAATCTAAAATATATGAAAGTTTAATTGTAATCATTACATTATGGAAAATAATGAAATTTAGCACTATATGCTAATTTTTTGAGAAGGACCTGTATATTACTAATAAAGACCGAGAATCTAAAACTGCAGTAATCGTGAAAGGGTCAAACCTGTAATATGTTCTTGAAGGATCAATAAAGATAATAGTGTAAAAGAAAGTTTCACCCCAATGCATGTTTTTACGCAGGTTTCCTCGGGGTTTTATTGGCAGTGTACCCTAATGGGGCTTTTATACTGTTCCAGTCAGATGGTGTAAAGGCACACCATAACCGGTACATGTGCAGTTACATCCACACCAGAGAGAACTGTGTGCCACCATTGGCAGTCCTGGTGTGCCGCCCCATGTGGATGCTGATCAAAACACACAGAGCAGAAACACACCATGCTAGCCCACAGGCGGGCGCCATTTTGTTGGAGTCAATGGGGGGGTGCCATACTTAAGGAGGATGTGAAGAAATGTAAAACAAAGTGGCAATGTAAGAAGTGCAATGTACATAATTTATGATGGTTTCTCATAGTGAAATGGTGCATAGCCATAGGCTTAAATATAAATATCAGCAACCATAAATATATAAGGACGTCATAAAAAAGCATTAATTAAATAGGTGAAAATAAAAGGTAATTAATAATGAAATAAAATAGTAAAAAAAAACATTATAATAATAATGCAATAGAGTCTTTAATAAGTAGTAAAAAGGGGATGGGAGAAAAGGGGAGGAGGAGGAAAAAACGGAGGGGAATGATGCAGGGAAACTACACAAAAAATGTGTATAAAACCATTGCATGAGAAAAACTATTTACAGATACAAGAAAGTTTGGGGAGATTTTCCAGCAGCGTCTACTCAGCATGGCACTCACGATGAAATGGGTTGTGGAGAATTGGCTGCAGTGGATCTTTCAAGGGAAAAAAACATTAAAAATTCTAAAATCAAAGACACACAATTAAAATCAAAGAATAGTTAGAAAACAGGTTAAATTACCGTAAATATATTGAGCAAAGCTAATTTTTTTTACTTTTGAGTTAGTGGGAAGTCAGTGTACCTAAAGCAGGGGTGGGGAATCTTTTTTTCTTGCCAAGGGCCCATTTGGATATTTATACCATTCTTCGAGGGCTGTACAAACTCTGCCCACAAAGTGCATCCTGACTCTGGCACTGGTCTCAAGGCGTAATCTTTCATTGCATGCCCTTCAGTGTTCAGAGCAAGAAGAAAGTAATGAGCTGGTGGCAATCAAAATACAGCTCCCTGCCAAGCACTGCTGTCCCTGAGAATCTACCCGGGGGTCCGGGTAAAAAGTCATCGAGGGCCGTAAATGGCCCTGGGCCTGAGGTTCCCCACTCCTGACCTAAAGTAACAATGCAACGGTACTCAAGTTGCGCCAAAAGGTGCTTCATGTCACTCCTCTGATGCCGCAGCTCAACTTATTAATACCTCTCACACTTGTGGGATCACATCCATGACACAACTTAACCCCTTAGTGACAGAGCCAATTTGCTACTTAATGACCAAGCCAATTTTTACAATTCTGACCACTATCACTTCATAGGTAATAACTCTGGAACGCTTTAACGGATCCCTCTGATTCTGAGAACGTTTTTTTGTGACATATTGTACTTCATTAATATTCATTAATGGTAAAAAAAAATTTGATATGAATTGCATTTATTTATTAAAAAAAATGGAAATATGGCTAAAATTTTGAAAATTTTGGCAATTTTGAAAATTACATTTTTAATGCCCTACCTTAAATAAAGTGGTATGCCACACAAAATCTATATATTAAAATTGAATGTGTGTGTGTGTGTTTGTGTATCACCAACCAATCCCGACGCATCTTTCATTTCACCAAGCTGTTTAAAAAGAAGCTGAGCTGTGATTGGTTGCTATGAGGAATAATTTTCTCACTCCACGACAACACCTCAGCAGACGGTGACTGGGTGGGAGAATCTAGCATCCCCGGGAACATAAGCTCCCAACCATTGTCTGCCCCCCAAAAAGGAGCAGAGAGCGCATCACGGAAATGAATGACCCCCGGCTCTCTTAAAGGGATCCATGGTATAGAAGTGAGGGCAAATCCACTCTGCGCTCTGATTCTGACCCCAGGCTGACGGGATGATGTGGGATATTAGGGGTAGTTGTTCGGTGACTATGGCTGACGGGATGATGTGGGATATTAGGGGTAGTAGTCCGGTGACTATGGCTGACGGGATGATGTGGGATATTAGGGGTAGTTGTCCGGTGGCTCTGGATGACGGGATGATGTGGGATATTAGGGGTAGTATGTCCGGTGGCTCTGGCTGACGGGTTGGTGTGGGATATTAAGGGTAGTAGTCCGGTGGCTCTGGCTGATGGGATGATGTGGGGTATTAGGGGTAGTAGTCCGGTGACTCTGGCTGACGGGATGATGTGGGATATAGTGGTCTGGTGGCTCTGGCGACGGGATGATGTAGGATATTAGGGTAGTAGCTGGCGGCTGTGACGGATGATGTGGGATATTAGTAGTCCGGTGCTTTGACGGAATGATGTGGGATATTAGGGGTAGCAGTCTGGCTGCTGTGATGGGATGATGTGGGATATTAGGGGTAGTTGTCCGGTGGCTATAGCTGATGGGATGATGTGGGATATTAGGGGTAGTAGTCTGGTGGCTTGACGGGATGTGAGAGATATTAGTAGTCCGGTGGCTCTGGCTAACAGGACGATGTGGGATATTAGGGGTAGTAGTCAGGTAGCTTGGCTGACGGGATTGTGTGGGATATTATAGTGAGTGTGGCTATGGCGGAGTGAGCGGGGCTATACACTCAGATTTATATATATATATATAAATGATATATAATATATATATAATTATTATAATTTTGTTATAACTAACCGTAGTAGTTGCTATGCCCGGGGAGCGCCGGCTCTTCAGCTAGAACTTTTAAAAAATAACATTTCCCACATGTGTATTTTAATCAGCACAAATTTTGGAAAAACAATTTTTTTTTTTAGGAAGTTATAAGGTTAAAAATTGCCATGATTTTTCATTTTCAAAAAAATTTTAAAACAAAACCATTTTTTTGGGGACCACTCACATTTGAAGCCTTTTGGGGGTTACATGACAGAAAATCCCCCCAAAATGAAAACCTTCTAAAAACTGCACCCCCAAGGGGACTAAAACCACTTCGAAGTTTAAAAAACCCCTTTTCGTGTTTACGGGAAAACGAAGAAAAGAGAAGGAAAAAAAAACATTTAATTTTTTTAAAACCCCTTTTCTTCAAACCCCCTTTTTTTTAAAATTTTACAAGGAAAAGGGGGGAAAAAATGAACCAAAAAATTTGTGAAATTTCTCCTAAAAACACGATCCCCCCTTTGGGGGGGAAAACCCTGTTGGCTTAGGGCAGAGATGGGAAGGGGAAAAGGGCGCCTTTTTACTTTTTAAAACAAAAATTTTTCTGAAATTGAGATGGGACCCGGGGCGCATTTGCAGAGCCCTAAGTGCCCTAAACATGGAAACCCCCCAAATTTCTAACTCCAACCCCCCAACCCCCAACCCACCAAAAAACCCAATTTTACAAAACCTTAAACCCAAAACAAAAACCAAAAAATCCAACCCCCAACAAAAAACCCAACCCACCCCCAAACCCCAAACCCCCCGCCCCAACCCAAACCCAACTTTGCCCCAACCCTAACCCAAATTTGCCCAACCCTTTGGGCCCCAACTTCTTTAGGCCAACTCACTTTAGGCAAACCCCTAAGGCCAAATTAAAACCCAAAGGGGGAAAAGGAAAAAAAAAAAATTTTTTTTATTATATTATTTTTCCCAACAAAGGGGGTCATAAAGGGGGGTTTTTAATTTACTATTTTTTTTTTTTATCACGTGATAGGGCCTATCACATGATCAAAAATCAACAAAAAAAACCCCCAAATTGTTCCCGGGTTTTGGCAGATCTCGGGGGCCCCGCACTGACAGCGCCGTTTTTTTTTTCCCGGAGAAGACGTTTTGGGGCCCGGGGGACTTCGGCCGGGGATGCGGGGGTACCAGAGGTACCGGGGGAGGATCGGGGACCCTATTTCTTCTCCTCTGATGTGCGAAAAAATCAGAGGAAAAAAAAATTAAAGGAAAAACGGGGCTTTTTTTTCCCTTCCCGGGGAAAATCATTAAAACGACGTCGACCCCGGGGTCGAAAAAAAAAACCCAAATCATTTTCCCCTGGGGGCTCGTCTACCCCCGGGTAGCCAGGCCCCCCCCAAAAATTTCCCAAGCGGGGGGGGGGGCTAAACCCCTTTAAAACCTCACGCCCTTAAAAAACGGTGCTGGGTTTTTAAATGTGCTTTAAATGCCCCCTTAAAAGGGACGGCGGATGGAAGGGGTTAAAAAAGTTTGGGTATTTTGGGGAAATCACAATTTTTCGGGGCTGCAGGTCTCTGACAATTCCCCTTGTACAAAAAAGATCCCCTCCTTACTAATCTTGAGTTGTGTCACCGCAATGAAAGGGCCCAAAAACCCCCTAAAAAATTAACCCACTTGAACCCCCCCAAAGGGAAGGGGGGTAAAAGCGGGAAAAAAACCCCAAAATTTTGGGGCATCTAATAGATCATTTTTTTTTTGGGTGGATGGGGCCTGCATTTTTAATCTGGAGGCTTGGCCCCTTACCGTCTAAGAAATTACCCCCGCCCCCTGCTTTTTTGGCGGTTTGAAGGTCTCCACGGGGGGTGAAATTTTAAAGCTCATAAATTTACAAAAAGGATCAAATTTTGCCCAATGGATCCATTAGGTCCTTATGTCCTTGGGGGGGTAAAAAAAAGTTGGAGTAACGGGGGTCTTGTAAAATTAACCCTCAAAAGACTTTTAGGGTAATCCCTGTTTTAAGAGCCCCTTTTGAAAACCCCGGGAAATTCCCCCTTAAAAAAAAAAAAATTTAATTATGTTTTTTGAATACCCCTTTTTCCCTTAAATTCCCCAAAAAGACATTCATTTTTTCTCCATACCCCGATTTCCCTACCAAAATAAAAGCCACCTTTTTTTTAGGGGCTTTTGGGGAAAAACCCGGGTTTTGCCAATCTTTTTAAAAGGCAGGACTTTTCCTAGACGGGGGCCGCCTGCCCCCCATTTTTTATTTCTCATAAAAAATCTCGATGGTTTTATTTTTTTTTGAACAAATGGATCGCTGTCTAAAAAAGGACATGAGGGGCCCCTTTTAAACCAACACCCCCCTTTCGGGGGCCCCCCTACATATTAGACATGGGGGAAAAACCCCCAAATATTTGGGGGGTTTGGCCAAATTTTTTAAAAAATCAGTAAATTTTGGGGGGGGAAAGAGCCCCCTTTATTTCAGAACATCCTTAAGTTGGTACAGCAAAAAAAAAAATTTAGTGATTTGGGGACTACAAGCCCCCTATTGCTAAAGAAGACATCTTTTACTTTTCTTGAAAAAAATTTTAATAGACCATTTTTTGGGGGGATGAAAAAATGAGATATTATCTCCGAAGGAAAAAAAAAGGGGGGCCCTTTTTAAAACCCTCCTAATTTTAAAAAAAGGGACAACTTGAAGAACTTAAAAAGTTGGTCTGTAAAAATTTTCCTCCCCACAAGCCAGTTTAAAAAAAAAGGGTTTTGTAGTCTTTGTCGGGTTTTTGGGGGATTCAAATGTGTAAACCAAATTATAAAAAAACCTACATTTAAGGGGGGAAGGGGAAAAATACATTGGCTTAATGGTCCCCGGCATGAACCCCATAGAAAAATTATTATGCAAATTATTACAGATTACTAAAAAATTTCACCCCAGTCATTTCTGAAAGTCCCCAAAAAACCCCATTATATGTTAATAAAACCCCCCCCCCGAAAAGGGGGGGGGTCCTTTTTTTTCCAATATTGATAAAAATTTTTTTGTTTGCCCTTTAATGTTTTTTTTCCCTTTTTTGGGGGGGGTACTATTCTGTTTTTTTAGGTGAATACCCCTTTTTTTGCGCATTTTTTTTGGGGCATATGCTTTTCTGATGCCCTATTATGTATAGGTTTGAATTAATGCCTTTGGGATTTTTTTTTTTTGGGGGTTGGGGGTTTCCCCCAATTACTTATGGTTCTCTCGGGGGTTCCTGCTGTAAAAATTAAAAATTACTCCCAGTGGTGTTTTTCCTAAATATTTTAAAATGTATTTAATGTGTACTTGAGCCCCCCCTCCAGAGCAATGGGAACTGGGGATCTGGAAAAAGACTAAAATGGGGGATGTCACAAAAAGCACAGCTCAGCCCCTTTTGGGTCGGGGTCCCCTTTTTTTAAAAAGGGGAAAAAATTTTTTCAGGTGAATTAAAAATTTTTTTGGAAGGGGGGTTCGTAAAAGCCCCCCCGGGGTTTTCCCGGTCAGGGGGGACCAGCGCTGCTATGCAGTCCCCCCTAAAGGGGTTTAAATTTTTGGGGCAGCAAAAAAGTTGGGCCTTCCACGGGAAAAAGGGTAAATCCCCCGGGGGGAATAGATGTCGGGGGGGCAGGACAGACGGGGCCCCCGGGGGGGGAGGAGTAAAAAGGGGGCCCCCACACATAAGTCCTTTGGTACCTTTTTGAAGATTTTGGGGAGGCCCCCCCGGGGGCACTTGGGGGGAAGGGTGCACACCCCCAAAAACCCTCCACTGAAATAGGTGTGTGGCCTCCCGTTTCTCTGCCTTTTTGTATGAGTCTTTACCTGCTTGTAGCTAGGCCTAACGGGGTTTTGTTTTGCACCGGGGTGCCCTTGTGGTTGGCCCCTTTTCTCTTAAAGTAAAACAGTCCCTGTTTTCAGGGGGCCTTTTCCCCCGGGCCTGTCCCCCGGGGCCCCGGGTTTCGAAAAAACCCCCTGTGGTACTCCTGGGACTGTGCCCCCCCAGGAACTCCGGGTTTTTCCCCCCTAATGGGTCGGGGAGATCCCTTTAGGCTCGGGCCCCCCGGGTCCGGAAAAAACTTGCTAAAGGGGGATGGGGGCCCCCTCTGTCTCTTAAAATTTTTCCCCTCGCCCCCCTTTGGCCAAAACCCGGGCCCTCACACGATCACACACGGGGATTAGGGGGGTGCCTCTTAAAACCCCTCTCTAAGCGGGGGCCCCCGCTTTTCCCCTGAGTTTTACTCCTAGATCAGCCCTGACTAGGCTGGAGTTTTTTTTCCCCCTCTTTCCCCAGACTCCATTTTTCCCCCTTTAAAATGAAAGCTCGCAGCCTCTCAATCTAAACTTGCATTTCCCCCCTTATTTTCGGGGTGATTTGGGGCCCCTCTGAGGTGACTGGCTGACTGCCCGGGGTTGGGTTTTTTTCCTGTTTTTTCACTTCTTTTATAGTCAAAAAAAGCCCCCCGGGGGGGCCCTTTGGGGGTAAAAAAACGGTGGGGAATGTTGGGATAAGACCTTAGTGGTATATTCTTTTGTTCCCCTTCTGGAAATTTTTGGGTCCAGTCGCAGCTGGGCTCCAAAATTTCCCCCCCAGAACTCCGCACTCTGGGGGGGGAAATACAAAAACAGAGAAAAATAAAAAATTTTTTAACTTAAAAAATTTCCCCCTTTTTGGGGGGGTGAGGTCTTAAAAAAATTGCCCCCAAAAGGGGTTGGAATAGCTTATACTTTTTTTTAAAAAAAAAGAGGAAATGAGCAACCATTTTAAAAAAAAACCCCCCTCTTTTGGAAAAAAGGGGCTCAAAAAGGGTAGAGAAAACCCCAAAAAAAAAAAAAGTTCTTCCACTTAATTTTTAAATTTTTTTGGAAAACCGATTAATAAAAAACTGTATAAAAAAGCTATTATAAGAAACCCCAAAAAAATACATTTATGTACAGTAAAATCTGGGGAAAAATTAAAATTTCTTTTTCCAAGGGTTAAAAAAAATTTTTTAAAACCCCCAAAGGGGTGTGTCCTTTTGGCTACGTTCTAAAATTTTGCGTGGTGCAGTGCCCCGGGGAGGTAGCATTTTCCCTGTTTTTTCTGCTGAAAGTAAATTTTTAGAATTCCCTTTTTTAAACCCCCCTCAAAAAGGACGGGGGTACACTGTGACCCCGGGTAAACCCCGGGTCGACTTCTGCGGGGAAAACCTTCTTCCTGAGATTCAGCTTTTTGGGGGTTTTCCCCCTTTTTTGGGGGGGCTGCTTTTTGGGGGGGTTTTTCTGGAGCAGGTTTTTTTTGGGGAATGATTTAAATTTTCAAAAACCCGGGGGGAAAAAGGATGTAAAAGGGTTTTCCCCTTTTGGTTGAAAGAATTGAAGCACAGGAATGAAAAACGGCTTCCCCCAATGTGGGGGGCCAAAAACCGCGGGGGAAAATCCCCCAAACTGTATTTTTTGGGGCTGATTCATCACGCTCTTCCTGATTAAAACAACAGGACTTCCCCTGAAGCTTTAAGGGAAACCCCGGACACAACTTTGGGTTTTATCTTTGGGTACGGGGGTTTTGTTTTTTTCCTCCATCTTTGATAATTATACATGTTTTTTTGTTGTAAAATTTTAATTTTCCCGGGGGGGGGGGAAAAATTTGGGCTTTTCTTTCCCTTTTATCATAAAGTTTGTGTATTTCCTCTTTCTTTTCAGCACGACTTCACCAGGTGAGAAAGGTTCGCGGGGAAAAAATTTTTTTTTTGTAGTGATCTTCTTTTTCCCCCCCCCTTTTACTTGTTGAGACTACCCTTCAACGGGGGCCCCTGTTTTTTTTCTGTATTTTTCCCCTGTCTGTTTTTTCCCCCCCGTCTTCAGTAGTCACACTGTTTGGGGGGTTTTTTAAAAACCCCAAAAGCCCAGATCAATGGGCAGCTTTCCTGGTCTGGCCCCGATGAGAAAAGGGGGGGGGAAAAATTTTGGTGGAATCACAGGTATGTGTTTGACAGATCTACCAGGGGGGGTATTTTTTGGGCCCCAAACTGATTTCTCCCCAAAAAGTGTCCCAGTCTTCAGCGGGAAAAATTGGAAAAAAGGGGTAATTCATTTTTACAGCCCCCTTTGGGGTTTGGGGGGGTACGGTGGGTTTCTTATTTTTTTTCCATCCATACAATGACGAACTCTTTAAAAAATTTTTGGGCCCTCGAAGGCTGGGCCTTTTGGTCAGTTAACCCCTGTTTCAGGTACCCATGGGTTGAAAAAATTTTATTTTTGGAACGTCTTGCGCGCTACCGTCACCCCCCTTTTTTTGGGGGGGGCGACCACCAGAATCGGGTTTTTAAGGTTGGACCCACCATTGGGGGGGCATAAAATTTATCCTGCCCGGGGGGGGTTGAAAAACTTGCCCACCCCGGGCCCCCAAAAAATTCTCCAAGGGAAGGGTCGTCTTGAGGGTTGCGGGGGGGGCCCTTTTTTGGACTGTTTTGTGCCCTTTTCTTTAAAGGCCACAGGGTCCATTTTTCCCCTGGCCCACCTCCCCAAAGGAGCTGGGGCATTCCCCCCCCCGTAGAAACGACACAAAAACAGGGTCTCCAGCTTCTTGGGGGCCAAAAAGTCCCCCCTTGATCGGGGGGGGCCCCTTCCAATACCCATCTGGATGCCCCCCCTTTTTGGGGCCCCCATCTAAAAAACCTTCTCGGGGTTCTTGGATTGCCGTCCCCCGGGCACGCTTCTCTCGGGGGGAAAAAACCCCCCCGGGGCTCCTTTCATTCCACTTTTTGTTTTTTTTTGGGGCGGGACGCACCTTCTCCAAGGGGAAAAACCTTCCTGATTTTATCCCCCCCAAAAATACGGCAAAAACTAAAGGGGGCTTTTCCTGAGTCCCTTCCAGCTGTGGTGAGTTAAATTTTTTAAAACCCGTTTAAAACCACGCGGCCTCCTGCAGGCTTGTTGCTCGGGTTTTTTTCCTTTTTCCCCCGGGGGAAAGGCAGGTAGCTCAATCTCTTCCGATCATCCCCCGGGGGGTGTCCGATTCATGGGGCATCCTGGAAGGGCATCAGCTTGGCATTCTTGGGGGGCCCCCCCGGGGATTGTTGTAAAAGGGGTTTTTTTTACCCCCGAGCCATCCATCGTTTTTTTCCCTGGTCCCAGCTTAGCTTTTTCCCCGATGGGGTTAAAGGGGGGTTTTTACCCCTTTTTGGGGGGAGTGAACTTGCGGGGGGCCAAAAGGGAGTTTTAAAAAAACCCCCCCGTGAGGGCCCCCGACCAGGTTTGGGAAAAACCCCAAATTGAAGCTGCTGTATTCTCGGGGTTTTCCCTTTTGGGGGGGGGGCTTCCCTTGCATAGGCGTGATTTTCTCCAGGATTTTCCCCTTTTGACTGGGACAGCTCCCAACCCCTTTATTGCTGGAATCAGTACCCCGCGGGGAAATTTTGGGGTGTGTCAGGGTAGGCTAGGATCTCATCTCCTATCAGGTTTAAATTTAAATTTTCCCCTTAAAAAACCTCAGCCTTTTTTTTCCCCCCTTTTAAGGGGGAAAAAATTTTGCTCTTGAGGGACTGTCGCACCAGGAGGTTTTTCAGAGGCGCTGCTTTTTTGGGGGTAGTCCTTTTTAAAAACCCCCCGGTAGTATCCTGTCAGCCCCCGGGAAAAATGTCGTACCCCCTTTTAGTTTTTTCGGCCCCGGGGCCCCTTTTGGGGTGGCAGTGACCTTTTTGGGGGGCGGGGGTTTTTTTCCCCCCTGAGCTGAAAATTTTTGCCCCCGATACTGTCCCTTTTTTTTAGCAGTGGCACTTTGAAGGCTTCAGTTTCATCCCCCCCTTGGGGGGTGATCGAAAAAACCCCTCCCGGTGCTTCAGGTGGTCTTCCCTAGTCTTGGAGTACAAATTACGTCGTCCAGGTACAGCAACACAGTTTTCAAAGTTGAGATGTTCCCCCCCCCGGGGGCTCTCCATCACTCCTGAAAAGTTTTTTCCCCCGGGGACTGCTGGGGTCCCAAAAAACATTCTGTTTTTAAATCCCAGATTCCCATCGGGGGGGGGGGAAAAACCGGGGGTTTTTCCCCATCCTCCCAGCCCCACTAAAATTGCCCCGTACCCACTAGTGAGGTCCCCAAGGGGGGGAAAAAAAAAATTTGCCGTCTTTAATGCAGCTAAGGATTCCTCAATGCGGGTAAAGGGGTTTAAGCATTTTATGGTAATGCGAAAATTTTTTTTTCTGTAATCCCCCCAAAAAACATTCTCATGGGGTTTTCCCCTTTTTTTCCCAAAAAAAGGGCTGGGGCTGCCCAGGGGGGACAACTATCCCTTATCCCCCCCTGCTTTTCCCTTTTTAAACACGCAAACCCCTCCTTGGCTTTCTGATAGTGTGCTGGTGGTTTAGGCCTGTTTCCCCTTTTTTTAAAAAAGGGGGAAGATTTTTTTGTAGGGATGTGATGTTGGACCCCCCTTTAAAAATTTTCCCCAAAACGAGTGGGTGTTTGCTGAATACCCGGGGGATACTCCCGAAACTCGAAAAAACTCCTTGTTTTTGGTGGGCTGGAGTTTTGGGTCCGTCCCCCAAAAAAGGGGGGGTGTTGACCCCCAATCCTCCACCGTGGTGGTCGGGGGGGTTAACCTCCAATGGGGTTTTTGGGGAGGTTAAAGGGCTCCGTTTTGTGAATGAAGTTTTTTTAAACCCCAGCAAAAAAACTTTGCCCCAACAGTGGGATAACTTTGGGAAAAATTTTTTTTTTATTTTCCCCCCCCCGTTGAGAAGACGCACTGGCAAAACCCTTTTCCCTTTAAAAAACCCCCCCTAAACCCCTTTTGGGGGGGCAAGAGTTTAGGTCCGGGGGTCTGAACAATGGGGCTCTACATGCTTGGTAGTTCTTTTCCCTCCCAAAACCCCCTTTCTGCTCTACACCAAATAAAAAAATTTTACTTTTTTTTGGGGGGGCACAATGGGGTTTTTTGGGCTGGGTTTTTTCCCTACTTTAAAACCCAAAAACACCCCCCCCGGGGGGTTTCAAAAAGCGCTGGCACATCCGGGGGGGGTCTCCTTCCGGGTTTTTTCCTTTTTTTCCTTTGGGGTTTTGGGGGAAAACGGCGAGCTGTTGGAGTAAAAAAACAACCTCCTCCCCAAAAAATTACTAATAATGTTTAAATTTTTTAAAACCCAAAATTTTTCCCCCCTTTTCCCCATTAACCCCCCCTTTAAATACAAGAAGCCCCGTTTTTTTGCTCCCCTCTTCCCCACTTTTACGTCTTTCATTTTTAAACCCCCATTAAATCAAAAGGGGGGGCCCTTTTTTGGCGTATACTGCAAAATCAGGGGGTTTGGGGGGGTTTGGGGGGCCGTCACTGGGGGGTAAAAAATTTAAAAAACATCAGGTATGACGGTTTCCTGAGATCCAGTTTTCCCCAAGGGGGGGGGGAATTTTTATCCCCTCCAAAGATGGCCCCCAAAAATTTTTTCCCCCCCCAAAAACCCCCGGGGTTTCCCGTCTGAGCGGCCTTTTTGGGGTCAAAATTTCCCCCGGGGTTGGCCCCCGGGGGGGGAGGATTTGCTCTTTTAAAAAGGGGGCCCACCGGGGGTGGGGGGGCCTTCCCCTTTTGGCAGCGGTACGACGATCCCCTCGGCGAGGATGATGCTTGGTGGGGGGGCCCTCCCAAAAGGGGGGGGGGGTTTTCCTCCCCGGTGGGGCGACGTCCCCTCCCTTGGTTTATCCAAGGGACATCCCTGGGCCAGTCAGCTAGCAGGGGGTTTTTCCCCTTTTCCCCCCTCGACAGTTGCCCCCGGGACTCATTACAGGGGGGCCCGGTTTTTGGGTCAGGGGGGGCACTTCTGAGCACAAAAAGTCCAGGGGGAGTAGGGGGGGGCCCCTGCGTTTTGGGGCCCCAAACCCAGAGGGGGAAAAGGGGGGGCTGCTGCTTTTTGAGTGGGGTTCACTCGGGTGAACTGGGTTGCCATCTCGGGTGTTTCCAGGGGTCCCCCGTCCTTTTTTTTGCCCCCTTTCCCTTTAAGGGGGCAAAGGTAGCATAGGATGATCCCAAAAAGGAAAACCCCCGTGCCCGTCCTTCTTTCAGCCCCAACCTGATGGCAGGGCCCCCTCCCCCCCCCTTTCCTGGGGTGAAAGGGTTTCCCCTCCCCCCCCAAACCCTGATTTTGCTTTGGGTTCCCCTCACCCCCCAAATTTCCTGATGTGCAATGGCCCCCTCCCCCCCCTATCCTAAATAGGGGCAGGGTCCCCTCCCGGGCTATTAAACTGCCCACATCCCCCAAAAAAAAACAAACTTTTATACCCCAACCTTTCTTCCCCTTTTGCAAAAAAAGCGCTGCCCCGTTCTGCTTGATACCGGGGGAGGAGAGGGCCCCCGGTATGCGATCCCCAAACCCGCGCGGGGGGGGGGTTTCCGGGGGGCCCCAAATATTGCTAAAAAGACACATTTTAAAAGTGTCTTCAGCAAAAGGGGCGCCAGTTAGCCCTTTTGCGCTTTTGGCGATTCCAAACGCGCACTCCGGGTCTCCTCCCCCGGGGGGAAAAGAGAAGCCCCGCGGCAACGCCCCTCTCGGTCAGGAAGTATGTGAGTATGGCCCCGGAAATCGCGGTATGCCCCCGGGTAGCTTTACCGCGATCTCCGGCACCATACAGAGTTCTCACTGCTGGATCCCTAAAATTTGTCTTTGCGAGCGTGCAGGCGGGGTTCGCGCTTGCGCAGTCTAAAAAGGCTTCGGACAGGTGACGCTCTAGCTTTATATTATAGACCCTTTTTTTAAAACCCCATCTGCCCAGTTTGTCTCCCCGCCATTTTTTTTGTGTGTTTTTCCAAACTATCCCTTTTGGGCCCTAAATAATTTTCATGATACATTTAAAAACTTTAAAACGCCGGGTAAAAAAAACCCCCATAGCTCAAAAAAACCGGGGTTTTTAAAATTTTTAGATGATTTTTATTGATTTTAAAGCCCAGATTGACAGTTATATTTGGGCAAAACACCCATAGTTGAATTATGATTATTTCAGTGATATGACAAAAATTTTCAGAAAGAAACCTCCTAGTTTTGGTTTTTTTAAGGGTTTGAAAAATTTAAAAACCAGAAATATACACATAAAAGCGTAAAAGGTTTGCTTCCAGCCCCTAAAAAAAGTCCTAAAACCAAAAAGGGAAAAGAAAATGAGACTGTGCCTATTACTGAAATTTTGCAAATTTTTCAGCCCATCAGTGTTTTGGGAGATGACTTGCTCAGTGCACAGGGGATTCCAGGTTTTGAAGAATGGCGGGAAATCTACTTTACAATAAAATATGAAACCCGAAAAAAAAAAATTAATTTTAATAATATTAAAAAAACATGAAGTGATTATCCTTTCGTTTTAAACCCTTCAATGATGAAGGGGGGACCACGGAGAAAAACAAGGCTTGGGACCCCTTTCCCTTTGCGGGAGGAAAATTTCCCGGTCCCTAAGGGCCCCTTTACACTTTGGATCACCAGCGACCCCGAAAAACGTTTTTAAATTTGTCGGACGCGGGTTTTGTGTCGGAATATGATCGTGGGGGAGTCCCAAAAACAGGCAGACCCTCAGCAGCGTTCGGGCAGCGACTAGCAGGAAACGTCGCTTATTTAAACCCCCCCCCATCCCAGCGCGCTGGGGGGAGCTGGAAAAACTAAGGTAAAATCGGGTTTTTTTTCAAAGGATCGCGTGGGCGCTTAAAAAACCCGCTGTTTACCTTGGGTTCCCAGTTTCCCTGCACCTGGGGCATGGTATCAAAACGAAACAAATCGGGTTTTTGGCCCCGGGGCCGCACTTAAAAACCCCGATTTTTTACCGGTTCCCAGCTCCAGCTGCTAATCGGGGTTTTCTCCCCCCTGCCACGGAAGCGATGGTGCTGGCCAGGGGAGCCAACGATAAAAAAAATTCCGGGGCTTTCGAGCACGATCGAAATTACCGGCAGGGGGGCCCGGTCGCTGAAAAGTGTCACACACAGCGATATCGCTGGGGAGTTGGGCTGTTGCATCAAAAACTTTTTGTCAGCAGGGGATTCACTAGCAATTCGCTATGTGAGACGGGGGGGGGCTTTAAAAAAACCAAGGCAAAAATTTAAGTTTATGGGATGAAATAACTAAAAATTGGCACAGGGTTTTCTTTCTTTTTTGGGTTTAGGACGTCCCTAAAAATTGGGGTTTGCAAGAAATTCCCTTCATAAAACCCCAAGCTTGTGAAAGGAAGCCCAAACCAGTGTGTAATCTAAGTTTTCTGCCGGGCATTATACACCTTTTCTAAAACCCAAACAGGGGGGTTGCAACCCCTTTAAAGGGAAAGGGCACCACTCCCCAAACACCTAAAGACTAAGGAAATCTGCTATAAAGGTTAGGGACAAATTTGTTAAAAATTTTCAAGTCAGGTTGGGTTAAAAAAAAAAATCCCAACCCCCGATGTTGCCCCGAAGCACCATCAAACCCCTGATCATAAAAAATGGAAAAAAAAAGGGTTTCCCACAAAAAACCCGGGAAAAACAAAAGGGGGTGCTCCCCAAAAACCCACTCGCTGTTGTAAATAGGCTGGAAAAATGAGTTTGAGCAGAAGCTCCCTCGGGGGGTTTTAAAAAACGGTATGGATGTCCAGGAAGATTGGGGAGGTTGGGAATCAGGTGTTACTAAAGGTTTAAATATAAGGGAGTCCCCTTTTCCCATCAGGGTTGCCGGGTGAAAAATTTGTTCTGGTTCAATCCTTGATTTTTTTCCCTTTGGTAGCCTGCTGTGTGTGTTCGGGAATCTTTGCAAAAAGATAAGACTTTTTTTTTCTTTTTTTTTTTTTTTTGCTTGATTTTTGCATTTTGCCCTGCACTTCTGGGGGGGCCTTCGGGGGTTCCCTTGGGGGCTTTTGCCCTCTCAGTTCAGTTTAGCCCCCTTTATGTTTGGACATTTGCTTTTTCCCGTTTTTTTAGTGGTGCTGTTTTGTTTTTGGGGTTTCACCCAAAAGAAATAATTTAGGGGGGAAAAGGGGCGTTGTGTCTAGGTGTTTTTTTAAATTAGTTTGGTTTGGGGGTTTTTAGGGTTTTTTTTTGGGGTTTCCCCTTTCCCATCCTTTTCTATTTAGGGAAGTTTTGGGGGCCCCAAAGGTTTTTTCATACTAAATTTTTTGTTTTGTGTCGTTTTCTTCTTGTTTAACCCCCATTACTGTTTTTTGGGGGGTTTCCCATGTTCTTTGGGGATCTGCTCCCGGGGCAGATAAACTTTCCTCTTTTATCTTTGGTGTTTGTTAGTTTCTCAGGGTGTGGGCGAGGGTTTAGGCCCCAAGTAGGGAACCCCCTCCCGGCAACCCCCTGTTGTGGTGGTTTTTCAGGTTTTTGCAAAATTTATAGTTTTCCCAATGCTTTTGGTGTTTTCCTTTTTGTGCTATCCTAGCTCCCAAAACATAAAAACTCCGCATGGGGGAAAGGGGCATTGATCGGGGGGGGTAGCACAGAGAAACAAAGAAAACCCCGGGAAAGGGGCTGGGAGGGGTTCCCCAAACCCGGACTGGGTATTGTCCAATGGGCCCCAATAAGCCCTACACTCCCCTAGGCGTGGCCTTCAGGGGAAAAGTGGGCAGAAAATTCCCTTTCACACAAGGGGGTAACAAAAAAAGATGCAGGAAGGTGCTGTGTTCGATGGAACAAAAAATTTAGCTTTTGGGGCCCCCAAGGTAAATGCTAAGTCTGGCACCAAACCAACACAATTATCACCCCCAAAAGCACCATTTCCACAGTGAAAAAACCGTGTGGCGCATCATGCTGTGGGGATGATTTTGGTGGCTTGACAGGGAAAAAGGTCCCGGGCGAGGGGAAGATGGGGTGGTACAATGTACTGGGGGAAATTTCAATTTTTAAGTCTTCATTTTTTTTTTCCAAATTCCCGGGTAAAAAACGGGGGTGCGAGGAGGGGGGGGTGCTTTTAAGTGGGGGCGCAGTAAAAATATTAAAAACAATATCATGTTTAAAAAAGAGCTAGTTTGGTGTTTTTTAGTAGTTTCCATTTTTTTTTCTGCTTTTTTTCGCTACCCCTTTGGTTTTTTTTCCCCAAAAATGTACGGGGTGTCATTCGAGGATGTATGCTGCCTTAAAAAACCTTTGGGTTAAAATTCGAATAAATATCCAGGGAACATGTTTGGGCTCGGTAAGGATCAAAAAAGTTTTTCAACACTCACGCATTGCAACCCTGGAGGTATTTTTGAGCTCATTTTGGGATGTTTGGGGGAGCCTAAATAAAAAAAAGGGGGGGGTATGGGAAAAAACGGG
This sequence comes from Oophaga sylvatica, assembly GCA_033576555.1. Taxonomy (NCBI): domain Eukaryota; kingdom Metazoa; phylum Chordata; class Amphibia; order Anura; family Dendrobatidae; genus Oophaga; species Oophaga sylvatica. The sequence goes on from JARQOD010000005.1 coordinate 378,041,061, forward strand.
GCCCAGATATGGAAAAGAGTAAAAGTTATGAAGGAGTAGGGGAAAAAGCAGGGCCCATCCGAGGATAGCCAGAAAAAAATTCCCTTTTGGCTGTTATGGTGAATTAAAAGAAACCCCAGGACAGGAACACAGCAGGGTTTCCCAAAACAAGGAAAAAAAAAGCGGGGAAAAGGGGGGGCCCCCCCCGGAAGAAAAAAAAGGCGAAATGTTGTCAGGGGGAGGGGTGAAACCCACTTTCTACACGTTTGCCCAGCGCCTATTCAGGGATTGTTTGCTTACTTTTTGATCTATTTACTGTGGCCTTACCCCCTCCCGTTTTTGTCTATGCCCGGTGCCCTGCTGGGGAAATTTGAGGGATATTTGGGCCATAGCCTTATTCTTTTTTCCCCCTTTTTTTTCTTGATAACCTTTTTTTTAAAAGGGGGGAAAAAAATTTTCCTTTTCTGTGAATATAGAACATAGAACAAAAACATCGAAAAAGAAGGAATTTGGGGAAGGGGTTTGGGGTCATTTCCAACCCCCTGCTAAAACATTTTAGGCAGGTCCCGACCAAAATTTAATCCTATGGGCATTTGTTTGGACAACACCTATATTATATACTAAACTTACGGGATAGTATTGCTTTCCTCATTTTGAGAATTCTGTTTTTGGGATTCATTTTATGCTGTTTTTTTCTAATTTTTTTTGATTATTAAAATTGTTTTGTGTTTTACATTCTGGTTCTCTTCTTCGGCTACTGTTATGTAAGTCCGAATCTTTGCACAGATGCTTCTCACAAAATTAGAAAATCATCAAAAAGTTAATTTATTTCAATTCTTCTTTTCAAAAGTGAAACTCATATATTTATATAGTCATTACAACAAAAGTGATCTATTTCAAGAGTTTATTTTTGCTAATGTTGATGTTTATAGCTTACACCCCAAGAAAACCCAAAAGTCATTATCTCATAAATTGAATACTTTAAAACACCAGTTAGAAAAATTATTTTAAAATCTGAAATGTTTGCCTACTGAAATGTATGGTCAGTAAATGCACTCAATACTTGGTGGGGCTTTTTTTGCATCAATTACTGCATCAACCTGTGTCTATCCTTTGAACAGTTTTATGTTACGTTTACAAAGTACTTTTTTGTTTGCTTTTAATTTTTATCTTTTTCTTGTAAATGTTTATCTTCCTTAAATAATATATTTTTGGATTTTTCTTAGTTCATTTTTTTTTTCCCCTTCTTCTTTATTGAAAACTCTCATTTATATACACTTTTACTACCCAGAAAAAACAAAAGAAATAATACCAGCATCCCTACTGGAGTGAAACACCTCTGCATGTGGTGCCGAGCAGAGAAAAACAAATGTTTTCCTTAATGCGCATTGGGCAAGCATTCAAAAGGGACGAGAGCAGGACATTATTTTAGCGATTACATTCCACCGATCTGCTTGCTGCGGGGGATTACAATGCCCGCACAAAAAGCAGCCACCCCTTAGTAATAATCATGTTGCCAAAAGCTGATTTCCTAGGAGATTTCCCTATCTGTATTAGGTTTGGGAAGTCTCCCACAGCAATATGCACCAATTCCAGCTCTGGTGCTCTTCTCCTGTCTCCAAACATTTTCATCAGGAAGTATTAAGAGTGAGGATTACAACCCAAAGGACATAGGACTAAGAGTCTCAGGAGATCAAACTGAAAATCCTTTTTTACCTTTTCTTATGTTGTGGATAAGTCACCATTCATTTTGTCTATCACTTCCACCCATATCCCCACGGGTGAGTGTGAAGCAGCCTTTTGCACACTGTTGCATCTCATATAAAGGGTGAAATCATCTTTTCTAAAAAAACGGGGCTGCCAAAATCTTTTAAAAAAATGACAAGACATATTCATAAGTAGCATGATATAAAACTCACTGGGTCTCCTTTTTCTATTTTTGTATTTTCCCCCTTTGTCTGTATTTACTTTTAGGGTGTGTTTCCACGGTCAGGAAACACTCAGAATTGCGCGTTTTTTGACGCTGTGCCTGGCACTAGTTTTGTGACGCAGCAGCGATCCCCCCAGCGATATCGCTGGGGTTGACATTCAGCGACGATCAGCCCCCCCTCCCGGGGTATCGCTGATCAAAACAAAAAACTGCCTGCGCCCTTACTAGATAGAAATGCCCCCACAGAAAAAGCCCCTAAAACATTTTTCAGCCACGGTGATAGATATGTAGTGCTGACATACAAATGAAGGTGAAATACACTTACTGTCATCGTAGCGGAGGGTAAGATGGAAATATAAAAGTCCTGGTTCATACTACGATGTTTGGATCGTGAGCCCAAGGCTGTCAGACTGGTCGTAGCGAATCAGGGAGCGTCCTCCCGTAGTTGGAATCCTTCTGTTGACCGGGATACACAAATCCGGAAGTTAACACGGCGTCCTCTGGCCACGAGGCACCGTGAGTAGAGATGGACAAGTCGGGACAGGACAAAAATGGGGACGTCACCCCGCCGTACCAAGGTAGGGAAGGCAGGGAGGTTTAAAAAGTCCCAACGCGTTTTGAAGGTGCACAGACCTTTTCGTCAGGGATCCAGACCCACACAAAAGCCTGCCTTATATAATTTTGCCAAAAACCCCCCGCCCCACTCGAAAATGAAGAAAGTTTAATTAAAAAATGTGCTAATTGTTGCACACCGTGCCTGCAAAAACACAAAAAAACACTGAACCAAAGATAAACTAACTTTATAGTTTTACCCCGCAAAAACTTAAAAACACTTTTTTTGATTTTTTAAAAATGTAATCATTAAAAACCCCTAGCAATGTATAAAATAATTTAGTGCACAAGCAATAATCGGGGTACTGAACAACCCATATCTATGCATGAAAAAACTGCAGTGAAATACATTGATCGGATAAAAATTAAATTAAAAAATTTACAGTTTAGAAGAAAATATATATAATATATAAAATCAAACAATACCTATGGTACTAATCCCAGAACCAGTAGTGTTTGAATATGTCAAAAAATTTTTTACCCTTAAGTGTACGGGTAAATGATTCCGCCTGTTGGTACCTAAATTCGGCTGAAAATTCCTTAGACCCTACCCCCCCCCCCCAAGTTAGTATCGGGGTGAGCCTTAAATTTAATACTAGAGAAGGATTTAACTAGATATCTAGGGGAACGCATATAGTTCTATCTCATGGTTAAAACCCCCTAGGGGGCCCAAAATACCAGGGCGAAAATCCACTGGGATTCCACCCTAGACATTTTTTTGATGAAATCCCCACCCCTCTTATTTTAAGAACAACTTGTATGCCACAGAAGTATATGTCCCGAACAGATTTATTATGGCATTCGAAAAAATGTCTCGAGAGGGGATGCCCTAAAAAACCTTTTCTTGAGTTATTTTAAAAAGCTCCCTTAAACGATCACATAATCTTCGTTTTGTACGCCCTACATAAATTTTGCCACAAGGGCATTGAATTAGGTAAATAACCCCATGGGGAGCATGCAATATAATTTTTGATCAAAAATTGCTGTTTATTATGCGCAAACTGAAAATGTAGTTTGCCTAATTTCCTGAAGCCGTTTTGATACAGCATAGGCACGTACCACAAGGTTACAAAACCCCGGTAGGGCAGAGATTGAGTACAGAGCCCATCCTTAACAGTGGGAGCAATCAATTACCCAAAGTTTTGGGGTTTCCCAAAAATAATTTTGGGTGTGGTGCCAAATGTTCACCAATTTTTTTATCACCCGAAGAATGAACCAAGTTTGATATTATTATTTTAAAAATTTTTTGTAGTTTTGGTGGAATGAGTGACAATGGGCAAGTCCCCCAATTGCTCTATGTTTGGGGGATGATGGATGGTCCAGGGTTTGGGTTTTACAAAATTAATTATCCCTAGGTAATTGTTCGACCCCTTTCTTTTTCTTCTGTAACAAAGGGGCATAGGAATCCTTCTCCAAAACTGTTGTGTTAAATATTAATCTTGGAAATCCCAATTTTCGAGAAAATTTCGTCTGATTTTGTAAATTATCCTTAGGGGGGGGTTAACCAAATGGAAGGGGACTCTCAAATTAAAATAACTTTTTAAATTTCCCTTTTTCCAGCATTAAATACAAATTTTTTTCATTCTCGATAAATCCCCAAATCAAAAAGCCCACCTTATTTACAGTGGTGGGTAAATTAAAAACCAAAACATTTGGTATTCAGGAGAAATAAACCTTTAAAAGGTTTTGCGACCCTTTCCCAATAAAAAAGCCAAAAACCCCCCCCCATAACCAACCAAAACAAAGGCCAATTAAAAATATTATCCCCCCCTTGGCTACTTTAAATTTGCGTCGGGGGGCAAAGAATGCCCATGGCGTTCCCTTTTTGCAATAAAAATTTACCTTATATGTAAAAAAGTTTAAAGATAAAAAAAAATGCAATCAAAAATAAATTTTTTTTGTGCCTTTTTAGATCCCAAACTTTCTAAAAAATATTCATTCCTCACACCCTTTTTCCCGTGGTAATTACAGTGTAAGTGACCTAAAAGGGAAGTCCAATATTCCTTTTTCCAGGGAATTTCCCCCAAGGGGGTTTAAAAGGTGGCTAGGTCTTTAAAATACCCGGAACCCCAAAGGCCGGCTTTTTTAGAAAATATCAAATACCCGGGGTTGAATAGCATTAATCCCAAATTTTTTGGTTTCCCGGGGCACCCCCCGGTTTTTAGAAACTTTGGATTTAAAAAACGGAAAACACGGGTTTTTTTCATGCAAAAAAAAACCCCTTTTTTTCAATTCCCATTTTTTTTGCCCTTTGAGAAAGGGGTTCCGACATTGAAATTTGAATTGGGGATTAAAACAATTTTTTTTTTCCCCCTTGTACCCCCCCAAAAATTAATATTGGCGGGGTCATTGATTTATTCAATATACTAGCCCCCCTCCTTTTCCCGGACAAATATGCCCTTTTTTTTTGGGGGTTTTTGGGGCATCTTTCCCGACTTTTAGATTAGGGGGGTTTTTAAAATTTTAGTTTCATCCCCCAAATTGCACCCCTTTTTTCGAATGTGGGGAAAGGGGCCGGGAAACCCTTGGATTAAAAAGAGTTTGGCCGGGTCTAGTTTAAACGCATGATGTTTTTTGGGGGAAGACCCGACCCCTTTCTTAAAAATATTTTTTAAAAATTACCAAAAAAATTTTTTTAAACAATGTATGATAAAGGGTCTAGATTGGTTGCGGGGAAATTTTCTCCTTTATTTTGATGCTTACGGGGGGTAAATTGTGTGGAATTAGAATTTTTATAACCAAAAAAAATGATGACTTTTTTCCCGGGGATATTTTGAGATGGTGTAATTTTTAACTCTTTAAAAATTTTAAAAGATCCCGGGGCCCCTGCTGCAGAGGGGAAAGTATTAAACCCATCCCCCCCTGCCTCAGATAAAAACCCCTTGGGGAATTTACCCTCTCGGGGAAATTTCTTAATTTTTTTTGCAAAAATTTTTTTTTTTTTTACTTTTAATCTAGTATTGTTTTTCCCCAAAATCTAAAAATTCCCAAGTGCTCAAATTGCTAAAGGGGGGGTCGAAAATTTTTGGACCGGGCCCCAATAGTGGTTTTGGGGGTTTAATGGTTCTTTTTTCAATAAAAAAAGGGGAGTTTTTTTAAGGGAAAAATTGGAAAACATAGTGTCCCATTCAATTGTTTTTTTATTCCCAAAATCCCCTGCTGGGATTTTTGAAAAAAACCCCAAAACCCTTTTGGTATCACTTTAGTTTGAAAAATTTTTTTCAAAAGTGGCTCCCCCCCAAAGGTCCCTTTTTTCCCAAAAGGGATTTTTCCCGATTCCTAAAAAGGGTCTTTAACCTGTTGACCCGTTTTGGTTAAAAGAATCATCCGGGGGGAAAACGATCCGGGCCCCGGGAAAAAACAAAATTCCCTATCGCTCTAAAAGCCTAATCCCCATTAGGCCCCCCAAAATTTGGTTGCACACCCCAAGGGAAAAAAAATTGTTTTTATATGTAAAAAACCATGGGGCAAACTACCCCTAAGATATAAGATGTAAGTAAGGGTGGGGATTTAAAAAGGGGCTGGGGAAAAGGCCCCCCTAATCCCCCCAAAGGGGGTATACATGAAGACAAAACCCAAAAAAACTCCCCGCGCCCTTAATGGGAAAGAAATACCCCCACAAAAAAAAACCCCCAAAAATTTTTTTTTCCCCACGGGGATAGTTGTATGCTGACATACAAATAAAGGTTTGAAATACCTTATTGTACCGTAGGGGGGTAAAAGGGAAAAAAAAAGCCCGGGGTTTAAAACCCTACGATTTTGGTGTGACCCCCGGGTGTCAGATGGCCGTAGCGAATCAGGGGCGTCCCCCCCTTTTTTGGGAACCCCTTTTTGACCCGGGAAAACACAAAGCCCCGGAATTTAAACCGGCGCCCTTTTCCCCCCCGGGGGCCCCGGGGGGTATGAGAGGGGCAAGTCGGAGCGGGAAAAAAATTTGGTTCCCGCCGCCCCAAAGGGGGGGAAAGGCGGGGAGGGCCCAAAAATTTTCCAAAGCTTTCGAAGGGCAAACCCTTTTTTCCGGGGGGGCCCCGGACCCCCCTAAACCCCGCCTTAAAAATTTTTGCCAAAACCCCCCCCCCCCATTTTTCCCAGTGACAGAAATAATTAAAAAATGTGCTAATTTTTGAAACCCCCGGCCTCCCAAAAACCCAACAAAAAACACTGAACCAAAAATAAACTAATTTTTTAAAATTTTTCCCCCGCAAAATTAAAAACATTTTAATTTGATTTTTTAAAAATAGAATCATTAAAAAACCCCCCTGCCCCAATGTATATATTTTTTAATGGCACAAGAAAAAAGGGGGGTGATGAAAAACCCCATATCTATGCAGAAAATAGACTGCATTTGAAATAAAATTGATCGGAAAAAATTTTTAAAAATTTAAAAAAATTTACTTTGAGAAGAAAATATTTAATTTTATAAAAAAAAACAATCCCCATGGTAAAAAACCCCAAAAAACCTAGTGTTTGAATATTTCAAAAAAAATTTTTTTCCCCTTAATGTAGGGGTATCTCGAGGTATTTTTAATATTTTTTTTGAAAAAAAGCCTGGCCGGTTCCGGGTATTTAAAACACTAGCCCCCTTTTTTAAACCCTTGGGGAAAATTTCCCCCGGAAAAAAAGGACTATATATTTTGGTACCCCTCGATTTTAGGTCACCCCAAAAACTGAATTGCCCCTGGGAAAAAGGGGGTGTGAGGAACTGAATATTTTCTCAGAAAGGGGGGGGAAACCCATAAAAAGGCACAAATAAAATTTTTTTTTGTTTGAAATTTTTTTTATCTTAAATCCCAACTATTTTAAAATAAGGTCAATTTTACTTGCAAAAAGGGGGAACGCCATGGGCACTTGCTTTCCCCCCTACGAAATTTTTTAACTTCCAAGGGGAGGAGTCATATTTTTTTCAATTGGCCATTTTTTTTTTGGGGTTGGGTTTTTTGGAGGGGTTTTTTGAACGTCCTTTTTTTTGGGGGAAGGCCCCAAAAACCCCCCTTAAAACTTTTTATTTCAAAGCCTAAACCCCCCAACTCTTTGGTTTGGGAATTTACATCCACCCCCCTAGTAAACTAAGGGGGGACTTTTTTTTTTTGGGAGTATTCATCGGAATAAAATTTTTTTGTACAAATGTCGGGGGAAAAAGAGAAATTTTTAATAGTTTTTAAAAAATTGAGAGCGGGCCATTCCCCTTTTTGGGTTTAAACCCAACCCCCCCCAAAAAGGGAAAAATTTTTAAAAAAATTTTCAGCGAATTGCAAAAAAATTTGGGGTTTAAATCATAAAGATCTAAATTTTTTAAAAACCCCAACTTTTTTGGGAAAAGGGGGGATCCCTTTCCCTGTTACAAAAAAATAAAAAAAAGGTCGAACAATTACCTAAAAATTTTTTAATTTAAAACCAAAACCCTGAGACCACCACTCATCCTCCTATAGGAAATTTTTGGGGTTTCCCCTTTGCACTCATTTCCACCACAACTAAAAAAATTTTTTAAAAATTAAAAAAAAAAAATTTGGGTTTTTTTTCAGGGTGAAAAAAAAATTGGTGAACATTTGGCACCAAAACCCAAAATTTTTTTTTTGAAACCCCCCAAAAATTTGGGGAACCCTAAATTGCTCCCCTGTTAAGGAGGGCTTGTACTAAAACCCCCTTGCCCTACCGGGGGTTTTTTTCCTTTTTTAAAATGCCAAGCTTTTTTTAAAAAAAACGCCTTCGGGAAAAAATTTGGAAAAATACATTTTAAAGAGCGCATAAAAACAAAAATTTTTGATCAAAAATTATTTTAAATTTGCCCCCCCAAAGGGGGGTTATTTCCCCAATTTAAAATCCCCCTTTTGGAAAAAATTTAGTGGGGGTAAAAAAAGAAGTTTATCGTTTAAGGGAGATTTTAATAAATCAGAAAAGGTTTTTTAGGGCACCCCCCTCGAGACATTTTTTTAAAGCCATAAAAAAATTGTTCGGGGAAAATTTCTTCTGTGGCATACAATGTTTTTAAAAATAAAGGGGGGGGGATTTCATCAAGAAAATGTCTAGGGGGGAATCCGTGGATTTTTGCCCGGTAGTTTGGCCCCCAGCGGGTTTTAAAACCCTGAGATAGAACTTATGCGTTCCCCCAGATTTTCTAGTTAAAATCCGTCTTAGTATTTAATTTTGGGCCCCACCCCGATACTAACATGGGGGGGGGGGGGTGGGTCTAAGGAATTTTTCAGCCGCATTTAGGTCAAAAAGGCGGAATCATTTACCCCTCATTAAGGGAAAAAAAAATTTTTTAGCATATTCAAACACTACGGTTCGGGATTGTCCTAGGTATTGTTTGATTTTATCAATTATAAAATTTTTTCTTCTCAACTGTAAATTTTTTAAAATTTTTATTCCCACAATGATTTCACGCAGTCTATTTTCATGCATAGATATGGGTTTTCATACCCCATTATTGCTTGTGAATTAAAATTATACAGATAGGGGTTTTTTAACTGATTTCTATTTTTAATAAACAAATAAAGTGTTTTTAAATTTTTGCAGGTCAACTATAAAGTTAGTTTATCTTTGGTTCAGTGTTTTTTTTTTAGTTTTTTTCAGGGACGGGTGCAACATTAGCACATTTTTTTAAACACTTTTTTGTCACTTGGCGAGGGGGGGGGGGTTTCGGCAAAAATTATATAAGGCAGGGTTTAGTGTGGGGCGGATCCCTGACGAAAGAAAGGGCTGTGCACCCTTTGAAACGCGTTGGGGAAACCCTTTTTTACCCCCCTGCCTTCCGTAGGCGGGGGGACGTCACCAATTTTTTTCCTCCCCGACTTGTCCATCTACCCGGTGCCTCGGGCAAGGGCGGTGTTTCTTCCCACTTTGGTATCCCGGGGTCAACAGAAGGATTTCCCAAACAGGGAGGATGCTCCCCATTCGCTCGACCAGTCTGACAGTTGGGTCAGACCAACCATCGCTTATGAAACCCGGGCTTTTTTTTTTTCCCTCTTACCCCCCCTACGGGGACGTAAGTGATTTTTCACCTTCTTTTGTATTCGCACTACATATCTTCCCTGGCTGAAAAACTTTTTTAGGGCTTTTTTTGTGGGGGGCTATTTCTATCTAGTAAGGGCGGGCAGTTTTTAAGTTTTTCTTCTATCGTCATACCCCCTCTCGGGGGTTTTAGTGACCTTTTTGACAGCACCCGGGTTTTAAACTCCACACCCCCCCCTTACTTACATCTTAGTATTTAGCGGGTAGTTAGGGGCCAGTGTGTTTTTTACATATACAAACAATTTTTCCGGGTATCGCTGATCTCGGAATGTCCTGGACTTTTTTTTGATTGGGGTCCCCGCTGACAGGCAAGCTCGCTGCGTGTGACAGGCGGGAGACCCCAATTGCTGGTAACCCAAAGGACACAGGGGTTTCCCGGGGTGGGGCTGTCCTAGAAAACCCCCTGGGTCCTTGGTACCAGTGCCCCGATGCAGGGGTGGTAACCCAAGGTACCAGCGGGTTTCCAGGGACGCCAGTGCCTGGAAAAACCCAAAGTGTACCCCTTTGGGTTTCCAGCTCCCCGCATCAAGGGCGCTGGATCCAAAGGGACACTGGGGTAAAATAGCAGTTACCCGCAGTGTCGCTGTGCTAATCGCTGCCCCGAGCTGCCTGTTTGGCAGCTCAGAGGTCATGTGCGATCCCCAAAAGATCCCCGACAAGTGCATACGTTGTCGGGATCCTGGGGTATCGAATGTGAGACCCAGTCTTCACTTCACCATGTCTCCAGTCACCAGGACATAACCGTATTAGTTTACCCAGGGATTGATGAAGCTTATTTGGGGTACCTTGGTTACGCTACCATTCTATCTGAGGGTCCTCGGGGAGAATATTGGGAGGGGGTGAGTTTGTGGGGGTAAATGTCAGAGGGAGGCATTCGGGTGGCGTCTTTAGCGTGCCCAAGATCTACCCTCTCTCCCCAAACACTATAGGTCATATGCGGACGTATTCTCCAAGAGTGCTGGGGAGACCTTTCCGCCTCACCCCCTATGCTGTTTTTTGATCTCTTCCCTGGTGCTGACCCCCCCCCGGGGGTCGAGTCTATCCGAATCTCTCCCGGAGACGGAGGCAATGTCTCAGTACATCAAGGGAATTGGCAAGGGGGGTTTCATTGGAATCAGTGCACTTCAGGGCTGGGTTCTTCTTTGGCAGAAGAAAAATGGGGATTACGAAAAATGCTAGTTAAAAGGGGGTCTCAATGCTATCCCCTTAAAAATAAATCCCCTTGCCTTTTTTCCCAAAACCCCTTTTGATAGGTTTCAGGGAGCAAGGGTATTTACAAAATTAGATTGTGGGGGGGCCCTACTTATAACTTGATATATCCCTGGGGGGACGAGTGGGGAAAACGCATTTAACCCAAGACGGCCCCTATGAATACCTGGGTGCCCTTTGGGTCTGTAATGCCCCCGCCCTTTTCCAAAACTTTTTTGAACGTATATTCCGGTATTTGCTATCCCCGGGCGTAGTCATCTGGTTTTATTTCATCTTTCCCAATATAGATCCACGGAGAGATGTTTGCAAAGTCTTCAACCTCTACGGGCAAAACCCCCCTAGCCAAATTGGAGAAGTGTGTGTTTGGAGGAGTCCTTGCCTTTTCCCGGGCTTATCATCTCGGGCCCCGGGATTTGGCCCTGTATCCTGCCAAGTCAGGCTGTGATGACTGGCAAGAACCTCATTCCCCCTTTAAAAAGGCAGGCTTTTTGAGGTTCATATTACTATTGCCAGTTCATTCCCCCCCCTTCTAATTTGGTAGCTCCCGGTTGCCCTCACCCGAAAGGGGGGGGAAACCAAATTAGGGGGGGGAGGTCTCAAGTTTTCTGGCTATATGTCAATTTCGTAGCGTCCTTTTACTTGCCCAATGCGATAAAACCCCCTTTTCATTAAAATTTGGGTGCTTCTTCCCTCGGGGCTGGAGCAGTCCCTTTTCGAAGGATGTCAAGGTTTGGGAAAGCATCCTTGCTTCTTTTTCTCCCAAAATTTTCACAGGCGGGAGAAAAAAATTTTCATCGGGGACGGGGGTTTTATCAATGAAATTGGGGCCCTTTTTTGGGGAGACATCTCCTGGAGGGGGGGCCCGTTACCCCCTTTCCCAAATATTGACACCATAAAAAAATGATCAATTGCAGAAGCCCCGCGGCTAAATTTTGCCCGGGGGAAAGGTCCCTGTTCTTTTTCCCCCTTTCAACTTCACCCCCCATTTTCTCTTGGGGAGAGGAGCACTGTCCGATGCTCTCTCCCATTCTTTTTATCATCTGAGGAGGGGGAGGAAAACCCCGGCTTTTGTCCCTTTATAGAGCCTGAGAACTGTGGCTGGGTTTT
>JARQOD010000005.1:378053008-378083091 GCA_033576555.1 Oophaga sylvatica
GTGACTCAATGGCCAAAGCCCAAGGTCTACATAATGACCGCTGGGGGAGGTGTAACAAAGTAACAGTGATGGACGTCTCAGGAGCTAATGGAGCACCCGCCAGGGCAGTGGGGATACTCGGTACTGGGCCGCTTCTTATAGGGGCAGTGTCACGGCAGCAGTGACCTGATCCGTGGCCCTGGGCGTCCAACAAAAGGGGATGATGATGAAGAAGGGAAAAATAAAGAGTTTTTGTAATTAAGTGTTCGTGACGCCACCTGTGGTACTCAGCAATAAAGATGTTAGCCGACACTGCAGATTCAGTCCTCTGGGACAGTTTTTGATGCAGCAGAGTTGGTGCAGCCCTCCACAGGCAGGGCTATGTCCCAGGGCAGTTAGGATGTTAAAAATGATGTTGAAGGTGAATGTGGTGCAGGGCAGATGACGCAGGAATAATTCAGAGGACACAGCAGGGCGCAGTTTCCAATGTTTTACTCACAGTTCAGTTATGCGCAGATGCCTGCTTGGTGCCGTGTTCTCCAGGTGAGGGGTCCAGCAAACTCCCAGGTAGGTTAGGATACACCTTTCCAGGACTCCCTTCAATATGTTCCTTTCCTGGCCGTCTCACTGTGCTGACTTTCAGCCCTTCCTGTCCAGCACCTCACAGTCAGTGGCCAAGCCAGTAGCAGCGGACCTTGTCGGGCGACGTCCTCTCTGTGTCTTCTTGCTCCTACATGGCTACCTTTTCGGCGAAAATAACTGTGGCTGTGGCTGAAGCATCTACAGGTACCACTGCATTTGGCTTGCTAGCTGAGTCTGGTGATTTCTCCACAAGTCTTGGGGGCTGATACCCCACTGTAAACTGGTCCCTCCACTACTGGATCAGGCCCCACAGATGGATTGCTGACTATCCGTGGCCCTAGGACCTCTTCTGTCCTTCCGGAAGCTTCCTTCTGTCTCTTGCTTACTGCTATCTTTCGGCGTCTGGGGACAAACTCCTTACAGCTTGAACTCCCCTCCTATTCTGACTCTACCGTCTATTTCCCGCTCACTAAGCTCCACCCTCTTCCTTCTACTTTCTCCACCCACTCTCCCAACACCCTTTACTACCCAGCCTGGGATGAGACCATCCTCCTGTAGGGTACGTACAGGGTGCACTGCTGCTATAGTCTGTGTTGGGTGCAGGTGTCAGAGTCCTGGGTGGTGCTCCCTCCTTACCTGAGAGTGGGGTACCACACCTCTGGATGAGGTGCAATACCTCTGTGGCGACTGGACCCTCAGGGGTGCCACACTAACGCTCAAAGACCACTGAGAGGGCCCTCTCAACTGGTAGGGCAAGGTGATATAGGTGCACTGTCTCGAGGCCCCTGGTTTATGGCAAGTGTTCAACCCCACATGATTGAACAAAGGGGGTTATATGTGAGGCAGTGACCCCTGTTACAGCTAGGGGGGCTGTATGTTCTCCTCAGGATACGCATGGAGGTGTTTTGAGGCCATGGGAGTGCATGGCAGTTGCAAGAGTAACTGTGATGGTGAGACAGTGACTGGTATCATTGTGAATGGTTGGTATGTGTCGCAGAGACGGAGGATGTCCTCTGTGCTGTAAGCCTAAAATGTTCTAGTTCTGGGACTTGTAGTCCCACAAGTGTTTTAGTTTTAAGGGAGGCTTATAGGGTTAGTCGGTGAGCTGGGCGGGACTGGCTAACCACAAACACCTCCCACCTATGGGGTGGCTACAGTTACATAATGTGACTGAAGTGTCAGACAACCCAGCTGCATAATTGATGTTATAGGGTGGATACACAGTCAAAACCACCCAAACACCTGTTACCAACTCCCAATATAATTGAAAAAACCAGAGAACAAGGAGTTTGCGGTAAAAAAAAAATTATGAAAATATTTATTAAGGACAAAATACTTTATAAAAGCACACAGATATTACAAAGACATGATACATGTTTCCAGGAACGTTCCAAAGTACGGGGGTATCACCCTCAGACAAAGGTATCTAAACAACTCATGTTTATGGATTCATAACGCCAGAATATTAACACCATATATAAGGGCTCCCATAACACATGGTGCGGTACCAGATATTGACGCTCTATATAATGACATAACATTTTTTGATTTGGCTCTACTGCATGCTCCAAGAGTGACAGGAAGACATACAGTTTAGTGATGGACTAAACTTAGAGAAGCCATGGAAACAAAAACATGACAGTGGTGAATGGCAAATTTGAGCTAAAGAGGATGATGATGATGATGATGATGATGAGGCACAGTTGCCGCTAAGTTTTGTTGTTGTTAAGTCACCAAGTCAGGAGCACAAGGGTGCAGTGGTGGAAGGCTGGTGGTGGATGACTAAGTCACCGACACGATCTGGAAATCTGGCATGCAGAGCGAGGCCAGCACCGAAACAGACAATAAGAGGCAGTGGGGTGACCAGAGGGACAAGGCGGGAAACTGTTGCGCAGCACACCAACACTCGTGCATTTTTCCATCCAAGAATTAGGTTTTCCCCAGTTTTGGATTTTTTTAACCCCTTACCGACCTGGGCCTTCCTGACCTGTGACGTCATGGTATAAATCACGTTCCTGCGGGTCGGGTGACCGGGGTCACAGAAAGGTCGCCTGATCCGCAGGCACAAGACCCTTTGTACTTCACCACAGGGAGGTTGTTTAACCCACCCATGGCTACGATCGCTCTGATTGGCTGTTAAAAGTGAAACAGACAATCAGAGCGATTTGTAATATTTCACCAATGAAATTTGGTGAAATATTACAATCCAGCCATGGCCGATGCTACAATAGCATCGGCCATGGCTGGAGACCGAGATCCGACCCCCCACACCGAGTGACGGGGGCGATCAGCCCCCACCACAGATTGATGGCGGCGATGGCTCGCCGCCTTCACTATCTGCTCCCCTTCCCTTTGCTCCCCCTGCCTTCCGATACCCCACTCACCTTCCCCGGTACCTGCGATGTCCCTGTGTTCGTCACGGTGTCCCTCCAGGATACTTCAGGGGCGCCACCATCTTGCAAAATGGCGGGCGCATGCGCAGTGTGCCCGCATGCCGGCAGATTCCATTCATTTATTTTGATCACTGTGATAAACTCTCACAGTGATCAAAATAAAAAAAAGTAAATAAACTCCCCCTTTATCACCCCCATAGGTAGGGACAAGTAATAAAATAAAGAAAATATTTGTTATTTTTCCATTAGGGTTAGCATTAGGGTTAGGGTTAGAATTAGGGTTAGGGTAAGAACTAGGGTTAGGGTTGGAATTACGGTTAGGGTTGGAATTAGGGTTAGGGTTAGAATTAGGGTTAGGGTTAGACTTAGGGTTGGAATTACGGTTAGGGTTGGAATTAGGGTTAGGCTTGTGGTTAGGGTTATGGTTAGGGTTGGGATTAGGGTTAGGGGTGTGTTGGGGTTAGGGTTGGAGTTAGAATTGAGGGGTTTCCACTATTTAGGCACATCAGGGGGTCTCCAAACGCGACATGGCGCCACCATTTATTCAAGCCAATTTTGCGTTCAAAAAGTCAAACAGTGCTCCCTCCATTCCGAGCCCCATGTGCCCAAACAGTGGTTTACCCCCACATATGGGGTATCAGCGTACTCAGGAAAAATTGCACTACAACTTTTGGGGTCTAATTTCTCCTGTTACCCTTGGGAAAATAAAAAATTGGGGACTAAAAAAATTAGTTTTGTGGAAAAAAATTATTTTTATTTTCACAGCTCTGCATTATAAACTTCTGTGAAGAATTTGGAGCTTCAAAGTGCTCACTACACATCTAGATAAGTTCCTTGGGTGGTTTCCAAAATGGGGTCACTTGGGGGGTTTCCACAGTTTAGGCACATCAGGGGCTCTGCAAACGTAACATGACGCCCTCAGACCATTCCATCAAAGTAGGCATTACAAAACGTCACTACTTCCCTTCCGAGCCCCGACGTGTGCCCGAACAGTGGTTTTCCCCCACATATGGGGTACCAACGTACTCAGGACAAACTGGACAACAACTTTTGGGGTCCAATTTCTCCTGTAACCATTGTGAAAATAAAAAATAGGGGGCTAAAAAATCATTTTTTTGTGGAAAAAAAATATTTTTTATTTTCACAGCTCTGCTGTTATGAATGTGCTAGAGATGGTTTCTGAGCAGAGGCTCCCTCTGGTGGTTACAGACAGTACTGAACCTTTCAGCGAGGAGTGGCAATCAGGGATCACGGACTGGTCTGATATAAGGGAGGTTCCCTCCTATGACGGTTGCCGGTGATCAATTGTTCTTGTCTCAATTGTGGTTCCTGGTTCATTTGGAAGTTTGCTGGAGTCTTGCCTGCATCTCCTGCTTTCAGATAAGATATTTTTTGCTTTTCTTTTTGTGCTTGCTTTTTGCATTGCTTTCTGCACTTTTGTAGAGGTCAGCCAGGTTCCCTCCTGCGGCCTGAGCTCCTCACAGTTTATCAGCAGCCACTGTTATTTGCTCATTTGCTTTTTCCTGTTTTTTCAGAGGCTGCAGCTTGGTTTTGTTCACACTGAGATCTGATTTAGCGGGTGGTGAGATCATGTGATCTCAGTATTTTTGTAATCAGAATTGTTGGATTTTTGTAGGGTTTTCTGGTTGCAGAAAGTAATCTCTCCTTTCCTATCCTATTTAGTCAGCTTGTGGCCCCAGCGTTTGCTCAATCTATTTTCTGCCTATGTTTGTGTTTTCATCTTGTCTAACCGCCATTATATGTTTGGGGGCTTCCTATTTTCTTTGGGGATATGCTCCGGGGCAGATAGCTTTCATCTTTCTGCCTTTAGGTGTAGTTATCTCTCAGGCTGTGACGAGGCATCTAGGATCAACGTAGGAACGCTCCACGGCTACCTCTAGTTGTGTTGTTAGTTTAGGAATCTGCAACCCATCAGTTAACAACATCTCAGGTGTTCTGCTGCCCTGCTGTTGTTCCTGTCCTCTTCAGCTACCGAAACACAACAGTATCACCGGCCATAACTGAAAATTATATGGTACTCACAGAAGGGAAAAATAGTGTGGAAAGAAAAAAGTTGTCAGAGTTGTCAGAGATTTTTTTTTTTTTTTTGTCTGTTGCATTTTTTCCCTCTTTTTCTCTGGGTGCTGAGGAGGATTTTTTTTCTTTCAATGGAGTTTGCACAGTTGTCTGGCCGTGTGGATCAGCGTGCCACTGAGGTTCGGAGTATTGCTACCTATCTTGCTAGGTTGCCGGTTGTGGAACCTAGGATTCCCATGCCAGATTTGTTTTTGGGGGATCGGGCTAAATTTCTGAATTTCAAAAATAACTGTAAGTTGTTTTTTGCCTTAAAGCCTAAGTCCTCAGGTAACGCAGCACAGCAGGTTCAAATTGTCATCTCTCTCCTGCGCGGCGATCCTCAGGATTGGGCTTTTTCCCTGACACCTGGGGATCCTGTTTTGAATGATATTGATGCATTTTTTCTGGCTCTGGGGTTATTGTACGATGAACCTAATGTCACTGATCAAGCTGAAAAAACTTGTTGGCATTAAATCAGGGTCTTGAAGACGCTGAGTTGTACTGTCAGAAATTCCAAAAGTGGGCAGTCCTGACCAAATGGAATGATAATGCTTTGGCAGCCCTTTTTCAGAAGGGGCTGTCAGAGAATGTAAAGGATGTTATGGTGGGATTCCCTGCTCCCTCTGGTCTCAATGATTCTATGTCATTGGCTATTCAAATTGACAGACGTTTGTGTGAGCGCAGAGGTATGCGTGAGATAGTGTTGCCTTGTGAGCCAGCTTCTGAGCCCATGCAGTGTGATAGAGTGACTTCTGGGGCACAGCGTCATGAGTTTTGAAAGCGCAATGGGTTATGTTTCTACTGTGGTGATGCCTCTCATGCTATTTCAGTTTGCCCTAAGCGGGGAAGACGTTTTACACGCTCAGTTGTCTTGGGTAGTGTTCAAACTAAATTTCTGTTGACTGTTACCCTGATTTGCTCCCTGTCCACATTTTCTGCTCAGGCTTTTGTTGATTCAGGAGCAGCTATTAACCTGATGGATTTTGACTTTGTCAAACATTGTGGGTTTCCCATGATACCCCTGCGGAAGTCTATTCCCTTACTGTGCATTGATTCTACCCCTTTGGCGGAGAATAAACCCCAGTTTTCTACTCAAGTGATAATGAGGGTTGAACCAGATCATCAGGAGAGTTGCAAATTTCTGGTGCTGTATAATCTGCATGACATTATTGTACTAGGTTTCCCTTGGTTACAGTCTCATAATCCTGTTTTGGATTGGAAATCTGTGTCTGTGACCAGTTGGGGCTGCCAATGTGTTAATGCCGACACTCCTGTTTTTTCTGCCTCTCCCAAGTCTCAGGATGTTCCTGACTTTTTGACTGATTTTTCGGATGTATTTAGTGAAAGTAAATCTGCATCTTTGCCCCCTCACAGGAGCTACGGTTGCGCTATTGAATTGGTGCCTGGTGGTAAATTTCCTAAAGGTCGCCTTTTTAACTTGTCTGTACCTTAACACAATGCTATGCAATCTTATATCAAGGAGTCATTGGAGAAGGGTCATATCAGACCATCCTCTTCACCCTTGGGTGCCGGTTTTTTCTTTGTGGCCAAAAAGGATGGTTCATTGAGGCCGTGTATTGATTATCGTCTCTTGAATAAGATCACTGTGAAGTATCAATATCCGTTACCCTTGATTTCTGACCTGTTTTCCAGCGTGAAAAGTGCTACTTGGTTTACCAAGCTTGACCTCAGGGGGGCGTATAACCTTATTCGCATTAAGCACGGGGATGAATGGAAGACGACGTTTAATACCACAGAGGGGCATTTTGAGTACCTAGTGATGCCCTTTGGGCTCACTAATGCTCCTTCCGTCTTCCAATCCTTCATGAATGATATTTTCAGGGATTTTGTGGATAAATTTCTGATTGTTTATTTGGATGATATCTTGATTTTTTCCAATGACTGGGACTCTCATGTGAAACTTGTTCGAACTGCATTCCAGATTTTGAGAGAGAATGCACTGTATGTGAAGGGATCAAAGTGTCTTTTTGGCGTACAGAAGGTCTCATTTCTGGGATTCATTTTGTCTCCGTCTGTTATTGAAATGGACCCGGTCAAGGTTCAGGCCATCTGTGATTGGGTCCAACCTACTTCATTAAAGGCTCTTCAGAGATTCTTGGGTTTTGCCAATTTTTATCGTAAATTTATTGGTAATTTCTCTGTTATTGTTAAACCATTGACTGATTTGACCAAAAAGGGTTCTGATGTGGTGAATTGGCCTCCTGAGGCAGTCTCTGCGTTTCAGGAACTTAAGCAGAGATTCACTTCTGCTCCTGTTCTACGGCAGCCTGATGTTTCTCTGCCATTTCAGGTGGAGGTTGATGCCTCTGAAATTGGGGCAGGTGCCGTTTTGTCCCAAAGAGATCCAGAGACCTCTAAAAGTAACCCTTGTGCCTTTTTCTCTCGAAAATTTTCTCCAACTGAACGTAATTATGACGTGGGTAATCGAGAGTTATTGTCCATGAAGTGGGCCTTTGAAGAGTGGAGACATTGGCTGGAAGGAGCCAAACATCAGGTGGTGGTCCTCACGGACCATAAGAATCTGGTTTATCTCGAATCAGCCAAGCGACTTAATCCTAGACAGGCCAGGTGGGCCTTGTTTTTCACACGTTTTAATTTTGTGGTTTCTTTTCTTCCTGGCACTAAGAATGCTAAGGCGGATGCCCTCTCGAGGAGTTTCTTTGCGGACTCTCCTGAGTTATCTGATCCTACTGTTATTTTGAAAGAGGGTGTAGTTCTTTCCGCCATATCGCCCAATTTGAGACTGGCCTTGGAAGGGTGTCAGGAGGATAAACCTCCTCCAATTGTTCTTGTCTCAATTGTGGTTCCTGGTTCATTTGGAAGTTTGCTGGAGTCTTTCCTGCATCTCCTGCTTTCAGATAAGATATTTTTTGCTTTTCTTTTTGTTCTTGCTTTTTGCATTGTTTTCTGCACTTTTGTGGAGGTCAGCCAGATCCCCTCCTGGTGCCTAAGCTCCTCACAGTTTATCAGTAGCCACTGTTATTTGCTCATTTGCTTTTTCCTGTTTTTTCAGCGGCTGCAGCTTGGTTTTGTTCACACTGAGATCTGATTTAGCGGGTGGCGAGATCGTGTGATCTCAGTATTTTTGTAATCAGAATTGTTGGATTTTTGTAGGGTTTTCTGGGTTGCAGAAAGTAATCTCTCCTTTCCTATCCTATTTAGTCAGCTTGTGGCCCCAGCGTTTGCTCAATCTATTTTCTGCCTATGTTTGTGTTTTCATCTTGTCTAACCGCCATTATATGTTTGGGGGCTTCCTATTTTCTTTGAGGATCTGCTCCGGGGCAGATAGCTTTCATCTTTCTGCCTTTAGGTGTAGTTATCTCTCAGGCTGTGACGAGGCGTCTAGGATCAACGTAGGAACGCTCCACGGCTACCTCTAGTTGTGTCGTTAGTTTAGGAATCTGCAACCCATCATTTACCAACATCTCAGGTGTTCTGCTGCCCTGCTGTTGTTCCTGTCCTCCTCAGCTACCGAAACACAACACTCTGCGTTATAAACTTCTGTGAAGCACCTGGGGGTTCAAAGTGCTCACTATGCATCTAGATAAGTGCCTTAGGGGGTCTAGTTTCAAAAATGGGGTCATTTGTGGGGGAGCTCCAAAGTTTAGGCACATAGGGGCTCTCCAAACACGACATGGTGTCCGCTAATGATTGGAGCTAATTTTCCATTCAAAAAGTCAAATGGCGCTCCTTACTTTCTGAGCCCTGTCGTGCGCCCAAACAGTGGTTCCCCCCCACATATGGGGTACCAGCGTACTCAGGAGAAACTGGACAACAACTTTTGCAGTCCAATTTATCCTGTTATCCTTGGGAAAATAAAAAATAGCGGGCTAAAAAATCATTTTGAGGAAAAAAATGATTTTTTATTTTCACTGCTGAGTTGGTGACTCTAGGTTTTAGCACCTGTTCACATTGGATCTATGTTTGGATGTGCCGGTCAGTTTTTGATATGTATTCATTTACCTTCTGCCTGAGCACTCCACCTGGTGGTCACAGGCGTTTTAATTATAACAGGTTCATTACCCCTCCACAGAGATGTAGATTTTAGTCTGGAGAGAGGATTCATATGTTCCCATGCAGACAGACTTTTCTAAGTGAGGATTGGCATAGTTAGGACCTGTTATACGAGAAGAGCCTTAACGTGGCTATCAGGTACACATAATTTGTCCTTTTTATGCGCTAAGACTTCTCAATTTTTCATATTTCTAAGGCAGTGATGCAATTTATTTTTCATATTTTTCATATTTTGTGTCCGCAAGTTGTAGCGCTACAGTGTGCTACCTTTTATTCTTGAATATAGATTATTTTAGTACTAATTTATTTTTGGGCACTGTCACTTTAGCATACTATAGATATCACAATAAAGATTTTGCATTTTTATTATTATTGTTACTGTTCATTCTGCACTATTCACTTAAACATAGCACAATAAAAATTCGGTATTCACATATATACAGTTTATTGATTAGTTATTATGCACTGTCACTTTAAATATATTGTGTACTCTGAGGATGTATAATTATAGATCACTCTTTTTATCACTCTTTATCACTTTGAAGGCCCAGCAACTTATTCATGTGACACTTAGAGCCCTGAGGTTGATTTCTATGTATTTCATTTTCCTTCTCCACTGTTGCACGGCACATTTAGTCTGTTTCCTATCATGACCCGGGGAAGACGTTCGGTAAATGCGCATGTTTTGTTGTCCCGGCCTCATCATTTCCGATGATGCACTTACACTGACACGCTGTCCTTAGCTTGCGTGTCACAGAGCATTGTGAGGAAGTACGTCAGAGGGTGCGGAGCGACACGCTATGCGCCGCAGATACCGACCGACTCCTATACATTTTGATTGATGGTTTGGCACTCATAAAAGAACACAGCCAGGAGCGTTACTACAATTAACCCGGTAGTTATCCTTTTTACTATTCTTTACTTGTGTCATGTCTTGATAGGTTGGATCTATCTGGTAATTCACTCTTGGTACATCTAGACAGGTTATTCCTATTTATACTTTATTGGTATATTTGGTTTATTCACCCTGGCCCATCTCCATTATACCCTTGTGTTACCATACACATGGACACTGTGAATTTTTACCGTGTCCTATCTATTTTGATATGCAGCTTAATTTGGAAGGTTAATAAGACTTTTCCGGTGGGGTTTGGTAAGGATAATTTATTGCAACAATACTACTCATTATTTATTCATATATTGCTGCATGCACATTATTATTATTATTATTATACATTTATATAGCGCCATTTATTCCATGGCGCTTTACATGTGAAAAGGGGAAATATAGACAAGTACAATAAACATGTGCGAGACAAGGGACACACAAGTACAGAAGGAGAGAGGACCCTGCCCGCGAGGGCTCACAGTCTACAGGGATGGGTGAGGATACACTAGGAGAGGGTAGAGCTGGTTGTGCGAAGGTTCAGTAGACTGAGGATCATTGCAGGCTGTAGGCTTGTCGGAACAGGTGGGTCTTCAGGTTCTTCTTGAAGGTTTCCGTTGTTGGTGAGAGTCTGATGTCTTGCAGCAGAGAGTTCCAGAGTATGGGGGAAGCACGGGAGAAGTCTTGTATGCGGTTGTGGGAAGAAGAGATAAGGGGGGAATAGAGAAGGAGATCTTGAGAGGATCGAAGGTTGCGTGTGGGTAGGTACCGGGAGACCATGTCTCAGATGTATGGAGGAGACAGGTTGTGGATGGCTTTGTATGTCATGGTTAGGGTTTTGAACTGGAGCCTCTGGGCAATAGGAAGCCAGTGGAGGGCCTGGCATAGGGGGGAGGCTGAGAAACAGCAGGGAGACAGGTGGATTAGTCAGGCAGCAGAGTGTAGGATGGACTGGAGTTGTGCCAGAGTGCTAGAGGGGAGGCCAGAGAGTAGGAGGTTGCAGTAGTTGAGGCGGGAGATGACAAGGGCGTGCACTAGTGTTTTTGTGGTTTCATGGTTGAGGAATGAGCGGATCCGGGAAATATTTTTGAGTTTGAGGCGGCAGGAGGTGGTGAGGGCTTGGATATGTGGTTTGAAAGAGAGGGCAGAGTCGAGGATCACCCCAAGGCACCGAACATGCGGGACTGGGGAAAGTAAGCAGCCATTGACATTGATGGATAGGTCTGGTGGAGGGGTAGAATGAGGTGGGGGAAAGATGATGAATTCTGTTTTGTCCATGTTCAGTTTGAGAAAGCGAGCAGAAATGAAGGCTGAGATAGCAGACAGACACTGTGGGATTTTGGTCATTAAGGAGGTGAAGTCAGGTCCAGATAGGTAAATCTGCGTTTCATCGGCGTAGAGGTGATACTGCAAACTGTGGGATTCTATGAGCTGTCCCAGGCCAAACTTGTAGATTGAAAAGAGTAGGGGTCCTAGGACTGAGCCTTGAGGAACACCGACAGACAGGGAGCGAGGTGAGGAGGTGGTGTGTGAGAGGGAGACACTAAATGTTCGGTCTGTTAGGTATGATGAGATCCAGGATAGGGCCAAGTCTGTAATGCTAAGAGATAAGAGAATCTGTAGCAGGAGGGAATGGTCCATGGTGTCAAAGGCAGAAGACAGGTCCAGGAGAAGGAGGACAGAGTAGTGTCGCTTGCTCTTGGCGGCTAGCAGGTCGTTAGTGACTTTAGTTAGGGCAGTTTCAGTTGAGTGATGCGGTCGGAAGCCAGATTGTAACCGGTCAAAGAGGGAACAGGAGGAAAGGTGGGAGGACAGTTCAAGATATACATGCTGTTCCAGTAGTTTTGAGGCGTAAGGGAGAAGAGATATCGGGCGATAGTTAGACACAGAGGATGGGTCAAGGGAGGGCTTTTTGAGGATGGGTGTGATTGAGGCATGTTTAAAGGATGAGGGAAAGACACCATTTGTAAGTGAAAGGTTGAAGAGGTGTGTGAGAGTAGGGATGAAGACTGTGGCAAAGTTAGGGATTAGGTGGGACGGGAGCGGGTCAAGCGCGCAAGTGGTGAGGTGTGATCTTGACAGGAGGGTGGAGAGGTGATCTTCTGTCATGGTGGTGAAGCTGGTTTTGGAAGAACAGGGCTGAGAGGCTAAGATGGGCATTGGAGGCTGCGGGCCAAAGCTTTCACTGATCGATCTATCGATCTTTTGCTTAAAGAAGGAGGCAAAGGCTTCAGCAGAAATGAGAGGAGAGGAGAGGGAGGAGGTGCTGTGGGATGGAGTAGAGAATTGAAAGTGTTGAAGAGCTGTTTAGGGTTGTGAGACAGGGAGGATATGAGAGATGCAAAGTAAGTTTGTTTTGCGGCAGAGAGCATGGACTTGAAGCTGGCAAGGGACTGCTTGTATGCGTTGAAGTGCTCGGTAGAATAGGTTCTCTTCCATCTCCGCTCAGCGGCCCTGGAAGCCCGTCTCAGTTCTTTGGTCAAGCTGGTCAGCCAGGGCTGCCTGTTGATTGTACGAGTTTTGCTCTGCATGAGGGGGGCGGCCGAATCAAGTGTGGCTGTTATTGTGGTGTTATAAAAAGTGGCAGCAGCATCTGTGTCATGAAGGGAAGCTATGTTTGCAAGAGGGAGAAGGGACTCAGAGAGTGATTGTAAATTGAGGTGTTTGAAATTCCTGCGAGGGTGAGTCAGTTTGTGGAGTGGGGGTTGCGTACTTGGAGAGGAGAGGGAAGAGAATGTCAGTAGGTTGTGGTCATACAGGGGGAGGGGTGAGTTAGTGAGATTAGTGAGGGAACAGAGACGGGTGAAGATAAGGTCCAGTGTGTGACCATCTTTGTGGGTGGCCACAGAGGACCATTGAGTGAGGCCGAGGGAAGCCGTGAGCGATAGAAGTTTAGAGGCAGCGGGGTGGAAGTGTTAATGGGGATGTTGACATCGCCCATGATGGTGGGGATGTCAGCAGAGAGGAAATGGAGTAGCCAGGTGGTGAAGTTGTTGTGAAAGGTGGAGACGGATAGTTCTGGGGGGCGGTAGATGACAGCCAGCTGGAGGTTGGAGGGGGAATAGATGCGGACGGAGTGCACCTCGAACGAGGGAATAATAGCGGATGGCGGTAGAGGAATTGGGGTAAAGGAACAGGTGTTGGAGAGGAGCAAGCCAACTCCTCCACCACATTTATTGCTGGGACGAGGGGTGTGAGAGAGATGGAATCCACCATAGGAAAGCGCAGCTGGAGAGGCTGTGTCAGAGGGAGTGAGCCAGGTTTCAGTGATGATGAGGAAGGAGAGTTTGTTGGTGATTAAGAGGTCATGTATGAATGACAGTTTATTGCAGACAAAGCGTGCATTCCATAGTACTCCAGGTAGGGGGACCAGGGGAATAGAGGCTGGGTGAATGGGTATGAGGTTGTCATGGTTGCAAAGATGTGTAGAGGATCGTGGCAGGGTGTTAGAAATGAGTGTGGGGATGCGTTGAGGAGGGCCAGGATTTCGGGATACGTCTCCAGCAATGAGGATAAGCAGACAGAGCGTTAGAAGGTGGGAGTAGGATAGGGCATGATGTGGGCGTGTGTGCCTAGAGAAAAAGGATTGAATGTGGAGGATCAGTTCTGAGGAAGAGGTGAAATGGCTGGGGAGGATGGAGGGGGAAATGACTAGTTCCTTACTAGGTGGGGGGATTACAGGAGATAGGGAAAAATGAAGTAGTATGGGGGTGATAGTAAAAAGAAGCCGAAACATTGTAGTGGTGTTAAAGTCTGCTACCTTGCAGTCAAATTCCAGTCCAATTCTAGTCTAATTCAGAGTAATAATAAGAAGGATCTACCAATCAAAATGAGGTGTATAAAGCAAGGTAGAAGTGCAGGCTAAAATTTAACTTTTAATAATTGCCTTTAAAAAACGAAATTTTTTGTTCAATATATATAACAACAATCAATAAGTGTATCCTAACCACCAATAACGTGTGAGAAAACAAAAAGAAAAAAATTATTAATAAAACCGTCAGTAAAACAGACTTGACTTGATCATGGGATAGATGAGGATAGATCTATCTAGAAGCTATCCAACAAAATTCAATCAATCTTGTTAAATATCATTGACTGTATGTGCCTTTTTTTATATATATAAATTGCACATCAAAAAACATGGAACAGTCTTACCACATGTTGATGTCCAACGTGTACTTGTAGATGGGGGAGGCCTTTTTAAGAATAACGCCATACATTACCCAAAACCAGGTGGACACATGTGAACCAAGAACTGACAGTCTCCCTGGGAGGAACAGAAGAACATCATGGTCAGATGGTAATGATGACAATACTGTAGGGGTGATGAGTGGCCAAATACATTATATAATTCTAGTCTAATTCAGAGTAGTTTAATTAGAAATCTGTAATTTGAAATATGGGATTTGAAATATATGGAGCAGACTACATGGGAGTTATTCCATCAATATGTACAATTATTGGGATTAACTGAAGTAAATTATGATCTGTCTTGTATCATTTTGGTTTTGGTAAACTTATGACCTTTGTGTCGTACTATACATGACCCTCTTTGGAGTTCTATCTTGTAGTAACGTGCTCTAGCGTCCCCTAGGCGGCATTTTGCTTTTTATGTGTTTTTTAATGATGATTGTGAAGAAACCAGATTATATCTTAATTACCCAGACGTCTATGTTTTTGCAAAACAAGAAGAATTTACATTTTATCTGTATATTGGCTTGTGAATTTAAGTGTTTATTTCTGGTGGATCAAGAAGACAGACTTGCAAACAGATATACCATTTAACATACTGTGTAAATCTGTAATAGAGACTTGTACATAGTAGTGTGTGTTTATCTTTGTTTATTGATGTGTGCTGATATGCTAATTGTGTATTGTATTCTATAACCAATAGAGAAAAAAGACCAGCACATCCAAGCTATTGTGAACAGGCTCCAACCAAAGAAAGTATAAATCAAAAAATATTAAGGTTTGCACCATAACTAACCAAGAATAATAACTCTAAAGCATAGGAACTGCATTACTGCACAGAAAAAAAAAAAGGTGACATATCAGGTTAGTGACCCAATTGACGAAGGACACCATGACGTGGTAATTGGGCATACATACATTGGCCAATCTATGCGCTAAGAGCCTTCATTTTTCATAGTAATTTTTTGCAGATACATATCTCATATATTCATATATACATCATATAGCGCCTTTTTCCTTTTTTTTCTTTTTTTTCTGTGCAGTAATGCAGTTCCTATGCTTTAGAGTTATTATTCTTGGTTAGTTATGGTGCAAACCTTAATATTTTTTGATTTATACTTTCTTTGGTTGGCGCCTGTTCACAATAGCTTGGATGTGCTGGTCTTTTTTCTCTATTTGTATTAAACTTTTTGGACATGTGCACTCATTCCCAAAAGCCACAGGTGATTTTATTCAGATTAGCTGGTCTATTCCTGCCCTATAAATTGTAGGCTTTTTGCCACAAGAGAGGTGACATATCAGGTTAGTGACCCAATTGACGAAGGACACCGTGACGTGGTAATTGGGCATACATACATTGGCCAATCTATGCGCTAAGAGCCTTCATTTTTCATAGCAATTTTTTGCAGATACATATCTCATATATTCATATATATATCATATAGCGCCTTTTTCCTTTTTTTTATTTTTTTTTTTTCTGTGCAGTAATGCAGTTCCTATGCTTTAGAGTTATTATTTTTGGTTAGTTATGGTGCAAACCTTAATATTTTTTGTTGTATTCTATAACCAGTTTGTTGACTTCGAAGGTAGATATGGATAGGCTATAAGGTGGATTGAAGGACACTGGGTAATTCTAAAAATAGCTTACATGCCTCGGGTATAAAAAGACTCAAGAGACAGAGAGAGCAGATCTCATCTCATCACCTAGAGCTACCAGTCGTACATTCTGCAAAACACTCAACGGACGAGAGGACTGCAGCCAATTCATCATGGCACCGTCACGAGGGACCAGATCTATGATTCTATAGGAAACAACCTAGGGATTTTTGGCTCCGGTTGGAAGGACACAGATCTGATCAAGTGACCATCTCTGAACCATGGATATGTTTGGAGAAAGCCAGGTTTTGGGACCAACTGGTCACCTGGCTCCATGGAGATGTCAGATAAGCCAGGTGGTGACTCTCGTGTCAACTGGTTTTGGACCTAGTATGGACTCTATGGACTGTCATCTCCCTACGCTTGTCGTTCTCTGTGTGTGTATCACAGGTGGAATAGCGACCATGGGAGCTCTGACGTTATGTTAACTGGCTTTGGACCTTGTACGGATTCTATGGACTGTTCTCAGTCATCTCCCTACGCTTGTTGATATCTCTTCTCTATGTGTATATCACAGGTGGAATAGCGACCCTGGGAGCTCTGACGTAACATCTACCATTATCCCGATGAATCAAGAGAAGGGGGAGACCCTGTAATGTGCACCATATTGGGGTAATTGCTGGATTGTTCTGTTTGCTCAGCCAGAGCCCCGTAGCCGATGACCTGTGTACACCACGGAGCAACGTCCCGCCCCGGCGGTTCCTCACACTGGACTCAGTACAGTGCTAGACACGTTTAAGCACGGGAAATCTTCTTGCCTCTCAGAGACTTCACCGAGACGTCACGTGCCGCTTTTGCCGACGCCACCGTTGGATTCCCGCCTGCTACAGACCTCGCCAAGACGTTACGTGCTGCTGTTGTCGGTGCCACCGTTGGAATCCCTAGGAGCTGCATCCAAGAAGATTACAGACTGATAAGTTCTTACCTTTACTTACTCAACTATCGTTCCCCCCGTCCTACCCTGCCATTCTCCCATTCTGCCCCTTCCCTCACCATCACCCTTCCACCCATACTCCCTGCGAGGAGTATCGTTGTTTGTTAAATACTTTAACTGTTGATCTGCCTCCTGTCTGTGGCGACATCCCGCGTTCCTGCTAGTACTTTACAGCACTATAATCCAGTTAGATATATTCAAGAGGTGTGCAGAGTGTTGCATTTCTTCATAGAATTTAGAATTCTGGGGTGTGCTGGTGTTGCATATATCTCCCCACCAATAACATGCTTGCGCTATCTGAGGCTTGGCTATTATAATAAAGCTGTATAATTTTCTGTGGACACTGATAGCTTTGAGTAATTTTTTTTTTCCAACATGTTTTATTGATTTAAAGAGTATTACATTACAATATATTCATATAAATCATTAAAGTTACAAGCTTGTTTGACAGGTGTGAAACTCAAGATAATGATTTAAGGAACAAAACTACGAAGTAGGTCATACAAAATTGAAGATAATAAGCTTGTAAACTCTTGTTTAGAAGGTACAATACTCTTAAATGTCCCCCCACCTACCTCCACCCTCCCACCCCCCCAACATATAAATCCCTGAAACATTCCCGCATTCGATTAGCAATCAATAAGCTTAAGGAATAGGATCATGTCCACTAATTTTCTGAAGACGATACCACTGAGTGTTTTCAAACTGTGTCCTTAGTTTGTCCCTAGTGTCTTGAGATAATGAAGGGATAAATAATGACCATGTGCTTAGAAATTTCCCGGTCAATTTCTCTTTATTTGTCAAAGTATCTAGCCAGTCCATTCGAAAGATATACGTTAATTTAGAGTATATGAGAGACTTGGGTGGTGGCAAAGGATCTAGCCAGTGCTGTAATATACTTTTCCTGGTAGCTGAGGCCCATATTATCAACATGGCCTTAACATGCTTGGGGAATTTGTGTTGAGAACTGTCTATAATGTTAAATATTGCCCATTGCGGAGTCAGAGGAAACACTATCCCGCCAAGATTCTGTAGTTCGGCATGGATAGATTGCCACAATTTCTGCACTTTGGGACATCCCCACATGTGATGAAGTAGGTCTGTGTTTCTTGTCCCACATTTGGAACAGGCGAATGTGCCCTCTGGAGACATCCTAGACTTAATGTGTGGAGTAATATAAGCTCTATGAAGAAGTAATAAAGACATGTCTGCATAACTGCTGGAGGGAATCACCTTCCGTTGCAATAATGTGGCGTCTAAGATTTCCCCGACTGATGTTCTGTAGATCATTAACCCATCGTGCTGCACCTGTCGTTTTGCCTTCCCAAGATCCATTCTTACGCAACAGTGTGTAAATACTGCTTGTCGAGGATAATTGCATTCTGGCGGTCCTAATGAAACCATCCAAAACGTTCCTCACTCCCTCTCTACCCCCCACGGCCATTCTCTTAAGATTAAACTTCTTGCTTGAAGAAAAAGGAAGGGCTTGTTAATAGGGTTGAGCATTCCGATACTGCAAATATCGGGTATCGGCCGATATTGGCTGTATCGGAATTCCGATTCCGAGTTCCGATATTTTCGTCTTATCGGATACCGGAATCGGGATTGTCACTGTCACTGTCAGTGTCCGTCGGTCGGGTCTGTCAGGAGTCAGCGGCACTTACCTGGCAGAAGATCTCCGGCGGTCACGTCCTGGACTGCTTCATGGCCGCCATCTTCTTTCCCCGGCGGTCACATGCAGTTTCTTCTCGCGATAACTGCAGTGACTGCTGGGTAATCCCGGCCGTAAAGCAGTCAGTCCGATGACGTCACCGCCGGGGAAGCAGGTAATCAGCTGTGCTGCGCCGGATGTCAGGCTCTGCCTGTCATTGCGATGTAGCAGAGCTGGATCGTCGTGGGACTGTCGTTATGGACTGCGTCGGACAGGTGGTATACTGTTGGTTTGTTTTTTTTCTTTTTTTACAGGAGATCGATGGCGTCGCAGGAATGAGAGAGTAATAAAAGTAATGAAAACTGTGTTGTCTCTTTTATTTCATTAAAAGACTTTTTTCTTGTTTGTCTTTTTTTTATGCATTTAATAACTTTGGGATTAATAATGGATCGGTGTCTTATTGACACCTCTCCATTATTAACCGGGCTTATTGTCACCGTGCAATCAACGGTGACATTAACCCCTTATTACCCCGCTTGCCACCGCTACAGGGCAAGTGGGAAGAGCCGGGTAAAGTGCCACAATTGGCACATCTTTTGATGCGCCAAATGTGGGGCTGCTGTAGCCTGGTATTATCAGGCTGTTGAGGGCCAAAATCCATGGGCCTTGACAGTCTTTTAATACCAGGCCGCAGCAGTCTGCATTTTACTTGGCTGGTTAACAAAAATAGGGGGGATCCCCACGCCGTTTTTTTTTCGAGGGGATCCCCTATTTTTGTTAACCAGCCAAGCTAAGCAGACTGCTGTGGCCTGGTATTATCAGGCTTGCAAGGTCCATGGATATTGGATCCTTACCAGCCTGAAAAACCAGGCCTCAGCGGTCTGCTTCATCTGGCTGGTTAACAAAAATAGGGGGGACCCCATGCCAATTTTTTTCGAGGGGATCCCCTATTTTTGTTAATCAGCCAAGATATGCAGACTGCTGTGGCCTGGTATTATCAGGCTGGCAAGGTCCATGGATCTTGGCTCCTTAACAGCCTGAAAATCCAGGCCTCAGCGGTCTGCTTCATCTGGCTGGTTAACAAAAATAGGGGGGACCCCACGCCAATTTTTTTCGAGGGGATCCCCTATTTTTGTTAATCAGCCAAGATATGCAGACTGCTGTGGCCTAGTATTATCAGGCTGGCAAGGTCCATGGATCTTGGCTCCTTAACAGCCTGAAAATCCAGGCCTCAGCGGTCTGCTTCATCTGGCTGGTTAACAAAATAGGGGGGACCCCACGCCATTTTTTTTTCGAAGGGAACCCCTATTTTTGTTAATCAGTTCCCTCTGACGTCACTGATTGTGTCCCTGGCTGACCTGAAGTGAAAGTGGAAAGCAATCAATTAAGCTTTCCACTTAAGGGCCCGTCTCACATAGCGATATCGCTACCGAGATCGCTGCTGAGTCACTAGTTTTGTGACGCAGCAGCGAGCTCACCAGCGATATCGCTGTGTGTGACATTCAGCGACGATCAGCCCCCCTGCCGGGTATCGCTGATCGTCGCTGAAATGTCAGGACCTTTTTTTGATCGCTGGTTTCCCGCTGACAGGCACGCATCGCTGCGTGTGACAGGCGGGAGACCAGCGATCCGCTGGTAACCAAGGTACACAGCGGGTTTCCAGGCGCGGGGCTGTGCCTAGAAACCCGCTGTGTACCTTGGATACCAGCGCCCTGATGCAGGGAGCTGGTATCCAAGGTACACAGCGGGTTTCCAAGCGCTGCGCGGTGCCTGGAAACCCGCTGTGTACCTTGGTTACCAGCGGATCGCTGGTCTCCCGCCTGTCACACGCAGCGATGCGTGCCTGTCAGAGGGAAACCAGCGATCAAATAAAGGTCCTGACATTTCTGCGACGATCAGCGATACCCGGCAGGGGGGCTGATCGTCGCTGAATGTCACACACAGTGATATCGCTGGTGAGCTTGCTGCTGCGTCACAAAACTTGTGACTCAGCAGCGATCTCGGTAGCGATATCGCTATGTGAGACGGGCCCTTAAGCGATGTTACCCGCAGTGTCGCTGTCCCAGATCGCTGCCTGAGCTGCCTGTTTGGCAGCTCAGCAGCGATCATGTAGCGATACACCAGCGATCCTGACAAGTGCATATCGTTGTCGGGATCGCTGGTGTATCGTTATGTGACACCCAGCCTTTACTCTCCTGTCAGGCAGGAGAGGAACTCATTCATTTGGGGTTTACTGTGAGGCTGCAGCATTAGCTGCGGTCCCTGCAGTAAACATTAACCCTTTCTGAAGGATTACACCGTGGGACCTGACTGTGCATCGGATTGGTAAGAATAATTTTGCTTTATTATTTTATTTTTATTACAGGAAATGGTTTTAGCAGGTAAATAAAATATGGTCAAAAACTGTGTGATTATTTCATTAAACTTCTTTTTTATTAAAGTGTGTGTGTTTGATTTTTCTTTCATACAATAGGATTAATAATTGATAGTTGTCTAATTGACAGCTCTCAATTATTAACCTGGCTTAAAGTGACCTTTCAATTGCAAGGTCATTTTAACCCCTTATTAACCCATTCGCCACCGCTACAGGGCAATGGGAATAGACGGGCAAAGTGCCAGAAAGGGCAAATCTAATTAGAGATTTGCCCTTTCTGGGGTGTCTGGGGGCAGATGTTAAGTAGCCGGGGGGGGCCAAAAAAAATGGTCCCTCTCTGGGCTATTATTATCTGCCCCCACTCACTGGCTTTGTCTGTCTGGTTGCGAAAATAGGGCGGGAGCCCACGCATTTTTTTTCAGCAATTTTACACCTCATATATAATATATTTATATATTATAACATGTCATTGAATTTGTGACACATATATATATATATTTTAATTTGTAGTTCATCACTTTCTACATAGTATAATAGCCGCTAATTCAATTGCCGGCTTTTGTGAAAATGCGAACCCCGACATGAAATGACACTGGTGTACATAGGGTAAACCATGCTTTTCCTTGTCCTTGCTATCTATTGCAAACAATTAAATAGACTTGTGGTGCAAAAATTCACACCTGTAGGGTTTAATTAAAGGTGTAAATTCGTAGCAAAAAAGTCCGTTTTTTTTACAACGAATTTACACCTTAATTAACCCTACAGTGTGAAATTTTGCAACATAGTTGATTTAATTGTTTGTGCAAATTAGATAGCAAATGGACATGAAAGACATGGTTAACCCTATGTACACCAAGTGTATTTCATGTGGGTGACCCGACATGAAATGACACTTGGTGTACATAGGGTTAACCATGTCTTTTCATGTCCTTTGCTATCTAATTTGCACAAACAATTAAATCAGACTATGTGTGCAAAATTTCACACCTGTAGGGGTTAATTAAAGGTGTAAATTCGTAGCAAAAAAGTCCGTTTTTTTTACAACGAATTTACACCTTTAATTAACCCCTACAGGTGTGAAATTTTGCACACATAGTCTGATTTAATTGTTTGTGCAAATCAGATAGCAAACGACATGAAAAGACATGGTTAACCCTATGTACACCAAGTGTCATTTCATGTCGGGTGCTTCTGTCTTTTCACTGAAGCCGGCTTTACCCGGCAATTGAATCAAAGGATATTTTACTATGTAGAAGTGTATAAACTATACATATATGTATATATATATATGTCACAATGACATGTATATATATATATATGTATTCTATGTGTGTATATTTAGTGTTTACAAGGAAAGAATGGGGTTTTTTTAGTTGCGATATTTTGTTCCCATAGACTTACATGGGACTTCCGGTATCGGTATCGGGTATCGCCGATTTTTTAGTGATATCGGCGATACCATTCCGATTCCGATACTTTAGGATATCGGAAAGTATCGCTCAACTCTACTTGTTAACAAATGATGGGTAACGTTGTGCTGCTATGTCAAATGTGAGCATAGAGAATCTATCATCTAGAAGATCAGCAGCCAATATGCAACCCTGCCCAGCTAGTTCAATGTAGGGTAAGGGTGGTTTACCTCCTATAAAGCCCGGGTTACCCAGAAAGGGCACAAAAGGAGAGATATTGCCTCTCAGGTGACAAAGTTTCCTACACCTCCTCCACGTCTGTATTGTTTGCCATAAGGTGGGGTGGATTCTTATGTCTGCAATAAGGTCCTCGTTGGTCATATGTAATAAAGCTGGTAAGGAGATATGGGGACTTAATTGTTGGTCTAAGAGTACGTTTGCGAAATGTGAGTTGCCTCTCAACCAATCGATAATATATCTCAAATTTGCTGCTAGATTGTACTTTGCAATGTCTGGGAGATTGATGCCACCCTCCTCCTTAGGGGCTTGTAGTTTGATAAGACCTATTCTTGTACGCTTTTTGTCACCCCAAATGAAATTCCTAAAAGCAGTGTTTAGAGTTTTAACATCAGCACGTGTCAAGAAAATAGGTAATGTTTGGAAAATATACAATAATTTTGGAAGTATTATCATCTTAATTAAGTGACATTTACCGGAAAAAGATAAAGAAAAATGTTTCCAGGAGTTTAGAAGGTGCAGAATGGATGTGATTAGGGGTCTAATATTAATGTGATATAAGGACGTTAAATCTGCCGGGAGGTGGACACCCAAATATTTGATAGATGATGTGCTCCATTGGAAAGGAAGTGTCGAGTTATTTAATTTCCCTTGCTCAAACAAGGCCAGGGCGTCTGATTTGTTATAATTTATTTTAAAACCTGAGCACTTGCCAAAATGATTTAAGGCCTCCATGATAACTGGAATTGCCGCTTTGGGATTGGAGATAAATAGGAGTATATCGTCGGCAAATGCCGCAATTTTAAGTGAGGTGGAGCCTACCTCTATGTCCTTATATATTGCAGAATTTTGGAGGGTTCTGAGTAAAGGATCTAAAGCAAGGTTAAAAAGCAAAGGCGACAAGGGGCAGCCCTGACGTGTTCCTCTTTGGACTTCAAACGTGGAGGAGAATATGCCATTTATGGCCAGCCTGGACACCGGGTTTTTATATACAACTTTATCGCCTCACAGAACCATGGGCCAAAGTTTCTAAATTCCATGATGTCGAAAAGATAATCCCATGCGACCCTGTCAAACGCTTTGTCAGCATCCAGGCTGACCACAATAGACTCTAGACAACCATGAGATTTGCCATGGGAAATGACTCCCAAAGCCGTCCGTATGTTGTATGTTATGGATTTACCGTGGACAAACCCAATTTGTTGAGGCAATATCAGGTTAGGGATTATTTTTTGCACTCTATTTGCTAATATTTATGTGAAGATTTTAAAGTCAGAATTTAAAAGCGATATTGGTCTATATCCTTCCACTAGTGAAGGATCTTTGCCCGGTTTGGGGAGCACTATTATGTCTGCTTCATTGAAATGGTCCGGGAGCTGCCCCGACCGAACCAACTGGTTAAAGACGTCACAGAGATGTGTCCCTATCTTACCACCCAATATCTTATAGTATTCATTACTATACCCATCTGGGCCAGGGGATTTAGCGAGCTTTAAGGAGCTGATAGTTTGGATTACTTCTGAGAGGGATATGGGAGCATTAAGAATTTCTCTGTGCTCCTCTAATATTAGGGTGCCACCTCTGTTTGCATAAAGTTTAGAATATCATCCCCTTCTCTCTTCTCCGCTTTGTACAAGGAACCAAAAAAAGATCTAAACTCCTCTATAATCTCCTCGTTCTCTGTCGACACTCTGCCCTCTTTGGTCCGAATTTTGTGAATCCTTGTGGCTTTTCTGCATGGTCTTGTAAGGGATGCAAGTAATTTGCCAGGTCTATTGCCCCATTTAAAAAATTTGTGCTTTTGAAGATCGATACTATAAGTGGCCCACTCATGAGCCAGTGCCTCCGCAGACTCCTTTGCTTCAGTATATTGTTTTTTTCGTGAGGGGTGTATTGTTAAGTTTAAAATTTTTATATGCTAAGGTTAAAGCCCTCTGCGTTGCCAAGGTCCGCTCCTGAAACTGTTTTTTTTATGGCTTAGGCCTCTTTCACACATCCGTTGTGCGCCTGACGGCGCCCTCCGGCATTTTTTTGTCCAACCGCATCCGGCGAAATGTAATGCCGGATGCGGTTTTTTTTGCATTGACTATCATTAGCGCCGGATGGCGCCTGATGTCAGTGCGTTGTACAGTCATGGCCAAAAGTTTTGAGAATGACACAAATATTAATTTTTACAAAGTCTACTGCTTCACTTTTTCTAATGGCAATTTGCATATACTCCAGAATGGTATAAAGAGTGATCAGCTTAACAGCAAGTACTTGCAAAGTCAATATTTGGCTAGAAAATGAACTTTATCCCCCAAAACACATTTCAACATCATTGCAGCCCTGCCTTAAAAGGACCAGCTAACCTCTTTTCAGTGATTGCTCCATTAACACAGGTGTGGGTGTTGATGAGGACATGGCTGGAGATCAATCTGTCATGATTAAGTAAGAATGACACCACTGGACACTTTAAAAGGAGACTGGTGCTTGGCATCATTGTTTCTTTTCTGTTAACCATGGTTATCTCTAAAGAAACACGTGCAGTCATCATTGCAATGCACAAAAATGGCCTAACAGGGAAGAGTATCGCAGCTAGAAAGATTGCACCTCAGTCAACAATCTATTGCATCATTAAGAACTTCAAGGAGAGAGGTTCCATTGTTGCCAAAAAGGCTTCAGGGTGCCCAAGAAAGACCAGCAAGCGCCAGGACCGTCTCTTAAAAGTGTTTCAGCTGCGGGATCGGGCTACCAGCAGTGCAGAGCTTGCTCAGGAATGGCAGCAGGCAGGTGTGAGTGTATCTGCATGCACTGTGAGGCGGAGACTCTTGGAGCAAGGCCTGGTCTCAAGGAGGGCAGCAAAGAAGCCACTTCTCTCCAGAAAAAACACCATGGACAGACTGATATTCTGCAAAAAGCACAGGCAGTGGACTGCTGAGGACTGGGGTAAAGTTATTTTCTCTGATGAATCCCCTTTTCGCTTGTTTGGGACATCAGGAAAACGCCTCATTCGGAGAAGACAAGGTGAGCGCTACCACCAGTCTTGTCTCATGCCAACTGTTAAGCATCCTGAAACCATTCATGTGTGGAGTTGCTTCTCAGCCAAGGGAATCGGCTCTCACAGTCTTGCCTAAAAACACAGCCATGAATAAAGAATGGTACCAGAATGTCCTCCAAGAGCAACTTCTCCCAACCCTCCAAGAGCAGTTTGGCGATCAACAATGCCTTTTCCAGCATGATGGAGCACCTTGCCATAAAGCAAAGGTGATAACTAAATGGCTCAGGGAACAAAACATAGAGATTTTGGGTCCATGGCCTGGAAACTCCCCAGATCTTAATCCCATTGAGAACTTGTGGTCAATCATCAAGAGACGGGTGGACAAACAAAAACCTAAAAATTCTGACAAAATGAAAGCATTGATTGTGCAAGAATGGACTGCTATCAGTCAGGATTTGGTCCAGAAGTTGATTGAGAGCATGCCAGGGAGAATTGCAGAGGTCCTGAAGAAGAAGGGTCAACACTGCAAATATTGACTTGCTGCATTAACTCATTCTAACTGTCAATATAAGCTTTTGTTACTCATATGTTTGCAATTATTATATTTCTGTCTGTGATAAAAACATCTGTCAAACACACATAAAAACCAGAGGGCAGCAGATCATGTGAAAATATAATATTTGTGTCATTCTCAAAACTTTTGGTCCCTGACTGTATGCGTTTTTGTCCGGATCCGGCAGAAATGTACATTCCGGCGGCCGGACACAACGCAGCATGTAACGTTTTTTTTTTTTTGCCGGAGCTGCCTGATGTGCCTGAAGCGGCGCATCAGGTGGCCGGAAATAATAGAAGTCAATGGGACCGGATCAGACTTTTGTGCAATCCGGCAAAAGTCTGATCCGGATTCTGGAAATCGAGGTCTACTACTACTACTACTACTACTACTACTACTACTACTACATTTTCCAGTGTCTTCGGGCATCAGAAACCCTCTTTTTATGGGTTCAAAAGTTCAGGTCAGATCCAGCAAAAAAACTGCATCCGTTGCATCAGTTTTTTTTGTTTCAGCGCCGGATCCGTCCCTTCAGGCATAGGACGGATCATGCCTGATACAAAAAGACGGATGTGTGAAAGAGGCCTTATATACGCAATAATTTGCCCTCTCAACACAGCCTTAGAGGTATCCCAAAAAAGAATTGGTGTTTCACAATGTATTTGGTTGTCTGATTTGTACATGTCCCATGAGGATTGTATGAATTTTTTGAAATCCTCTGAGTGATATAGATATGACGGGAACCTCCACTTCCTATGGGAATAGATTGGTTTAGTTAGTTTTAGGCTGAACGTTATCGGTGCATGGTCCGAGATGTACATGTTCAGAATTTTGGTGTATGTGATTCTTGACAAAAGTGAGGGACTCAACAACCAATAATCAATTCTAGCATGAGAGCTATGAACATGCGAATAATGGGAGTAGTCTCTTTCAACAGGGTGTTGCACTCTCCATACATCTATCAATCCCAAATGATCTAACAAAGATTGTATTAGTTTCCCTTGCATATGAGGAGATTGAGAAATAGATCTATCCATCTCGACGTCGTGCACCTCATTAACCCCTTCCCGACCCATGACGCCACATAGGCGTCATGAAAATCAGTGCCAATCCGACCCATGACGCCTATGTGGCGTCATGAAAGGATCGCATCCCTGCGGGTCGGGTGACCGGGGTCACTGAAAGGTCACCCGACCCGCCGGCACAGGACCCTTTGTGCTTCACCACAGGGGGGTTGGCTTAACCCCCCCGTGGCCACGATCGCTCTGATTGGCTGTTAAAAGTGAAACAGCCAATCAGAGCAATCTGTAATATTTCACCAATATAATTGGTGAAATATTACAATCCAGCCATGGCCGATGCTGCAATAGCATCTGCCATGGCTGGACACCGAGCCCTGACCCCCCCACACGGATTCACGGCGGCGATCGGCCGCCGCCACCGAAAGATGGCAGCGGTCGGTCACCGCCGTCACTAAAAGCTCCCCTCGTCCTGGCCTCCGCTGCCCCCACCTTCCGATCCCCCCCCTCACTTCCGACCCCCATACTCACCTCTCCCGGTCCACCGATGTCCCTGGATCCTTCCCGGCGGCTGCCCGGGATTGTTCATGGGCGCCGCCATCTTGGAAAATGGCGGGCGCATGCGCAGTGCGCCCGCCGGCCGGCGCATGCGCAGTGCGCCCTGCATAGTCAAAAAATTTATTTTGATCACTGTGAGAAACTGTCACAGTGATCAAAATAAAAAAAAGTAAGTGAACCCCCCCTGTCATAGGTAGGGAAAAATAATAAAGAATTTTTTTTTTCCTATTAGGCCCTGTGCACACGTTGCGGATTTTGCTGCGGATCCGCAGCTGATTTCTCTGTTGATCCGCAGCTGATTTCTCTGCTGATCCGCAGCTGATTTCGCTGCTGATCCGCAGCGGATTTCGCTGCTGATCCGCAGCGGATTTCGCTGCTGATCCGCAGCGGATTTCGCTGCTGATCCGCAGCTGATTTCGCTGCTGATCCGCAGCTGATTTCGCTGCTGATCCGCTGCTGATTTCGCTGCGATCAGCAGCGAACAGCTGCGGATCAGCGCGATTTCGCTGCTGACCCGCAGCTGATTTCGCTGCTGATCGCAGCGGATTTCGCTGCTAATCCGCAGCTGATTTCGCTGCTGATCCGCAGCTGATTTCGCTGCTGATCCGCAGCGGATTTCGCTGCTAATCCGCAGCGGATTTTGCTGCGGATCAGCAGCGGATTTTGCTGCGGATCCACAGCAGATCCAGAAACCATGTACAGTACAATGCAAATAAATGGTAAAAAAAAACGCTGTGCACATGCTGCAGATTTTTCAGCGCGGATTTGCTGCGGTTTTAAATCCGCAGCATGTCAATTCTTTGTGCGGATTCCGCAGCGATTTTACACCTATTCCATTATAGGCGTAAAACCGCAGAGAAAACTGCAGCAAATCCGCGCTAAATACGCAGGTAAAAGGCAGGTCGTTTTACCTGCGGATTTTAGAAAAATCCGCAAGTGAATCCGCAACGTGTGCACGGGGCCTTAGGGTCAGGCTGGGTTCATATTGCATTATGGCAGTCCGTTAACGCTGCCATTCACCCCATTTGTGTGCGCATCGCAACGCATGCCATGAAGCGGCATGCGTTCGCGACGTGTCGTCATTCAGTGACGGAGCCTTGGACGCAGGCTGCAGCGTCTGGGCTCCATCACCGCTAGCACAGATGAATCATCGCTGATTCCTCTGCACTAGCGGGTATAGCATAACGCGATCGCGTTATGCTATACCGTTACCAGCCCGTCAACGCTACGTGTTGAACGGGCTGGTAAAACGCAATATGAACCCAGCCTTAGGGTTAGAACTAGGGTTAGGGTTAGAACTAGGGTAAGGGTTAGAACTAGGGTAAGGGTTAGAACTAGGGTTAGGGTTGTAATTAGGGTTAGGGTTGGAATTAGGGTTAAGGTTGGGATTAGGGTTAGGGTTGGAATTAGGGTTAAAGTTGGGATTAGGGTTAGGGTTGGGATAAGCGTTAGGGGTGTTTTTTGGGTTAGGGTTGGGATTAGGGTTAGGCTTGTGGTTAGGTTTATGGTTAGAGTTGGGATTAGGGTTAGGGGTGTGTTGGGGTTAGGGTTATGGTTAGGGTTTGTATTAGGGTTAGGGGTGTGTAGGGGTTAGGGTTGGGGTTAGGGGTGTGTTGGGGTTAGGGTTGGAGTTAGAATTGAGGGTTTCCACTATTTAGGTACATCAGGGGATCTCCATACGCGACATGGTGCCACCATTGATTCCTGCAAATTTTGCGTTCAAAAAGTCAAACAGTGCTCCCTTTATTCCAAGCCCCGACGTGTGCCCAAACAGTGGTTTACCCCCACATATGGGGTATCAGCGTACTCGGGAAAAATTGCACCACAACTTTGGGGGTCTAATTTCTCCTGTTACTGTTGGGAAAAAAATTGGGGACTAAAAAATGATTTTTGTGGAAAAAAAAATGATTTTTTATTTTCACGGCTCTGCGTTATAAACTTCTGTGAAGAACTTGGGGGTTCAAAGTGCTCACCACACATCTAGATAAGTTCCTTGCGGGGTCTAGTTTCCAAAATGGGGTCACTTGTGGGGAGTTTATACTGTTTAGGCACATCAGGGACTCTGCAAACGTAACATGACGCCCGCAGACCATTCCATCAAGTCGGCAATTCAAAACGTCACTACTTCCCTTCCGAGCCCCGAAGTGTGCCCATACAGTAGTTTTCTCCCACATATGGGATATCAGCGTACTCAGGACAAATTGGACAACAACTTTTGAGGTCTAATTTCTCCTGTTACCCTTGGGAAAATAAAAAAGTTGGAGACTAAAAGATCATGTTTGTGGAAAAAATATGATTTTTTTTATTTTCATGGCCCGGCGTTATAAACTTCTGTGTAGCCCTTGGGGGTGCAAAGCGCTCACTACACATCTAGATAAGCTCCTTGGGGGGTCTAGTTTCCAAAATGGGGTCACTTGTGGGGGGTTTCTACTGTTTAGGCACATCAGGGGCTCTGCAAAGGCAACATGACGCCCACAGAACATTCCATCAAGTCTGCATTCCAAAATGGCGCTCCTTCCCTTCTGTGCTCTCCCATGCGCCAAAACAGTGGTTCCCCCCCACATATGGGG
>JARQOD010000005.1:378083191-378132203 GCA_033576555.1 Oophaga sylvatica
CAAGAGCAACTTCTCCCAACCCTCCAAGAGCAGTTTGGCGATCAACAATGCCTTTTCCAGCATGATGGAGCACCTTGCCATAAAGCAAAGGTGATAACTAAATGGCTCAGGGAACAAAACATAGAGATTTTGGGTCCATGGCCTGGAAACTCCCCAGATCTTAATCCCATTGAGAACTTGTGGTCAATCATCAAGAGACGGGTGGACAAACAAAAACCTAAAAATTCTGACAAAATGAAAGCATTGATTGTGCAAGAATGGACTGCTATCAGTCAGGATTTGGTCCAGAAGTTGATTGAGAGCATGCCAGGGAGAATTGCAGAGGTCCTGAAGAAGAAGGTCAACACTGCAAATATTGACTTGCTGCATTAACTCATTCTAACTGTCAATATAAGCTTTTGTTACTCATATGTTTGCAATTATTATATTTCTGTCTGTGATAAAAACATCTGTCAAACACACATAAAAACCAGAGGGCAGCAGATCATGTGAAAATATAATATTTGTGTCATTCTCAAAACTTTTGGCCATGACTGTATGCGTTTTTGTCCGGATCCGGCAGAAATGTACATTCCGGCGGCCGGACACAACGCAGCATGTAACGTTTTTTTTTTTTTGCCGGAGCTGCCTGATGTGCCTGAAGCGGCGCATCAGGTGGCCGGAAATAATAGAAGTCAATGGGACCGGATCAGACTTTTGTGCAATCCGGCAAAAGTCTGATCCGGATTCTGGAAATCGAGGTCTACTACTACTACTACTACTACTACTACTACTACTACTACTACATTTTCCAGTGTCTTCGGGCATCAGAAACCCTCTTTTTATGGGTTCAAAAGTTCAGGTCAGATCCAGCAAAAAACTGCATCCGTTGCATCAGTTTTTTTGTTTCAGCGCCGGATCCGTCCCTTCAGGCATAGGACGGATCATGCCTGATACAAAAAGACGGATGTGTGAAAGAGGCCTTATATACGCAATAATTTGCCCTCTCAACACAGCCTTAGAGGTATCCCAAAAAAGAATTGGTGTTTCACAATGTATTTGGTTGTCTGATTTGTACATGTCCCATGAGGATTGTATGAATTTTTTGAAATCCTCTGAGTGATATAGATATGACGGGAACCTCCACTTCCTATGGGAATAGATTGGTTTAGTTAGTTTTAGGCTGAACGTTATCGGTGCATGGTCCGAGATGTACATGTTCAGAATTTTGGTGTATGTGATTCTTGACAAAAGTGAGGGACTCAACAACCAATAATCAATTCTAGCATGAGAGCTATGAACATGCGAATAATGGGAGTAGTCTCTTTCAACAGGGTGTTGCACTCTCCATACATCTATCAATCCCAAATGATCTAACAAAGATTGTATTAGTTTCCCTTGCATATGAGGAGATTGAGAAATAGATCTATCCATCTCGACGTCGTGCACCTCATTAACCCCTTCCCGACCCATGACGCCACGTAGGCGTCATGAAAATCAGTGCCAATCCGACCCATGACGCCTATGTGGCGTCATGAAAGGATCGCATCCCTGCGGGTCGGGTGACCGGGGTCACTGAAAGGTCACCCGACCCGCCGGCACAGGACCCTTTGTGCTTCACCACAGGGGGTTGGCTTAACCCCCCCGTGGCCACGATCGCTCTGATTGGCTGTTAAAAGTGAAACAGCCAATCAGAGCAATCTGTAATATTTCACCAATATAATTGGTGAAATATTACAATCCAGCCATGGCCGATGCTGCAATAGCATCTGCCATGGCTGGACACCGAGCCCTGACCCCCCCACACGGATTCACGGCGGCGATCGGCCGCCGCCACCGAAAGATGGCAGCGGTCGGTCACCGCCGTCACTAAAAGCTCCCCTCGTCCTGGCCTCCGCTGCCCCCACCTTCCGATCCCCCCCCCTCACTTCCGACCCCCATACTCACCTCTCCCGGTCCACCGATGTCCCTGGATCCTTCCCGGCGGCTGCCCGGGATTGTTCATGGGCGCCGCCATCTTGGAAAATGGCGGGCGCATGCGCAGTGCGCCCGCCGGCCGGCGCATGCGCAGTGCGCCCTGCATAGTCAAAAAATTTATTTTGATCACTGTGAGAAACTGTCACAGTGATCAAAATAAAAAAAAGTAAGTGAACCCCCCCTGTCATAGGTAGGGAAAAATAATAAAGAATTTTTTTTTTCCTATTAGGCCCTGTGCACACGTTGCGGATTTTGCTGCGGATCCGCAGCTGATTTCTCTGTTGATCCGCAGCTGATTTCTCTGCTGATCCGCAGCTGATTTCGCTGCTGATCCGCAGCGGATTTCGCTGCTGATCCGCAGCGGATTTCGCTGCTGATCCGCAGCGGATTTCGCTGCTGATCCGCAGCGATTTCGCTGCTGATCCGCAGCTGATTTCGCTGCTGATCCGCAGCTGATTTCGCTGCTGATGCCGCTGCTGATTTCCGCTGCGGATTCCGCAGCGGATTTCGCTGCTAATCCGCAGCTGATTTCGCTGCTGATCCGCAGCTGATTTCGCTGCTGATCCGCAGCGGATTTCGCTGCTAATCCGCAGCGGATTTTGCTGCGGATCAGCAGCGGATTTTGCTGCGGATCCACAGCAGATCCAGAAAC
Organism: Oophaga sylvatica; assembly: GCA_033576555.1. Taxonomy (NCBI): domain Eukaryota; kingdom Metazoa; phylum Chordata; class Amphibia; order Anura; family Dendrobatidae; genus Oophaga; species Oophaga sylvatica. The sequence goes on from JARQOD010000005.1 coordinate 378,085,800, forward strand.
CATGTACAGTACAATGCAAATAAATGGTAAAAAAAAACGCTGTGCACATGCTGCAGATTTTTCAGCGCGGATTTGCTGCGGTTTTAAATCCGCAGCATGTCAATTCTTTGTGCGGATTCCGCAGCGATTTTACACCTATTCCATTATAGGCGTAAAACCGCAGAGAAAAACTGCAGCAAATCCGCGCTAAATACGCAGGTAAAAGGCAGGTCGTTTTACCTGCGGATTTTAGAAAAATCCGCAAGTGAATCCGCAACGTGTGCACGGGGCCTTAGGGTCAGGCTGGGTTCATATTGCATTATGGCAGTCCGTTAACGCTGCCATTCACCCCATTTGTGTGCGCATCGCAACGCATGCCATGAAGCGGCATGCGTTCGCGACGTGTCGTCATTCAGTGACGGAGCCTTGGACGCAGGCTGCAGCGTCTGGGCTCCATCACCGCTAGCACAGATGAATCATCGCTGATTCCTCTGCACTAGCGGGTATAGCATAACGCGATCGCGTTATGCTATACCGTTACCAGCCCGTCAACGCTACGTGTTGAACGGGCTGGTAAAACGCAATATGAACCCAGCCTTAGGGTTAGAACTAGGGTTAGGGTTAGAACTAGGGTAAGGGTTAGAACTAGGGTAAGGGTTAGAACTAGGGTTAGGGTTGTAATTAGGGTTAGGGTTGGAATTAGGGTTAAGGTTGGGATTAGGGTTAGGGTTGGAATTAGGGTTAAAGTTGGGATTAGGTTAGGGTTGGGATAAGCGTTAGGGGTGTTTTTTGGGTTAGGGTTGGGATTAGGGTTAGGCTTGTGGTTAGGTTTATGGTTAGAGTTGGGATTAGGGTTAGGGGTGTGTTGGGGTTAGGGTTATGGTTAGGGTTTGTATTAGGGTTAGGGGTGTGTAGGGGTTAGGGTTGGGGTTAGGGGTGTGTTGGGGTTAGGGTTGGAGTTAGAATTGAGGGGTTTCCACTATTTAGGTACATCAGGGGATCTCCATACGCGACATGGTGCCACCATTGATTCCTGCAAATTTTGCGTTCAAAAAGTCAAACAGTGCTCCCTTTATTCCAAGCCCCGACGTGTGCCCAAACAGTGGTTTACCCCCACATATGGGGTATCAGCGTACTCGGGAAAAATTGCACCACAACTTTGGGGGTCTAATTTCTCCTGTTACTGTTGGGAAAAAAATTGGGGACTAAAAAATGATTTTTGTGGAAAAAAAATGATTTTTTATTTTCACGGCTCTGCGTTATAAACTTCTGTGAAGAACTTGGGGGTTCAAAGTGCTCACCACACATCTAGATAAGTTCCTTGCGGGGTCTAGTTTCCAAAATGGGGTCACTTGTGGGGAGTTTATACTGTTTAGGCACATCAGGGACTCTGCAAACGTAACATGACGCCCGCAGACCATTCCATCAAGTCGGCAATTCAAAACGTCACTACTTCCCTTCCGAGCCCCGAAGTGTGCCCATACAGTAGTTTTCTCCCACATATGGGATATCAGCGTACTCAGGACAAATTGGACAACAACTTTTGAGGTCTAATTTCTCCTGTTACCCTTGGGAAAATAAAAAAGTTGGAGACTAAAAGATCATGTTTGTGGAAAAAATATGATTTTTTTTATTTTCATGGCCCGGCGTTATAAACTTCTGTGTAGCCCTTGGGGTGCAAAGCGCTCACTACACATCTAGATAAGCTCCTTGGGGGGTCTAGTTTCCAAAATGGGGTCACTTGTGGGGGGTTTCTACTGTTTAGGCACATCAGGGGCTCTGCAAAGGCAACATGACGCCCACAGAACATTCCATCAAGTCTGCATTCCAAAATGGCGCTCCTTCCCTTCTGTGCTCTCCCATGCGCCAAAACAGTGGTTCCCCCCCACATATGGGGTACCAGTGTACTCAGGACAAACTGTACAACAACTTTTGTGGTCCAATTTCTCCTGTTACCCTTGTGAAAATAAAAAATTGCGGGTTAAAAAAATCAGTTTTTGAGGAAAAAAATGATTTTTTATTTTCACGGCTCTGCATTACAAACTTCTGTGAAGCACGTGGGGGTTCAAGGTGCTCACCACACATCTAGTTAAGTTCCTTGAGGGGTCTAGTTTACAAAATGTGGTCACTTGTGGGGGTTTCTACTGTTTAGGCACATCAGGGGCTCTGCCCGCCCGCAGACCATTCCATCAAGTCGGCATTTCAAAGCGTCACTACATCCCTTCCAAGCCCTGACGTGTGCCCAAACAGTGGTTCTCCCCCACATGTGAGGTACTAGCGTACTTAGGACAAATTAGACAACAACTTTTGGGGTCCAATTTCTCCTGTAACCATTGTGAAAATAAAAAATATGGGGCTAAATAATAATTTTTTGAGAAAAAAAAATTATTTTTTATTTTCACGGCTCTGCGTTATAAAGTTTTGTGAAGCACCTGGGTGTTCAAAGTGCTCACTGTGCATCTGCATAAGTTTCTTAGGGGGTCTAGTTTCCAAAATGGGGTCATTGTGGGGGAGCTCCAAAGTTTAGGCATACAGGGGCTCTCCAAACATGACATGGTGTCCGCTAACGACTGGAGCTAATTTTCCATTCAAAAAGTCAAATGGCGCTTCTTCCCTTCTGAGCCCTGCCGTGCACCCAAACAGTGGTTTATGACCACATATGAGGTATCTGTGTACTCAGGAGAAATTACCAACAAATTTTAGGATCCAATTTATACTGTTGCCCATGTGAAAATGAAAAAACTGAGGCTAAAAGAAAATTTTTGTGAAAAAAAAAGTACTTTCTTTTTTTTACGGATCAATTTGTGAAGCACTTGGGGGTTCAAAGTGCTCACTCTGCATCTAGATAAGTTCCTTGGGGGGTCTAGTTTCCAAAATGGGGTCACTTGTGGGGGAGCTCCAATGTTTAGGCACACAGGGACTCTCCAAATGCGACATGGCATCCGCTAAATATTCCAGCATATTTTCCATTCAAAAAGTCAAATGGCACTCCTTCCCTTCTGAGCCCTGCCGTGCGCCCAAACAGTGGTTTATGACCACATATGAGGTATCGGTGTACTCAAGAGAAATTGCCCAACAAATTTTAGGATCCATTTTATGCTGTTGCCCATGTGAAAATGAAAAAACTGAGGCTAAAGAAAATTTTTGTGAAAAAAAAAGTACTTTCTTTTTTTTTACGGATCAATTTGTGAAGCACCTGGGGTTCAAAGTGCTCACTATGCATCTAGATAAGTTCCTTAGGGCGTATAGTTTCCAAAATGGGGTCACTTGTGGGGGAGCTCCAATGTTTAGGCACACAGGGACTCTCCAAATGCGACATGGCAACCGCTAAATATTCCAGCATATTTTCCATTCAAAAAGTCAAATGGCGCTCCTTCCCTTCTGAGCCCTGCCGTGCGCCCAAACAGTGGTTTATGACCACATATGAGGTATCTGTATACTCAGGAGAAATTGCCCAACAAATTTTAGGGTCCATTTTATCCTGATGCCCATGCAAAAATGAAAAAATTGATGCTAAAAGAAAAATTTTGTTGGAAAAATTAAAATGTCCATTTTTCCTTCCACGTTGCTTTAGTTCCTGTGAAGCACCTGAAGGGTTAATAATCTTCTTGAATGTAGTTTTGAGTAGCTTGAGGGGTGCAGTTTTTATAATGGTGTCACTTTTGGGTATTTTCTGCCATATAGACCCCTCAAAGTGACTTCAAATGTGAGGTGGTCCCTAAAAAAAATGGTTTTGTAAATTTTGCTGTAAAAATGAGAAATCGCTGGTCAACTTTTAACCCTTATAACTTCCTAACAAAAAAAAATGTTGTTCCCAAAATTGTGCTGATGTAAAGTAGACATGTGGGAAATGTTATTTATTAACTATTTTGTGTCACATAACTCTCTGGTTTAACAGAATAAAAATTCAAAATTTGAAAATTGCGAAATTTTCAAAATTTTGGCCAAAGTTCCATTTTTTTCACAAATAAACGCAAAAATTATCGACCTAAATTTACCACTAACATGAAGCCCAATATGTCACGAAAAAACAATCTCAGAATCGCTAGGATCCGTTGAAGCGTTCCTGAGTTATTACCTCATAAAGGGACACTGGTCAGAATTGCAAAAAATGGCCAGGTCATTTAGGTCAAAATAGGCTGGGTCATGAAGGGGTTAAAATCACCACCCACTATCATATGAGAGGTGTCCCATCCAGCAATTTTTTTAAGTACATTGGCTCGAAAGAGCGGATCCGATGAATTTGGTGCATAAATATTTAATACACTATAGGTTATCCCCTCTATAACCAGCTTGACGCAGACAAATCTCCCCGAAGGATCCTCAAACACATCCATTACTTCATGATCAAGACCCCTATTTATCATAATAGCGACACCCCTCTGTTTTTTAGTAAAGGAAGCCTCTGCACATAACACAAATTTCTTGCTAGAAAACCCCGGATGATCACCCTTCATCCAATGTGTCTCCTGCAACAGTACAATATGAAAATTTTTTTGATGTAGATGATTTAAAAATTTTTTCCTCTTGACCGGGGAATTTAGGCCATTGACATTCCAGGAACACCATAGTAGAGATGTCATAGCGGACATTTTTTGCTTGTTGATATTAGCCATTAACCCACTCCAGTGCGGGACTTATGATAGGATATGACCTTTTCATAAAAATAGGATTCCTGCCTATCCCAGCGAGTAGGCATAAGAATCCCTAAAGCATTGAATACTTGAAATCGAATGCAGAGACTCCCTCCCCAAAAAACCTCCCCTTCCCAAAAAACCTGTAACTGTGTAACACATTCAATATTACCCTCAAACCTGCATCCTAACTCTAAATGCAGAGATAATAATACAGCAAAAAAGAACAACATAACCAACGGATGTCAGTTGACATCACCTTATAAGATTCATGGTATTGTCGCTAAGTAATCCACTCTATAACTTGCTCATGGTGGTTGGGAAATATCCCGGACAATCTCCAGAGCCTTCACCAGGTCGTCGACAGCCCAATTTTTTCCAGATAGATTGAAGCGCAATAGCGCTGGGTATTGTAGGCCAAACCTAATATTTTTGTCGGCCAGCAATTTACACACCGGGTTGAAGGCCCTACGTTTGGTCATCACCATGGCCGAATAGTCCTGAAACATCAGAACTTTGTGCCCTTCGTATGATAAATGCGTTTTCTTCCTGTAAGCATTAAGTAAACAAATTTTATCTTGGAAGTCAAGGACCTTGAATATCACCGGTCTGGGTCTGTCATTGTCCTTACCCCTCTGTGGGCCTATTCTGTGAGCTCTCTCTATTGCCATTGATCCAGATGTTAATTGAATGTCCAGGGCTCCTGGCAGCCACTCAGAAGTTAATTTTAGCAATTCAGAGGGAAGAATGGACTCAGGTAGTCCTATCAGTTTTAAGTTATTGCGTCTAGATTGGTTTTCCAGATCGTCCACTTTGGATTGGAGCTCTATGACGGCTTTTTCTTTACCCTCTAGACGCTCTGCCATTTCCTTGGTAACCTCCTCCAAATCAGAGATACGTTGCTCAGCTTCGTCTAGGCGGGTGCCCTGACTATTAACTTGTGATATTATTGAGTCTATTGAAGTTTGAAGAGTGGCGAATCTAGAATCTATTTCGGGCATGAGGCGGTCAATGATGGCATCTGCTATTGAATGAGAAGTTTCGCTGCTAGTATCTGAGGTTGATTTAGGCGAGGATGAGCCTTGTTGGTTTCGGGTAAGAGGCACGGCCTCCTTTAGAATTTTTATCCATACTCAGCGACATTAGTAAGAAGGTAGAAGGCGATGATGTCTCAGTTCAGAATTGCTACATTAAAATCTGCTGTGTAGCATGTATCTTCTGTGTGAAGCGTATAACGCAGCTGACACTCGGCCTGTGTCCTACTGCAAGGCGTCCCCCATGCCCAAAGCCTCCCGAGGAGCCTGGAGAGGTGGGCCCGATGCACAAGCCTCCCGTCCAGGTATTCCCCCCGCTGATAGAGGCTATATCTCCTCTCACAAATTGAGGTATAGCTACCAGTGAAATTAGGCCAACGGGGAGTTCCGTTAAAAAGCGGCCAAACCTTGGCTCCGCCTCCCGGAAATCTTTGCTTAATACTTTTGAAAAAGCGTGGGGGTAGACCGTCCAGTCTAACAGACCAGGCCTATCAACTGCAGGTTCTCACCAGTCTGAACGACTATGTATATGCAATAATAAAGATTACTCCTGAACAAAATAGTGATGTGTCATCAGTGATTGTTCGCCTGCCGCTGGGGTCGTGACAACGGCGCTGCCCTACTGTGGAAATATTTCTGGCCCAAAGTGGCCCAGGTGCGCTGAGACAGAGGTTTGTATATGAAATCCGAAACTAGAGATGGGCCGCTGCACAGCCTCCCAAGGACCAAACGATGAGCCGGGAGCCACCCCGAGCAACACCGCCAAAAACTGAGCCGATTCCCGGACTGTGTTGAGAGATGCGGATGATTGAAGGAGGGAGCACCTGTGCGTCCTCGGCCGCCGCTGCAGAGCTCCTCGCCCCAGTCCCAGTGCGCAGTCAGCAGCCAGAGGTATCCGGGTCCCCGGCAACTGGGGAGGATCTCAAAGGTGAGTTAGTTATCTCATCAGAGTTCGCCTTGCTGCAGCAAACCCCCTCCAATCTATATGAAAGAATGTTAGGATGATTGATTGATTGATGGGGGACGTGAATCAAGATTTTCAGTCCCTTTCACAGAAGATTTTGTATGGAAAAATATCTACTATTCCAGGTATCACCACTGGATGGCACTAGAGTCACAATAATGATTTAAGGCTGAAGCTGTAGATATAGATTTTTCCCTAAAGGACCACTAGGTGTCTCCCTTGTCTTTCTGATGGGGACTGAGTTAAGAAGCTGTGTTTATGAATCAGTCTCAGTTTTGATGCCACCAACATTTGTGAGACTGTCCCTGGTCCCAATTTCCTTTATGTCAGGCAGAGTACACTGTCCTTGTGTGACCCAATTTCCCCAGCCTGTTAATAGTAGTAAGCGGCTGTGTAGCTCACCAGCCCCCGAGGAGAAGCTGCTCCCCCGACCACAGCTCCACTCTCCCCCGCGCTCCCCCTCCAAGATGGTGCAGATTACAGGAGAAGTCTCCGAGGTGACAGCAAACCCCGCTCAGTCCAATCGGCTCTAGCTCCCCAGGGACAGGCAGAGAGACGCACTGCACTCCCGGCAGCACTGTGAGCCGACACAGCTCCCAGGTACAAATAACTTCTTCAGCGTGTGGGGGTGAAGGGCAGCAATGAGTCGGCAGGATGCCAGACAGATCCTGGGTCACACCAGAGCCCTCAGAGGGTAGATGCGAGAGGGTGGCTCCAGGTGTAGCAGACAGCGATGCCTTACCGGGTCTTCAGGCGGGACACAGCCCCAGCAGCAGAGGAGCTCTGGGAGAGATCCAAGGCAGGAAATGGCATCCCCTCACCACGTGCAAATTCCTCTGGGTTGCTGTGAGGACAGTTTATGTGCCTCCCGGCTGCAGATGTCACACTGGATCTCCCCCAGGGACCAGAGGATGTACCAGGCAGTTGTAGGAGGATTTTCTAAGCAGAAAGGGGGGTTTTATCCCCAAATTCCTCCTAGTTAAGCAGGAGCCTCTAGAAGACACGTCTCCCTCCACAGCAGACAAGCCACGCCCCCTACTTTGAGTAATTTTATTTCCAGAATCTATTGACTGTGCTGGAGACATGCAACATCTGAGACTTGGACTCTGTAACCAAACCTTGTAAGCTATTGAAAGCACTGATAAGCACCTAGCACTTTAAGGACCTAGGGATACCCTGTATGTGATTATGTGTTGTTTGTTTTAAGCTCAGCTCCAATATGTAAATATCCTTTTTAATTAAATTATTAAAAGTTAATTTTTTAAATTTCTACTGGGATCCTTCAGCTGTAAAATATTGAATTACCTTGAAGTGAGACTGATGCCATTTCTTATTTAATGGTGTATGGTTGATTAACATTTTAAAAATTACAAAAAGAAAAATCTGCCGATGCAAAGGTTTGGGCACCCTGCATGGTTAGTACCAAGTAGCACCCTCTTTTGGAAATGTCACAGCTTGTAAACACTTTTTGTAGCCAGCCAAGAGTCTTTCAATTCTTGTTTGAGGGATTTTCATCCATTCTTCCTTGGAAAATTCTTCCCGTTCTGTGAGATTCCTGGTTCGTCTTGCATGCACTGCTATTTGGAGGTCTAGCCACAGATTTTCAATGATGTTCAGAACAGGGCATTGTGAAGTCCATTGTATAACCTTCAGTTTGCGCCTTTTGGGAGGGAGCACCTGTGCGTCCTCGGCCGCCGCTGCAGAGCTCCTCGCCCCAGTCCCAGTGCGCAGTCAGCAGCCAGAGGTATCCGGGTCCCCGGCAACTGGGGAGGATCTCAAAGGTGAGTTAGTTATCTCATCAGAGTTCGCCTTGCTGCAGCAAACCCCCTCCAATCTATATGAAAGAATGTTAGGATGATTGATTGATTGATGGGGGACGTGAATCAAGATTTTCAGTCCCTTTCACAGAAGATTTTGTATGGAAAAATATCTACTATTCCAGGTATCACCACTGGATGGCACTAGAGTCACAATAATGATTTAAGGCTGAAGCTGTAGATATAGATTTTTCCCTAAAGGACCACTAGGTGTCTCCCTTGTCTTTCTGATGGGGACTGAGTTAAGAAGCTGTGTTTATGAATCAGTCTCAGTTTTGATGCCACCAACATTTGTGAGACTGTCCCTGGTCCCAATTTCCTTTATGTCAGGCAGAGTACACTGTCCTTGTGTGACCCAATTTCCCCAGCCTGTTAATAGTAGTAAGCGGCTGTGTAGCTCACCAGCCCCCGAGGAGAAGCTGCTCCCCCGACCACAGCTCCACTCTCCCCCGCGCTCCCCCTCCAAGATGGTGCAGATTACAGGAGAAGTCTCCGAGGTGACAGCAAACCCCGCTCAGTCCAATCGGCTCTAGCTCCCCAGGGACAGGCAGAGAGACGCACTGCACTCCCGGCAGCACTGTGAGCCGACACAGCTCCCAGGTACAAATAACTTCTTCAGCGTGTGGGGGTGAAGGGCAGCAATGAGTCGGCAGGATGCCAGACAGATCCTGGGTCACACCAGAGCCCTCAGAGGGTAGATGCGAGAGGGTGGCTCCAGGTGTAGCAGACAGCGATGCCTTACCGGGTCTTCAGGCGGGACACAGCCCCAGCAGCAGAGGAGCTCTGGGAGAGATCCAAGGCAGGAAATGGCATCCCCTCACCACGTGCAAATTCCTCTGGGTTGCTGTGAGGACAGTTTATGTGCCTCCCGGGCTGCAGATGTCACACTGGATCTCCCCCAGGGACCAGAGGATGTACCAGGCAGTTGTAGGAGGATTTTCTAAGCAGAAAGGGGGGTTTTATCCCCAAATTCCTCCTAGTTAAGCAGGAGCCTCTAGAAGACACGTCTCCCTCCACAGCAGACAAGCCACGCCCCCTACTTTGAGTAATTTTATTTCCAGAATCTATTGACTGTGCTGGAGACATGCAACATCTGAGACTTGGACTCTGTAACCAAACCTTGTAAGCTATTGAAAGCACTGATAAGCACCTAGCACTTTAAGGACCTAGGGATACCCTGTATGTGATTATGTGTTGTTTGTTTTAAGCTCAGCTCCAATATGTAAATATCCTTTTTAATTAAATTATTAAAAGTTAATTTTTTAAATTTCTACTGGGATCCTTCAGCTGTAAAATATTGAATTACCTTGAAGTGAGACTGATGCCATTTCTTATTTAATGGTGTATGGTTGATTAACATTTTAAAAATTACAAAAAGAAAATCTGCCGATGCAAAGGTTTGGGCACCCTGCATGGTTAGTACCAAGTAGCACCCTCTTTTGGAAATGTCACAGCTTGTAAACACTTTTTGTAGCCAGCCAAGAGTCTTTCAATTCTTGTTTGAGGGATTTTCATCCATTCTTCCTTGGAAAATTCTTCCCGTTCTGTGAGATTCCTGGTTCGTCTTGCATGCACTGCTATTTGGAGGTCTAGCCACAGATTTTCAATGATGTTCAGAACAGGCATTGTGAAGTCCATTGTATAACCTTCAGTTTGCGCCTTTTGAGGTAGTCTATTGTGGATTTTGATGTGTGTAAAGGATCATTATCCATTTGTAGAAGCCATCCTCTTTTCAACGTCAGCTTTTTTACAAATGGTGTTAGGTTTGCATCAACAATTTGTTGAAATTTCATTGAATCAATTCTTCCCTCTACCTGTGAAATGTTTTCCATGCCATTTCAATGCAGCCCCACGAACCAACCCCATGCTTAATGGTTGGCGAGATGTTCTCACACACATACCTCACACACATGCCTTTTTTTCTCCACATATACCTTTGATCATTCATGCCGAGTTCTATTTTAACCTCATCCGTCCACAGGACTTGTTTCCAAAATTCATCAGACTTGTTTAGTACTGATGAGCGAGCACTAAACTGCTCAGGTACTAGTTACTCGAGTCGAGCAAATTGTAATGCTTGGGTGATTGTCCTGAGAAATGAGTATAATGGAAGTCAATGGGAAACTTTAGCATTTTTCCGGTGCCCCTCCACCCCCTGGAGGTATGGTGGGGGCCTAAAAATTACTGAAATCAGAAGAAACAGCGCTGAAATGGCATGGGAACAGCATGGGGTAGACCCCTGGAAGCATCCCAGAATCCCTGGTCGCTGCTGGGAACAATTTTGTCAGAGTAATACGTCACTTTTATGGACTGACAATAAAACATACAAAACCGAAGATAAAATGGATTTTACTGTAAAAAAATTTAAGAACCATTCTTTCCAGGATAATGACATATACAGTATATAAGGCACTGTTCATGTGCAGTGGTTTTTTTTACTGCTTTTTTGCACAGTTGCATTGCTTTCCGCGGTGAAAAAAACAATCAACAGGCAATGTAATTTTATCATTTTAATACCTTATCTGGGCATGTGGTGTTTGAGGCATGATCAGACACATCCTGTTTAATTTATGAAGGAGGGACTCTGAAAGCCACAATTTTTTTGTCAGGGTCATTAGGTGGCTATCACTATTTGTAGAGGGCCATCAGGCGGCCATTATTATTGTTAGAGGGCCAGCAGTCGGCACTCACTATTGTCAAAGAGTCATCAGAAGTCCCTCACCTCAATTTTACAGGGCCAGCAGACAGCTAAGCCTTGCAAAACCTTATATTGCTACTGCAGTATAATTTATCAATCTGAGGTGAGCAAATTTTCTTTTAGGTTTTAATACTGGAAAGTTTGAAACGTGGAGGGCTAAAGGGCGGCCCTCACAACTTACAGAGGGCCAGAGGGCGTCCCCCACTATTTTTAGAGGGCCAGCAGGTATTTTGTGCACAGATGAGACCAAGATAAAGTTTTTTGACAAATGAACACTGTAGTTACAGTCAAATATGGAGGATGTTCAAATATAATTTGGCATTGCTTTTCTTCCTCTGGTCCTGGAAGCCTTGACTGTGTGCAAGGCATCATGAAATGTGAAGAGTCCCAAAGGATTTTGGGTCACAATGTAGTGCCCTGGGCCAGAAAGCTGGGTTTGCGTCCTAGGTCATGGGCCTTCCAGCAGGACAATGATTCCAAACATTCTTCAAGAAGCACCAGAAATGGATGGGAACAAATCACTGGAGAGTTCGGAGCTCGTAATTGCAGATCCAGTAATGTAAAGTCTCCCACCACTACCTCTTACATGCAGATGCTATAGAGAAACTGTGAATGGACACATTAAATCAGTTAATTTTGCCTGCTTTGATGAATATCTAGTACAGATCAACGCAAAAAAATTAATCAGTCAATGAGTGTATGGAAAAAAGAAGCAGCAAGGCTTAGAATTATAAGTAGAGTTGAGTGAACCTCTCAAGATTCGGTTCGGATTGGCGAACGTCCCGATGTATGCCGAGCATATCCGAACCCCACTAAATTCAATGGGAGGCAAAACCAAATGCATAGACAACACCTTTAGAGTGGCCAAAAAGCTGCCAAAACAGCTCAAACTAGGTGCAGACACCAGGAAAAGTAGCATCAATTGACCCAGAGTACAAATAGTATAATTGCTCAGCATGGATGCATGAGACAGGGCTTTGACCAGCATTTCTAGCTGAAACATTGATCAGTAACAGGTGGATGAGTGACAGGTGTAGGCCTGGTGCTCTGAGAGCCCTGCCAAATTCATGCAACACACATAAAGGAGTCCCAACATGGAGTCCAAACACGCACGGGGTATCAGAGTTTGGGCCAGCATTTGGAGCTTTGAATTTAGGTTTAAATTAAGACGAGGTGGGTGAGAGACCAGTGTAAGCCTGCTGTGGTAGGAGCCCTGATACCTCACATGACAGCTCAAACTGCTTTTCTGCTCAGCCACACTCAGGTGGTACAAATATCAGCTTCATAGACTATTATTGTTAGAAACATTTAAGAATAGTAACACAGGTACTTGACTGAAAGTAAGTGCAGAGTTGCTGGTCTGGGAGCCCTACTGCTACAAGAAACACACATGAAGGAGACCCAACTTGGAGTCCAAACATTTCAAAAAATTATTGCCACAAACAACTAAAGCAGTATCAATATCCCCAGAGTAGAAATATAATGGGGCTCTGACTCTCCTTCCGCTTTAGGCAACCCACCAAATGGAGACTCAACTTGGAATCTCCATATTACAAAAAATTGTTTGTAACATCAACAGTAGCACAGAAGCCACGACAAAGGTGTCACAGACTACAACAATGCGAGATCAATGCAGCACACTAAAAAACGACACCATCGCCTAGTCTACGACTGGGGTGCAAAAGTCATTGGAGATCCATGACTTGTTTATCTTGATGAAAGTTAGGCGGTCTACACTTTCAGGGACAGACGGATGCACTTATCCATTAGGACACCACCAGCAGCATTGAAGACATGTTCTGAGAGAACGATGGCTGCCGGACATGACAAAACCTTCAAGGTGTGACACGCGAACTCAGGCCACTCCTCCATTTTTGAAGACCAAAATGCAAAAAGATCCAACCCCCCCGATGGCATTGATATTTAGCTAGAGTACTTCTGCACCATCCTCTCCAGTTCACAATGTTTCAGACTTGGACTCTGTTTTGCTAGTGCACGGGCTGGTCTAAAAAATGTGTGAAATGACTCACAAAAATAGCTTATTCCACTTACACTGCTGCTGCTGCTAATATTTTTGCATTGATAACTCAAAGTTCTCAGGGTTGGAAATCTATAACAATGTTGCACGCTGTGTGCCTGACTGCTGTCTTGGGGAAAAGCACTCTTAAGATTGTCTACTGTACAAGTGTGTTTCAATACTCCAGCATGCGTGCGTCTCTTTGCAGGGAGCGAGGCATCTGGCAAAATTTACTCTTGTACCGAGGAGTTATGGAAACCCAGGTTGCTTTGATAGCAGCCTTAAGCTCATCTGCATTGTTGGGTCTGATGTCTCATCTTCATCTTGACAATACCCCATAGATTGTCTATGGGGTTAAGGTCAGGCGAGTTTGCAGGCCAATCAAGCACAGTGGTGCTGTTGTTTGTAAACCAGGTATTGGTACTTTTGGCACTGTGGACAGGTGCCAAGTCCTGCTGGAGAATGAAATTTCCATCTCCAGAAAGCTTGTCGGCAGAAGGAAGCATGAAGTGCTCTAAAATTTCCAGGTAGACGGCTGCGCTGACTTTGGTCTTGATAAAACACAATTGACCTACACCAGCAGATGACATGGCTCCCCAAACCATCACTGATTGTGGATACTTCACTACTACTCCAGACTATGCACTGTATATTGTATGTGATTATGTCAGTGTTTTGATTTTTTTTACAATTGAGCTCAGGCACTGGATGATGAGACTATTCTCCCATCATTGGCTCATGCTGTCTCTGTTATATGTGACAACAGACATAGATGGGAGTAGTAGTTCCATCAGACAACGCCAAAGTACAATAACTATGGGCTGTTCGTCGCATGGAAACACACACACATACACCCGCAGACAGACACCTGCAGACAGACTCAGATATACACATATTTTCCGCTAACACATATTCTCTGCTCATACATATTCTCCACCCACACATATTCTCCACCCACAGTGACAGTGAACAGCTTAGCAACTGTAGTATACCAAGGTAGTTTGACCTCCTGCTCCCCACAATTTAAGATGCGTACAGGTACCCTCCCCTTGCGGACATCGACTACCCCTCTGGCTGTCTGGACACTGAGCCTACTATCAGAGTACCCTGGTTCCACCAGGGCCTGGTAATCTCTTCCCCTGAAGCCTATGGCTGCCCGACACCTAATTAACATTTCACTCCTTGGGGGTATTGCAATGGGGAATGAATCACTCACTCTAACACTGCCGACTTCTCCACCAGATAGCTCTACCTACTGTCTTTGCATCAAGGGCCTTGATCTCCTTTGCAGGACCCTGCTCACTGGAACCAGCAGTTTCAGCTACCTGTTGCAACAAAACAATAACCTCGGCAAGACAATTTTCTATCACATTAGTACCTAAGGTCATTATTGGGTTACATTCTCGTCGGTCAATGTCTATTAATGTCAATTATTAATGTCAATTATCAGACCTTGGGCTTTTAATTCTACTCGGCCCACCTTAATGGTCACCTCCTTATACCCACTTGTGGCAAAGGTAGGCCATTGCTTGAGACTACTTGTTCTGCCTTCATACACGTTGACACGGTGTGCAATCTAGCATACAGCCTAAACCACGATTCTATCTTCCAAATAAGCAGACTTTCCTCTGTAGTCTAACTTGTTTATTGGTGAACAGTATAGAACATGTGCGGTAAAACTATAAAAATACAAATGACATAGATAAGTATTAGGCACACAGCTGACACTTTACAATTAACATGAAAGTATACAGTATGATGCAAACTTTACACAGGATTCTAACAACATCTCCTATGCACTGGCTGCTATACAGTTAATAACCTCCTAAACACTGCATTGCTAGAGAAGATATTGCTCTTACCAGATATGCTTTACTAGGATAGCAAACTCAAGTTGGAGAGTTACAGGAGAGCACATGAACACGTGTGTTCCCTGAAGTACATGGAAGAAAATGGAACTTCTTCTTCCCAGCATACCTTGCTTCAATCCCACAATGCAATACTCTATCTGCTTGTTAAGAGCACAGGCTATAAATTCAGCCACCACTGGATGGTGCTATAACAAACCAGCACACAGTAAAAACATACTGCCCTGTACTCAGATGGGCAGAACACTCCCCGCTTGGCATCAACTGATGCCACATACAGGCTCTTTTGGCGAAAGCAGTAAAACTAGTTTCGCAACTGGTCTGAGGAATAGTTTACTCTCCCCAGCCTTCCACACTTTGACCTCGATCTTGCGCACCTTCTCATCCTTGCTTGGGAATACCTTGGTGATGAGGCCTAGTGGCCACTCATTTCGGTGTGACTGGCTGTCCTTCATGAGCACAATATCACCTGGTTTGATGTTCGGCTTGTCGATCTGCCACTTCTTCCTAGGCTGTAGGGTAGAGAGATATTGTTTTCTCCATCTGTCCCAGAAAGTATTGGAGAGACCTTGAACTTGTCTCTATTGACGTCTGTAGAGGTCTTTGTTGCTGAGTTCTCCCAGTGGAGCGCTGGGAGTGTTGGTTTTCTGAGTGAGTAGCATGGCGGGAGTGAGAATGGTCGGATCAACCTTTTTCAAGGCACTGTCTCTAGAAATGGGTTGACCTTTGTTGAGGTCTATTTCTCTGGAGTAGACTTCTCTTTGCACAACACGAAGTATTGTAACCTTGGCTCTTTCCAAGTTGAGGGCGGTAAAAGCATGCTTGCAGTGATGCCAACCTTTACAAGATCTCTGGCTTAAAAACAGGCACAAAAAAAACACAAATATCCAAAAATGAAATAAAAGATTTTTTATTTCATTTTTGGATATTTGTGTTTTTTTTGTGCCTGTTTTTCTGTGTAATGGTCATGTGTTAATATGCATTTACATTTTGCATACACATTATTTACTTTTTCAGTTCAGATCTAGTTTCATTAAGATCTCTGGCTTGCAGGTAATGCTGACTTGTAGGACTGGACCACATGAAGTAGACAAGCAACGGCTCGAACAAGTGACTTCCAGGTTGAGAACCTGCTGAACTGATGAGATTCCAGGTAATAACTTGAAATCCCTGTATGCAGAGCAGACACTCGAGAACAGAGCTCCTCGTCGGCATCTGGATCCACCAGTTTGAACGTTTCAGGCCTGTCGATGTGGGACATCGAACGGTACAATGAAGCAGGGCCTGTGAACCAGGTAGTGTTCTTAAGATGACTTGAAGCAACGGATCTAGTCGCATGGTCCGCAGGATTGAGGTGAGTAGGTACATAGTGCCACTGACTAGGGCGGGTAGATCTTCTTATCCTCAGTATCCGGTTGCTGACGTAGACATAAAAGCGTCGCATTTCATTGCAGATGTATCCCAGTACCACCTTGCTATCAGTGTAGAACTCTGCTTCTTTGGTCTCCAGATTCATCACACCTGAGATAAGCTCGGCCAACTCAACTGCGAGGACGGCAGCGCAGAGTTCCAGTCTGGGTACAGTGTGTTCGCGGAGTGGTGACAGTTTAGTCCAGCTCATGACAAATCCGATGTGGCTCTGTTCATTGACATCTATGGTTTTGAGGTATGCTACTGCTGCGATTGCTTTGACTGATGCGTCGCAGAAGATACAAAGTCTTTGTGTCTTGACTTCTGTGGATGGCACAGGAGTATACAGTCGTTACGAAGGTCGGTCAAGGCCTCGAGAGACCTCTTCCACTCTGCCAACAGGTCTGTCTTTTCTGCTGGCAGTGGATCATCCCAATCAGATGTGTCTTGGGTGAAGTCTCTTAGCATCATTTTCCCTTGGACAGTAACTGGAGCTAAGAATCCCAAGGGGTCGTATAAACTATTCACGAAAGAAAGAACTCCTCTGCGCATGAAGGTTTTCTCTTCTTTACTGATCTGAAAGGTGAAGGCATCCATCTTCAGATCCCAAAGCAATCCAAGACTCCGCTGCATGGGAAGAGTGTCGATGCTTAGGTCTAGGTCCTTTAGATTGCTGGAATAGTCTTGAGAGGGAAATGCTTCCATCAATTCTCGAGTGTTGGAGGAAATCATGTGTAACCTTAGGTTAGACTGAGCGAGCATTTCTTGAGCCCTTTTTAGTAGACTGATTGCAGCCTCATTTGTTGGTGTGGACTTCAAACAGTTGTCTACGTAGAAGTCCTTTTCTACGAAGGATCTGACGTCTGACCTATACTTTTTCTTCGCCTTCTTTGGCAGAATTACAGAGGCCGTAGATAGCAACTGCTGGGGAAGGGCTGTTCCCGAAGATGTGTACCCTCATCCGGTACTCTGTGATGTCTTTGTCATGGTACCAGAAGAACCTCAAGTAGTTTCTGTGTTCTTCTTTGACAAGAAAACAGTGGAACATCTGTTGTATGTCAGCCATAAATGCCACCGTATCTCTGCGGAAAGAGAGTAGTACTTCCAGAAGTCTGTTGTTGAGGTCTGGGCCCGACAGTAGGACATCATTCAATGAGACGTCTTCACATTTCATTTGGCACTTGAGTCGAATACCACTCTTATTGACCTGGCTTCTTGGGATGGTATACTCCGAAGATGGGCAGGTACCAACGATTCTCTGACCGCCGAAGTGCAGGTGCAATCTCTGCGTGGTTGT
Source organism: Oophaga sylvatica (assembly GCA_033576555.1). Lineage (NCBI taxonomy): Eukaryota > Metazoa > Chordata > Amphibia > Anura > Dendrobatidae > Oophaga > Oophaga sylvatica. The sequence continues at coordinate 378,103,518 of JARQOD010000005.1, forward strand.
TCTGGAATATCCTTCCCATGAAGGTAAAGAAGTGTTCCTTCATCTCGGGTGACTTCTTAAGCTTGTGCCTGAGGGAGATGAATCGGCTGTAGACCAGTTCCCTGTTGTTCGGTAGGTGCCTTCTCTGAGGTCGAAATGGTAAGGGTGCAACCCAACTGTTCGATTTGTCTTTGACTGTTTGTCTATCCATGATGTCCAGGAACATCCTATCTTCTATGGACATCACTACCTTGTGGTCTTCTTTTGACCTGTGAAAGACTGTACATCCCATGTGGTCTTGTTCACCTTCACAGGCATGGTCTTCGTTGGTAGATACTGAGAAAGGGCAAGGTAGGGGAGCGCTGTTTGGCAATTCCTTTACCAGCAGACTATTGTGACATGGCTGGAAGAGAGACGGACGTCCATTTTCTAGTGTGCTGGTGAGCATACTGTTGACTGAGGCGGCTTGTGTGCTCCTCCTAGACAGACGTCTCCTATGATGACCCATCCAAGGTCGAGCCTCTGAGCGTACGGAGCATTTCTGGGGCCGTTTATATATTCTCTAGTCTTGTGGACTCGTAGTATATCTCTTCCCAGGAGTAGGGATATTGGGGCTTCTGGATCCAACTCAGGTATCAGGTGGGCTATACGCTTCAGATGGGGGTGATATGTCGCCACCTCCGGTGATGGTATCTCTGACCTGTTGTCGGGAATCTGGTTGCACTCCAGGATGGTTGGTAGCAATAGGCAGGTTTGAACCATCTATGGACTCCACCTTGTATCCGGTCGCTTTTCTCCCCGCCGTCTCAACGGTACCTGAACACTCCTCAGGGAGTAGGGAGAACCAGGGCCTACAATGCTGAAGTTGCCAAAGAAGATGGACCTGGCTAAAGACCTGTTACTTTGGTCATCCAGGATTGCATATATCTTGAGGGCTTTGTCCTTGCTGCCTGCAGGGTAGACTTGGACAAGGCAGATTTTTGAACAGGACCTTCCTCCTGTGAGTCCTTTACAGATCTCCCTACATTGAGAGCTGACCACAAGGGTATCTTCATCAGTGTTCTTCTCCTTCCCATCGTGCTCCTCGCTTGTGACAACACTCGTGGAGGTGGTCCAGGGTGCAATGCTGTATTGTGATCTGTGATATGCATTCTGCACATTTCAAGCTAGCTTCACAGTTCCTGGCGAGGTGAGAGGTTGTGGCACAACATTTGAAGCAGATGTTGTTCTCTTTGAGGAAACCTTTGCGATCCTCCAAAGACTTCTCCCTGAAGGCTCTGCATTTTAGTAGAGGATGTGGTTTCTTGTGTAGAGGACACTGTTTACTGACATCCTGAGGCTTGTTCTCGTCTGGAGGGGGTTTACTTGCATTGTGAGGAGGGCCTGTGAAAACAATGTTAGTTTTGTGGACTGCCACGGGTGTCCTACTGGGTTTGACACCGGGGGCAGTGGAACATGACAGAGTGAGTCAAAACTAGGGTCATTTCTGATCTTAGCTTGTTGGGTAACAAATTCTACGAATACAGTGAAAGAAGGGAATGGTACATTATGATTTTGTTTATACCGTGAACCATATGTAACCCACTTTTCTTCTAGAATGTAAGGAAGTTTTTGTATTATCGGATTGACACCCCTAGCGGTGTCTAAGAATGCCAATCCGGGCAAGTCTCCTTCCTCCTGGGCAACCTGTAACTCTATCAATAAATCACTTAATTCTCTAAGCTTTTGATAACCTTTAGGTCCTATCTTAGGAAAATCATCAATTCTTTTGTATAAAGCATTCTCTATGACTTCTACTGTCCCATAGCATTCATCAAGTCTTTCCCTCACTTTGCATAGACCTATATGTGGATGCTTTATATTGATGTCTCTTAGTCTTTTGGCATGCTCAACCAACTCACTTCCGAGCCACTTTACTAGGAGGTCTAACTCCTCACTGTTAGAAAGGTCCAGACCATGAATGGCGTTCCGGAACGAGGCTCGCCATGACCTATAGTTCTCGGGTTTATCAGTGAACTTTACAAGTCCTTTTATAACCAGTTCTTGGTGGGCAAGGAACTTTGCAAAGTCTATGGGGCTTGGTCAGTGCTGGCAAGAGCTGGTGTGTTATAGTCATGTCTAGTGTGTGGTGTATCACCATACCTGTGAGACGCTTCTGACTTCGTATAGTCTGTGCAGTACCTTCTCGGTGAAGGAGGTGTCTCTTTAAGGCGGGATGGGAGCTGTACCTTCTGCTCAGTGGAACAGCCACTGTGGTCGACATCTCTGCGCTGGATGACTCCTTGTTTGTGGTGACAAAGTTCGGGATTGGATCGCTGGTAGCCGGCGTAGGCTGGTCGATGTGGTGCATCAGGGCTGTCATCCATGCCGGAATGTTGACGGACGTACTCTGCGACACGCTGTGCTGGATCTTGCTGTCCTAGATCTGGTCCGCGAATGTTGCTGCGTCTCTCACAATCAGGATCCTTCATAGCTTCCAAATACTCTGCTTTAGCAATTGCAGCTGATGTCTCTTTGTCTGCCGCAAGTCTTTCTAGCTCTGCTTGCAAACGTGCAGTTTCGGCTTGCAGGCGTGCAGTTTCGGCCTCTCTCTCTGCCTGCAGACGTGCACTATCTGCATCTTGCTCCGCCTGCCTCGGCTTTAGGTGCATCTCCCTTTCGGCGAAGGAGGATCTTGCTTTGGTTGCCTCGGCTTCGGCACGGGCGACGGCATCTCTGCTAATGACGACCTGCTTTAGCTTGCTCGTGACCTCGTTTTGAGTGAGGATGTGCTGTTTTAAGATATTATGCGCTTAGCTGCGTACTGCTGAGTATATTAGCGGGAAACAGTCTATGCGTGGCGGCTTCCGCGTGTCAGGAATGATGAAGCGCTTGATGGCGGGCTGCACTCTTGGTACTTGTGACTGTATGGCGGCCGCTGCAGTATCCGCAGGCAGTGCGGTGTGGGTACAAGCGGCTCCTTAAGTCGTATTCACTATCGCAGGCGTCTAGCATCTGTTTTACTGTTCTGCCTTCATACACGTTGACAGTATAGAACATGCGCGATAAAACTATAAAAATACAAATGACATAGATAAGTATTAGGCACACAGCTGACACTTTACAATTAACATGAAAGTATACAGTATGATGCAAACTTTACACAGGATTCTAACAACATCTCCTATGCACTGGCTGCTATACAGTTAATAACCTCCTAAACACTACATTGCTAGGGAAGATATTGCTCTTACCAGATATGCTTTACTAGGATAGCAAACTCAAGTTGGAGAGGTTACAGGAGAGCACATGAACACGTGTGTTCCCTGAAGTACATGGAAGAAAATGGAACTTCTTCTTCCCAGCATACCTTGCTTCAATCCCACAATGCAATACTCTATCTGCTTGTTAAAGGCACAGGCTATAAATTCAGCCACCACTGGATGGTGCTATAACAAACAAACCAGCAGACAGTAAAAACATACTGCCCTGTACTCAGATGGGCAGAACACTACTGTCAGCTCATCATCTGGGCCCCGAGTAATATCAGAGTCAGCCCAATACCGTTTGTTAAGAATACATGACATAGTCGTCACCTGAGAGCCGGTGTCCAGTAAAGCGTTCTTTGGGATGCCATCAATCACAACTGGGAGGATCGGTCGTCCTCCGACATATTTGGCTAGCCAGTTTTGTGGGCCTGGTCGTCCTACTCCTGGGGATTGGCCCTCTGCCCCAGGGGTTGCTTGTTTAAATTGCAGAATCTTGCAATGTGCCCCGCTTTGCGGCATGGGCGGCAAATGGGTCGTCAGTCCTGGTAGTAGCGATCATTGTCTCTCCCTCTGATCGGTGGGATCCTCTTCCGCCGTCGCCACGGGACGTCATCTGGACTGGAGGCCAGCTGGATCTTCTCCTTCAGGGGCACTTGCATGGACTGCACGGTTTTGGCTAGTGCAGCCACACTTTTGGTCAGCTCCTGGACCTGAAGACGTAGTTCTGCAGATGGATCATTATCCCGGGTCTGTGCGTCGGCCTCAACAGGGGCCTGAGGGAAGGATGCCGCCTCCTGGTGGTATGTAATTGCTGGGCACCTAGGGGGCGCTGGGCGGCTGACATTTGGTTCGTGCAGCACCCGTACAGCCCTATCTTTAAAGTCTGCAAAGTTCAGGTCAGGGGTTTGTAGGGCCATAATGCACAGCTGTGTCCTGTGGGTGATGGACAGGAGTTCCTCAATAAATTGCTCCTTTAACAATCAGTCTCCATCCTGCACGCTGTCGGGGTCAATCTGCTTTATGGCCCTCAGTGCCTCCTGAAGATTAAGGGCATAGTGTCACGCTGTCTAATGATATGTGTACGATGTCAGTAAACTATTCTTACAGAAACAACACTCTATACAACATATAGTTTAGCAACATCAGCATGTAAATATAGAATAGATTTACCTGACACGATATCCGTTGAACTCAGGGTTAATCTTGAGGACTTGATACGCTGTCACAGGAAAGAGGAGGACCGGGGTCTAACCTGACCCTAAAACTGGGGTCCTAACTAATCCCTCACCTTGGAGGTACTGATAATGGTTCAGAGGTCCAAGTCTCCAGCCTAACCTAGTCTCCTATCAGTCCCTGAACCCTGTAATCAGTCCTAAGAATGACCCTGATTACCACCAAAGGGATATGGGCTGATCTCTGCTAAATACACAGATTAGACATATAGGACAGACTGGAGAAAACACAGACTCGCATACACACTCAAACACAGAAGGAACATAAATGGTCTGGGATATAAAATTCTAAGCAAGTTGAGCTTAAAACAACTAAGGAGCTCTTTAACTTAAGTCTATACAGATTCAATCCTATCTGTGGTCTGCATGAAGAATTTCACTGGCAACTCCCAAAACAGACAACCAGGGATTTAAAGGAAACCAATCAACAAATAATCAATTGCAGCCGGGAGAAACTGAACCCAGTCCCAGAACCGAGCACAGACAGAATTAACTCCCTCACTGCCAAACACAAAGAAACAGCAACTCAGCTGTGAGAAGTCAGAATGTGCAACCGCGACGATCTTCGTGGCGATGCACACATGACAGTACCCCCCCTTCTACGAGGGGCCTCTGGACCCTCAGGGCCAGGTCTGCCCGGGTGAGTTCTGTGGAAGGTCCGAACCAACCGATCTGCGTTAATGTCAGACGCAGGAACCCACGTCCTCTCCTCTGGACCATACCCCTTCCAATGCACCAAGTACTGAAGGGACCGGCGATTCAGACGTGAGTCAATGATCTTTGACACTTGAAACTCCAAGTTACCATTGACCACCACTGGAGGAGGAGGTAGAGGTGACGGTATGACTGGTGCCACGTACCTCTTAAGTAATGACTTGTGGAACACATTGTGGATTTTAAACGTAGGAGGGAGGTCCAGACGAAATGCCACAGGATTAATTATGGAACTGATCCTGTACGGCCCGATGAATCTGGGACCCAGTTTCCAGGAGGGAACTTTAAGTTTTATATTCCTGGTAGACAACCATACCAGATCGTTCACATTCAGATCTGGACCAGAAACTCTCCTCCTATCAGCCATACGTTTATAACGGTTCCCCATAGCACTCAGATTATTCAATACACCTCTCCACACTGAAGCAAGTGACGACGAGAAACGCTCCTCCTCAGGAACCCCAGAAGGGCCCCCCCCATTGAAAGTACAAAACTGGGGATGAAAACCATATGCCCCAAAAAACGGGGATTTACCAGTGGACTCGCTCCGCCTGTTGTTAAGAGCGAACTCTGCCAGAGGCAAGAAAGAAGACCAGTCCTCCTGGTTCTCTGAGACAAAACACCGAAGATAAGTCTCAAGGCTTTGATTCAGACGCTCTGTCTGACCATTGGTCTGCGGATGAAAAGCCGAGGAAAATGACAATTGCATCCCCCGACGTAAACAAAATGCCCTCCAAAATTTAGACACAAACTGAGACCCCCTATCTGACACCACATCAGAAGGCAACCCATGAAGTCTCACAATCTCCCCAATGAACACCTGTGCCAGAGTTTTAGCATTAGGAGGGCAGGAAGAGCAATGAAATGTGCCATCTTACTGAAACTGTCAACAACCACCAGTATGACAGTTTTCCCTGACGACGGAGGAAGATCCGTAATGAAGTCCATAGACAAATGAGTCCATGGACGCTCCGGAAGTTTCAAGGGTAAGAGGGTCCCAGACGGACGGGTATGCGGGGTCTTAGAGCGAGCACAAACCCCACAGGACGCGACAAAAGTTATAACATCTTTATTAACGTTAGGCCACCAAAACCGGCGAGAAAGGAGATCTAAAGTAGCCTTACTCCCTGGATGTCCTGCTAAAGCAGAATTATGATGTGCCTCAATAACCTTTTGTCTCAACTGATTTGGGACAAACAGTCTCCCTGAAGGTCCTGCAGGGGTGTCCCCCTGAGCCTCTAATACCTCCTCCTCAAGCTCAGAACATACAGCCGACACTACCACCCCCTCCTGAAGGATAGGAATCGGGTCATCCGTTTTCCCGGCCCCTGGGAAACTGCGAGACAAGGCATCAGCCTTAACATTCTTAGACCCATGGCGATATGTGACGACAAAATTAAACCTGGTAAAAAACAACGACCATCGAGCTTGTCTGGAATTCAGACGCTTAGCAGATTCCAAATACAGCAGGTTTTTGTGATCAGTAATGACGGTAACCGGGTGGACTGCCCCCTCCAAAAAGTGACGCCATTCTTCAAAAGCCAACTTAATGGCCAAAAGTTCCCTATTGCCGATATCATAATTCCTTTCGGCGGACGACAACTTCTTAGAAAAGAAAGCGCACGGATGCCATTTACCAGGGGACGGACCCTGGGACAATATTGCACCCACCCCTACGTCAGACGCGTCCACCTCCACAATGAACGGCTGTGATGCATCTGGTTGGATGAGAACGGGTGCCGAAGCAAAACATTTTTTCAAAGAGGAAAAAGCTTGGCAAGCTTTGTCCGACCATTTAGAAAAATCCGTCCCTTTTCTTGTCATGTCAGTGAGAGGTTTGACAACAGATGAGAAATTACAAATAAATTTCCGGTAGTAGTTAGCAAACCCCAGAAAACGCTGCAGAGCCTTAAGATCCTCTGGCTGATCCCATTCAAGCACTGCTCTCACTTTTTCAGGGTCCATACGGAAACCGGAGGCTGACACCAAGAAACCCAAAAACTGAAGTTCCTGTACAGCAAATACACACTTTTCCAGTTTGGCGCATAGTTTATTGTCTCGCAAGATCTGCAACACCTGTCTCACATGCTCCTGGTGAGACACAAGATCTGGCGAGTAAATTAAAATGTCATCCAAATATACGACCACAAACAGCCCCACAAGGTGACGAAAAATGTCATTAACAAAATGTTGGAATACTGCTGGTGCAGTAGTCAGACCAAAAGGCATGACAAGGTTCTCATAATGTCCCTCCGGCGTGTTAAACGCCGTTTTCCACTCATCCCCCTCTTTTATCCTAATCAAATTATACGCCCCCCTGAGATCCAATTTAGAGAACCATTTGGCGCCCACAATTTGATTGAAGAGATCAGGAATAAGAGGGAGAGGATACGGATCTCGAACAGTAATCCGATTAAGTTCGCGGAAATCCAAGCAAGGGCGTAGGCCTCCATCTTTTTTCTTCACAAAGAAGAACCCCGCGGCTACTGGGGAAGATGAAGGTCTAATATGCCCTTTGGCCAGACTTTCCGAAATATAGTCTTTCATAGCCTGCCTCTCAGGACCAGAAAGGTTATACAACCTAGCTTTAGGCAACTTAGCATCAGGAAAGAGATTAATAGAGCAGTCATACACGCGATGAGGAGGCAACTCCTGACACCCCTCCTCAGAGAACACATCCCCAAAGTCCTCCAAAAAAGGAGGCAATGTACTAGGCACGACCGCACTGATGACTGTGTTCATGCAGTTACTTTTGCAAAACTCACCCCATTGGCTTATCTCTCTGGACTGCCAATTAATCACAGGGTTATGTTTAACCAACCAAGGAAGTCCCAACACAATGGGAGTAGGTAGACCCTCCAACACATAACAAGATAATTGTTCCCTATGTATCGCCCCTACCCGAATATCAATGTTATGGACCTCATGAACAAAGCTACCTTGGCCGAGAGGCCTGGCATCAATGGAGAATATAGGGATCGGTTTGGCCAATACACTCAGAGGCATACCTTGAGCCTGAGCAAACTGAGCGTCAACCAGATTAGCCCCGGACCCACTATCAAGAAGAACAGAAAATCTCTCCACTCTCGTACCAACCACCATCTCCACTGGTACAAGGAACTGAGAAGAACTAGCGGACGAAATACATACTCCCAGGTTGTCGTCCACCCACAACCTGGGATTAACAGTTTTCCGGCAACTTTTTGCTCAACAAGGCACGGGATGGACATCCCCCAACAAAATGTCCCTCTTTCCCGCAGAAGAAACACCTTCTAGTCCTGCTGCGTACCACCAATCCCCTCCTATGAAATGATGTCCCTCCCAACTGCATAGGCTCATCCGAACAGACAAGGGGAACCTCAACATAAGGAACTTTTGTAGTAGGTGGAGCAACTACTGGGGGCGGAGTTACCTCACCCCTCTCCCGAAGCCGTCTATCAGTACGGATAGCTAGGGCCATAGCAGCCTCCAGTGATGGAGGAGAATCATACTGAGCCAAAACGTCCTTTAATTTGTCAGAAAGCCCATGACAAAACTGACTCCTAAGAGCTGGTCATTCCACTGAGTATCTGTGGCCCATCTACGGAACTCAGAAGCAAATTCCTCCGCCGGACGATCTCCCTGCTGTATCTTACGTAATTTTGTCTCAGCAAGAGAGACCCGATCTGGGTCATCATATACCAAACCCAGGGCAGTAAAAAATCGATCTACAGACTGTAGAGCCGGGGATCCCGGAGGAAGGGAGAATGCCCAGGATTGAGGGTCCCCTTGTAGGAGCGAGATAACAATTCCCACTCTCTGCTTTTCACTCCCTGATGATCGAGGCCGAAGCCGAAAATACAATTTACATGCTTCCCGGAAGGTGAAAAATTTGTCTCGCCCACCAGTGAACCTGTCCGGGAGAGCTACTTTAGGTTCAAATCTGGTTTGCTCCAGGGGAGACAAAACTTTGGACTTAATGTCCGTCAGCTCCATGGATAATCCCTGCAACTGCAGAGCCAGCTGGGCTACTGGATCCATGGCAACTGGGGATAATTTTATGGGCCAGTGAAAATGTCACGCTGTCTAATGATATGTGTACGATGTCAGTAAACTATTCTTACAGAAACAACACTCTATACAACATATAGTTTAGCAACATCAGCATGTAAATATAGAATAGATTTACCTGACACGATATCCGTTGAACTCAGGGTTAATCTTGAGGACTTGATACGCTGTCACAGGAAAGAGGAGGACCGGGGTCTAACCTGACCCTAAAACTGGGGTCCTAACTAATCCCTCACCTTGGAGGTACTGATAATGGTTCAGAGGTCCAAGTCTCCAGCCTAACCTAGTCTCCTATCAGTCCCTGAACCCTGTAATCAGTCCTAAGAATGACCCTGATTACCACCAAAGGGATATGGGCTGATCTCTGCTAAATACACAGATTAGACATATAGGACAGACTGGAGAAAACACAGACTCGCATACACACTCAAACACAGAAGGAACATAAATGGTCTGGGATATAAAATTCTAAGCAAGTTGAGCTTAAAACAACTAAGGAGCTCTTTAACTTAAGTCTATACAGATTCAATCCTATCTGTGGTCTGCATGAAGAATTTCACTGGCAACTCCCAAAACAGACAACCAGGGATTTAAAGGAAACCAATCAACAAATAATCAATTGCAGCCGGGAGAAACTGAACCCAGTCCCAGAACCGAGCACAGACAGAATTAACTCCCTCACTGCCAAACACAAAGAAACAGCAACTCAGCTGTGAGAAGTCAGAATGTGCAACCGCGACGATCTTCGTGGCGATGCACACATGACACATAGTCCCGTATTTGTTTACACCCAAAGAACCTAATTTTTATTTCTGCTTCAGTGCGGGTGTCAAAGGTGCCCCTCAGCTTAGCCAGAATTTGCTTAACAGTCTCTTTATCAGTGTCCTGCTAGGACTTTACTACTCTTTGGGGCGCACCAGTTAACTGTCCAATAAGAATACTTACTTTTTGGCTTTCAGACAGGGGGTACACGTCAAACAGACTACAGAGTCTCTCCTTGAAATCGCTCAGGGTAAGCGACTCCCATGAGTATTGCCGTAGCCAGGCCTCTCACGGTATACAGTACAGGCCAAAAGTTTGGACACACTTTCTCATTCAAAGATTTTTCTGTATTTTCATGACTATGAAAATTGTACATTCTCACTGAAGGCATCAAAACTATGAATTAACACATGTGGAATTATATACTTAACAAAAAAGTGTGAAACAACTGAAAATATCTCTTATATTCTAGGTTCTTCAAAGTAGCCACCTTTTGCTTTGATTACTGCTTAGCACACTCTTGGCATTCTCTTGATGAGCTTCAAGAGGTAGTAATTCATAGTTTTGATGCCTTCAGTGAGAATGTACAATTTTCATAGTCATGAAAATACAGAAAAATCTTTGAATGAGAAGGTGTGTCCAAACTTTTGGCCTATACTGTATATGGCATTGATAGTGACAATATAGAGACTGCAGCGGTGGTCGCCAGATCTTACTGCTCTCTGGGGGCTGTGGCTGCGTCGGCCGCCAGATTCTGCTGTCTTATGGGGGCTGCAGCTGCGCCTGCCGCTGAATCTTGCAACTCTATGGGGGCTGCGGCTGCGTCCGCCTCTAGATCTCCATCTGCGCTGGACATTTCCCCCCCCTAGTGAATCTTAGGCAGGCTCTGAGTTTCCACTCGCTTACCAGGCTGTTGCTCCGTCGGCTGGATGAATTGTGCACGCCGGGATTCCAGGCCTCAGCTCCCTGTTCTCTGCCAGCTGCTGTCTGAGCACTCTCTCTCAGGCTCTGCCCATGACAGCATGACCCTTCTGCTTCCCTTGCACCGTGTGGCGCTGTAATGGTGGCAATTCACCCAGTTCAATACAGTCTATGGCACACAGTACCCGGCGATGCCGGGGTACAGATCCTGTTCGTGACGCCAAGTTGGATGGCCCGCCAGGGCAGTGGGGATACTCGGTACCGGGCTGCTTCTTAAAGGGGCAGTGTCACAGCAGCAGTGACCCGATCCATGGCCCTGGGCGTCCAATAAAAGGGGAGATGATGAAAAGGGGAAATAATAGAGTTTGTAATAAAGTGTTCGTGACACCACCCGTGGTATTCGGTCACGGGAACAACGCTGCAATGCAGATCCTCTGGATGATGATAGGGCGGCAGCTAAGATGTTTAATAATAATAATAATAATCTTTATTTATATAGCGCCAACATATTCCGCAGCGCTTTACAGTTTAACAGTTTCAGAACACAAGTCATAAGTAACAACGTTAACAATACAATAATTAAAGCAATATAAGCCGCCCCTGCTCGTGAGAGCTTACAATCTACAATGAGGTGGGGGAGATACAAAGTACAGGTGTTTATATACAATGGTGTATTTACAATGATGGTCCAGCCATTTTGAGGGAGTGAGGGATGGATGGAGATAGTGAATGGGCTACACACACACTTACACATAGAATGACTTTGATTAGTGAATGTGATAGGCCGCTCTGAACAAATGTGTTTTAAGGGAGCGCCTGAAACCATGCAAATTGTGGATAGTCCTAATTTCTTGGGTAGAGCATTCCAGAGGATTGGCGCAGCGCGGGAGAAGTCTTGGAGTCGGGAGTGGGAGGTACGGATTAGTGCAGAGGTTAGTCGAAGGTCGTTTGCAGAGCGCAGCAGTCGGTTAGGCCGATAGAAATGAGGGAGGAGATGTAGGGGGGTGCTGCACTGTGGAGAGCTTTGTGGGTGAGAACCAGTACTTTGAATTGGATCCTATAATGAATGGGCAGCCAGTGTAAGGACTGGCGAAGAGCGGACGCGTCCGAGTACCGATTAGCCAGATGGATTACCCTGGCTGCTGCATTAAGGATGGACTGGAGAGGGGATAGTCGAGTAATGGGGAGGCCAAGTAATAGAGCGTTGCAGTAGTCCAGGCGGGAGTGGATCAATGCTACAGTGAGGGTTTTTGTTGTTTCCATGGTTCTCCATGGGTAGAGCTGTGTCCGAAGGCAGTTAGGCTATTAAAGGTGATGTTGATGGTGAGTATGGTGCAGGGCAGGTGATGCAGGAAAGATTCAGAAGACACAGCAGGGTGCAGTTTCCTTTACCTTTTACTGAGCAGTGCAGGTACAGTCCAGGGCTCAGGTTACACATGGTTCTGAAGCCGGTCAGCCTGGAAGCAATTTGGGAATCTCCTTAGTCAGGTGGTTGTGAGGCCTCCTTTCTAGCGCTATTCTCTGAGGTAGTTGCTGTTGTAAACTCTATTCAAGTCCCTCTTTCTGTCTGATGCTTAGGTATAACTCCACTCGCATGACAGGCAGCTGGAGCTTGCTTCGGGGTCGCTCCTGTCTGGCATCTCCGGCTCACACGTGCTGCTGTGTCGTTGAGTATCAGTTGGGAACAGAGGATCTGCGGTCTTCTGCTCTCTGTATTCTGCTGTCGGGGCTTTAGTACCCAAACAGCCTAGGGCTCCGGTGCCCGGTCACTGGCGCTCAAGCCTGGGGTGAGCTCAGATGGAGCTTCTATCCCCAGCTCCTCTCCACACAGTCCTCTCTCCACCCTGCTCAGGCTTTAACTCCTCACTAACTTCCTGCTTCTGACCAGAGTGAGCAGCTCCCCTAAAGTCAGGTTAGAGCTCCCCTGCTGGCCTGGAGCAGGAACTGTGTTGTATGCTGGAACTACCTGGTAAGGGGATTCCTTCTTTGCTTCCAGGCATGACATCACTCCCCCCTGGAGGGAGGCAAGGCCACTGTGGCAACCGGACTCCAGGGGGTGCCACAGATGGATGTTAATAGCATGCTTTAGGTCATTTTGCGCAGCTCTGGCACTGCTCCTCCTTGCACAACTGAGGCAGCGATCTAGCTGCTGGATTTTTGCCCTACTACGACCCTCTCCATGTCTCCTGGTGTACTGGCCTATCTCCTTGTATCTGCTCTATGCTCTGGACATTCATTGTGCTGACAGACACAGCTACCCTTTTTGCCACAGTTCGCATTGATGTGCCATCCAGATGACCTGCACTACCTGTGCAACTTCTGTGGGCTCTAGACACCGCCTCATGCCACTGTTCAGTACCTATAGGGGTGAGAGCTATGACAAAATGCAAAAGAGACCATAACAACAGCCAAATAAAATGAGAACAGACAAATGATCTGTTGTCCCCCCTGCAGAACCACCATTTTATAGGGATAATCTTGTTAATTGCCTATCATTTCTATTCCATTTGCCCAGCAGCAGGAGAAATTGATTCACAATCACTATTGCTTTATAACAGGAAATGCTGATTTCACAGAAGTGTGATTGACTTGGAGTTACATTGTGTTGTTTAAGTGTTCCCTTTATTTTTTTGAGCAGTGTATGTTCTGATGCTGCATTCATGTACTTATGGTGGTGCATGAGTGTCGCACTCATGTGCTGTCGGTGGTTCTGATCTTGTACACATTTAGCAATCAATAACATGCCTGATGGTTGTGTTCACTGGCGCCGCTATAATGAGGCGAGTTGAGCTGTTATCTCAGGCGGCGGCAGCCAGGGGCGGCAGAGCAGAACTCATAATGTGTGAGAGGAAGTGAGCAGGAAGCTGCCGGATCATGGAGAGGTGAGTCTGGCCGCTGTGCCTGTGAAGCTGGTGTGTGTGTGTGTGTGTGTGTGCGTGCGTGCGTGCGTGCGTGCGTGTGTGTGTGTGTGTGTGAGACGCTGTGTGTGTGATAGATGAGGAAGCGATATCAGCGTTGGAACGGGCAGAGGTGAGTAGTTTTTTTTTTTTTTATGCAAGGCCATTATTCAGTCTGGAGCATCATGTGGGGCTATTATACAGTATGCAGCAGTATATGGGGCCATTATACAGTCTGGAGCATCATGTGGGGCTATTATACTGTATGCAGCAGTATATGGGGCCATTATTCAGTATGCAGCAGTATATGGGGCCATTATTCAGTCTGGAGCATCATGTGGGGCTATTATACTGTATGCAGCAGTATATGGGGCCATTATTCAGTATGCAGCAGTATATGGGGCCATTATTCAGTCTGAAGCATCATGTGGGGCTATTATACTTTATGCAGCAGTATATGGGGCCATTATACAGTCTGGAGCATCATATGGAGCTATTATACTGTATGCAGCAGTATATGGGGCCATTATTCAGTATGCAGCAGTATATGGGGCCATTATTCAGTCTGGAGCATCATGTGGGGCTATTATACTGTATGCAGCAGTATATGGGGCCATTATTCAGTATGCAGCAGTATATGGGGCCATTATTCAGTCTGTAGCATCATGTGGGGCTATTATACTGTATGCAGCAGTATATGGGGCAATTATACAGTATGCAGCAGTATATGGGGCCATTATTCAGTATAGAGCATCATGTGGGGCTATTATACTGTATGCAGCAGTATATGGGGCCATTATTCAGTAGTTTTTTTTCTTTCCCATCTTTATTTCCTTTCTGTTCTTTTTCTTTCTCTCTGTTCTTTCTTTCTTTCTCTCTGTTCTTTCTTTCCCCTCTTTCTTTCTCTCTCTGTTCTTTCTTTCTCTCTGTTCTTTCTTTCTCTTTCTTTCCACTCTATCTTTCTGTTCTTTCTCTCTCTCTCTGTTCTTTCTATCTGTTTTCTTTATTTCTCTTTCTCTCTCTCTCTGTTCTTTGTTTCCCATCTTTCTTTCTCTCTATCTCTCTGTTCTTTCTTTCTCTCTTTGTTCTTTCTTTCCCCTATTTCTTTTTTTCTCTCTGTTCTTTTTTTCTGTCCCCTCTTTCTTTTTCTGTTCTTTCTTTCTTTCTTTCTTTCCTTTCTTTTCTTCTTTCTTTCTTTCTTTTTTCTCTGTTCTTTCTTTCCCGTCTTTTTTTCTTCTCTCTCTGTTCTTTTCCTCTGTTTTTTCTTCTTTCCCTTTCTTTATTTATTTCTCTCTCTATTTTCCTCTGTTCTTTCTTTCTCTCTCCTTTCTCTGTTTTCTTTTTTCTCTCTCTGTGTGTGTGCGTGCGTGCGTGCGTGTGTGTGTGTGTGTGTGTGTGTGTGAGACGCTGTGTGTGTGATAGATGAGGAAGCGATATCAGCGTTGGAACGGGCAGAGGTGAGTAGTTTTTTTTTTTTTTATGCAAGGCCATTATTCAGTCTGGAGCATCATGTGGGGCTATTATACAGTATGCAGCAGTATATGGGGCCATTATACAGTCTGGAGCATCATTTTTGGGGCTATTCATATGCTGTATGCAGCAGTATATGGGGCCATTATTCAGTATGCAGGCAGTATATGGGGCCATTATTCAGTCTGGAGCATCATGTGGGGCTATTATACTGTATGCAGCAGTATATGGGGCCATTATTCAGTATGCAGCAGTATATGGGGCCATTATTCAGTCTGAAGCATCATGTGGGGCTATTATACTTTGATGCAGCATATATGGGGCCATTATACAGTCTGGAGCATCATATGGAGCTATTATACTGTATGCAGCAGTATATGGGGCCATTATATCAGTATGCAGCAGTATATGGGGCCATTATCAGTCTGGAGCATCATGTGGGGCTATTATACTGTATGCAGCAGTATATGGGGCCATTATTCAGTATGCAGCAGTATATGGGGCCATTATTCAGTCGTAGCATCATGTGGGGCTATTATACTGTATGCAGCAGTATATGGGGCAATTATACAGTATGCAGCAGTATATGGGGCCATTATTCAGTATAGAGCATCATGTGGGGCTATTATACTGTATGCAGCAGTATATGGGGCCATTATTCAGTAGTTTTTTCTTTCCCATCTTTATTTCTCTTTCTGTTCTTTTTCTTTCTCTCTGTTCTTTCTTTCTTTCTCTCTGTTCTTTCTTTCCCCTCTTTCTTTCTCTCTCTGTTCTTTCTTTCTCTCTGTTCTTTCTTTCTCTTTCTTTCCACTCTATCTTTCTGTTCTTTCTCTCTCTCTCTGTTCTTTCTATCTGTTTTCTTTATTTCTCTTTCTCTCTCTCTCTGTTCTTTGTTTCCATCTTTCTTTCTCTCTATCTCTCTGTTCTTTCTTTCTCTCTTTGTTCTTTCTTTCCCCTATTTCTTTTTTTCTCTCTGTTCTTTTTTTTCTGTCCCCTCTTTCTTTTTCTGTTCTTTCTTTTTCTTTCTTTCTTTCTTTCTTTCTTTCTTCTTTCTTTCTTTCTTTTTCTCTGTTCTTTCTTTCCCGTCTTTTTTTCTTTCTCTCTCTGTTCTTTTCTCTGTTTTTTCTTTTCCCTTTCTTTATTTATTTCTCTCTCTATTTTCTCTCTGTTCTTTCTTTCTCTCTCCTTTCTCTGTTTTCTTTTTTCTCTCTCTGTTCTTTCTTTTACTCAGTGCCAGTGTGCCCATAGTACCAGTCACTGTGCCCTCAGTACCAGTCAGTGTGATCACCAGTGCTAAATGGGTGTGGTCGGGGCGTGGACATGGGTGTGACTAGTTGTGAAATGGGTGTGGTCGGGGCGTGCCTAAAATTTGACGCGGCGCGCTATGCGCGCCGCAACCTTCCTCGCTCGAATTGGGGGACGCCGTTTTGCAGTTCGCCTCAGGCAGCACAGAGGCTAAGTTCACCCCTGGTTGTGTTACAACTTAAAAGTCCCAAAACTTAAATATGTAATATTATGTAGAAGACCAGGCGAGCTTCAGCTCCAAAAACACAGTTTAAGTTACCATGTGTTTACACTAATTTTTTCTGAGCAGAAACTTTAAAAATCCTCAAAACTTTGCTATATATGAATGTACGGTGGTTCTGATGGTTTATTCATGTAAGTACTCCTTTTAAAAATTTTGCGGCCCTTGGGCTTGGTTCAGCATGGCAATGTAGCCCTTGGACCAAAAAATGTCGTGCACCCCTGCTTTAACAGAAGGGGTACAAAAATTTTTTCCATGTATGTATTTGCAGAACTTCATTATTTTTTCTGGTTATTACATATTTTTAAAAGCATGAACATACAGTTAGGTCCATAAATATTTGGACAGAGACAACATTTATCTAATTTTGGTTCTAGACATTACCACAATGAATTTGAAACAAAACAAATCAGATGCAGTTGAAGTTCAGACTTTCAGCTTTCATTTGAGGGTATCCACATTAAAATTTTGATGAAGGGTTTAGGAGTTTCAGCTCCTTAACATGTGCCACCCTGTTTTTAAAGGGACCAAAAGTAATTGGACAGATTAAATAATTGTAAATAAAATGTTCATTTCTAGTACTTGGTTGAAAACCCTTTGTTAGCAATGACTGCCTGAAGTCTTGAACTCATGGACATCACCAGACACTGTGTTTCCTTCTTTTTGATGCTCTGCCAGGCCTTCACCGTGGTGGTTTTCAGTTGTTGTTTGTTTGTGGGCCTTTCTGTCTGAAGTTTAGTCTTTAACAAGTGAAATGCATGTTCAATTGGGTTGAGATCAGGTGACTGACTTGGCCATTCAAGAATATTCCACTTCTTTGCTTTAATAAACTCCTGGGTTGCTTTGGCTTTATGTTTTGGGTCATTGTCCATCTGTAGTATGAAACGACGACCAATCAGTTTGGCTGCATTTGGCTGGATCTGAGCACACAGTATGGCTCTGAATACCTGAGAATTCATTCGGCTGTTTCTGTCCTGTGTCACATCATCAATAAACACTAGTGACCCAGTGCCACTGGCAGCCATGCATGCCCAAGCCATCACACTGCTTCCGCCATGTTTTACAGATGATGTGGTATGCTTTGGATCATGAGCTGTACCACGCCTTCGCCATACTTTTCTCTTTCCATCATTCTAGTAGAGGTTGATCTTGGTTTCATCTGTCCAAAGAATGTTCTTCCAGAACTGTGCTGGCTTTTTTAGATGTTTTTTAGCAAAGTCCAGCCTAGCCTATTTATTCTTGATTCTTATGAGTGGCTTGCACCGTGCAGTGAACCCTCTGTATTTAATTTCATGCAGTCTTCTCTTTATGGTAGATTTGGATATTGATACGCCTACCTCCTGGAGAGTGTTGTTCACTTGGTTGGCTGTTGTGAAGGGGTTTCTCTTCACCATGGAGAGTATTCTGCGATCATCCACCACTGTTGTCTTCCGTGGGCGCCCAGGTCTTTTTGCATTGATGAGTTCACCAGTGCTTTCTTTCTTTCTCAGAATGTACCAAACTGTAGATTTTGCCACTCCTAAAGTTGTAGCAATTTCTCGGATGGGTTTTTTCTGTTTTTTGTAGCTTAAGGATAGCTTGTTTCACCTGCATGGAGAGCTCCTTTGACCGCATGTTTCCTTCACAGCTAAACCTTCCAAATGCAAACACCACACCTCAAATCAACACCAGCCCTTTTATCTGCTTAATTGAGAATGATATAATGAAGGGTTTGCCCACACCTGTCCATGAAATAGCCTTGGAGTCAATTGTCCAATTACTTTTGGTCCCTTTAAAAACAGGGTGGCACATGTTAAGGAGCTGAAACTCCTAAACCCTTCATCCAATTTTAATGTGGATACCCTCAAATGAAAGCTGAAAGTCTGAACTTCAACTGCATCTGATTTGTTTTGTTTCAAATTCATTGTGGTAATGTCTAGAACCAAAATTAGATAAATGTTGTCTCTGTCCAAATATTTATGGACCTAACTGTAGTTCACCCTGCAGCTTTAGTGCATGAGGCTAGTGCGCTTACATTAGGTTTAATACTGTGTTTCCTCCTCATGTTACAAAAGAGTGGGAAGGGCTAGATGACAAGACATGCAATAAAAGCATAGTAAGGAAGCATTGGGAGCCGACATGGAGGATACACAGGTGAGGTCTTTACATTTTCATTCATTGAGATACTTTAATAATGATTACAACATAATTTCTTTCTAGGTTGCTGAATGAGAACTGTAATCAGTTGTTCAATTTTAGTGAATAAAAACTCTATACAAGGCACTAAACCTGGAACACACCCTCCTTTTAGCTTGCTCGTATACAGCAACAGTATTATAAACAGATTAATATCCGACTTTTTTGCTAAAGTGTGTGTGAACTTAGAGAGATGATTCAGGGAAGGACACAAATGTCTTGGGTGTGCCAGGCGCACAAATGTGTAGGTGTGTCTGTAAAACCCAAGCTTCACTCCCAGATATTTATATATCAATAGACAGTAGCATTTGCTCATTTAAAAGAACTTTAACCCCTTTACCCTCGAGGGTGGTGTGCACGTTAATGACTGGGCAAATTTTTACAATTTTGACCACTGTTCCTTTATGAGGTTATAACTCTGGAACTCTTCAACAAATCTTGGCGACTCTGAGAACGTTTTCTCGTTACATATTGTACTTCATGGTAGTGGTAAAAGTTCTTTGATATAACTTGCGTTTATTTATGAAAAACTTTGAAATATGGCAAAAATTTTGAAAATTTTGCAATTTTCAAACTTTGAATTTTTATGCCCTTAAAACAGAAATATGTCACAAAAAATAGTTAATAAATAACATTTCCCACATGTCTAATTTACATCAGCACAATTTTGGAAACAACATTTTTTTTTGTTAGGAAGTTATAAGGGTTAAAAGTTGACCAGCAATTTCTCATTTTTACAACAAAAATTACAAAACCATTTTTTTTAGGGCCCACCTCACATTTGAAGTCACTTTGAGGGGTCTATATGGCAGAAAATACCCAAAAGTGGCACCATTCTAAAAACTGCACCCTTAAGGTGTTCAAAACCACATTCAAGAAGTTTATTAACCCTTTCAAGTGCTTCACAGGAGCTGAAGCAACGTGGAAGGAAAAAATTAACATTTACCTTTTAAGTCACAAAAATGATATTTTAAATTTTTTTTATTTTCACAAGGGTAAAAGGAGAAAATGGACAGATAGTTGTTGTGCAACTTATCCTGAGTACACCAATACCCCATATGTGGGGGAAAACCACTGTTTGGGTGCACGGCAGGGGTCAGAAGGGAAGAAGCGCCGTTTGACTTTTTCAAACCAAAATTGGCTAGAATTGAGATTGGACGCCATGTCGCATTTGGAGAGCCCATGATATGCCTAAACAGTGGAAACCCCCCACAAGTGACACCATTTTGGAAACTAGACCCCCCAAGGAACTTATCTAGATGTGTGGTGAGCACTTTAAACCCCCAAGTGCTTCACACAAGTTTATAAAAAAATTCCACAAAAATGATTTTTTAGGCTCCAATTTTTTTATTTTCCCAAGGATAACAGGAGAAATTGGACCCAAAAAGTTGTTTTACAATTTGTCCTGAGTACGCTTATACCCCACATGTGGGGGAGAACCACTGTTTGAGCACACGGCAGGGCTCTGAAGGGAAGTAGTGACGTTTTGGAATGCAGACTTTGATGAAATGGTCTGCGGGCGTCATTTTCCGTTTGCAGAGCTCCTAATGTGTCTAAACAGTAGAAACCCCCCACAAGAGACCCCATTTTGGAAACTAGACCCCCTAAGGAACTTATCTAGGTGTGTGGTAAGCACTTTGAACCCACAAATTGCTTCACTAAAGTTTATAATGCTCGGGCGTGAAAAAAAAAATAAAACATTTTTTTTCACAAAAGTGATTTTTTAGTCCCCAATTTTTTATTTTCCCAAGGGTAACAGGAGAAATTGGACCCCAAAAGTTGTTGTCCAATTTGTCCTGAGTACACTGGTACCCCATATGTGGGAGAAAACTACTGTTTGGGCACACGTCAGGGCTCGGAAGGGAAGTAATGTCGTTTTGGAATGCAGACTTTGATGGACTGGTCTGCAGTCATCATGTTCCATTTGCAGAGCCCCTGATGTGCCTAAACAGTAAAAAAAAACCCACAAGTGACTTCATTTTGGAAACTAGACCCCCAAGGAACTTCTCTAGATGTGCCCCCTTGTTGGAACTAATCTATTGTTTCCTGTAAATCTAAGTAAATTAGTAGTGCATGGAGGTGTGGTACAATTTGAAGCAATCTTTCATACACAGGCCTGGTTTTTTGGGGCAGGTGTCGCATTTATAAATGGTGTCCTTGGTATTCCCCTTTTGTAACACACTCGGCACCTTTTTTGCGGCTTACCTTTTCTTCCAGTTGGTGGGACCACCCCCGGGAAATGCTGACCTGGTTCAATACGAGCACCTTCAGTTCCAGAAGTACTGGGGCCCGCTCATTCCTGAGTGCCAAATATCAGGGCCTTAACCATTATCTCCTGGAACTGAAGGTATGACGTATCGATGTGGCGTGCACATCGTGACAGCAGGAAAGCGTTGAGCATTGCCATTTGTACGATGTGAACAGACAGCTTTTTGTACCACACCTTGACCTTTCTAAAAGCACTGTATGGTTGGAGGAGTTGATCAGAGAGATCAACGCCCCCCATGTTTTTGTTGTACCCCAGTACATAATCCAGTTTGCTGACCTGTGTAGAGGTACCTCGTACAGTGCTGAGGGCGCTGCCATCACCGTGTATGGTTGTCAAGAGAAGGACATCCCTCTTGTCCTTATACTCGACCACCAGCAGGTGGTCACTACATTGGGCTCTGCTGTCACCCCTTCTGAGCATCTGCCCAAGTAGCGTTTTTGGAAGACCTCTCTGATTTTTGCGGACAGTACAGCAGGCTGCGGTACCTCACGCAGAGAAGGATTTGAAGAGTGGGATGCTGGTATAAAAGTTATTGGTGTAGAGGTGATAAACTTTATCCAGCAGTGGGTGCACCAAATCCCACACAATTTTTCCACTCACTCCCAGGACAGTGGGACACTCAGGGGGTTCAATCCTGGGGTCCTTTCCTTCTTAAACTTTAAACCTGTGGGTGTACCCTGAGGTACTCTCACACAGTTTGTAGAGTTTAATTCCGCACCTGGCCCTCTTGCTGGGCAAGTACTGACGAAATCTGAGCCTTCCCTTAAAATGAACTAAGGACTCATCCACGCAGATGTCCCTTTGGGGCACGTACACTTCAGCAAACTTTTTGTTGAAGTGTTTGATGACCGACCGAACTTTGAACAGGGTCATCTCGTGGGGGACACTGTGCATTATCGTTATAATGCAGGAATTTGTGTATGGCCTCAAAATGCGTCCGGGCCATGACCATTCGGAACACTGAAGTGTTGTATAAAATATCAACACTCCAATATTGCTGAAGTTCTGGCTTCTTCCGGATCCCCATGTGAAGGACTAGGCCCCAAAACTGCATCATTTCAACTGCGTCTACAGGAAACCAGTTAGAAAATGATGAAGCGCAGTTTTGTGCCAAAAACTGACGAGCATATAAATTAGTTTGCTCCACCATGAGGTTAATAAAAGTCTATTTCTGTGAGGTCGGTAGTATCAAACTTGATTCCTGATTCTGCCACAAAATCTGGAATCAGTGGCTCGTAATTTTCGGGGGCGAGGTCTAGACGGGGTCCGCAGTGGGGCGCGATGGTTCAGCTTCATCTTCGGGAATGGTGGGCGCAGCCTCATCTTCTGTCCTGGGGCATCTGTGTGGCGGTTCCGCAGGACCCGAGGAGGAAGATGAGGAGGAAGAGGATGAAGAATCTGAAAGTAAAGAAATGTGGGATCCTCTCCCTCACTATCAGTGTCGGAGTCAAGGAAAGCATATGCATCCTCCAATGAATAGCGCTGTTGGGAAGAACGTGACAAGCGAGACATTTTTTTTGTGAATATGTTGCTTTGTGTGTACTTTATTTATAACTGTATGTGTATGTGTGGGGGGGATAGTGATTGGAGAAAACTTTTATCTGAAAATAAAAAGCTAAAACAAAAAAGCAAATAGGGAGAAAAAAATGCCTGTGAAAAGAAAAGTGTAAAACAGCAGGCACGTGCTTTGATAAGTGAACTGCGTCACTTATCAAAGTTTGGTGGCTGCTGGATGTGCGCATGGAGGTGGCACAAAGGGGGGGTGAAAAAAAATGGAAAACGGCAGGCATGAGCTCTGATAAGTGAACTGTGTCACTTATCAAAGTTTGGCGGCTGCTGGATGTGCGCATGGAGGTGGTGCAAAGGGGGGTGAAAAAAAATGGAAAACAGCAGGCACGTGCTCTGATAAGTGAACTGCGTCACTTATCAAAGTTCGGCGGCTGCTGGATGTGTGCACAGAGGTGGCGCAAAGGGGGGTGAAAAAGAAAAGTGAGCATGAGTTTTGATCGGTAAACTGCGCCACCAATCAACGCTCGGCGGCTGCTAAGTGTGAGCACAGAGGTGGCGCAAAGGGGTGGTGGAGGGGGTTAAAAAAGAGGGTGAAGGGAAGGAGGAAGGGGGATTGTGTCATGTGTGCATCGCCACGAAGATCGTCGCGGTTGCACATTCTGACTTCTCACAGCTGAGTTGCTGTTTTTTTGTGTTTGCAGTTAGGGAGTTAATTCTGTCTGTGCTCAGTTCTGGGACTGGGTGCAGTTTCTCCCGGCTGCAATTAATTATTTGTTGATTGGTTTCCTTTAAATCTCTGGTTGTCTGTGTTGGGAGTTGCCAGTGAAATTCTTCATGCAGACCACAGATAGGATTGTATCTGTATAGACTTAAGTTAAAGAGCTCCTTAGTTGTTTTAAGCTCACCTTGCTTAGAGTTTAATATCCCAGATCATTTATGTTCCTTCTGTGTTTGAGTGTGTATGCAAGTCTGTGTTTTCTCCAGTCTGTCTTATATGTCTAATCTGTGTATTTAGCAGAGATCAGCCCATATCCCTTTGGTGGTAATCAGTATCCTTCTTAGGACTGATTACAGGGTTCAGGGACTGATAGGAGACAGGGTTAGGCTGGAGACTTGGACCTCTGAACCATTATCAGTACCTCCAAGGTGAGGGATTAGTTAGGACCCCAGTTTAGGGTCAGGTTAGACCCCCGGTCCTCCTCTTTCCTGTGACAGTGTATCAAGTCCTCAAGATTAACCCTGAGTTCAACGGATATCGTGTCAGGTAAATCTATTCTATATTTACATGCTGATGTTGCTAATCTATATGTTGTATAGAGTGTTGTTCTTTTGAGAGTAGTTTACTGACATCGTACACATATCATAAGACCGCGTGACATTTTCACTGGCCCATAAAATTATTTCCAGTTGCCATGGATCCAGTAGCCCAGCTGGCTCTGCAGTTGCAGGGATTATCCATGGAGCTGACGGACATTAAGTCCAAAGTTTTGTCTCCCTCGGAGCAAACCAGATTTGAACCTAAAGTAGCTCTCCCGGACAGGTTCACTGGTGGGCGAGACAAATTTTTTACCTTCAGGGAGGCATGTAAATTGTATTTTCGGCTTCGGCCTCGATCATCAGGGAGTGAAGAGCAGAGAGTGGGAATTGTTATCTCGCTCCTACAAGGGGACCCTCAATCCTGGGCCTTCTCCCTTCCTCCGGGATCCCCGGCTCTGCAGTCAGTAGATCGATTTTTTACTGCCCTGGGTTTGGTATATGATGACCCAGATCGGGTCTCTCTTGCTGAGACAAAATTACGTAAGATACAGCAGGGAGATCGTCCGGCGGAGGAATTTGCTTCTGAGTTCCGTAGATGGGCCACAGATACTCAGTGGAATGACCCAGCTCTTAGGAGCCAGTTTTGTCATGGGCTTTCTGACAAATTAAAGGACGTTTTGGCTCAGTATGATTCTCCTCCATCACTGGAGGCTGCTATGGCCCTAGCTATCCGTACTGATAGACGGCTCCGGGAGAGGTGCGAGGTAACTCCGCCCCCTGTTGTTACTCCACTTACTACTAAAGTCCCTTATGTTGAGGTTCCCTTGTCTGTTCGGAGGAGCCTATGCAGTTGGGAGGGACATCATTTCGTAGGAGGGGATTGGCGGTACGCCGCAGGACTAGAAGGTGTTTCTTCTGCGGGAAAGAGGGACATTTTGTTGGGGGATGTCCATCCCGTGCCTTGTTGAGCAAAAAGTCGCCGGAAAACTGTTAATCCCAGGTTGTGTGGTGGACGACAACCTGGGAGTATGTATTTCGTCCGCTAGTTCTTCTCAGTTCCTTGTACCAGTGGAGGTGGTGGTTGGTACGAGAGTGGAGAGATTTTCTGTTCTTCTTGATAGTGGGTCCGGGGCTAATCTGGTTGACGCTCAGTTTGCTCAGGCTCAAGGTATGCATCTGAGTGTATTGGTCAAACCGATCCCTATATTCTCCATTGACGCCAGGCCTCTCGGCCAAGGTAGCTTTGTTCATGAGGTTCATAACATTGACCTTCGGGTAGGGGCAATACATAGGGAACTATTATCTTGTTATGTGTTGGAGGGTCTACCTACTCCTATTGTGTTGGGACTTCCTTGGTTGGTTAAACATAACCCTGTGATTAATTGGCAGTCCAGAGATATAAGCCAATGGGGGAGTTTTGCAAAAGTAACTGCATGAACACAGTCATCAGTGCGGTCGTGCCTAGTACTTTGCCTCCTTTTTTGGAGGACTTTGGGGATGTGTTCTCTGAGGAGGGGTGTCAGGAGTTGCCTCCTCATCGCGTGTATGACTGCTCTATTAATTTACTTCCTGATGCTAAGTTACCTAAAGCTAGGTTATATAACCTTTCTGGTCCTGAGAGGCAGGCTATGAAAGATTATATTTTGGAAAGTCTGGCCAAAGGGCATATTAGACCTTCATCTTCCCCAGTGGCCGCGGGGTTCTTCTTTGTGAAGAAAAAAGATGGAGGCCTACGCCCTTGCTTGGATTTCCGCGAACTTAATCGGATTACTGTTCGAGATCCGTATCCACTCCTCTGATTCCTGATCTCTTCAATCAAATTGTTGGCGCCAAATGGTTCTCTAAATTGGATCTCAGGGGGGCGTATAATCTGATTAGGATAAAAGAGGGGATGAGTGGAAAACGGCGTTTAACACGCCGGAGGGACATTATGAGAACCTTGTCATGCCTTTTGGTCTGACTACTGCACCAGCAGTATTCCAACATTTTGTTAATGACATTTTTCGTCATCTGGTGGGGCTGTTTGTGGTCGTATATTTGGATGACATTTTAATTTATTCACCAGATCTTGTGTCTCACCAGGAGCATGTGAGACAGGTGTTGCAGATCTTGCGAGACAATAAACTATACGCCAAACTGGAAAAGTGTGTATTCGCCGTACAGGAACTTCAGTTTTTGGGGTTCTTGGTGTCAGCCTCCGGTTTCCGTATGGACCCTGAAAAGGTGAGAGCAGTGCTTGAATGGGATCAGCCAGAGGATCTTAAGGCTCTGCAGCGTTTTCTGGGGTTTGCTAACTACTACCGGAAATTTATTTGTAATTTCTCATCTGTTGTCAAACCTCTCACTGACATGACAAGAAAAGGGACGGATTTTTCTAAATGGTCGGACAAAGCTTGCCAAGCTTTTTCCTCTTTGAAAAAATGTTTTGCTTCGGCACCCGTTCTCATCCAACCAGATGCATCACAGCCGTTCGTTGTGGAGGTGGACGCGTCTGACGTAGGGGTGGGTGCAATATTGTCCCAGGGTCCGTCCCCTGGTAAATGGCATCCGTGCGCTTTCTTTTCTAAAAAATTGTCGTCCGCTGAAAGGAATTATGATATCGGCAATAGGGAACTTTTGGCCATTAAGTTGGCTTTTGAAGAATGGCGTCACTTTTTGGAGGGGGCAGTCCACCCGGTCACCGTCATTACTGATCACAAGAACCTGCTGTATTTGGAATCTGCTAAGCGTCTGAATTCCAGACAAGCTCGATGGTCGTTGTTTTTTACCAGGTTTAATTTTGTTGTCACTTATCGCCCTGGATCTAAGAATGTTAGGCGGATGCCTTGTCTCGCAGTTTCCCAGGGGCCGGGAGAATGGATGACCCGATTCCTATCCTTCAGGAGGGGGTGGTAGTGTCGGCTGTATGTTCTGAGCTTGAGGAGGAGGTGTTAGAGGCTCAGGGGGACGCCCCTGCAGGACCTCCAGGGAGACTGTTTGTCCCAAATCAGTTGAGACAAAAGGTTATTGAGGCACATCATAATTCTGCTTTAGCAGGACATCCAGGGAGTAAGGCTACTTTAGATCTCCTTTCTCGCCGGTTTTGGTGGCCTAACGTTAATAAAGATGTTTTAACTTTTGGTCGCGTCTGTGGGGTTTGTGCTCGCTCTAAGACCCCTCATACCCGTCCGTCTGGGCCCCTCTTACCCTTGAAAACTTCCGGAGCGTCCATGGACTCATTTGTCTATGGACTTCATCACGGACCTTCCTCAGTCGTCAGGGAAGACTGTCATACTGGTGGTTGTTGACAGGTTCAGTAAGATGGCACATTTCATTGCTCTTCCTGCCCTCCCTAATGCTAAAACTCTGGCGCAGGTGTTCATTGGGGAGATTGTGAGACTTCATGGGTTGCCTTCTGATGTGGTGTCAGATAGGGGGTCTCAGTTTGTGTCCAAGTTTTGGAGGGCATTTTGTTTACGTCGGGGGATGCAATTGTCATTTTCCTCGGCTTTTCATCCGCAGACCAATGGTCAGACAGAGCGTCTGAATCAAAGCCTAGAGACTTATCTTCGGTGTTTTGTCTCAGAGAACCAGGAGGACTGGTCTTCTTTCTTGCCTCTGGCAGAGTTTGCTCTTAACAACAGGCGGAGCGAGTCCACTGGTAAGTCCCCGTTTTTTGGGGCATATGGTTTTCACCCCCAGTTTTGTACATTCAATGGGGGGGGCCCTTCTGGGGTTCCTGAGGAGGAGCGTTTCTCGTCGTCACTTGCTTCAGTGTGGAGAGGTGTATTGAATAATCTGAGTGCTATGGGGAACCGTTATAAACGTATGGCTGATAGGAGGAGAGTTTCTGGTCCAGATCTTAATGTGAACGATCTGGTATGGTTGTCTACCAGGAATATAAAACTTAAAGTTCCCTCCTGGAAGTTGGGCCCCAGATTCATCGGGCCGTACAGGATCAGTTCCATAATTAATCCTGTGGCATTTCGTCTGGACCTCCCTCCTATGTTTAAAATTCATAATGTGTTCCACAAGTCATTACTTAAGAGGTACGTGGCACCAGTCATACCATCACCTCTACCTCCTCCTCCAGTGGTGGTCAATGGTAACTTGGAGTTTCAAGTGTCAAAGATCATTGACTCACGTCTGAATCGCCGGTCCCTTCAGTACTTGGTGCATTGGAAGGGGTATGGTCCAGAGGAGAGGACGTGGGTTCCTGCGTCTGACATTAACGCAGATCGTTTGGTGCGGACCTTCCACAGAACTCACCGGGCAAACTGGCCCCTCGTAGAAGGGGGGGTACTGTCATGTGTGCATCGCCACGAAGATCGTCGCGGTTGCACATTCTGACTTCTCACAGCTGAGTTGCTGTTTCTTTGTGTTTGGCAGTTAGGGAGTTAATTCTGTCTGTGCTCAGTTCTGGGACTGGGTGCAGTTTCTCCCGGCTGCAATTAATTTTTTTGTTGATTGTTTCCTTTAAATCTCTGGTTGTCTGTGTTGGGAGTTGCCAGTGAAATTCTTCATGCAGACCACAGATAGGATTGTATCTGTATAGACTTAAGTTAAAGAGCTCCTTAGTTGTTTTAAGCTCACCTTGCTTAGAGTTTAATATCCCAGATCATTTATGTTCCTTCTGTGTTTGAGTGTGTATGCAAGTCTGTGTTTTCTCCAGTCTGTCTTATATGTCTAATCTGTTATT
>JARQOD010000005.1:378132303-378151565 GCA_033576555.1 Oophaga sylvatica
CTGTCAGTGACCGGCCGCGGAGGGCTCCGGCAGCTCAGGGCCCCGGCATCGTGGACAATATTACCTTCCCGTGCCTCCTGCTCATCCGGGCTTCTGGCGCTTCCTCTCACGCCGGCCGCTGAATGAATATCTTCAGCGGCCGGCTGTGTCAGAGAGCGGGGACGTGGCAGGTAAGACGTTCTCTGTGTGTGTCTGGTTATGAGTGCGGTGCTTTGTGTGTGGGTGTGTGTGTGAGAGAGTGCTTTGTGTGTCTGTGTGTGATGATGGGCAGGCATTGCTGTAATGGGGGGCATTGTGATGATGGGGGAGAAGATGAGATAATGGGCAGGCTTGATGATAATGGGCAGGCATTGTGATGGGGGGAAGATGATGATGATGTGGGGGCAGGCATTGATGATGATGGGAGAAGATGATGATAATGGGAGGTATTGTGATAATGGGAGGCATTGTGATGGGGAGAAGATGAGTGTGTGTGGGCAGGATTGTGATGATGGAGAGAAGATGTGATAATGGGCAGGTATTGATGTTAATGGCAGCATTGATGATGGGGAGAAGATGATGATGATGATGGGCAGGCATTGATGATGATGGGGAGAAGATGATGATTAATGGGCAGGTATTGATGTAATGGCAGGCATTGATGATGGGGAGAAGATGATGATGATGATGGGCAGGCATTGATGATGATGGGGAGAAGATGTGATAATGGGCAGGTATTGATGATAATGGGCAGGCATTGATGATGGGGAGAAGTGATGATGGGCAGGCATTGCTGATAATGGGGGAGGCATTGATGATGATGGGGAGAAGATGATGATAATGGGCAGGCATTGTGATATGGGCACGGCATTGATGATGGGGAGAAGATGAGATGGGCAGGCATTGCTGATAATGGGGAGGCATTGATGATGATGGGGAGAAGATGATGATAATGGGCAGGTATGTATATATACTATACAGTATATTATATATATATATTGTATATATACAGTATTGGGTAGAACGGAGTTTATTTTATTAGTCGGCCCTCTAAAACCATCCCAATTTTCATGCGGCCCCTGGCAAAATTAATTGCCCACCCCTGCCCTTTAGGGATACCTTTTTTAAGGGGGATAGGGTGATTAGAGTCCACCTGAGTAGAGAGTTAGAGGAGGTAGGTTTTCTTATTGTTTTGGTGGCTAATTGCCCACCTTCCCCTCTCTCATCATGATATCAGAAAAAGCTATGCTTTGAACATTAGCCTCAAAAGTGAAGTGGAGGCCATGTTTATTCTTATTGAGATTTTTTACATAGTTTACCAAAACTCTCCACATCACCCCTCCAAATGACAAAACACATCATCGATGTATCGGAGCCAGAGTACGATTCTATCCTCCGATTACAGAACTAGATCATCAAAAACGACATTTTCCTCCACCAGCCCAGGAGCAGTTTGCGTAAGAGGGAGCACATGGACTTCCCATGGCGGTGCCCCTGAGCTGGTGGTAGTACTTGTCGTCAAAAAGAAAAATAATTTCTGGTCAGACAGAATTCTAGGGCCTTAAGTACGAATTGATGTGTTCGTTATATTGGCACCCTAGTTTTTAGGTAGTATTCTGCAGCCATGATGCCCTTCTCATGGGAATTGAAGAATAAAGAGCCTCACGTCGATTGATCCTAGGATCATGTCATCACATTAGCTCTATATTTTCAATTTTGAGAAGAAGGTCGGTTGTGTCCCTGATGTATGGAGCTAAGCGGGAGGGAAAACAAATGGCCTAAGTATTCTGTCTATGTACAGACCCAAAATTTTGATTTAAGGCTATTGATGCCTGATACTATAGGCCTCCCTTTCAGAGGATGAAGTCCTTTGTGTACTTTTGGTAAAGCATAGAAGTAGCGGTTATAGGGTGGATAGGGATCAAGAAGTCTTTTTCATCACGTGTGATTAACTTCTTATAGAGTGCATCATTCACCATCTCTTTTAATTTCCCCCAAGATATTCATTTGTGGGGTTGAAATCTAGTTTTCTCATATCCCATTTCCTCACTAAAAGGGAGCAACATAATGTTTTGTATTGCGGTTCATCCATTACCACAATGTTGCCCCCTTTATCCGATGGTTTAATTACTATCCCTTTGTCTTTCTCAAGGGAATTCAATGCTTTCTTTCACCTTTGTGAGGTTATAAAACCTCTTTTTTTCTGTTTTTCTAATTCTGCAAAATCTTTTGAGACTAGATTAGAAAAAACATCTAAAGCACTTACATCAGAGATAGGGGGCATACGTTTACTTTTGTTTTTGAGGTCTGTGAAAGGGCCTTTCCTTGCTCATTGAAAGGGTCTCCAAGGTGGTATAGGAATCTGACATCTGCTAAACATGGTTTCGTCAATACCCAGTTCTGCGCAGTTTCTTTTGTCTGATTTATAAAATGTTTTTTCCCTTTAAGCTTTCTTATAAAAAGATGTAGGTCTTTTGTGGCTTCAAAGCATTCAAAGTCTGAGGTGGGGACAAATGACATGCCTTTGCTCAGCACAGTCATTTCTTCATTTGTGAGGGGTTTGCTAGATATATTGACAATGGTTTTGTCTATACGGGTTCCTTGTACTGAACCTGTTTCTGAGATGGTACCCTGAGTCTAAAAATGTTCCCTCTGTGGTGGACTACGATTAGACCCTCTCCCTCCCTTGCACCTCCTCTTCCTCTGCCTCTCCCTCTGGAGTTTTTGTATCTGTTTCTGAATCAGAGAATTCGGCTTCTGAGGATGAGATTTCAGTGTCCGGCGGCCGGTGTGTTTTAGTATTTGTGATAGAATAAGCCTTGTTATCACGAAATTCCTGCAAGTCTCTTATGAAATATTTATGTTTTCTTTCTTTAAGATGGTACTGGAATTTTTCAATTGTTTTTGGAACTTAGTTTCTTTAAGAGAAAACTCTGGTTCGACCGAGAAATTTTTTTGTGATATCTATTTGTTCTTTGAGTTTTTCATTCAAGGTATTTAGTATGGTTTTTTCTTCCTCCAAAAGAATTTTCATGAGCTTCAATGAGCTCTCTGTGGCTTCTTTTTCTAGTTTATCTAGAAGGGCCGTACTTTTATATCTGTATCTGAAGGACAGTGATATTTGAGGTGTCTTGGTACTATACCTGCCTTAATATAGTTATCTAGACTTTTGTACTTCCCCCATGAGGTGACCTGCTCTTTATACCCCTTAGTGAGTTCTTTGAATGCTGCGTTAAATGAGGGTATGTATTTTTTCTGAGTGAAGACCCGTCTGAGAATATTCTTTTGCTTCACTCATCCATTGATTAGTATCTATACCAGTGGACAGGAATCCTGCCATAACACTTTGTATATTGAATAAGCAGAGGCTGGTAAATCAATTCAGATAAGTGGGGGTTGTAGCAATCCGCTAGTTACCAACCTCTCTGGGTGTCTGGTTGCCTGGTCTATTTTTGCTGCTGTCCCCCCCCCGGCTACAAATCATGACAGCACTGCCAGGGGCCCTGCAAAATAAGGGTCAGCAGGCCACAAATGTGCATGTGTCTGCACAAACCGGTTAGAAACCCACTCCATGAGGATGGTCTGAGTGCCCAACATCCACAGATGGGGGTTGTGCTTCACAGCCCAACACCGTGCGGATGCTTGGCATTTGCCACAGAACACCAGGTTTGGCAAATTCGCCACTAGTGCCCTGTGCTCTTCACAGATGAAAGAAGGTTCACATGAGCACATGTAACAGACATGATAGAATCTGGAGATGCCATGGAGAGCGATCTGCTGCCTGCAACAATCCTTAAGCATGACCGGTTTGACAGTGGGTCAGTAATGGTGTGTGGAGGCATTTCTTTGGAGGGCCGCACAGCCCTCCATGTACTCGCCAGAGTTAGCCTACTGAGATCCCCAGACCCCTTTTGAGAACATATGCAGGTTCGGTTGGCCTGGGTTTTCCCCCTAATGCAGGACATGCCAGACCTCATGTGGCTGGAGTGTGTCAGCAGTTCCCGTAAGATAAAGGCATTGAAGCTATGGAATGGCCTGCGCATTCCCCAGACCTGAATCCGATTGAGCACATCTGGGACATCATGTCTCGCTCCATCCACCAAAGTCACGTTGACACCACCGACTGTCCAGGAGTTGGTGGATGCTTTAGTCCAGGTCTGGGAGGAGATCCCTCAGGAGACCATCCACCGCCCCAACAGGAGCATGCCCAGGCGTTGTAGGGAGGTCAACAGGACGTGGAGGCTGCACATACTATGAGCACAAAATTAAAGTGGAAATGTAATGTCCGTAAAACAAGTCAATGTTTTTAAGGACATTACATTCCACTTTAATTTTGTGGGTGACTCCAATCCAGGCCTCCATTGGTTAAAATTTGATTTCCATTGATGATTTTTGTGTGATTTTATTGTCAGCACATTCAATTTTGTACAGAAAAGTATTCAATGAGAATATTTTTATTCATTCAGACTAGGATGTGTTATTTGAGTGTTCCCTTAATTTTTTGAGCAGTGTATATATTTTATATATGAATATATATATACAGTACAGACCAAAAGTTTGGACCACCTTCTCATTCAAAGATGACTATGAAAATTGTACATTCACAATGAAGGCATCAAAACTATGAATTAACACATGTGGAATTATATACTTAACAAAAAAGGGGTGAAACAACTGAAAATATGTCTTATATTCTATGTTCTTCAAAGTAGCCCCTTTTGCTTTGATTACTGCTTTGCACACTCTTGGCATTCTTTTGATGAGCTTCAAGGGGTAGTCACTGGAAATGGTTTTCATGTCACAGGTGTGCCCTGTCACGTTTAATAAGTGTGATTTCTTGCCTTATAATGGGGTTGGAACCATCAGTTGTGTTGTGCGAAGTCTGGTGGACACACAGCTGATAGTCCTACTGAATAGCTGTTAGAATTCGTATTATGGCAAGAAAAAAGCAGCTAAGAAAAGGGAAAAACGAGTGGACATCATTGCTTTAAAAATGAAGGTCAGTCAGTCCGAAAAATTGGGAAAACTTTGAAAGTGTCCCAAGTGCAGTTGCAAAAACCATCAAGCGCTACAAAGAAACTGGCTCACATGAGGACGCCCCCAGGAAAGGAAGACCAAGAGTCTCTCTGTTTCTGAGGATAAGTTTATCTGAGGCACCAGCCTCAGAAATCGCAGGTTAATAGCAGCTCAGATTAGAGACCAGGTAAATTTCCCACACAAAGTTCTAGCAGCAGACACATCTCTTCAACATCTGTTAAGAGGAGACTTTGTGCAGCAGGCTTCATGGTAAAATAGCTGCTAGGAAACCATTTGCTAAGGACAGGCAACAAGCAGAAGAGACTTGTTTGGGCTAAAGAACACAAGGAATGGACATTAGACCAGTGGAAATCTGTGCTTTGGTCTGATAAGTCCAAATTTGAGATCTTTGGTTCCAACCACCGTGTTTTGTGCGACGCCGAAAAGGTGAACGGTGGACTCTACATGCCTGGTTCCCCAACGTGAAGCATGGAGGAGGAGGTGGGGATGGTGTGGAGGTGCTTTGTGGTGACCACTGTTGGGGATTTATTCAAAATTGAAGGCATAATGAACCAGCATGGCAACCACTGCATCTTGCAGAGGCATGCTATTCCATCGGTTTGCGTTTAGTTGGACCATCATTTATTTTTCAACGGGGACAATGACCCCAAACACACCTCCAGGCTGTGTAAGGGCTATTTGACCAAGAAGGAGAGTGATGGGGTGCTACGCCAGAGGACCTGGTCTCCACAGTCACCAGACCTGAACCCAATCGAGATTGGTTTGGGGTGAGCGGGACGCAGAGTGAAGGCAAAAGGGCCAACAAGTGTAAGCATCTCTGGGAACTCCTTCAAGACTGTTGGAATACTATTTCCGGTGACTACCTTTGAAGCTCATCAAGAGAATGCCCAAGAGTGTGCTAAGCAGTAATCAAAGCAAAGGTGGCTACTTTGAAGAAATAGAATATAAGACATATTTTCAGTTGTTTCACACTTTTTTGTTAAGTATATATTCCACATGTGTTAATTCATAGTTTTGATGCCTTCAGTGTGAATGTACAATTTTCATAGTCATGAAAATACAGAAAAAACTTTGAATGAGAAGGTGTGTCCAAACTTTTGGTCTGTACTGTATATATTCACTTTTATTTGTTTTTGGTGTGTAAACATTATATTTGAACATGGTATGTAATGATATTATGGTCTTCAATGGAAAATTGAAAAAGAAAAAGAAAAGTTTGAACAAGGAAATGACATCACAATTCTTTTTTTTAATAATGTATCTTTATTTAGCTTACAAAAAGCATACAAATCTGCATGAAAATCCGCATCAAAAATGCATCAAAACCACCCGGAATTTCAACTGCGTTTTCCACCAAGAGAGGCAGAAACACGCAGAAATTTCCATAAGCAAATCCGCAACGTGCGCACATAGGCTAAGGCTGGGTTCAGAAGAGCATACAGTATTTCATGGTCATTATACGGACCACAGTGCCCGGATTGACTGAGTGTCTCCTGACCAGAATTACGTCTCATAGACACATATGAGTCTCAAGGTTGGTTGTGGTCTGTCTGGTCTTTTCGTCTGTACGGCTGAATCCAGCCTAATCTAGGTTGACAGTCATTTTGCAGACATTTGTGGTAACTTAGGGGCTTCAGTCTGAAGCCATGAAAAACAGGATTTGAACGGAACCGCTGATGAAGCCATTCACTAAAAGTTGGAGACTGAGATCATTTTTTTTCTGACTGCCCTCCATTTTAGCAGTGTCCTTCTTTTTAGGAGGCACAATCTGTGATATACTGCACTCATCTGCCTAAAAAAACGACACTTCTGTTACGGAGGCCAGAGTACAAAAATGACCTCAAACAGCCTCATTCACGTATGGCAAAAATGTCAACATAGCTTTAAAACGCACCAAACCCTTTTTTCTAAATGGCTCATCTGGGGAAATCTAGTACACTTTTTTAGACTGTAATGCATGCTGCCAACCAATCAGAGGCCAGCAGCTGATATAAGATTGCCAGGCATTGGGTCCCATGGCATGATGTCATGCATCGTCACAGCAGGCATGCCGACATCAGCTGCTAGCCTCTGATTAGCAGGAAGTGTGTTTTGCAGCGCAGAGAGCCAGAGTCCCTGTGTTTCAATATATTTAAGTGAATGTGTATCCTCAGGCCCCCCTCCCACATGGGCTTGGTAGAGGATGATGAAGAAGACGCCGTACATCGAGGGAGTGGAGGGCGTTGAGGAAATTTTTTTTTTGTCTGTTCTTTATGCAGAACAGTGAACATATATACCAGAAAGGGGCCAAGATGGGAGACATATATACCAGGAAGGGGCCAAGGATAGGGACATATACACCAGGATGTGCCAAGAATGGGAGACATATATATACTAGAATGGGGGACATATATACCAGGATGGGCCAAGGATTGAAGACTATACAACAGGAGGGAGACATATATACCAGGACCGGCCCAGAATGGGAGCCATATATAGCAGAAAGGGGCCATGTATATACCAGGATGGGGGACATACAGTATATAACAAAAAGGGAGACATGCATACCAGGATGGGACACATATACTAGAAAGGAGACAAATATAAAAGGATGGGGAAAATATATGTTAGAAAGGGGCACAGGACAGGGGACATACAGTTGTGCTCAAAAGTTTACATACCCTGGCAGAATTTTTTTTTTTCCTTTTTCAGAGAATATGAATGATAACACCAAAACTTTTTCTCCACTCATGGTTAGTGGGTTGAGTGAAGCCATTTATTGTCAAACTACCGTGTTTTCTCTTTTTAAATCATAATGACAACCCAAACATCCAAATTACCTGATCATAGTTCACAAAAACCCTGGTGTTTTTTAGCACAGAAGTTGACAAAAATGGGTTTGAATGGCTACTAAAGGTAACATCCTCACCTGTGACCTGCTTGCTTGAATCTTTTGTGTGTGCATAAAAGCTGAATGAGTTTCTGGGATCCAGATAGACTCTTGCATCTTTCATCCAGCCACTGATGTTTTGGATTGTGAATCATGGGGAAAGCAAAAAGAATTGTCAATGGATCTGCGGGAAAATGTAGTTGAACTGTATAAAACAGAAAAGGGATACAAAAAGTATCCAGGAATTCATAATGACAGTCAGCAGCATTCAAACTGTGATTAACAAATGGAAAATCAGAGGCTTTGTCAAAACATGGTCAGGTAGACCAACAAAAATTTATCCACAAACGCCAGGAAAAATTGTTTTAGGATGCAAAGAAAAACCCACAAATAACTCAGCTGAAATACGGGATCTGAAAACTAGCGGTGTGGGTTTTCAAGATGCATAATAAGGAGCACTTAAGAAAAAATGGGTGCTGGTCAAGTCACCAGAAGAAAAGCTATTACTGACAAATGCCAAAGTTTTCACCTACATCGCAAAACAGCCGGGACAGCCTAAACTTCTGGAACAAGGTAATTTGGAGTGATGAGATCAAAATTTAACTTTTTTGTCCACACCCAAAACTTTATTTTGGGGGGAAAGGTCAACAAGGCCTATGTGAAAGGAACACCATTCCTTGTAAAGCCGAGGTGTGTGTGTTTTGGGGATGTGTGGCACAAAGGAACAGGAAACTTGGTAAAGGAAGCAAAATGAATGTAGCACGTTTCAGCCAAATCTGGAGGCAAATTGCAATCTCGTGGGAAAAACGTCATAGGACGTAATGGTTCCCAAAATGAAGTAAAACACAAGGCCAGTCGACCTGTCATTGGCAAGCCATTCAGTTTTGACCTCATATCGGCCACTCTGGGGGTTCAAGTCTCTTACATTGAGAAAATAAAGAACCTTCCCCCAAAAATCAAAAAAAGATTTTCAAGTGTCATTGAGTTGGGGGGCAATACTGGTATTGGAAATGGGGTATGTGAACTTTTGAAGGGTCATTAGGTGTTTTGGGTTGTCATTATGATTTAAAAGGAAAAAACCCAAAAGTAGTTTGACAAATAAATGGCTCACCAACCAAAACCTGGTGGAGAAAAAGTTTTCAATTTATTCATTCATTTTCTGAAAAAGATCGAAGCAAAATTTTGCCGGGGAATTTTCTTTTGAGCAAAATATATTACCGAATGGGGAATATTGACCAGGAATTGTCCAGGATGGGGACCTTACTACTAATGAAAAGGAGGCGAAAACATTATTTTTTAGGTTTAAAAACGCTACAAGGGCCTATAATGTGCCCAAAACATTGGGGGGGGCGGTCCAAATTTTCACTAGACCCCACCAGCTTGTTTGCATGAGCAGGCAATTTGGTCAATGTTTTTTGTAATGAGGTTTTGGACTGCTGTTTAAAAGGGAGCACGATATTAGAGGAAAGGTAAAATTTTTAGCTAGGGGGGTAGAGGGCCGGTCCAGGTTTTTGTGGGCCCGGGCGAAAAGAGCCTCAGTGGGCCCCTTTAACAAGACCCCTGATTCAGTGCAAAGAACAGTGGAGAAATATATAAATTTTTAGTACAAGGTCAAATTTTTCACTTTTACTTCATGAGTGATATCTATTTGTAAATTTACGTACTCAGAAAACCGGCGAATCCTGCGGCGACAGTGCGACAGACGTATGTCCTCCATCCGTATTTGGGCTCCACTTTGTCCTCCGCGTATTTGGGCTCCAATGTCCTCCTACAGTATTATGGGCTCCCATAGTCCTCCATACAGTATTATGGGAATCAATAGTCCTCCATAAGAATTACGGTCTTGCCCCTATAAATAATAATAATAATAATTTTTTTTTTATAGCGCCTCATATTCCGCAGGCTTTACGTTTTAAAAGTTTCAAAAAAAGTCATAAGAAACAACGTTAACAATAAAATTAAACAAAAAACGACCTTGCTCGTGGGCTTACAATCTACAATGAGGTGGGGGGATCAAAGTACGGGTGTATCAATGGTGCATTTACAATGTGGTCCAGCCATCTTGATGGAGTGAGGGATGTATGGAGATAGTGAATGGGCTACACAACCAACTTAAAGAACAATTAATGCTCCTCAGATTGGACCACATAAATTGTCCATACAGAATATGGTCCCATATAATGCCCATACGAATAGGTCCCCATATTTGCTAATACGAAACTGGCCCTATATCATGTCCATCGAAACTGGCCCTCATTAATGCTCCAAAGATACTGGCCCTTATAATTCCTCAGATACTGGCCTTATAATTCACTAGAAATGGCCCCCATATAATGCTCCTACAGAATCGGCCTATATCATGCTCCATACAGAATCTGGTCCCCTTAGCTCCACAATAAATGGCCCCCTTTAATCTCCATCAATAAAGGCCCCCAATATGCTCCATAAAAAATTCTGTCCCCCCATAAATGCCATACAGAATATGGCGCCCATTTTGCTCCCACAGAATACGGCCCCATATAATGCTCCCTACAGAATAAGGCCTTAAATGCTCCATGAAGAATATGGCCCCCTTATAAGCTCCCTACGAGTACTGGCCCCATATAATGCTCCCCCACAAAATACTGGGCCCCAAATAATGCTTCATCAAAAATGGTTCCTCATATAAGCACCGTCAGGCTGTGACCCTTATAATGCCCCATAGGATGCGGATGTCCTCCCTTACAATGCCCATGGAGGATGTCATCCCCTCTTTATAGTGCCCTATGAGGGGGTGTTCTCCCCCCCCATAAAACGCCCCACGCCTCCTCCTACATTAAAAAAAAAAATACTCACCTCATCTCATGTGTACCCCCTGCCGCTGCTTTGTCCGGACTCCCGCGTCGCCACCGGGTCTTCCCGCTCTGCACTGTGATGCTCGCAAAGGGTGGGGTGACGTCCCGGCCCTTGATCTGGGGTCACAGTCAGGAGAGTGGAAAACCAGGACCGCACGGGAGGCACGGGGGAGAGGAATATTGGGCCCTGAGCAAGCGTGGCGGTGCTGGCCCCGCTCTCCTCCGCTGACTGGGCCCATAGTGCGCCAGGGTGCCCGAGGCAAGTGGGCCCTCCGCCTGCTCAGGGCCCTGGCTTTGCCCGGGTACGCGGGTGTCGCGGCCCGGGGGTTAATGACAGCGGGCGGAAGAAGTGGGGGAGTAGGGTCCAGGTGCAGGTAGTAGGGCAGCAAGAGTGGGGAACTAGTAATTTATGACCTTTTTAAAAGATGAAAATTAACTTGAAAAGTGTGAAGGAAGATCAATGCTTTGGGTATTGAGAGACAATTTCATGTAGAATATATGTAATGTTTTTTTTTTTCTAAGTGGCCTGAATGCAGTGCGAGGTGGTGAAGGGCCTGAACTTTAGGGTATGGGTAAAAGGAGGCAAAGAGTCTTTTTTTAGTGTTGGCGTATTGTCGATATCTAAAAAATCGTATCGAATTGTTCGCCGTGCACTAAATATCGTCGTATCCGATTTAGATGCGGAAGTCCCATTAAGTTATGGGAACAAAAATATCGAAATTAAAAAAAAACCTTTTCCTTGTTGGTTAATTGTACATGAAAGGAAAAAAACAAAGATAAGTAGAAGTTTTGGGGGGGAGGTTGAGGGACAATAAAGGATCATTTTTAAAACCCAATGCTTGGAATGCAATAATATATTTTTTTTTGGAAATACTTTGGATTGCAAAACAAATTGACAATGTTGTTAACCCTTTTTTCTATTTTGGCAAATAAGTATGTTTCACAACTTCCATGTCTTCACCTTTTTAATTTTGCCGTCCCCACCTTTTCCTTCATAATCTTCAGCAGCGCATCATCTTTTCATCAAATTATTTTCATTCCCCCTTTCTTAATCTTCTTGTTAAATTTTGTATTCATGTTTTTGTTTACATTATATATTGATTTTAAATAATTAACCCTTTTCTTTCCCCAATTTATCTTCTTCCTCTTCTCTTCTTCATCATATTTTATTTGGGAGTTCCCGTCTTGTATCGTAAAAGTATGAATTGTTCATCCTTCCGTTTTTCGTCCCAAAAGATTTAAATTACAACAGTATTTGTCCGTGTTGTTTAGCTGCGCAGCAGGCTTTTTCCAGAGGCACCACGAGGAGGAACGGACTCCCCCCATACACTGTTAGTTTCTTTGTTAGAATTTAGGCATATATTTTGTCTTATTTGGTTTATCTTCTGTTCTTTTGTTTTTTGATCTTTTGCTTATTGTTCTTCTGTCTTTTTCTGTATCTTGTAGTTTGTCTTAACCTTCTTTGTCCTGTTGGTGTCTTTTCTGGGTATCTTTTATTTTTTTTTGTGATGGTGTTCAGGTGGTTGGCTTAATGTCGTCGTCCTTGTTGTGTCATTTCTTCTGGGTGGTCTTTAATGTCGTTAATTTGAGAAACAGCTGAGTTACTGAAACCGACGGGTTTAGTGGAGAAAGGCAATGGAAGTAACGAGAAGCTGCTGTGCTGGACCCGGGAGGGTAGCAGAGGAAAAGAGGGCCATGTCACAACCGAGTACCAGCTGACGTTACTGTGGCACGGTTATAAGCAGGAGGTACCTGTGCTCCAAAGCACCACCAAGGCCAGCAGACGTTGCTGGAACTCGGATCGGGATTGAGGACCTAGGCCAAAGGACTGGGGAGAACCACTTGACGGTATGGACCCCGAGGGTGCGAAGGAAAAGAGGCAATGTCACAACCGGTCCCTGACGTTCGTGACCGGTTATAAGAGGAGGTCCTGTGCTCAAAGCATCCAAGGACCGCAGGTGCTGGAACTCGGTGGAGATGGGGCACCTAGGAAGGCACTGGGGAGAACCACTTGACGGTAATGGCCCCGGGGGTAGCAGAGGAAAAGAGGCAATGTCACAACCGAGTCAGTGACGTTAATGTGCCGGTTACTAAGCAGGGGGTCTGTGCTCCAAGCATCCAAGGACCAGAGACGTTGCTGGAACTGGTACGGGATGGGGGGGCACCAGGCCAAAGGGCATGGGGGAACCATTGCGGATGGACCCCGGACGGGTAGAAGAACGCACCCATGAAAATGTAAGTTGACGGACGCAAGCCGTCGCAGTTTCGATCCACAGTCCTCGTGGGGTTTTTCCTATTGCACAATGGAAACGCCTTTTTTTTCATTCCCCCAGCACACATAGGAATCACCTAAACTGCGTGCCATGAGTGGCTAACCCAAATGCAAACGACCCAGCACAACTTATTGGAGGTAATTGACGTTCACACTGCCAGGAAAAAGCTGTCGTGCTGTAACCAGGCTGGCCAGGGTCAGTACCCCTGCCAATTTTTCGGCAACAAATGGCGGTGTTGTAGCCCAGGGGTACAGTTCAGGGGTTGGGAAAGATGAAACATAAAGGAGACATGGAAACGTTGCCAACAGTTATTTAATCTGAAAACGGAAGGAAATTCAGGTGAGATCCATGCCTTGTTCATTTTTTAGAAAAGTAAGCCGGTTCTAATTCTTGGGTAGTGAGCGCGGTCTTTTCTACACCACCTGCAGCACTAAAGACACGCTGATAATACCTGGCAGCGGGGGCAAGCCGCACCTCAATGCATTGGTAGCTCTGGGCCATGTTCCAACTTAGGCCCAATTTGAAAGGGGAAGGGCATCTGGGAGTAACTTAGAGGG
Source organism: Oophaga sylvatica (assembly GCA_033576555.1). Classification (NCBI taxonomy): domain Eukaryota; kingdom Metazoa; phylum Chordata; class Amphibia; order Anura; family Dendrobatidae; genus Oophaga; species Oophaga sylvatica. Next base: position 378,145,853 of record JARQOD010000005.1, read on the forward strand.
AAAGCAAGTGTCTGCCCATCTTAGGAAACGTTTCTTCCTGGTGACTGGAGCGTTCGGGGGTGTAGACCTTGCTGGGCCCTGTCAAAAAAACTTTGCCCATTTTAACATACGTTCTTGCCCGTGCAGGGCGCTGCTTCTGCTCCCTCTTGTTGTAGAGGTGTCTCCTGCCTCAACGCACGAAGTGTTTGTAAAGCGCGCAGTAGCAGCAGCAGCTCTCTCGGCGGATGTAAACAGTATGGTTGCACCAGTGTTCTTGGTTCTCCTGCTTTTTCGGTCCCGGGGTTCACCGGGGGTGATGAGGGTTTGTAAGTTTTCCCGGTAGCGAGGGTCTAGGGGGTGTACACCAATTAATTGACGTGCTGGAAAAGTGGGCGATGCGGCGGTCGTTCTCAGGCATGAAGCATGAAATCAACCCCTGTGCGCAGACTTCCCAACTGGCAACAAAGGCTGTTCTGGAAGAGGCGTCCTTGTCTCCCTATCACCCCACCCCGCTCTAATATGAGTAGGCGTTGTTGTAACTCCCTCTGTGGATTTCTTTCCATACTCCTCCTCCCCTCCTCTCCTCCTCACAAGTGAGCCCTGCCCGGCCTTTGGAAAACGACGTTGCGTGCTGTCCTGAATAATTGAAATTTGTTGACTCCTCTCCTCCCCCTCTTTCAAACCCTTTCCTTTGTGTTTCTTTGTTTCTGAAGAAGGAGTAAGGGGTTACCGTCTGCGACTAGTGACATTGCACTCGCCTCCGCGTTGAGACATCAAGCACGCAAACGTCGCGATGTGTTCATAGGGCCCCTCGTGTGGTAAGTGTGAACGGCGAAAATTGCGAGTTGTGGCACCTGTTGCGTGATACTCCATTACTGCTGGCTGCTGTCACACAAAACCCCCTCCCATAGAACGTGGAATTCCAGGGTGGGTACGTCAAATGATGCGAGTTCAGGAAGGCGAAATCTGATTGCAGAGTGCAATGCGCGATTGGCCAGGGAACGTCGCAAGTGAGCGCACCTAGGCGGCTTGTGCAGCAGTGCATCAAGATCCGGTAGTCCCTCCAAAAAAATTTTGCCGACCAAGTTTGAGAACATGGCGACATGGTATGTGGTGGGTTGCCAAGGCCGAGCTGCCACCAGTTTGGCCTTGTCCCCCTCCAAGCCTGGTGGAGTTGTGACAAAACCCAAATCGCTCTCTGCTTGTGGCATCCAGAGCTCCTGCGCTGGTGGCTTCGTTTTCCCCCTGGGAATTAATTTCATATGGTGTTGAGTTTGGCCCCCGGCTGTGTCATATCGGTCGCAAAAGGTAACGTTCACGGGTCCTGTGGAGGTTACCGTGCGGCTGGCGCGTGTTTGAGGAACTGGGTAGGGGGAATCAATGTGCACGATGGATTCCTGCAATCTTGGAGTTGGCGAACAAGTACAGCGCCACTGGCAAGATCTGTACCCGGTCCACAACATTGACCCAATGGGCAGTGGGGAAAGGTATCGTCCCTGGCCATGGGTATGGTCCACGCATCGGGGTCAGGTGGGGCCCTGTACTGCGGGTTTGTAGGCATGTTTATGTTTCCCTGACATGTTTTTGCAGAGCAGGGCAGTTGCCTGCTGAATAAAATCGGTTGGCACATTATATTGTGGGCTGCCAATGCCATAAGTTCCTGAATGTCGTTCCCACAGCCTGAATACAGCTTTCAAGGGAAGGAGTTTTGCAAAGGCCAGCTTGAGCCGTGCCGTGGATGGTTTGCCGAGTATGGCCGTCTTTTATCCAGCCTGTGTTACCGATGGTGTTTTTTGTTCTGGGAGTGTGCATGACTGTGAACTTGTGAGTGGGTGGAATAAAATTTCTTATGGACAACAGTGACCGAGGTTCTTCCATGGATTCTGTGAGGAAGCCGAAACAGGTGTGTGAGAGTGGGGGGTAGAGGCTCGAACTGACCTAAAGATGTAGGTGCTGCTGTAGGTTGGCCTACTCTCCGTGTGTTTGGAAATCAGCCGTGCTTTCCGTACATGTGCCAATTTTGTGGTTTCAGGTTCCTGAATTTTTACCTCTTTTAATTTTTGCTTCAAGCTTGCATTGACATAGCAAATTTCTGTAAAGTCTGTCAAAAAAGGACCACGCAGGGCAAAATCAGGGAGCGCCAATTTTGGACAGTTTAAGGAACTGTCCCAACAGGTGCCAAATGGAGGTACAGGCAAGGATCTGCGCCTACCTCTCCCTCCTCTTTGTACCGTTGGGACAATCTTTCCCTGAGCTGCTCCCCCCCCTTCCTGTTGCTCACGCCTGTTGGGTTCGGACTTATTCTCCACTCCCTCTTCAAACCGCTGCTGTTGGATGGTCTGGGAAACCCATGCTCCACAAAATGGCCCTGAGTCCATCTATCATAAGTGCGTTCTGCGGTGTGCTGTCCTCGGCACGGCTCACCCGCCCTCTCGATTGGAGAGACACAGCTGTTGCGCTCCTGCTACTCCCTCTTCTTCAAAATTGCAGAATGCGCTTGCTGGGCCCGTGTTTGGAGCCAACAGATTCTGAGAAAGAAGCGAGACTCAGCTGGCTCTGTACAGAAACTCTCTGACTCCTTGGCAATTTGAAGGCGGTGAAAGCCAGATGGTTGCTCAACGTGTTGTGTTCCTGGAGGAGGTGGAAGGAATTGAAGTCGTGCATTGGCGCCTCCAACCAACAAGGCTTAATTTGTTCTTCCCGAAGGGGGGGACGCGAGCTCCTACCAAAGTGGAAAAAGGAACGCTCACGGGGATAAATGGGGATGCTGTTCCTGGGGCGGCAGCACCCCAAAGAACCCCAGTCCTCTCCCTGCTGAACTCCCGGCCAGCAGTGCCTTACTCCTGATTCTTCCTCTTGGGGAGATGTAAAGAAAGTAAGAAAGTTATAAGCCTGTTGGTTTTTCGAGAGAAGAAGTGAACCTGAAACAACTGTTCACAATCTGTGAAAGGCTACTCCTTTGTTTTCTATAGTGTTTGCAACCATGTATTGTATACGGATGGGAAGCGCGTCACATAATAGATTATATTTTAAAGGAATGGGCAGAACCAATTGGAGATAAATGAAAGGAGAGCACTGAGCACGCTCAGCAGGTACAAGCGCAGTGCTTGAACAAGTAATGGGGGTGATGTGCATCAAAAAAAAAAAAAACACAGACTGAAGTGAACACTGAAACAAACTGTCAAATTGTGAAAGGCTACTCCTTTGTTATTCTATGTGTTTGAAACAATGTTTGGTTGGATGGAAAGCGGTCACCTAATAGTTAAATTGCGGGAGCTGCAAGTTACACTGAAGGAAAAAAAAAATGTTGTGAGTGACAGGTGCGTGCCACGACGCGTTGCATGCAGAGCAAATGCAGGTCACTGCATACACACACTTGCAGAGCTGTTAAAACAACACTGCAGGCAAAAGGAAGCTTTACCGCGGTTGGTGCTGCCTGCCTAAGCACAGTACACTAAATCGCAATCTCAAAGCCCTCGAGTCAGCACAGTAGGTTCTTCCCTTACTGAATTCCCAGACGTGACGCTAAAAGGCGGCGGCGCTTTTATCAGAAGAAAAAAAAAAGAGTCTGTGAGTGACACGTTGCAGTGCCTACAGACAGCGTTCATGCAGAGCAAACTGCGCGTCACCTGCATCCACACACCTTGCGAGCTGTTAAAACAACATGCAGGCAAAAGGAAGCTTTAAAGCGGTTGGTGCAGCTGCCTAAGCACGTACACAAATCGAAAATTTCAATGTCCCTCGGTCGACAGTAGGTTCGCCCCTTTATGAATTCACAGCACAGTGACGCTTAAAATGGCGGCGGCGCCTTTTATAGGCATTCTGCATATTTAGCATCAACCAGCCTGCCATTATTAACATGCCCGCAGCGTACAGGAGTGCCCACCACTTTTAGGTTCCTCATTGGCTGACTAAAATCACTTGCCTCGCAAAGAATTATGGGAACTTCGTTACGGTATTGATTAAGAGAAAATATCGAAACGAATTATCGAAAGGCGAAGAGCTAATTCGGCCGATGCCGATATTTGCATTAGTATCGCTCAACATATCATTTTGCATTGTTGGATATCCCCAGTTTGCGTGGGGTTTCCTCCGGGTTCGGTTTCTCCCAAATTCCAAAGAATATGTAGGGAATTTAGATTGTGTGCCCATCGGGGACAGCAATGATAATGTGTGCAAAACTGTAAAGTGCTGGGAATTTGTTGGCGCTATATGATTTTATTATATATGAGCGGTGTGCGCTGCAGTTTCGTTGTGAAAAAGTGTGTGTGCTGCATGTGTTGATAGTGAGAATTGTGTGTGTGCATGCGTTGATATGTGATCGTGTGTGGTCTGCTGTGTTTGATATGTGATAGTGGTGTGTGCATGTGGTGGTTGTGTTGCTGCTGAGTCTGATTTGGGAGCGTTGTGTGGTGCGTGGAGTGTGCGGTGGGTGCGGCAGTGTGATATGTAATTTATACTACCAATTGTCCTTATAAAAATTTGCCAATAAATCATAGGCTGCACTTTTTTGAATAACTTTTTAAACACATTTTTTTTTTGTTCCCAACTGGTATTTAAAGGAACAAAAACCCTTTGAAATGACAAAAAATGGTTATAAAAACATTAATTTTTTAATTCAAAAAATAAATAATTTAAAATACAGAAAAGGTTCTGGTAAATGGAGGCGATTTGAGTCCACTAAAATTGAATGATGGAATTTTTTTATGACTTTTCAAGCAAGCAATAATTATCGGGGTAGATTGCTCACTCGGCTGCACACGGAGGTGCATGGGTACATGCCGCTTAGAATTCCTTTGATTTATTTAGGCAGCATAACCAAGGGGGGGTAGTAAAGAAAATAACCCACTGGGCAAAAATGAAGAACAAATCAAAAAGAAGGCGAACAAACACAGTTCCTCCCCTCCGGCTGAAGACACAACGGTTCAGGTTCTCTAGCCATGAAGCGCTCTCTGCGTGCTCCTTTTTCCCAGGTCAAACACTGAACCCGAAAGTTTTCCTTCGTATTTAAAGGGATCTGTCACCTAAATTGGCGGGATATTTAAATATGGAGTCAGGGCGAGGGCGGTGTTTTGGGTCTTGCTTAACATGTTTGCGCTGTTTCCATTTTTCTGGGAATTGTAGTCGTTCCCTCCATAAACGCGCTGGCTTGCAATCTTGAATTGCGCACGGCAGAAGCTTTGCCCGCAGATTGCAATGGCAGGGGTTTATATGGAGGGCAACGACTACAATTCCCAGAAATAAGGGATACGCGGCGAAAAAACATGTTAGGAAGTACCAAAACACCGCCCCCTTGCCTGACTGCCCATTTAAATTCCCGCCAATTTAGGGTGACGATTCCTTTGTCCAGCCAGTAATCCTCCACCAATGCTGATCAATGAGTGACCTCACCCGGTCCTGTCAGCACACGTGGTGCTAGCTTTAGGGGTAGATATGGGGGGACATTCCCACCCGCTTATGAATGTCCCCTAAAAACAGCCCATAACAAACTTAACCCTTCAAACTTACTTTGTGGAGGAAATAAACTCTGGAGTTTATCATGACGCCATTAGGGTAGTGAAAATATTCCCCCTATTACAAACCAGTGACCTGTAATTTCCCCCCCCCTTGCCAAAAGAGGGTTTTGGGGACCTTCCTAGCTAAGAGGGGATCACAGGGATTGTTGTGAATGGGTTTGAGATGAGTTTGAGAGGGTTCCTTGTGGTTACAAGAGTGTGGTTTCCTGAAGATTGTG
>JARQOD010000005.1:378151665-378201448 GCA_033576555.1 Oophaga sylvatica
AAAAAATAGGGACAGTCAGGTTGAAAGATCCTGTTAAAATTGTGGCTGTGGATTCATCCCCTCTTACCCGGGATGGAATTTGTTTTATGTCTGAAGTTTTTTCTACGAAAATGGGTTCCACTCACGTGGAAAAATTAAGTTGTTTTATTCTGAATAATCTGCCTGCAGGACTAGTATTGGGGATGCCCTGGCTGCAACGCCACAATCCTCTCATTGATTGGGCGAAAGGGGAGATCACCCGATGGGATGTAATGGTAATGGTCTGTGTTGTAACTCAGTTCCGTTTGTCAATCCGATAAAATCTGTATCTGTGTCGTCTGTCGGTCTGGAGGGTATTCCGGAGTACCTGAAAGACTTTGAAGACGTATTTTCCGAAAGTGAGGCTGAGGCGCTCCCACCACATAGACCGTATGATTGTGCCATTGATTTATTACCTGGAGCCAAATTACCCAAGGCTCGTTTGTTCAATTTGTCGGGCCTGAGCGTCAAGCCATGAAAGAGTACATCAAAGAGAGCCTTCGCAAAGGGCATATTCGGCCCTCGGTCTTACCCGTGGCAGCGGGGTTTTTCTTTGTAAAGAAAAAAGATGGTGGGTTGCGACCATGCCTCGACTTTCGGGAACTGAACAAAATTACCGTTAAGAACACGTACCCTCTCCCATTGATTCCCGATCTATGCAACCAACTCACGGGGGCCAAATGGTTTTCTAAGCTCGATCTACAAGGGGCTTATAACCTTATAAGGATCCTGGAGGGAGACAAACGGAAAACAGCATTCCTGACAACTGAGGGGCTATTCGAAAACCTGGTTATGCCCTTCAGCCTCACTAACGCCCCTGCTGTTTTTCAGAACTTTATCAATGTTGTTTTTTCTGATTTAATTGTGCGTTATGTAGTCATTTACCTGGAAGACATTCTCATATACTCTGAGGACAGTCAGTCACACTTAGACCGGGATCACACATGCGACGAAGTCGTCCGACACTCGCATGTGAAATCCCAGCTCTGGCGCCGGCACTCGGGAGTGGAGTGCGCGGCTGCATGTAGTTCTATGCAGCTGCTCGCTCCACTCCCGAGTGCCGGCACCAGAGCTGGGATTTCACATGCGAGTGTCGGACGACTTCGTCGCATGTGTGATCCCGGCCTTACACCATTTACGTGCGGTTCTTATGAGACTCCAGGAGAACCATTTGTATGCTAAACTGGAGAAGTGCTAATTTTTTATGCAAGAACTGTCTTTTCTGGGTGTAATTGTTTCCGGGGAGGGATTCCGCATGGATCCAGGGAAGGTTCAGGCCATTACAGATTGGGTGCAGCCTCATGATCTGAAGGGGTTGCAGCGATTTCTGGTCTTCGCTAATTATTATAGGAAGTTCATTAAAGGGTTCTCACAGGTGGTGAAACCTTTGACGGACCCCACTCTTAAAGGGGCAGATGTAAAACACGGATTTTGGTAAGAACTTACCTGTAAAATCCTTTTCAGCGAAGAAGGAAGGGAGACACACTAGTCATTACTAGTGGGTAGGCGGAGCCCACATAGGATAGAAACACCTCAGATTAAAAAAGTGTTGACCGGCCCCTCCAGCATATAGGGCTCCTCCTACTCCAGCTCTCCAGTCGTACCCAAGCTAAGGAAGAGCAAATATCACCAGCGGAGCAACATAACCCCTTCTGAAGGATTTCAGAGAGAAAAACAAGGAGACAGGTTATGCATATAACAGAAAAAAACACACAGTCTCAGGTACTACTCACTGAACCTGACCACTGCGATGAGCTGGCAATGCTGGAACAGAGCCTTAGCGCGCCGACCTCAGCCCAGATAATCGCTATCAGAGAAGGGTCACGCCGCATCTGAAAATACAACAACACACTTCTGCCATGGGAGGGATGTGTGTCTCCCTTCCTTCTTCGCTGAAAAGGATTTTACAGGTAAGTTCTTACCAAAATCCGTGTTTCAGCAGCAGATGAAGGAAGGGAGACACACTAGTCATTACTAGTGGGACGTCCCAAAGCAGTCCAAAAATAAGGGTGGGCAAAAAAACCAAAAGAGGCAGATACCCAGCAACCTAAATAAATGCGCAACTAGCGCTAACTACAAGTTCACAAGAACTTTAAACTACAGCCGCCTGCAGGACCCTACGTCCTAAGGCCGCATCAGCGGAAGCACTGACGTCCACCTTATAAAATTTTGTAAATGTGTGGACGGAGCGCCAGGTCGCCACCGGCAGAGCTGGGCTGCTGAGGCTTCTTGATGGAAAGCCCATGATGAACCCACAGCCCTTGTGGAGTGAGCTCGAATCTTAATCGGGCAAGGTTCGCCCTTAAGTCGGTAAGCCTCTAAAATGGCCGACTGAATCCAACGAGCTATAGAATCCTTGGAAGCTCGTTGCCCACGTCGACGACCTGCTGGAATCACAAACAGAGAATCCGACTTCCGAAAACTTTGAGTAATAGACAAATAGAACTTCAAAGCCCGCACCAAATCCAATGTGTGCAAGGCCTGTTCCTTCGCATTCCTTGGCTCCGGACAGAGCGAGGGCAACACAATATCCTGGTTAACATGAAATTGTGACACCACTTTAGGCAGAAAGTCGCCCCGTGTGCGAAGCACTACGCGATCTGGGAGAAACTCCAGAAAAGGAGGCGAGCAAGAAAGAGCCGCCAACTCAGAAACCCTTCTCAAAGAAGTGACCGCCACTAGGAAGGCAACCTTCCAAGAGAGAAAGGAAAGATTAACAGAGTCCATAGGCTCAAAAGGTCCATGTTGAAGAGCCTCCAAGACAAGATTGAGCCGCCAAGGAGACACAGGCGCCTTCCGCGGCGGAAATTGGCGGGTTACCCCGCGAAAAAAGGAACGTACGTCCCTACGCGAGGCGATAGTCTTCCGGAACAGCAAGGACAGAGCAGAAACCTGTCCTTTCAGAGTGCTAACTGCCAAACCCTTGTCCAGCCCGTACTGCAAAAAGGCCAACAAATTGGGAATGGAAAAAATCCTCGGGTTCCTAGAAGAACCCGAACACCACGAGAAGAAGGCTTCCCAAGTCTTGTGATAAATCCTAGTAGTAGCCGGACCTCTGGCAGCTCGCAGAGTGGCAATGACTTCGGCTGAAAAACCTTGACGGGTCAAGATTTCGGTCTCAAGAGCCACGCCGTCAAACGCAGAGACTTCAGGTCCGGGTGACGAACGGGCCCTTGGGTTAACAGGTCCGGGCGAAGAGGAAGTGGAAGTGGAGGCGCTGCCAGAAGCGACACCAGTGTCGAGAACCACGTCCTCCTCGGCCAATCTGGGGCTATCAACATAGCCGGGACTCTCTCCAGTCTCATCCGACGCAACACCAGAGGAAGTAAGGATATCGGCGGAAACACATAGATTAGCTCGAATTGGTCCCAAGGAGCCACCAGAGCATCCACTGCCACAGCGTTCGAGTCCTTGTACCTGGACATGAACGTCGGTAACTTGGCATTGAACCTGGATGCCATCAAATCCACTTGGGGAGTTCCCCAACGGGAGCACAGCAGTGCAAAAATTTCCGGATGAAGACTCCATTCTCCGGGATCCATCTTTTCGCAACTGAGGAAGTCCGCTGTGATATTCTGAACTCCTGGAATGTGAATCGCAGAGATGGCTGGCACTCTGGCCTCGGCCCATACCAGAATTCGAGACACTTCCATCATGAGCCTGAAGCTCCTCGTCCCACCTTGATGGTTGATATACGCGACCGCCGTCGCGCTGTCTGTCTGCACTCGGACTGGTAGACCGCTTAAAGGGACCGTCCAGTGTTGGAGGCAAAGGAACACTGCCCTCAATTCCAGGATGTTGATCGGCAGGACAGACTCTTCCAACGACCATACTCCCTGAATCCAGAGATCGTTCCAGACACCCCCCCAGCCAATCAGGCTGGCATCGGTGGTTATGATCGACCACTTCGGAGGAAGGAAGGACTTCCCCGGGGATAACACTTCCAGACGTAACCACCATTCTAGAGACTCTCTCACCCTGTGGGAGATGATGACACTGCAATCCAGTGAACACTGCGATCGATCCCAACGGTTCAAGATGAACATTTGGAGAGCCCTGGAATGAAATTGGGCAAACGGAATTGCTTCCATTGACGCCACCATTAAACCCAGAAGGCGCATACACCTTCGAAGGGACATTGCTGTCGCAGACTTTATAACCTGTACATGACGAAGAAGACTCGCTTGCTTGTCTGGAGGCAGAGACACCACTGCTCGTATCGTGTCGAAATGCATTCCCAAAAACAGGATTGACTGCGATGGTTCCAGAGACGACTTCTCCCAATTGACCAGCCACCCGAAGTCCTTCAGGAGCTGAAGGGATAGATTGCGAGCCGTTACCGCCTCCTCCTTTGAGGACGCCACAATCAAAAGGTCGTCCAGATAGGGAAGAATCGTAACCCCCTGTCTTCGCAGAATCGCCACAAGAGGAGACAGAATTTTTGTAAAAACTCTGGGTGCTGAGGCCAACCCGAATGGCAGAGCCACAAACTGGTAATGGTCCTGGCCTATGGCAAAACGAAGGAAGCGTTGGTGAGCCCTTCCGATGGGGACATGCAAATAAGCGTCGCGAATGTCGATTGACACCAAAAAATCGTTCTGCGACAAGGCCGCCACAACGGAGCGAAGTGACTCCATGCGGAATTTCCGGGAGCGGACATGCAGATTCAATCTTTTGAGATCTAGAACAGGGCGAAATTTGTCCTCCTTTTTGGGGAACACAAAGAGGTTGGAATAAAAACCCCTTCCCCGGTCCTCCGGTGGAACTGGTACCACCACACCCTTCTTTAGAAGGGAATCGACCTCCCGCAGTAGAGCGGCATATAGTTCGGGCTCTGACGGAATGCGGGATTGGCAAAAACTGTCTGGGGGTCGAGAAAGAAACTCTATGAAATAGCCTGCCGACACAACCCGCGTCACCCAGACGTCCGACACGCGGGAAGCCCACATCGGTTCGAATTGGAGCAGGCGACCTCCCACTCGAGAGCCCTCGAGTGAGGCCCTGGCGTCAGTCCGCCTTAGAGGGCTTTTTGTCACCTTCCCGCTTGTCTTGGCGGAAGCTCTGTTTCCAGGAAGTGCGGGATTTCTGAACGTTCTTTTTTCCCAAAAAAGAGGGACGCCCCGATCCCCAAGAGGGCTGACCGAACCGTCCCCTGGACCGAAAGGTCCGCCGACTAGTACCGGTACTATGCCTGCCAGCCGCAGAAGACACAGCTCTTCGCTGCGGTAAAGCCGTTTCTTTTGCCTTTGCCTTGGCAATCAGCTCCGTGAGGTCAGATCCAAATAGCTGACCACCCTTATAAGCTAAAGAAAGCAAACCTTGCTTGGAAACCGCGTCTCCGGTCCACTGTCTAAGCCACAGAGCTCTCCTGACTGTGATCGCCGAGGATTGTGCCCTGGACAGCAGTGAGGCAGTATCCAAACCTGCATCACTGCCATATCGTGCTGCATCCTCCAATGACTTGAAAAGCCCCTCTACCTCGGATAGTGGGGATCCATCTTGCCACGCTGTCCGTAGACGGTCTAACCAGCTCAGGGAAGCTTTACAAGCACACATGGATCCTAGCACTGCTCTGAATCCATGACCCGCGGCCTCGTAGATGGATTTCGCTGCCATCTCCGTTTTTCTGTCCAGCGGATCCTGCAGACTCGCCTTCCCTTTAACAGGAAGCCATGAGGATTTGCTAAGCTGGGATAAAGGGACATCCACTTCAGGAGAAGGAATCCAATTAGCAATCAACTCCGTCGTAGACGGATATAGCATCTCAAAAAACCGTGTCCCCTGAAAACGTTTATCTGGACATAGGCGTTCCTTCTCCACTGCCTCATTAAGCTCGTCCAGAGATGGTAAGGCTGATCGCGACCTATGCGACTCCTGAAACATCCGGGCCGACTTACTAGGACGTCTAGTTACCTCCTGCGGTAACTGTAACGCCTCCCTCATGGCTCCAATAAAAGCCTCTGTACGGCTCAAAAGAGAGGCAGAGTGTCCCTGCCGATCCTCCTTATCCGAATCGGACACCTCCCCATCCGAGCTTGAAGGGGAACCCTCCATGCCCGAAATCTCTGAGTCGCTAAGCGGGGAAGAAGGCACCGGCCTGTGTCGCTTCCTACCATGAGAGGATCTAGCTGATACCCAATAACCTAGAAGGTCGGAAAGGCCATTAATAGAACGAGTGAGGGTCTCCATTTTGTCATCACTGATACCTCCGACCGCTGCGCTTGATGCCGTCGAGGTCTGTGTGTCAGATACGCGAGACTGATCCTGTAGCGGATCTGGGAGACGGTCCGCACCTCCTGGACCCTGATCCGACATGCCCTCACACAGTATATGGCAGGTCAAAAACCTGTCAGCAACTAGAACAGTGTGGTTTTCAAAGGCAAAACGTACGCTGAAGGGTTAAGCTCTTAAAGAGAGAGCTACCCCAGCTGTCTCCCAATAAAGGGTTAACCGCCAAAGAAGGGGTTAATCTCGCAGACTCCCCACAACCTTTGTGTAATGAAAGGGTGTGCGAACCCCAGGTGCCTCTTATGAGGTAACAGCTGCAGGACAGGGTTTCAAAGGTATGCCACACTAAACAAGAACGCCAACGAGATCGCTAACATATTGCGCTGATTTGTACATCGCAATGACCGCCAAAGTCGCTAAGGAGATCGCTAACCACTTATGCGTCGTCAATGAGATCGCCCACTGTGGCAGCTACTAGCGACATTAAAAACGATCACAATATTAAGCGACGCTATTGTGATCGTAGCGGGAGCGTTCCGTGTGACAATACCTCCTGCGCTGTGGGTGTGAGGGGGTCAAGCTTCTGCCCTGACAGGTAGAAGTGACTCACCCAGCTGGCCGCGGTGTAGTGTCTTCCTTTCGGTCGGTCGGGGGGAGCGGAGAGTGAGGAGCCCGAGAAGGCCTTCAGTAATGGCCGCCGCGCTAGGAGAGAGACCGGAAGAGAAAAAAGGCAGGGAAGCCACGCCCCCCGCCAGTTTAAAAAAAAAAAGTGCGCGACTCACTCCGCTCCCGCTCCCATGTCCTGCAGGTATCCACCTGCGGACAAAAGTACACAATCACCACACATGAATACATGTAGCAGCGGCTGCCGCAGCGGCCGCTGAAGCACTCAAAACACATTAAAATGTGGAGTACTCACCCAGCTGAGCGCCACAGGGACCCCTCAGAGATTTGTGGCGCTGTGCCCGTAGCTTCCCCCCAGGGCGGGGAACGCAGTGACCCCAGAAGCGCGGTTTGCGTCCCCGCCAGGGAAACAATCCTCATCCCCAGGGCCGGCAGGGTTCTGCAGGGACCACCTTACAGGGTAATACAGATCCGCCAAGGGAGAGGTGGGGGTCCAGCAGCGCTGAGACCCCTGAGACCTCTAGACCACTGGCGGTCCAAGTCTCTGTCCGACAAAAATAAAAAAATCTTCTGAGGAGCTGCTTCCAGCAGCGACTATCCTCTGTGACCTCAAATTTTAGACTGGAGAGCTGGAGTAGGAGGAGCCCTATATGCTGGAGGGGCCGGTCAACACTTTTTTAATCTGAGGTGTTTCTATCCTATGTGGGCTCCGCCTACCCACTAGTAATGACTAGTGTGTCTCCCTTCCTTCATCTGCTGCTGAAAAATTGGTCCGTGGCCGCAAAAAATTCCTTCCTTACATTAAAGAAATGCTTTACTTAAGCCCCTGTGTTGGTACAACCCGATTCGTCAAGACCTTTTATCGTGGAGGTCGACACTTCGGAAGTGAGGGTGGGGGCTGTGTTGTCCCAGGGCCCCTCTACCCTGACTAACCTTAAACCCTGTACCTTTTTCTCTAAAAAATTCTCTTCGGCAGAGAGAAACTATGATGTCGGCAACAGGGAATTGTTAGCGGTTAAATTGGCCTTTGAAGAATGGAGGCATTTTTTGGAGGGGGCCGCTCATCCCATTACGGTCTTCACTGATCATAAAAACCTGGCCTGTATCGAGTCCACTAAGAGATTGACCCCCAGACAGGCTCGGTGGGCACTTTTTTTTTATCGCTTTCATTTTACCATCACGTTCTGACCAGGGTCTAAAAATGTAAAGGCGGATGCCTTATCCCGAAGTTTTGATTCTGTGTCCCCTCCAGAACCTCCTTCCTCCATTCTTCAACTGGGAGTGGTTGTAGCCGAAGTCTCATTTGAGTTACAGAGAGAGATTCTGGAAGCACAAGCTCCCAGGATTAAAGCCCCAGGTAAATTGTTTGTACCCGAACATCTCCGTCTCACACTCCTGCACAAATTTCATGATTCTGTGTTAAGTGCACACCCTGGTATTGCAGCTACCCGGGGGGCAGTGGCTAGGAGTTTTTGGTGGCCCTCTATGGGTACTGACATCAAAAGGTTTATTAATACTTGTGGGGTGTGCGTTCGCTCTAAAAGCTATCAGGTCCGTCCGGCCGGGGAATTGGTGCCTTTGGCAATTCCGGATAAACCATGGACACACCTGTCCATGGACTTCATCACTAATCTTCCCCCTTCCAAGGGCAACTCAGTGGTATGGGTAGTGGTTGACAGATTTTCTAAGCAAGCTCACTTTGTACCATTACCTGCGTTACCATCTGCTGAAACCTTGGCCCGCTTGTTTATACAGCACATAGTTCGATTGCATGGAGTGCCTGTGAACGTGGTGTCGGACAGGGGTGTGCAATTTGTGGCCAGGTTTTGGAGATCGTTCTGTAAGAAGTTGGGGTCACGTTATCATTCTCCTCAGCCTATCACCCGAAATCCAACAGAGTGAACGCACCAACCAGTCGTTGGAGCAGATTCTGAGATGCCTGGCCTCCTCCAGACAGGAAGACTGGTGTGAGGTTTTACCCATGGCAGAATTTGCGTTCAACTGTCGTATTAATCAGTTTACCGGAAGGTCTCCCTTTCAGGTCAATTATGGGTTTGTTCTGCAGTTTGGGGAATTTTCCCGTATGGATTCTGGTTGCCCTGGTGCCGAGGGGATGGTTCAACAGTTAAAAACCCTTTGGAGGGAGGTGCAGGGGAACATCTCCAAAGCCCAGAAGTACAAGCATTTTGCGGACAGATGGAGGGGTCGGGCCCTGCGTTGATAGTGGGGGAAAAGGTCTGGTTGTCCACCCGTAACATAAAACTCAAGATACCCTCTATGAAGTTGGGCCCCAAATTTATTGGCCCATACAAGATTGTAGAGGTGATCAACCCGGTGGCCTACAGGCTTCAGTTGCCCACTTACTTCAAAATATCTAACGTCCCTATTAAAACCTGTGGGGACAGTTAAAGAAGATCCCTCATCCGTGGTTCCACCAGTGTTGGTAGACGGTCAACTGGAGTATGAGGTAGGGCACATCATCGATTCACGGTGGGCGTGCCAGACTTCAATACCTTATTCATTGGAAAGGATACTTAATTGAGGATCGGTCATGGGCTCCGGCCAGTTCGGTACACGCCGATCGACTGGTACGGGCTTTTCATGCCAGATACCCTGAGAGGCCTGGGGGTCCAGTGGCCCCCCGTTGAGGAGGTACTGTCATGGTTTAGGACATGGTTAATGTCCTGTCCACTCAGGGTTAACTTTTGCTGGCCTCCTGTCAGTGTATAGTACATGGTTAATGTCCTGCTCTCTCAGGGTTAACTTTTGCAGGCCTCCCTTTGGATCTGGGAGGGGTATTTATACCCACTCCAGAGGAAGTTTCTCTGTCAGCTATACTGTTGTTTTGACTGTGTGTCTGACCCCCCCGGTTTGCGTGTATACTGCTCTGCTTGTTTGATTCCCGTGTATGACCTGGTCTGTCCGCTCACTCTGCCTCACATTTTTATACTATTGTCTTTTCCGGTTCTGACCTCCTGGCTTGGCTGTTGATACTCCATTACAGTTTTGTCCCTATTGTACCGTCTATTGCCCATTCTGGTTTACTGATCTATTGCTGCGTCCTGACTATCCGTTCTGTCTAATCCTTTGGTACTGTCGTGCTATCTCGTGCTCTGATCTCGGCCTGTCCTGGTTTTCGTCTCTGTCTATGCCCCTCGGTAACTTTATCCCGTCGTTACCCTGCTAGTTTACCTTCAGCTCCTAGATCTCTGGAGCGTAGGCCACGCCCCCAGCAGTCACATGCTGCAGGTCCTGTCTGTCTGAAGCACACATCTTCACTGCTGCTGCCCCGCTCCACAGATATCTTTGAGCAGTTTGTTTGACTCAGGACATGTGCACTGGCTCAGTGAGCAAGTGCAGTGCGGTGCTCCTGACACCCGGCAGTAAAACGTTTACCTCAGGGTCACAGGTGTCTCCCATCAGCCTACGCCTGCTCAAGGCCGGCATTAGTCACAAGCAGATTAGGCAGCGACCTGGGGCCCCCACTTCCACAGGTGCCCCCAGCCAGTGGCGTGGACGCTATGGGACCCGTGAGTCAGGGGGTCCTGGCGCCAGCGCCACCCCCTGCGCATTACATTCAACTGTATCGGCTCTCTCTCCCATCATTCCCCTGTGCCTCTGACACTGCAGGTGCGCGATGACGTCGCTTCATCGCACACCATGCTGTGTGCCGGGCAGTGCGGCTGCTGAGATGCTCTGCAGAGTCTGGAGCAGCGGAAACGAGGAGAGGTGAGTATTGTATTTTATTAATATATTGTGAGGCAGTGACCAGTGTTATATGCGAGAGTTACTATGAGTCCCCCAGGATGCGTACAGAAGCGTATTGATGCCGAACGATTGCATTGTAGTCACAGTCATAGCTGTTATTGCAATGCAAAATAAAAGTTAGTGTTGGTCTTGGGCAAGCTATTTGTCCAAGGCAGATTTAAGAAAATCTGCCATGGGCTTTTATTTTTGAAGAGGACTACAGGATGGTTGTGGGGCGATCTGCTTCCTCCTGGCCAGATCTTCCAAGTGACCTTGTTTTTCCTTGTAAAAACCCTGCAGCAGAGGGTTGGGTGTGTCAGTTTCGGTTTACAAGTATGCAGAGCAGGAGGCACAGAGCTCAGCCTGTTTGGAGCAACACGGAGCCAAAAGGCCTGGCACCCCTCAGTGTACACGGTGGCACACACAGGTCTGTTACGGACGATCTGGTTTCCCGGCTGCGATTCGGAGGATACTACAGGGTGGGCCATTTGTATGGATACACCTAAATAAAATGGGAATGGTTTGTGATATCAACTTCCTGTTTGTGGCACATTAGTATATGGGAGGGGGAAAACTTTTCAAGATGGGTGGTGACCATGACGGCCATTTTGAAGTCGGCTATTTTGGATCCAACTTTATTTTTTACAATTGGAAGAGGGTCATGTGACACATCAAACTTATTGAGAATTTCACAAGAAAAACAATGGTGTGCTTGGTTTTTTAGTCATGATGGATTCCTAGAAACATAATTACCGATAGGTCTAATTACAGTTTTCCAGGTCACCATCTGACAGCACCATGGAGAAGTACCAAAGAAAACTTGCCCCAGGGTGGGACTACTGCATGCAGCACCTTCCTGCCAAATGCTAACTGTGTTGACACCACATCTAGCTTATAATGCTTAGAGAAGGTACTGAGACTGGACCAGGATGCAGCCCTACAAATCTGCTCTGCCAAAGCCCCCCCTTTCTCGGCCCATGAAGTGGCCATGGATCTAGTTGAACGAGCTTTAAGGTTCCAGGGGGAGTCTTTCCCTGTGCCTCATAAGCTAAGCTAATTGTGGATCTGATCCATCTCGCAATAGTGGACTTCAAAGCTTTTCTCTCTTATTTGGACACCTGTACTGAACAAATAGATTGTTATCCTGTCTCCAGGCCCTAGTTGCCTCTAAGTATTTGAGTACTGTCTCCCTAACTTCGAGGTTATGGTAAGAGCTCTCCTTTTCATTTTTAGGGAGCTGGCAGAATGAAGGAAGTACCACCTCCTGATTCATATTTGAATCTGACGTGACCTTTGGGAGAAAAGCTGTACCAAGTCTCAAGACCAGTCTATCGTCAAACGCCTGCAAATAGGGGTTCTGTACAGACAGGGCCTGAAGCTCTCCCAGCCTCTTAGCTGATGTGATGGCCACCAGAAATGCTGTTTTAAGGGAAAGACTACCAATCTCCAGGTCGTCTGCAAGATCATACGGGTGTCTACATAGTGAGTTGAGCACTAGATTAAGGTCCCAAGGCGGAAACGTCTTCCTCACTAAGGGTCTTAACCTCTGAACTGCCCTGGAGAATCGACCTATCCAAGGGTGAGCCGATAGGGTAGAGTCACAGAATACACTGAGGGCTGCCACTTGTACTCTTAGAGTACTAGGCCTAAGACCTTTCCTGAAACCTGATTGTAAAAAGTCAAGGATCCTGGGAATATCAGGATGGTTAGTATCAACTGTCGCCTCTCCACATTAACTGCAGAACCTCTTCCATATTTTCCTATAAATTGCGGAAATGACTGGCTTCCTACTTGGTTGTAGGGTAGAGATAACCTCATCTGACAGGCCCTTAGCTCTTAGGACCTGACACTCAGGATCAAGGCTGATAACTGGAAGATTTCTGGGTTGCGGTGCAGAACCGGACCCTGGTGGAGCAGGTCTTTTCTTCTTGGTAGAAAAACTGGATCTTCCTTTGACATCTTCCTCAGTAAGGGGAACTAACTCCTCTTCGGCCAAAAGGGTACTACCAGTATGACCGTGGCCCTGTCCTCGCATATCTTTCTTAGAGTCCTTGTGTGAGGTCGGGACCGCCACCATTTTGTATAGGGCCTGTACCAGCCTCCATTTTGTCATTTCACACAGCCACAGACTTTTAACTACACAGGGCCTATTAGCATATTCAGTACGACCAGCTTTGATGTCCACTATGAATCAATAGGCCTTTACATGCTAATTGGTTTAGGCCAGGGTCTGAATAAGATGGTCAGTCGTATGGTAAATAGCTCAAGCCATTGTTTCCTGCTCCATATGAATTGCAGGCCAGTTAATATGCGGGCTTCAAAGCAAAAGGGGAGGGGCCTAGCAGGGTTAAGAGCTGTAGCCAGGTACCCCTGTGTTTATTCCATTTCACACACAGAAGCACAAGGGACAGACTTGCCAAATGGAGCTGCAGCACATGCATTGGGGACTGTCCAGCAACTGAAGACTTTCACCTGGGGAACGCAGAGCTCCATGCCTCCCCATGACCATACAACCCGGTAATATTGATCTATAGCTTATACCTTTTAGCTTTGTACATTATCGTTGTATTGTTTCTCTGACTGCAAATCCATTGTAATTACGTTGTATAGCTTTACTGTATATTTCTGTAATTATCTAGTGCGCCCTTAAGGCAAATTAAACCATAAAATTAATCTTGGGCTGATGCTTTTACTCTGATCACGAATCTTAGAATACCCAGTGGGTAACAGGACAACCTCCCCGGCGGCCATTTGCTCTAGGTGTAGTTCCCTTACTGACCTGAGAGACAAAGGGGGCGCCGGAGAGCTGTACCTGTGGAGTTACGTCACATTGGTGACGTGGGAGGAAAGGGGGTCGTTCCTCACACCTTGATATTAGTGTGAGAGGGGGGAATGCGTACAATAGCCCCCTGCTCCATGACTGACAGGACATCGATCCCCAAGGGTCCATGGAGTAGAAGGTTCTGACCTTTGCGTTCTGCCTGACGGCAAATATATCTATCTCCGGTCTTCCTAGCGCTAGCATAGCTCGTTGAACACTTCGTTGTTCAATTCTCAGTCTGTTGCGACTATCCTCTTCCTGCTTAGGAAGTCTGCAACCTGGTTTCTGGTACCTTCCAGGTGTACTGCCGAGATCAAGAACTGACCTCTCTGCCCAACAGAAGATATGCTCTGCTAGACGCTGTAGTGTTGGATGTCTCGGACCGCCCTGATGACGAAGGAAGGCTACTGTCGTTGTATTGTCTTATAATACTTTTATGTGTCTGTTCTTCACTAAGGACTGGGCGGAAGATAGGACCTTCCAAACTGCGAGCAGTTCTTTGAAATTTGAGGATTCCGTGTTCTCTGGACTCCACTGTCCCTGGTAGTATCTTCCCTGGACATGTCCGCCCCATCCTTGTTGACTCGCGTCTGTGGTGACGGTGACCTACGGAGATAGCACCCACGAAACACTGACCCGAAGATTTCTTGGAATGGTCCACTAATACCGGGATCTTTTGACCCGAGGGGATAGCCGTATCTGTCTAGCGAGTTCTGCCTCTTGCCCCATGATGCTAGGACCTCCTGTTGTAGCAGTCGGGAATGAAACTGGCTCCAGCTCACACAAGGAACGCATGATGTCATTAGTCCCAGGATCTTCATTGCATCCCTGATGGATACATGGCTCCTCGCAAACTGACGAACCCTTTGTATCATGTCTGTCCTTCTTGCCAACGAGTCCAGCATGACTCCCAAAAACTTTATTCTTGATTTGGGTACTAGATCTGACTTTGCCCAGTTCAAGATCCACCCCAATTTCTGCAGTGTGGAGATTAATGACTGACAGTCGATCATGAGCTAATCTATAGTCTGCCACTACCAATAAAGTCATCTAGATAAGGGACTACCGTGATGTTGTGATTTCTTAGATAGGCCACTGCCTCCACCATTATCTTTGTGAACTGGGGGCCGATGCTAGGCCAAAGGGGAGGCAACAAAACTGGTAGTGGTAGGTCCTGCCCTCCTTTTCCACTGCAAGTCTGAGGCACCTTTGATGGTCTGAGTAAATCGGGACATGGTAATATGCACTCTAAGTCTAGAGCGCACATTACCACCCCCTTTCCTAAGAGGGGAATCGTGGATCTTATCGATTCCATTTTGAACCTTTTGTATTTTACCTATCTGTTTAGGGGTCTGATGCGTCGTTTTGATGCTGCGCCGACCTGCGTCAAACATGTTGCATTTTGTTGCGGTTGGCTGCAGCGGCAAAACGACGCATGCGGAGGCATCCGCATGGCCTGCGTACCCAATGTTAAAGATAGGGTACGCAGGACGCATGCAGAGGTAAGCGGCGCTGAAAAAGAGGTGCGGCAGTGGGCGGGGCTTGATGGAGGAAGTATGCAGCCCTCCGCATGCTAGTGTGAAAATTGTCTTAGTGCCGGGTGTCAGCTGTGAGAATCAGCTGACACCCGGCCGCGCTCCCCCCGTGAGCTGGGCTGATCGCGTATGATTTACTATCTCGTCCATGGCCATGTGAAGGCTTATATTTTTTCGGGACGAGTTGTCCTTTTGAACAACACCGTTGGTTTTACCATGTCGTGTACTCGAAAACAGGAAAAAAATTCCAAGTGCGGTGAAATTGCAAGAAAAGTGCAATCCCACACTTGTTTTTTGGTTGGCTTTTTTTGCTAGGTTCACTAAATGCTAGAACTGACCTGCCATTATGATTCTCCAGGGTATTACGAGTTCATAGACACCAAACATGTCTAGGTTCTTTTTTATCTAAGTAGTGAAAAAAAATTCCAAATAGTTTGCTAAAAAAAAAAAAAAGCGCCATTTTCCAATACCTGTAGCATCTCCATTTCTCGTTATCTGAGGCTTAGTGAGGGCTTATTTTTTGCGTGCCGGGCTCACGTTTTTAATGATACCAGTTTGGTGCATATACGTTCTTTTGATCGCCCGTTAATGCATTTTAATGTAATGCTGCGACGACCAAAGAAAAACTTAATTCTGGCATTTTGATTTTTTTTTCTCCATACGCCATTTAGCGAGCAGGTTAATCCTTTTTTTTTATTGATTGATCGAGTGATTCTGAACGCGGCGATACTTAATATGTGTGATTTTTTTTTATTCTTTTATTTGAATGGGGCAAAAGGGGGGGTGATTTAAACTTTATATTTTTAGAACTATTTTTCTTTAACTTTTGGCATGCTTCAATAGCCTCCATGGGAGGCTAGAAACTGCCATAGCTCGATCGGCTCTGCTACATATAGGCAATGCTCAGATCGCCTATATGTAGCAGAATTACTACATTGCTATGAGCGCCGACCACAGGGTGGCACTCATAGCAATCTGGCATCAACAACCATAGAGGTCTCTAGGATACCTCTGCTTGTCATGCAGGAGCCCACATCAAAGCGGGGGTACTGCCATTGGACGTACTATTCCGTCCAATGGCAGAAAGGGGTTAATCAGTATAACGGCGCCGACCTGACACTGTCTGTAGGTTACTGTGCACATTCGTGATGACAGGTTCACTCTAAGGCCGGTGTCACACTAAGGCCGGCGTCACACTGGCGAGTTTGATGCGAGTAAGTCGCACGACTTTCTCGCATCAACACCCAGCACGGCCGCCCGCTCTCAGACCCGAGTGTGCGGCTGCATAGAAATACATGCAGCCGCACACTCGGGTCGAGAGCGGGCGGCCGTGCCGGGTGTTGATGCGAGAAAGTCGTGCGATTTACTCGCATCAAACTCGCCAGTGTGACGCCAGCCTAAGGAGGAATACGGACGAGTGAGAGGCGTGAAAACCACGCATTACACACGGACCAATATTTCTCTATGGGGCAGCTCTGATCATACATATTTTTCTCGGGAGTATCTTACGGTGCGAGACACCCGCAGCATGCTGCGATTGTACGCGTATTACGCCCGTTGTACGCCAATGAAAGTCTATGGGTGCAAGAAAACAATGGATTACACACAGACCAGGCGTGTGACTTGCAAGAAATACGCAAGATGATTTCAATGAGTTTCAGGCCTAAAAAACCGTTAAATGTCCATTTTGCAAGGCGGCGAGAAAAATACGTTGTACGGATGCTTTCATGCGCAAAATACGCAGCCGCACCCTGACAACGGATGAAATACGGATTGTTGTGCCAGCAACATTTTGGCGTATTACGCTCGTACAATACGGTCTGTATTTTTGTACGGTGAGTGTGACGCCGGCCTTAAGCCCAAACAGGTTTTAGTAGGTCAGTAAAGGAAAAGAAAAAACAAGGCCAAGTAAACCTGTTAGTGTTAATGTAATATGCAAGTAGACATGTACAGTGTGACCATTAACAAACAGATATGACCTAAACTCAAAACATAGGTCCAGATTTATAGTTTGCGAGGAGCTAGGGGATGTGAGACTTTCCTTTTATGGCCTATGGTATTACTTGCAGTTTTAGGCACCAAATTCTCCAAACCGGCTACATATGATTCATGAATTGGGCACAAAGTCAAAAATATTTTTTTTTCTCGAATGGTTTTTGCACCAAAAGTGGCAAATTGTGCCAAAATAGCTCCAAAATACTGTTACTAAAAAATATACCAGGTGTGGAGGACTGGAGTTGCGACAAATTTTACGCAATTGATAAATCAGCAGAAAACATCTGGAATTGTTAAACTCAATCCACAAAGTGAGAAAAAGGAGAAAAAAAAAAAAGCAGTTGAGCACATAAAATGGGCTTAACAAAAAAGGTGGGAATAAATGAATTAGGTGAAAATGTAAAAAAAAAAGGTGCAAAACACACAAAACTAGACAAAAGAGATGAGATAATGATGAATCTGGTCCTAATGCGCCGACACTCTAATGTAAAGGGCATCCCATTGCAACAGGGGGCCCCCAACTAGGGTAGTCCCCAACTCTAGTAACTTACCTCATCATGTGCCAACCAGGCCTCAAAATAGAGGGTTAAAGTAGTATTCCTTCGGTCACATACATACACATTGAGTACATGGTGTGATTCACTGAAGGGGTCATCATCTTTATTAAATTCCTGACTGGTGACATTGTTATCCATTGAGGGGCAGTATCACACAGTTATAGGAGAGCACGTTCAGTTTACTAATTTATTACCGTAATTTGGAAGGCGATCATGTGCTGATGCATCATGGGACTTATAGCAGAGCAGAATATCATTCAGGGCGAAATTTCCAAATGAAGATGGAGGGTGAATGGAAGAAACAGAGGCCAAACTATGTAGAAGCATACGGTATACCAGAGGAGTGCAGGGTGCAACAGACAAGTGGGTGGTGCAGTACAGGAAAAAAAAAACTGGGAATGCTTCTTTACAAACCATCTTGATGGTTAGAAAAATGCACACACATCTATTCAGGACAGGTAGGATGTAGAAATTTGTGAATTTGATGACTTGAATGCTCACTAGATTTCCAGGACCATACCTTGATAAATAAAATATGAGCAGGTAGGTCACCAGTGTCACTCAGTAGTGCAGCCTCACGACTTGGCCTTCAATTTCAGGCATAGAAAGAGTTTACGTTTTAAAGAGTAAGAAGTTTTGGAAGCCCATCATTCATGGGTGTCACTTCTAAAAATCTGGTGTTGAGAGATAAAACCAGAAATATTTAGGCTGGACAAACTCCTTTGATTATCATAAAAGTAGTAAATAGAATCAAAAAGTGTTTTTTTTATTATTATTTAAGAATCATTGCAGTTTACAAAGAGTTAAAATATACAGCAGCCAGTGCCAACTCAACAAAGATATAAACTACAGAAAAAAATTAAGACTTAAGGCAAACTGATAGCTTTGACGTCTAGTCTTTAAGAGTCCCGTTAACAAGACCCAAACTCCTCTATCCACTTCTCATATTTTTCAATATCCAAAGCGGACACGGATTTGGATACTTTCTTCAATGCCATCTCAAAGTCTTCCATTGTAGTGGGCATGTGCATGTCGTCTCTGGAAAGATTGCGAATTTCTTCTGGCGTTAAGCCTTCAATACGTCGTCTCATTGCCATCAAAGAAGCGTCTCTGTGGAGATATGAGCATTTCTAGGTCATGAAGTATTACACGGATTATGCTACCAGGTTTTTGCCATCTAAATTTTGCCATGTAAATCAGAGAACAGTATAATGTAGGGGCAGAGGCACTGATTCCAGCAATGTGTCACTTACTGGACTGCTTGCTGCATTTTTTTACAATATCAATGCTTTATCAGCAGCAGATAAATCACAAGAGGACTAGTAAACCTGGAGCCATGTAATCAAACATTCATGAGCACTGTATAATTCTGTCCTAAACACCGATTGCCAGATTTCTGCCTATGCACAGTGTACACAGAAAGATGCCAATCAGTGGTGTAGGTGGGGTTATACACAGCTCAACTTTCAGAGAATTGGTAGCAGAGAAAACAGGAATTGTATCAATACTGCAGCAAGCAGACCTGTAAGTGATACACAGCTGGAATCAGGGTCTCTGCCCCCATAGATAGCATGGTGTTCTCAGATTACATTATAAAAATCAACAGACAGATTGTATTCTTTACAATAATAAATGCAATACTACAGGGGCTCAGAAAGTCACCAGGCCATTCTGCAGTGGATTTCTCCCCTTTATAGAGTAAACTGATCATTCTAACATTTGCACACTTTGTTAATATTCTAAAGATTTTAAGTCTACAATTAACATATTAGTTATTAACCAATTACATACCTGCATACATTGGTAATATCGGCACCAGAATAACCATCCATGTTTTCTGCTATGCTGTCAATGTTAACATCATCTGCCAATTCCAACTCTTTAAGGTTTATTCTTAGGAGCTCTCCTCTGCCTTTGGCTGGAAAAGACAAAGCAAAACTTTGACATACACACAGAGGTATATTGATATAGAAATGTATACAGAGTTCTCCATTCAGGCAAAAGAAGAAAAAAATAATTTATATTTTTTCTCCCCCCTCTTTTGCCTGAATGGAGAACACATACATTTTACACATCTCTTCTCCCTTATGCCTCAAAACTACTGGAACAGCATGTCCATCTTGAACTGTCCTCCCACCTCTCCTCCTGCTCCCTCTTTGACCGCTTACAATCAGGATTCCGACTACATCACTCAACTGAAACTGCACTAACTAAAGTCACCAACGACCTACTAACCGCCAAGAGCAAGCGACACTACTCTGTCCTCCTTCTCCTGGACCTGTCTTCTGCCTTCAACACTGTGGACCATTCCCTCCTGCTACAGATTCTCTCATCTCTTGGCATCACAGGCTTGGCCCTATCCTGGATCTCATCATATCTAACAAACCGAACATTCAGTGTCTCACTCTCCCACACCACCTCCTCACCTCGCCCCTGTCTGTCGGTGTTCCCCAAGGCTCAGTTCTAGGACCCCTACTCTTCTCCATCTACACCCTCGGCCTGGGACAGCTCATAGAATCCCATGGTTTGCAGTATCATCTCTACGCCGACGACACGCAGATCTACCTATCTGGACCTGACCTCACCTCCTTACTGACAAATATCCCACAATGTCTGTCTGCTATTTCTGCTTTCTTCTCTGCTCGCTTTCTAAAACTGAACATGGACAAAACAGAATTCATCATCTTTCCCCATCTCACTCTACCCCCCCACCAGACCTGTCCATCAACGTCAATGGCTGCTCACTTTCTCCAGTCCCGCATGCTCGGTGTCTCGGAGTGATCCTCGACTCTGCCCTCTCTTTCAAGCCATATGTCCAAACCCTTGCCTCCTCCTGCCGTCTCAAACTCAAAAATATTTCCCGGATCTGTGCATTCCTTGACCATGAAACTACAAAAACACTAGTGCATGCCCTCATCATCTCCCGCCTCGACTACTGCAACCTCCTACTCTCTGGCCTTCCCTCTAGCACTCTGGCACCACTCCAATCCATCCTGCACTATGCTGCCCGACTAATACACCTGTCTCCCCGTTATTCCCCAGCCTCTCCTCTCTGCCAAGCCCTTCATTGGCTTCCTATCGTCCAGAGGCTCCAGTTCAAAACCCTAACCATGACCTACAAAGCCATCCACAATCTGTCTCCTCCATACATCTGTGACATGGTCTCCCAGTACATACCCACACGCAACCTTCGATCCCTCAAGATCTCCTCCTCTACTCCCCTCTTATCTCTTCTTCCCACAACCGCATACAAGACTTCTCCCGTGCCTCTCCCATACTCTGGAACTCTCTACCCCAACACATCAGACTCGCGCATACCATGGAAACCTTCAAAAAGAACCTGAAGACCTACCTCTTCTGACAAGCCTACAACCTGCAGTGATCATCAGTCTACTGAAGCACCGCACAACCAGCTCTACCCTCTCCTAGTGTATCCTCACCTATCCCTGTAGACTGTGAGCCCTTGCGGACAGGGTCCTCTCTCCTTCTGTACTTGTTTGTGCCTTGTATTGCTCATGTTTACTGTACTTGTCTATATTTGCCCCTCTTCACATGTAAAGCGCCATGGAATAAATGGCGCAATAAAAATGTATAATATAATAATAATAATAATAATTTTAGTACATGCATACATACATTTTATTGCATTTGGTTTTTTTTAGTCCCAGAAAGGGACTAAGATAATACGTATAACATTTTGTAATATACTAGCATGAATCCATAACACCTACATAAGCCCCAGGCTGCCAGTATATAACAGTTAAAAAATTACAGTGTTGGTCCCCTTAAAAATAGTCTGGGTTAAATGGTGGATGAGAAAGAGGAAAAAGCCAATATGCTAAATGACTTTTTTCATCAGTATTTCCACAAGAAAATCCCATGACCGATAACATCATCAGTGATAACAAAAATTCTCCATTAAATGTCATCTGCTTAACCCATCAGGAAATATGGCGGAGTCTAAAAATCACTAAAAATTACAAATCACCAGGCCCAGATGGGATACACCCCCAAGTACTGCAGGAATTAAGTACAGTCAGATAGACCATTATTTTTAATCTTTTACATCTTGCTGCCATCTGACGTACTATCCCGTCCATGTGACCTGGGACTTAAATCCCAAGGACGGAATAGTACGTCATACGTGATTAAACGCGCTCACGGGGGAAGCGCAGCTGATCGCGGCCGGGTGTCAGCTGATTCTCACAGCTGACACCCGACACCAAGTGCCAGGAGCGGTCACAGACTGCTCCCGGCACTTTAACCCCCGGCACACTGCGATCAAACATGATCGCAGCGTTCCGGTGGCATAAAGAAGCATCAATCAGGGAGGGGGCTCCCTGCATGCTTCCCTGAGAACACGATGTGATCGCGTTGTTCCGAGGGCCTCCTCCCTGCATGCCCCCTGATCCAAGATAAGCCACGGGGTCCTTCTGGGTCCTGCAGGGTGGTGGCTTGTCAGTGCCTGCTGAGAGCAGGTGCCGGCAAGCTCCTGCAACTGTCAGATCAGCGATCTGACACTATATAGTGATGCACAAGGGGTGCACATCCAAATAGAACAAGAATATATGTGAAAGTATATAAATTTTATTAGTGCACAAAAAGACCGTCAATAAAACCATTTAAAAAAGACAACACACATCAAATGGTCCCATAGTAAGCAAAATATCCAAATATTACACCACATGAGAATTATATGTATATACCAAAATAGCATCCCTAGAAGTAAATGAATGGAGTATATATAAGTAATCATTAAATATACATAAATACCATGCCAGCCCGGGCATCCCCAGGAGGCTAGAAACACACAAGGCGATATCAAAATTTTTTTTTGAATAAAAGGATATAATAAAATAATTTATAAATTTATTTAAATATTTTTTAAAGATACAGCCAAGAAAATAAGATGGCAGACCATCGGGGTATATACAACAAACCACACTGGGGAATGGTGAGATGGTAAAATGGTGGAATGCAAGGATATATACTAAAAAATAAAAATAAAAAAAATATAAAAAAATGAATAAATGAAATGAACATAAAAATAAAATAATATATAGATGTTACGGTATAAAATACGAAATAAACATAAAATTAATGTAAAAAAGCCTTTATTGACATATGGCTAAATACAAATACAACATTAATTGATATGTGTAAAAAATAATAAAATTGACACACTCCACACATTAAATGAATAAATAAATAAATGACCAAGGCAAGATGGGTGTAACCAGGAGGTTGTTCACAATAGCACTAGCATCAATTGTTTGAACTAAAGTGCAGGTGTGTAATTAAACACCAGTGATAAAAAAACAAATTAAGTGCAAAATATTAATAATGTGCAACAAAGCTAATAATAAGCTCAAAATATGATAAAAAATAATAAAAAAACAACGGTGATGCCACTATGCCTATCAATAAAATATATAATGTGCAAAATTCACAAAAAAGTGAGATGTGCAAAAAAACCAATCAAGGCACATAATAAAGTTCAAGCTCAATGAGACTGTGTAACACACATAGGATGATCTATTGAAACGCAGTGTATGAAAACACGTGCCAAAAAAAATTATAAAAGAGCCAAACATAAATAAAAATTGTGCCAATAATATACCTGGAAGCCAAGGACAAATTGGAGTGTACAACACAAGCGTGCCCCTACGCACGTTTCGGAACTTAAATCCTTCCCCTTCCATGTCGGATCCGTCAAAAAACGGATCTAACGGACGACCATCCGCTAGCGGATCCGTTGCTCCCATAGAAAATCCATTAAAAATGCCCAGAACACTGTCCGGGGTCGGTCTCTCTCTCTCCTCTGTGCCAGACATGCGTACCTGCATTTTCCGGGTTGAAAAGTTAATGGCGGATCCGTCAAAAAACGGATCCGTTTGCATCCGCTATTTTCACACTTTGGCGGATTTGAGCTGACGCAAAATTACTGAAGTGTGAAAGAGGCCTAAGAGTGGAGCATGAAATAAAATGCAAAGAGGGACTGCATCAAGGAATGAAATAAGGCTCAAGGAGTCAGAGTTACCAAGCTGAACAGTCCATGTCAGAACGTCAGGGAAGTCGTGTAAGAGGGCAGAAGTCCTGGGACCATAGAGATGTGGGAAACCCCACGCGTATCGCTGCCACCTGCAGCTTCATCAGGGGAAGTGTATTGGGGGAGGGGATCCAGCAGTCCTGAAATAGCATGTCAATTAGGAACAATAGCTTAACGGTGTGTCAGAAAAAAAAAAAGCGGTACATACCAGAGGAATTATCCTGGCCAGGATAAACGCATGCGCTACAGTCAGGAACTCCAGCAGAGAGGAGAGCGCTATGCTGCAAAGATGCAGGCACGGAAAAGCTGATGGCGTCACTCAAAGGTTGGCGCCTGCGCAGAGTAGCACAAGGGTGAAAGTGCTGGTAAACAATATGTAGTGGCAGGTGCAGGCATATCAGCTGGAGATAAGCGACTGTGCTATGTGGAATCAGCACAAAAGGTAGAAGTGCTGATAAAGATAGCACTGCGCAATCACAAAGGTGGACAAGAGTATCAAACACATATTTTGCAGAACGCATAGAATAAAGGACCACAAGGAGGGACCTAATAGCCCTCATGTCTAGGTCCAAGAGCTCATGCCCCTGTGGGAAGAGATCCTGAAAATCGGAAACCAAAGAGATAGACGATCAGAGATAAGTGACAATTATAATACAAGGTTACCAGGAAATAATGAAAGAACAAACTAAGCTTGTGTATAAATGAATAAACCTCAAGCATGGGTATGCCAAATTAAAAGATAATATATAATATGTATAAACAGGGATAAATAACCCCCTGGCGGGCACAAGTAGTTGCCTATCATATGCCCATCATGACAGTATAGGCAAAACAGAGCTGTATGAATGACACTGATGTGTACAAAAGGATAAGAGCTACAATGAAGATAGAAAATGCTATGTAAGAATTTATTCTGATAATTCATCAGGCATAGCATGGAACAGAGATATAGTGTGTGTTGTACGTGATGAATAATCAGAAAAAAAAGGGGGGTTTGTTTACACAATGTATATAGAAGTACACATAATGCATTCAATGAAGTGAGATACGGTCATAAAGTTGGTTGGAAGCAAAGGAGACCATAGATTCCAATGGAAAGGTCACAAACACAATCAATGGATTACATGGGAAATCAAAAGGTGGAACGCAGTTGGAAAATGGCTCAGGTCCAACGGGGAAATTATCCCAAGAAGCTTGTGAAGAGGAGTTCCTCGTTGAGACCAGTGGGTGCCAAACTCCTCAAATTGAAGATCCAGCGTGACTCCGTTTGGAACAAAAGCTTCCTGAGGTTGCCACCTCTCGCATTCAATTGTATTCTCTGTAAGCCAAAAAATTGAATGATAGTAGTAAGACCACCGTGTTCAGTTTTGCCTATACTGTCATGATGGGCATATGATAGGCAACTACTTGTGCCCGCCAGGGGGTTATTTATCCCTGTTTATACATATTA
The DNA here is from genome assembly GCA_033576555.1 of Oophaga sylvatica. NCBI lineage: Eukaryota > Metazoa > Chordata > Amphibia > Anura > Dendrobatidae > Oophaga > Oophaga sylvatica. The sequence goes on from JARQOD010000005.1 coordinate 378,176,690, forward strand.
TATATTATTCTTTAATTTGGCATACCCATGCTTGAGGTTTATTCATTTATACAAAAGCTTAGTTTGTTCTTTCATTATTTCCTGGTAACCTTGTATTATAATTGTCACTTATCTCTGATCGTCTATCTCTTTGGTTTCCGATTTTCAGGATCTCTTCCCACAGGGGCATGAGCTCTTGGACCTAGACATGAGGGCTATTAGGTCCCTCCTTGTGGTCCTTTATTCTATGCGTTCTGCAAAATATGTGTTTGATACTCTTGTCCACCTTTGTGATTGCGCAGTGCATATCTTTATCAGCACTTCTACCTTTGGTGCTGATTCCACATAGCACAGTCGCTTATCTCCAGCTGATATGCCTGCACCTGCGCACTACATATTGTTTACCAGCACTTTCACCCTTGTGCTACTCTGCGCAGGCGCCAACCTTTGACTGACGCCATCGGTTTTTCCGTGCCTGCATCTTTGCAGCATAGCGCTCTCCTCTCTGCTGGAGTTCCTGACTGTAGCGCATGCGTTTATCCTGGCCAGGATAATTCCTCTGGTATGTACCGCTCTTTTATTTTTCTGACACACCGTTAAGCTATTGTTCCTAATTGACATGCTATTTCAGGACTGCTGGATCCCCTCCCCCAATACACTTCCCCTGACGAAGCTGCAGGTGGCAGCGATACGCGTGGGGTTTCCCACATCTCTATGGTCCCAGGACTTTTGCCCTCTTACACGACTTCCCTGACGTTCTGACATGGACTGTTCAGCTTGGTAACTACGGCTCCTTGAGCCTTATTTCATTCCTTGATGCAGTCCTTCTTTGTATTTTATTTCATGCTCCACTCTTAGGGACACAATCCACTTTTAGGGATATTTATTTATATTTCCCTGCAGCGCCACATAAGTCCTTGCACATACTTTTTTCAGGGCTCCCTTCTGTTCTGCAGCCTCCTGGGACGCCCGGACTGGCATGGTATTTATGTATATTTAACGATTATTTATATATACTCCATTCATTTACTTCTAGGGATGCTGTTTTGATATATACAGCACAGACCAAAAGTTTGGACACACCTTCTCATTCAAAGATTTTTCTGTATTTTCATGGCTATGAAAATTGTAGAATCACACTGAAGGCATCAAAACTATGAATTAACACATGTGGAATTATACATTACACTTTACAAAAAAGTGTGAAACAACTGAAAATCTGTCTTATATTCTAGGTTCTTCAAAGTAGCCACCTTTTGCTTTGATTACTGCTTTGCACGCAGAAAAGGTGAACGGATGGACTCTACATGCCTGGTTCCCACCGTGAAGCATGGAGGTGGTGTGATGGTGTGGGGGTGCTTTGCTGGTGACACTGTTGGGGATTTATTCAAAATTGAAGTGGTGAGCGGTCGAGCTCAACACAAACCATCTCTATTGGGTTCAGGTCTGGTGACTGTGGAGGCCAGGTCATCTGGTGTAGAACCCCAACACTCTCCTTCTTGGTCAAATAGCCCTTACACAGCCTGGAGGTGTGTTTGGGGTCATTGTCCTGTTGAAAAATAAATGATGGTCCAACTAAACGCAAACCGGATGGAATAGCATGCCTCTGCAAGATGCTGTGGTAGCCATTCTGGTTCGGTATGCCTTCAATTTTGAATAAATCCCCAACAGTGTCACCAGCAAAGCACCCCCACACCATCACACCACCTCCTCCATGCTTCACGGTGGGAACTAGGCATGTAGAGTCCATCCGTTCACCTTTTCTGCGTGCAAAGCAGTAATCAAAGCAAAAGGTGGCTACTTTGAAGAACCTAGAATATAAGACATATTTTCAGTTGTTTCACACTTTTTTGTAAAGTGTAATGTATAATTCCACATGTGTTAATTCATAGTTTTGATGCCTTCAGTGTGATTCTACAATTTTCAGTCATGAAAATATAGAAAAATCGTTGAATGAGAAGGTGTGTCCAAACTTTTGGTCTGTACTGTACATATAATTCCCATGTTGTGTAATATTTGGATATTTTGCTTACTATGGGACCATTTGATGTGTGTTGTCTTTTTTAAATGGTTTTATTGACAGTCTTTTTGTCCACTAATAAAGTTTATATACTTTTACATATGGGTATGTGCACACGTTGCAGATTCTGTTGCAGTTCTGCAGCAGATTTTGCCTTTCAGATCTGCAGCAGATCTGCAAGTGATGTACAGTACCATACTAGTCAATGGAAATCAAATAACGCAGTGCACATGCTGCAGATTTTTCTGCGCAGATTTGGTGCGGATTTAAAACTGCAGCATGTTACTTCTTTTGTGCAGAGCGGCAGCGTTTTGAGACCTGCTCCATTATAGGAATCCGCAGGTCTCAAAAGGCAGGGGAAATCTGCACAAAAACTGCAGTTAATCTGCAGATAAAAAGGACAAAAAAAGGATAAAAACTGCGCAGATTTTGATCTGCAGTTTCTGCCAAGAGATGCAGATTCTGTGCAGAAAATTCTGCAGACCAATCTGCAACGTGTGCACATACCCTGAATGTGTGTGTAATAAAATTTTACGTTTTATAGATTACTATGGTTCTTAGTTTCCAATTTTTTATTTTCCGATTAAATTCTCTATTGTACTGAACCTTGTTCATTTCATATGTTATATTGGACACATACACACTTTAAATTTGATTTTGATACTGATGCCCCATGTCTGCTCCTTTTCATTTTAGCATACTCACCTAGCGATTCCCTGCTGCTTCTCTCCAAGTGCAGGATCCCTTTCCATATGTATAAACATTGCTGCAGCCAATCATTGGCAGTAGTGGTCACAAGTCACAGAGAAAGCAAGGAGAACAGCAGGGGACCCTGGCTGCTTATACTGTGTTTTTTAATTTTTACATCACACTTGGCCACTGCAGGAATGGCTGCCTGATCACTACAATGTACATATGGATTATATCATTAAAAGTATAGCTTTTTCAAACATAGAAATCAGAAACAACACATTATTAATTAATGGGAAAAAATTAATTCAGGCCAAAATTTTGTAGGAAAGCAAGACTGTCCACCTACCAGATGGCAACGGAATATAAATCCGCTTTTCTAAACGCCTCCTTAAAGCTTCATCAATATCCCATGGAAAATTAGTGGCAGCAAGTACCATTACCATTTTAGATGGATCTTCACTTTCAGAAGCACCACCAACACCTAAAAATGGAAGGTGGGTTAGTTACTGTGACATTTATTGGACAGCTCATCTTACAACGGCCTCATGAGTTACATTCCCAACTGGGTTTTTTCGTTTATGTGAAATACATCTCTTTTTTGTACCTTACAAAGTTCAGCCTTAGAAATGCTTAAATTTCATCAACAAAATTTACCCTTTACAGTGCCTCTCTCTTAAGCTGTGCTCACATCTGTGTATAAAATCAGTGAGTGAAATGTGAAGGAAAAAGAAAAAAAATTGCCTTGCACGTGTCATGCGTGTGCCGTCTGATTTTTATGAACCCATCTCATAGGAAACGCTACATTTCATCAGCTGAGTACAGTGAAATCACAGCGTGAACCGTCAGAATAGAATAGATTGAATAGATACATAGAACAGATATGAATAGGTCAGTGAGATATACAATTAGTGTAGTGTGTGTGTAGTCTACTACACATGCATTTAGCTTATAAATATAAAATTAAATGAAAAAAATTGAGTGGGGTCCCCCCAATTTGCTGAAGGAAATCAGAAAGCTGTGAGCTGGTGTTATTATTCTGGGAAGCAGCCAATATCCATGCATCTTCCCAGTCTATTAATAACAGCTCACAGCTGTCTGCGTCGCCTTTACTGGTTATTAAAAAGTGGGGCCCCAAAACAAATAACGTGGGCTCACCCCTGTTTTTAATAACTAGCAAAGGCTAAGCAGCAAGCTGGATATTAGCCCCCCTCCCTTACTAATAACACCAGCCCTTAGACACCCCAGAAACGGCACATCCATCAGATGCGCCAATTCTTGCGCTTAGCCTCGACTCTTCTAGCTAGCCCCGGTGCTTTGGTAAGCAGTGTAGTGGTTTTGGGGTTGATGTCAGCTGTGTAATGTCCGCTGACATCAACCTCAGAGGCCAGAAATACAGAGGCATCAATAAGAACGAGAAGTTAAGAGGCTAAGTGCCAGAATTGGCGCATCTAATGGATGCGTCATTTCTGGGGTGGTTAAGGGCTGGTGTTAATAGTTTTGGAGGGGGCCAATATCCATGGCCACTTACCAGCCTATTAATATCAGCCCGAATCTGTCTGATTAGCCTTTGCTAATTATTAAAAATAGGGGGTACACCATGCCATTTTTTGTGGTCCCCTTTTTAAACCTTTAGTGATGGAACTAATTTTGACCTTAATGACCAGGTCAAATCTTTTGAAATCAGATCAGTGTCCCTTTATATGGTAATAACTCTTAAAAGCTTCCACGGATCACAGTGATTTCAAGATTTTTCTTTCGTGGCATATAGTACTTAATGTTAGTGGTACATTTTGGTCGATATGATTGGCGTATATTTATAAAAATATAGAAAATTTGAAAAAAAAATTGAGAATGTCGCACCTTTCAAACTTTACCCCATCCTGACATTAGACGTATCCATACATCATGGTCGGCTGGTATTTACTAGGTTGAGGAGTGGGCTAAGGAGATATGTGATACAGTTGATATCTGCATCAAATCTCTTCTAATAGTAACATTTAAGTGTTGCAATCGTGAGGGTGTCTGGGTCTGTTTCAAAGCCAATCAGTGCCCCTCGCAAAACAATCGCATGGTCACGATGGTTTACTGAAGACCCTGTCGCCATCATATACATCACATAGTCTTCTCCCCACCCATAAACTCAAGACAGGAGAATTCCAGCAATATATTGTTGGAATGAATGTAGTAGGCACCGAAACAGCCCTGCACCATAGAGTTTGGGTAAGAAGAAAGCTAAATAAGACAATGAAGCATGGAACGAAAATTGATAATGTTCCAAATGCTGAAGGACAAATAAAGAAAATACAGGTATACATGACATCAAAATACGCAGGTTTTTTTAAACTGTGATTAATTTAAACATGATAAACCCAACTTTAGGTTTCCTAAATCAAATAAACAGCAGTAGTTACCATCCATCTGAACTAAGAGCTCTGCTTTCACTCTTCTGCTGGCTTCGTGCTCTTCAGAGGTACCTCGTCGGCTGCATATGGAGTCAATTTCATCAATAAATATAGTTGTCGGGGCATAAAAACGTGCCTAAAGCAAAAAGATTAATAGGTGTTCAGCAAAAAGGAACAGCAAATGCACCAAAGGATCACCTCTGTGCACATTTCTTAACCCTTGACAATCACCTTAAAATAAATTAAGAGAAAACGAAGCTTAAAAGTGTAATATTAAACTTACTTCCTATATAGATCTAGCTTCCACATAAATTTGGTCTCTTTATCGTATCATGAAATGATAGTAAGATAGTGCAAGATAAATTATATTTCCACTTAGACATACAGCATTAACAACAATTTAGATGGTTTTTACGCAACAGTCACGGACAGTTTAAATGAATATAATGCATTTTTTTATCATCAAAAAAAAGGTTACCATTTCAAACAAGAGACGGACAAGCTTCTCCGATTCTCCCCTGTATTTGGATGTAAGTGTAGAGGACGAAACATTGAAAAATGTAGTCTTGCATTCTGTTGCAACAGCTTTGGCTAAGAGAGTCTTCCCTGTTCCCGGTGGTCCAACCATTAAAACACCCTTTAGAGAAGAAAAGAAAAATTTGATGTGTACATATTTTAGAAAATGCAGCAACCACTAGAAGTACAGAAATAAAGTGCTACATGTGAAGACATTTCACTACAGACTTTTAAAGGGTTATTCCTATCTCAGCCATTCATCATGTGGCAAGGGCTTCTGATGGGTGTTGCTCGATATGCTACGTTGTTTCTATAACTCCTATTCACTGCTATGAAAGTTAAAGGGAAACTGTCATTAGGATCAATATCCTTAAGGACAAAAATGTCCAGGAAGGATGTGAAATCTTGAAAAATTAGATTCTCAAAGCACAATCATTAACAATTCCGAAAAGAGGGAAGAATAGGAAGCATTTAAGGAAACCAGGATGGATGAACACAGAACTTAAACACATGCTAAAAAGGAAGAAAGAAATGTTTATCAAATGGAAAGAGGGAGGCATATCTAAAGAAGAATATAATGCTGTCTGCAGAATCTGCAGGGCATGAATCAGATTATCTAAAGCTGACAATGAATTAAGGCTTGCAAGAGACGTCAAAAGCAATAAAAAAGGATTTTGGGGATATGTCAAAAGTAAAAGAAAAGTCAAAGATGCTATAGGATTTTTACAGGATAAAAATTATGAAATGGTAAGAAAGGATGTTGAAAAGGCCGAACTTTTAAATTCCTATTTTGCATCTGTTTTCTCTCAGAAAGGAAATGTAACATCAACTGATCTTCACTGTCCTATTAAGGGAATAGAAGAATCAATGATATCTATAAACAGAAAAATAGTGAGGAAACACTTAGCTAACATAAATGAATTCAAGTCTCCAGGCCCAGATGAATTACACCCCAGAGTACTGAAGGAGATAGCAGAAGAAATTTTTGAACCACTCTCCATAATCTTTGAAAATTCTTGGAAAACAGGAGAAGTCCCAGAAGACTGGAGAAGAGCAAATGTTGTTCCTATCTTCAAAAAAAGGGAAGACGGTGGACCCAGGGAACTATAGGCCAGTGAGTCTGACATTATACCAGGAAAGATCTTTGAACAAATTATTAAACAACATATATGTAAGTACCTGGACAAGAATGAAGTGCTTAACCAAAGTCAGCATGGGTTTGTAACTAATAAGTCATGTCAAACTAACTTAATTTCCTTCTATGACAGAATCACTGACTGGGTGGATCAGGGAAATGCTGTAGATATAGTATATATTGACTTCAGCAAAGCATTTGACAAAGTATCTCACACAATCCTTATTGAAAAAATGACTAAGTTTGGAATTGACAAGGCAACTGTTAGGTGGATTCATAACTGGCTTAGTAATCAGACCCAAAGAGTGATTGTAAATGACTGCACATCCAGTTGGAAGAATGTATCAAGTGGGGTACCACAGGGCTCTGTCTTGGGCCCTGTATTGTTCAACATCTTTATCAATGATTTAGATGAAGGAATTGAGGGTAAACTGATTACATTTGCTGATGACACAAAGCTAAGAGGCATAGCTAATACTAGAGAAGAGAGAAAGCGGATTCAAAAATATATAAATAAACTTGAGCAGTGGGCAGCAACTAACAAAATGGTTTTTAACAGGGAAAAATGCAAAGTACTACATCTGGGCAATAAAAATGAAAAAAGCATATACAGAATGGGAAGAATAGGGCTAAGCAACAGCACATGTGAAATAGACTTGGGTATACTAATAGATCACAGACTGAACATGAGTCAACAGTGTGATGCAGCAGCAAAAAAGGCAAATACAATTCTGGGATGTATTAACAGAAGCATACAGTCTAGATCACGTGAGGTCATTATTGCCCTCTACTCCTCTTTGGTCAGACCTCATCTGGAATACTGTGTCCACCTTTGGGCACGACATTTTAAAAAAGACATCACCAAACTGGAGCAAGTTCAGAGAAGAGCGACCAGAATGGTGACCGGTCTGAAACCATGTCCTATGAGGAACGGTTGCAGGATTTGGGAATGTTTAGCTTGCAAAAGAGAAGACTGACAGGAGACTTAATAGCTGTATACAAATATATCAAGGGCTGTCACATTGTAGAAGGATCATCTTTATTCTCAGTTGCACAAGGAAAGACTAGAAGCAATGAGATGAAACTGAATGGGAGGAGACACAGATTAGATATTAGATAAAACTTTTTAACAGTTAGAGTGATCAATGAGTGGAACAGGCTGCCACGAGAGGTGGTGAGTTCTCCTTCAATGGAAGTCTTCAAACAGAGGCTAGACAGACATCTGTCTGGGATGATTTAGTGAATCCTGCTTTGAGCAGGGGATTGGACCAGATGACCCAGGAGGTCCCTTCCAACTCTACCATTCTATGATTCTATGATCCTAAGCCATCTATATGCGTAGTTGTCCTCTCATAGCGCTGGCAGCACTGCTGTAGAGCTGTGAATGATTATAACTAACACAGTGCAGCAGTGTTGAACCTTGTCTCATTACAGACACATTTGCCCTTTCATTTAAAATAAGCTCTTCAAGCAGATTGTCATGCAGATCAGTATCAGTGTAAATTATCTTAACAGCTCATTTACATACAAGAAAAGCATACATTTCTCTGGAATAAAACATTGACCATAAGTCAGAGAGAGTTTAACATCTGCCACTGCTTTTTTTAGTCTTCCCTCTCAAAAAATAATTCAGCCACATTTCTAGTTAGTGGGTATCAGTATAGATTCTGACAAATCCTACTATTGCACAGGATGTTTCCCATTACAATTTCAGAGTAGTAGCTCGCCTTCTGTACCACGCGGCACCACATCCAGGGATAACATAACAATATGAATAAATATTGACACACCTCTAGATATAATTTAATGACAAGTCCCAGCATTTGAAAGAGCATTTTACAAGAATGTAGGTGTTACTTAAAAACGAGCAGTAAGGGACCCGTCTCACAAAGCGACACACCAGCGATCCCGACAACGATCAGGATCGCTGGTGTGTCGCTACATGATTGCTGCTGAGCTGCCAAACAGGCAGCTCAGGCAGCGATCAGGACAGCGACACTGCGGGTAACGTCGCCTAGTTACCCACAGTGTACGTTGGATACCAGCCCGCTGCTGCAGGGAGCTCGTAACCAAGGTACACTTCGGGTTTCCAGGCGCTGCGCGGTGCCTGGAAACCCGCTGTGTACCTTGGTTACCAGCTCCCCTGCAGCAGCGCGCTGGTATCCAACGTACACATCGGGTTTCCAGGCACAGCCCCACGCCTGGAAACCCGAAGTGTACCTTGGTTACCAGCTGATCGCTGGTCTCCTGCCTGCCACACGCAGCAATGCATGCTGGCCAGCGGGAGACCAGCGATCAAAACAAAAGTCCAGGCATTTCTGACACGACCAGCGATTCACAGCAGGGGCCTGATCGCTGGTACGTGTCAGACATAGCGAGATCGCTGTTTAGCAGCGATCTCGCTATGTGAGACGGGGCCTTAAGGGACGCTTTCTGAAATCTGCCCCTACATCAAAAAACTCATTTAACACCTTCCCTATGGGGCCAATTTCATTTGTACGTTTTTGTTTTTTCCTCCCTTCTTCCCAGACCCTTAAAGGGAATTTGTCAGCAGGTTTTTGATACCTCATCTGAGAGCAGCCTGATGTAAGAAAATAGAAGCTGAATCCAATGATATATCACTTAGTTTATTGACAAGTGACACATCCCTGAATTCTGTGTTTCAGTCTCTATCTCCTGCTGTCTTCAGGTTACATAGCAAAAACCTGCTGTGTATTTCCTTTAACTTTTTTATTTTTCCATCCACAGACATATGAGGGCTTATTCTTTGCAAGACAAGTAGTACTTTTGAATGACGCCATTCATTTTATCACATTAAGTCCAGGAAAATGAAAAATTACAAGTGTGGTGAAGTTGTGAAAAAAAACGTAATTCAGAATTGTTTTTTGTGAATTGTTAACAGCGTACTTTGTGTGGTAAAAATAACCAAGTAATGATTCATCTCATCAGTACAATTACGGTGATACTAAACATGTCCTGTTTATTATTGTTGTGGGCAGGGGGGGATCTGAAGTTTGAAAATATAGATACTTTTTGAGTTGTGTCTCCATTCTCCAAAACCCGTAATGTTTTCATTTCATGGTCAGGGGAACTGCATGATGGCTCATTTTTTGCGGTGCGAGACAATGTTTTCATTGATACCATTTTGGGATAGATATGACATTTTCATCTCATTACAACACTTTTTGTGGTATTGCAGCGACCAAAAAAAAAAAAAAAGGAATTTTGGCAGTCTTGAGTTATCCTACGTTTACCGATCGGATTAATTACTTTTATATTTTGATAGGTTGGACTTTTCAGAACGTGGCAATACCACATCGGTATTTTTTTTATTTTATTATCTTTATTTTGAAAGGGGGAAAAGAGGGGTGATTTGAACATTTTTTTTATTTTTTTCATATTTTGTAAAACTTTTTTGTTTTTTTTTATCATCTTATTGCTTGTACTATATACAGCAATGCCATATATTGCAGTACATAATAAAAATCACGGTCTCCTTGAAGCCTGGCCACAGGCTGGGATTAGCTCTGTAATGACAAGCACTGGGGTGTTTAATAAACCACTGGCAATCATAGCAACCCATGAGCACCCCGGGATCACGTCACGGGTGTGCCGATAGGCGCTTATAGAATGACACGGGTCCTCTGCCGGCGTGTTGTTAAAGCCGCTGTCAGAGATTGCCTGTGGCATTTAACAGCTTGGGCGAGCTCAGCCCGTGAGTCCACTCAATACACCCGCTACAGACTTGTGCCGTACATGTACGGTGTAGGTCGGTAAGTGAGTTATTGACTAGTCATTGCGTTAACCTACATAAAGTGCAGCACAGATTCATCTCAACCAAAAGCCTAGATCCTTAGATCAGGAACAGAGCAGACATTTATAGGACATTTCATAACATTCCCAAATTCTTAGGAAACATTTACAGCACATCCTGCACTGTACTACTGTGTCCATTTTATTATATATTTTAGGAGTCAGAATCGGTCCGCTTTATACCGACTCCGCACCCCTGTGAAGCAATGCATTATATCTTAAATGTCAAAAATGCTTTGGACTCCTCCTGAAATGATCAACTCTCAAATCCTAGGTAAAATCTGTCTCCAGTGAATGCAGATTTTCAGCTCAGGCTGGATGAAAGGATAGCTGCTGCTCATAAAGGTCTATGGTGAGGGGAAAGGAGAAGCTAGATACAGACCGATTGCTGCTGAAAGTTCATTGAAATAACAATTACACTACGTACATTATATCTATGGAATAACTAATAAATTCATAATAAAATGCTTTCTTGAATGAGTTCTATTTGATCTTTACCTTCCATGGCCGCCTTATTCCCTTAAAAAATTCTGGCATCCACATTGGTAGAACTACAGCTTCTTTCAACAATTTTTTGGCTTCCTCCAAGTCTGCAATGTCATCCCTGTGTATGAAATATCCGTGTTCAATACTGACGAGCATATATGCAACTTTTCCAAGTTAGGTTAACCCTGAACGCACTGTTGTCACGTAAAAGAAGCATGTAATATTCTAACACTAGTTCTCACTTCACATTTACAGAGCAATTAAACCTGTCTATGCATGTTACAAGAAAGTTACAGAAAAATGGACGTTTTCAACCAAATCCGAGGTTCATCATGTGAAATGTAATAGCTACCTAATGCAACATCTGGTAAACCGTAACCTACGTTTTATATTTTTTCTTCATATGATAGTTAGATGAAAAACCTTTCTGGAAGACGTTTTTACAAGCAAAAAGTGCTATATAAAAATAAAAACACTCTTTGTAGAGATCTTCCATCCTTCTCTCAGAACGACTGACCAGCAATCTTGTCCGATGCACAAGGCCATCTTTACACTCACCATCGAACATTGGGGTTCTGGGAAATGATATCTCTTTCCAAAGCTTCCACCAGATCCTTGTCATATCCAGTTCCATCAAATTTCTTGGGCTCTGGTTCCGATTCATCAGCAGATGACTTGTTCTACAAACAGAATACCATTGGTAAAAAGTAAATAAGGTTTTAAAGGGCTTGCTCCAAACTGAAAAGTCACCAGCCACTCCATGTGACTATCCTGGTAGTGTGTAATGTGCGCACGATTCCCCTGTATTTGCAATTGTACAGTCACATGACTACTTGTGTGTAAATTGCATACATGCAGTCATATGCCAACTAGAGTGTCAGTCACTTCTTAACAGATTTGGAAGGTACATGGAGCGAAAATTTTGCTACATGTAATTTAAGAGTAGCAAACTTCTGCAAAATTATGAAACTTGAATATAAATATTTTTAAAACCTTTCTAAATGATTCCAGGTTGAACAACTCCTTTCACCCATTCCCGACGTACATGTACGGCGCAGTGCAAAATGCTTTCCCGCAAACCACTGTAAATGTATAGCACCCCGCAATAACAGCTGTCAATAGCGACAGCCCCATTGATCTACTTATAGAGGGAGGGATCTCCCCCTTTGCTCCGACTGGCACAACGTGATTATGTCATGCTTATTGTCCCGATGGTGAGCGCAGGCCAAATAATGGGGGTAACTTGGGGGTCACCTAAGTACAGTGGTCTGTCAAGTCCTTCCAAGAGTAGAAACTGACATGCCTCATACCTGTGTATGCTTGACAGATCCAATATTTGCTAATATTGGTATTTGCGAACATTATTACACCTACTACATATTGGGTTAGGATCTTGGAGATGAAAATACCGTTTCGCGTGTGGTAAAATTGATAAGGCAGTTTTATTCTTGGTTGTCAGTACGATTACAACGATACTTCATTTATATTATTTTTTATGTTTTGGAGCTTTTATACAATAAAAACTTACAGTATATAAAAAAAATTATTATTTTTACTTCACTTTATTCTGAGTGCTATAACTTTATTTTTCCGGTGATTGAGCTGTATGGGAGCTTGTTTTTTGCGGGACAAGTTGATGGTTTTATTGGTATCATTTTCAGACACATTACATTTTTTGAACGCTTTTTATTCCGATTTTTGTGAGGCAGAATGAACAAAAACCAGCAATTCATGAATTTCTTTTGGGGGGCTCACCCAGATAATACTCATGTCAATAAGTTTTCGCAGTTTTTGAGGCAAAATTAGGTGACTTGGCATATACTCGGGTCGGCTTATACACAAGTATATACAGTAACTTACTTTTCACGTTTTTCATGTTTTGAAATTCAGTGCAGCACCTGTGGGTTTATAGTGTTCACCACATCTCTAGATAGATTCCTTGAGGGATGTACAGGGTGGGCCATTTATATGGATACATCTAAATAAAATGTGAATGATTAGTGATATCAACTTCCTGTTTGTGGCACATTAGTATATGGGTGGGGGAAAACTTTTCAAAATGGGTGGTGACCATGGCGGCCATTTTGAAGTTGGCCATTTTGGATCCAACGTTATTTTTTTTCAATGGGAAAGGGTCATGTGACATCATTTTTTTTCTTGTGAAATTCTCAATAAGTTTGGTGTGTTTGGTTTAAACGTAACTTTATTCTTTCATGAGTTATTTACAAGTTTATGACCACTTATAAAATGTGTTCAAAGTGCTGCTCATTGTGTTGGATTGTCAATGCAACCCTCTTCTCCCACTCTTGACACACTGATAGCAACACCGCAGAACAAATGTTAGCACAGGCTTACAGTATACGTTGTTTCAGAAGCTGCACATCTCGTAGCTTTACAGCATAGACAATTGCCTTCAGATGACCTCAAAGATAAAAGTCTAATGGGGGCAGATCGGGAGACCTTGGTGACCATTCAACTGGCCCACGACGACCAATCCACTTTCCAGGAAACTGAAGATGGCACGTTCCCTGACTTTTATCTTTGGAGTCATCTAAAGGCAATTGTCTATGCTGTGAAGATACAAGATGTGCAGCATCTGAAACAACAAAATGTGATTTTTCATTATTTTGTTTCACTTTGCTATTATCCATGTGAAACATCTGAGGGGTTAAACTTCTTGGATGCAGGTTTGAGTACTGTGAGGGGTGCAATTTTTACAGTGGGGTCTCAGTGGGTTTTCAGATACACAAGACCCTCAAAGTCATTTAAAAATGAAGTGGCCCCGAAAAAAAAAAAAAAACAGAATTTGTAAATTACACTCGAAAAATGAAAAATTACTCCAAAACGTATTACCCTTCTAACCTCCTAACAAAATAGGCTTCAAAATGATGCTGAGATAAAGTAGACATTTGGTAAATATTATTTACTGTATGTACTCATGTATAAGCCGACCCGAGTATAAGTCGACCCCCTAATTTTGCCACAAAAAACTGGGAAAACGTATTGACTCGCGTATAAGCCTAGGGTGGAAAATGCAGCAGCTACTGGTAAATTACAAAAATAAAAATAGATACCAATAAAAGTAAAATTAATTGAGACATCAGTAGGTTAAATGTTTTTGAATATCCATATTGAATCAGGAGCCCCATATAATTCTCCATACAGTTAATGATGGTCCTCATAAGATGCTCCATACCAAATAGGCCCCATATAATGCTCCATAAAGGTTAATAATGGCCCCATAAGATGATCCATAGAATAATATGCCCCATATGCTGCTCCATAAAAATTATGCCCCATAAGATGCTCCATATATTTTATGCCCCATATGATGCTCCATAGATTATGCCCCCCAAAGATGCTCCATAGGTTATGCCCCCCTTAGATGCTCCATAGATTATGCCCCCTAAGATGCTCCATAGATTAAGCCCTCCTAAAATGCTCCATAGATTATGCCCCATATGATGCTCCATAGATTATGCCCCATATGATGCTCCATAGATTATGCCCCCATAAAATGCTCCATAGATTATGCCCCATATGCTCCATAGATTATGACTCCATATGCTCCATAGATTATGCCCCATATGCTCCATAGATTATGCTCCAGAGATTATGCCCCATATGCTCCATAGATTATGCCCCATATGCTCCATAGGTTATGCCCCATATGCTCCATAGATTATGCCCCATAGATTATGCCCCATATGCTCCATAGATTATGCCCCAAATGCTCCATAGATTATGCCCCAAATGCTCCATAGATTATGCCACATATGCTCCTAGATTATGCCCCATATGCTCCATAGATTATGCCCCATATGCTCCATAGTATAGGTCCCTTATGCTGCCGCTGCAACTAAAAAAAAAAAAAACTAACATACTCACCTCTCGTCGCTGGGGGCCAGGTGCCGGTGTCCTGAGCAGGCGTGGACACCGGCGCGCTATGGGGGACAGGTGCCGGTGTCACCGCTCACTCAGGGCCCAGGCATCTGAGATATTCACCTGTCCCCGTTCCACCGCTGCGCTATGCTCCGTCTTCCGGGTCCTTCTGTCAGTGACTGTTCAAGAAGAGGACGCGACGCGCACTAACTACATTATCGCGCCCTCTGCCTGAACATCACAGCCAGAGGACGAGGAGGTCAGAGCGACGCGCAGCGGTGGACCGGGGACAGGTGAATATCGCATATACTCACCCCCTTCTGGCGCGTTTCTGCAGCCCCTGCTCTTCTCCCGCGGTCTCCGGCAGCTCTTCCTTCCTACAGCGGTCACGTGGTACCGCTCATTAAAGTCATGAATATGTGCATATTCATAACTTTAATGAGCGGTACCACGTGACCGCTGCAGGAAGGAGTCTGAGACCATGGAAGAAGCAGGGGGGCTGCAGAGACGCGCCGGCGGGGGGGTAAGTTTGATCTGACATCCCCGCTCCCCCGCCAGTATATGACTCGCGTATAAGCCGAGAGGGGGGACTTTCAGCCTTATAAAATGGGCTGAAAATCTCGGCTTATAAGCGAGTATATACGGTACTTATTATTTTGCGTGGTGCAACTATTTGGTTTAAGGGCATAAAAATTCAAAGTTTGAAAATTGCGAAATTTACAACTTTTGTCAGTTTTCATATTTTCATAAATAAACGCAAATCTGATTGACATAAATTTACTACTAAATTTACCACAACGTATCCTGAAAAAAACAGTTTCAGAATCACCTGGGTAAGTTGAAGAATTCCAGAGTTACTAACACATAATGTATGCAAATTGCCTCTTCAAAAAAAGAGGACTTGTACTCTATAGCGCCACCTATTGGAAGTAGCGATCCTACAAGTCACAATCAACCCTTTAACGAGTCTTGTAATATGACTTAGGCTGTGTTTCCATGGTCAGGAAACACAGCGCTTTGGACGGAGCGGAAAGTCCGCTCCGCCCAAAGCCCCGCCCCCTTTTGAACGTGCGGTCAATCCGGATGTGTTCATGGAACACATCCGGAACACATCCGGAATGACCGCAGGACTACATAGCCCTGTGTTATTTCCCTTGCGGCAACGCAGCGTCGGCGCAAGGGAATAGGACATGCTGCGGTCTAAAAAGACGCGCAGCATGTCCGTAAACGCAGGTCTTCCGCCTGCGTGTTTTGAAGCATAGTGGAGACGGGATTTCTTGAAATCCCCTCCACTATGCTGTAACATCTGGACGCTGCGTGTTTGACGCTGCGCCAGCGCACAGCATCAAACACGCAGCAATTCCTGACTGTTTCCGGACCGTGGAAACATACCCTTAGGATAAAAGTCAAATCAGTATCTCCATTTGCAGACACGGTGTTTCAGACTATTGGTCCTCATCAGTGCAAAGTAGGAGAGATCTGATCGTTAAAGGGTTGATTGTGACTTGTAGGATCGCTACTTCCAATAGGTGGCGCTATAGAGTACAAGTCCTTTTTTTTTGAAGAGGCAATTTGAATATAAAATTTCCCAGAGGAGCATTGCACGGCGAATAAGCCTCCTTACCTCGACACGCCAGAGCTGGTATGTCACTCTCCACAAGGAGAAACCTTACCCCTTAGACCCTAACACATGTGACACTTGTAAAAAGTGAAAAATTTGGCCTTGTCAGGATGGTGAAAACAGACTTCAGCGGTTTTCAACAAAAAAAGATTTTTGTTATATGGTGCCACCTGGAGGCTGACCTGAAGAATACATCTTGGGGAAAAATGACTACTCCCCAAAAAGCTACACTTGGGCAGCAGTAGATTTCCAGCTAGTCAGTTATTGCAAAAAGCATAGGAGGAGCAAATCAAGATACCCCACCAACCCCTAATAAGGGAAGGTGCAATAAACCTCAATAAAGCCTGAGAAAGATTTTACGATGAGCAGCAAAAATCTTTATTTCTTGGTCGCCTCATTGGCAGACAGGAATCAAGAGACATCCTATAGCTGTCCCTAGGGTGGGAAAACTAATAGCAGTGCTACAGAAGGAAGAATAGCAAATCCTTCAGATCACTAAGTAACTATCGCTTGTAGCACTCTGCGTCTAGGGATGCAAGTTTTGACAGAAAAGGTAAGACCCACAAAGATGTGGTCTGAAGACTAAGTAAAGACCATAAGCGTAAAACCCTAAAGGCTTCTACTCCACAGAGAGAGCATCGTCCCCAAGAATGGGCAAACTAAGTAAGCCGATCTACATTGGCAGGTTGAAAACAGAGAACGATAGTAGACCAAGAGGTGGTCTAACCTCTGCCAGAGCCTACTGAGATGACCTAAAAGGCATCCGACCTCCGATTGACATGAAGCTAAACTGAATAGCTAGGTGTTGCCTGCCCAAGTATAGCCTATTGGGAAGGAGTCAGCTTTTTTCTAAGAGGTATCCTTAGTGTCAGCCTCCAAGTGTCCGCATATAAACCCATAGTTCCTGTGTCCTCCAATGAACGGCTGAGAAATCACATTTTATAGCTTTATCAATAAAGACCAAATGTGTCTCACAATGTAATATACTTGCCAAAAGAGAAAATTCTAGCACTAGCAGTCGATTATTTACAGCGAATGAAAGCTACAGTTTGATTGATGGGGAAAAGGACGGTTATAAAACTCTCTTTACGATGAGTATTAACGAAGCACTCCCATTAAATTTTATTGACTAAACATGTGTAAGGCCGGGGTCTCACTTGCGAGAAACTCGCACGAGTCTCACACCTCAATACCCGGCAAATACATGCTTCCGAACACTCCGGCCCGAGTGCCGGGTATTGAGGTGCAAGACTCGTGCGAGTTCCTCGCAAGCGTGACCCTGGACTAAATGTTATTACGACTTGCCGCATCAACTGGGGTTTAAAGGGAACCTCTCAGCAGGTTCTACTTTTCAGGCACAGTGCAAAGCTCAGATGGGAAGGAGTGACATATCGGAGAGCAGATTTTGCTGTAATGGTTTGAGGATGCCATGTCACATTGGCAGAGCCCCTAAGCCAGAACAACAGAAAACCCATAAGTGACCCCCATTTTACTAATTACACTCCTCAAGGAGTTCATCTAGAGTTCCAGTGATCATACTGACACCACGTGCCTCACAGAATTTTATACTATTGGCGGTGAAGAAAGAATAATTACATTTTTACCACTAAAATAATGTTTTAGCCCTAGACATTACATTTTCACAAGTGGAAACAGGAAACAATGTAATTAGTTACATAAAACAAAAAAAAAAAACATATTTTCCAGAAAATTGTTGGTTTAACGCCAAATTTGTAATTTAAACAAATAGGAAAAAAAATAACTTCAGAATTTGTTACGCATTTTCCCCAAACACAGCCATAGCTCATAATGATTAAAAACTAATGTTTTGGGTATACGGCAGGGCTCGGAAAGCAAAGTGCGCTATTTGATTTTTGGTGTGCAAATTTGGACACCACGCTGCATTTGAACAGGGTGAAAGATGCCAAAAAAAACAAACAGAAACCCACCCAAGTGACCCCATTTTGGAAACTATAACCCACATGGAATTAATTTAGGGGTGTGGTAAACATTTTAACCTACAAACTACATCTTGTAACATTGGGTTGTGGAAGTAAATTACATTTTTTACCAATAATGCCATATTAGCTGCAAATTTTAAATTTACACAAAGGTAATAGGTGAAAATGGACCCCATAATTTGGTATACAATTTGTCCTACAACAAAGTGAATAATTCACATATGCACAGAAACTACAGTTTGGCCACACAGAGGGTATACAAGGTAGGAGTGCTATTGGCTTTAGAAGTGCAGATTTTGCTGGTATAGTTTTTGCTGGAGCAATTTGAATAGTCCCTAAGGTATCAGAACAGCAGGAAACTCCCAAAAGTGACCCAAATATTAAAAATTACACCTCTCAAACCCATCTTCATAGCAGCAGTGACTATTTTGGCCCCACAGGAGTTTGCAATTACCTAGAAAAAGAATAGAGTGGGTGCTGCAGAGTGAAAATGACAAATATGCCATCTAAGTGTCCATACAATGTGGCCAGCTTGTGCTTCTGGAGACACGTGTCCTATGAATTATTAGGTGGACTCTCCTCACTATAGTAATGCCATACAGATCGATGCTAACTGATGTTTAAGCTCAGAAGGGAGGACGTCATTTGGATTTGGGAGCGCAGATTTCACTAGATTTTTGTGCTTGTTTTTTTACTTTGTCCCTCTGTGGGACTGACTTTTTTTTGTTACTTTGATCGCTGGTTTCATGCACTGTGATACACATGCACTTTTGTGTGCCAGCATCTCTCTTCAATACTGACACCTGCACTGCAGTGCAGTGCATAAGACCTGGCAGTGTCTCACTGACACAGCCAGTTAGTTTCTGTCATCGAAAGGCTCTAAAAGGCCACCATACCTGAGGTCATCACATACAGATAGTGTTAAAGAGGAAGCCATCTCCCTCTTTCAGCCATGCAGATGCAGAAGTAAGGCCCATTAACCCTTTCACAACCTGCGCCGTATATATACGGCGCAAGTCTGAATATGGGTGTATCATACCCAGCAGGCGATGGATGTGAATTACAGCTAGGAGCTGCCGCTAATACCGTAATTGCAGGTGGAGTTACGACAGCTATTGTTAACCTATTGAATGCCGTTGTCAATCTGACAGTGGCATTTAACTCACCCCGACGAGCGTGCGTATGCTTATTTCCGCCTATCGGCAAATCGGTGATGTGATTGCGAGTCGCTACGGGTTGTCATGACAGCTGGGAGTCAGCTGATGACTCCCGTGCTCGTCATTACAGAACTCCTTTGAAACCCTGCCTGTGTTCAGAACTTCATATAAGACTGTGATTTCTGTGATATACTGGACATGTTTCGCCGTAATCGTATTGATGAGGAGACTCATATTGCATGTACATGGTCAATTTTACCACAAAATGTACACCGTAAAAATAATTCCCAAAAAACAAGAGTTGTGTTTTTTTTTTCACAATTTCACCGCGTTTGGAATTTTTTCGACGTTTTTGAGTACACTGTTGCAAAATGAATGTTATTCAAAAGTACAACTCGTCCCGCAAAAAAAACAAGCTTTCATAGGTCTTTGTGAACATAAAAATTAAAGTGATATGGCTCTGGGAAGAAGAGGAGAAAAAAATTAATGAAAACACGTAAATAGGCTTCGGCGTGAAGGGATTAAACAACCACCATAAAAAGACATTAGTCGTTACAAGGTTAAAATTAAAAAATAACCAACAAAGTTTTATTTCAGTAAAAATACACTGAGTATTTTAACATATGTTGACATTTGGTAACTACCTTTTCCTTCACTTTCTGCAAGGGATCTTTCCGCTCTCGTGCTCTGGCAGGTTTTACTTTCTGGTTATTGGCATTTCTCGAGGATGGTGGGGTTGGACCCTTTCCAGCCACACTTATGCGGTTGTTATGTACTCGATTATCATTGAATTGAGCAGACTGTCGCTTCCGGAGTCCTGGTGAAGGCCTTAAAATATAAATACAATTAATTACAATATGATGCATTATATGTCCAAAAAGATATGAAGTCGCAAACTTGGTGAATAAAGAGAATCCGGACACATGTGACCATGGAGGTGCCTGGATACGTAACGGAGGACCTGGGGAGACAATGTGGGAACAGTCGGATGGCCCCGTTCTGGTATTGCATCCCTTGGATGTGACCATGGAGGTGCCTGGATATGTAACGGAGGACCTGGGGAGACAGTGTGGGAACAGTCGGATGGCCCCGTTCTGGTATTGCATCCCTTGGATGTGACCATGGAGGTGCCTGGATACGTAACGGAGGACCTGGGGAGACAGTGTGGGAACAGTCGGATGGCCCCCTTTCTGGTATTGCACCCTTGGATGTGACCATGGAGGTGCCTGGATACGTAACGGCGGACCTGGGGAGACAGTGTGGGAACAGTCGGATGGCACCCGTTCTGGTATTGCATCCCTTGGATGTGACCATGGAGGTGCCTGGATACGTAACGGAGGACCTGGGGAGACAGTGTGGGAACAGTCGGATGGCCCCGTTCTGGTATTGCATCCCTTGGATGTCCATGGGGTCCGGGTTTAAGGGGGCCCGGGAAAATTAAACATGTATGCCCCCTTTGGTTTAATATTCCCCCCGGGGGGGTTTTGGGTTTTTGGGGACTGGGGGACTTTGGGGGAAAGTGGAGGTTTAAAATCCGGATGTAATGGAGGGCCTAACGAAAGGGGCCCTAGAATTGGGGACGTGGGGCCCCCCGGGGTTTTTGCCCCCTTGGAGTCCCTGGGGGGGAAGAACCCCCGGGAAAAATTTTTGGGTACCCCCCCTGGATTGCCCCCCTTGGAGGGACAGGATTCTGGAAAATGAAAAAAAGGGGGAAAGCATTGGGGAAAAAGGGGGGGTTTTTTTCCCCCTTGGGGCCCATACCGGGAACGTAACCAGGGGAACATGTAAAGTTTATCCCCCGTTTTTTTGACCCTTGGTGTCCTGGGGGCGGAAATTTTAATGGGGCCGGGGAAACCCCAAAAAAGGGATTGCCCGTTCGGGCCCCCGGAAAGGGAGGTCAAATAAGGAGATGGGGGGGGCATTTGGGAAACAGGGTGGCCCCCGTTTTTGACCCTTCAAAAAGGGGGATCAAAAGGGGGGGAAAAGGGGGGAAACACACCCCCCTGGTAACCCCTTTGGAGTATGGACCGAAGAAGGGGGGGCCCTGGGGAAAAGGGGGGGAAGTGGTTTACCCCGCATTCCCCCTTTGCCCGGGGGGGGAATAAGGGGTTTTGGGGGACCGGGGGAAAACGGGGCCCCCTTTGGGAATTTGGGGGAAAAAAAGGAGGGTTGGATAAACCCCCTGGGGCTTGGGGAAACGTCCCCCCCGGGGGGGAAACCCTTCGGGACGGGACCTGGATACGAAAGGGAGGGGGGAGACTTTTGGGGGGGGCCCCTTGGTATTGCCCCAAATTTTGGACCTAGGCCCCGGGAAGAAGAGGCCCGGGGACTTTTGGGAGGGAACCCCCCTTTGGTTTTGAAAAGGGGCCAGGAGGTGGGATACCCCCGGGGGCCCCTGTGGACCCCTGGCAGGGGGGAAAACCCCCGTTCTTTTGCCCCCCCTTGTTAAGGGGTTTGGGTTTTAAGGTCCAAATTGGCTACTTTTGAGGGAGGACGGGGGGAAAAAAATTAACAATTTGCACTAAAAAGAATCGCAAAATTATTTAGACACGGGAACGGAACCCTTCATCTTTTTGCGGCCCTTTTTTCTGCATTTTGGTCTTTGGGGGTAGAAAAACAGCAAAAAGGGGAAAAAACCCCCTTTTTAAAGGGGAAATTTCATTTTTACAGTAAGCCCCCGGGGCCCCAAAGGGAAAAAAAAAGAATCCAAAGGCATTTTTGAAAAGTCTAAAACAAAACCAAAAAAAAATTTTTTGGGTAAAGGGGATTTTTTTCCACCACGGGCGTAACGCACAGGGGCCCTTAAAAACAGTGAAAAATCCCCCCCAAATATGGGCCCCCCTTTTGTGTCAGTAAAAGGTCTCATAACCTCAACCAAAATGTTTACATTTTTTTGGGACATTCATATGCGGGAGTTTCAAAAAATTACTATGCTTTTTTAAAGTAAACCCTGTCAGAAAAAATTTCACCCCCCGCCCCTCCGCAAAATGTCCACCAATAACTTTAAAAAAAACAGTCCCCTCTGCTGCTGCGAGAAAATCAGTGTTTTGAATGGATTACAAGTGAAGATGAAGTGTTTTTGGCACTGGAAGCCTTTCCAACCCTCAGTCAGTCCTTTTCTTTTTTCCCTCCCCGCGACCCTCTTTCGCTTGACCAGCAGTTCTTTGTTGGTCACCCAGCATAAAGGCTGTCGGGCAGAAGCGGGAGGATTTTGTGGGTTGAGAAGAGTTTTCCTCCAGCCCAGGGGAACTTAAAACCCACATAAGTGTAATGCATATCTATTGGAACTCTGATTTCTCAGTAATTTGGGGAACAGG
Organism: Oophaga sylvatica; assembly: GCA_033576555.1. Classification (NCBI taxonomy): domain Eukaryota; kingdom Metazoa; phylum Chordata; class Amphibia; order Anura; family Dendrobatidae; genus Oophaga; species Oophaga sylvatica. Next base: position 378,199,672 of record JARQOD010000005.1, read on the forward strand.
CGGCCATGTAAAGCATTGCTGGACTTGTTTTTAAAGAGCACATGTGCTAAAAAATTGTTTGGGGGGTGGGGTTTTGCGTTAAACCCTGCGATGGGGGTTTCCCCTTTAAGGTGCCCAAACAAAATTTGTGGGTAATGTTTGGAAAAATTAAAAAAAATGTGAAAAAAAAAACCGGGTTTTCCCATGGTTAAAAACATTCATTCTTTTTAAATACAATTTAAAATATGAAAGGGAGATTTGAAGGAAGCTGGGCTATCCGTTCCTTTTATAATAATTGGGGGGGGCCCACTACGTTAAAAAAAAAATGATTGGTAAAAATTTTTTTGGGACTGGCTTCCATTTTTAAAATTCTTTTTCCCAGAAAAGATTTTTGGCTAATGTCCAGCACAGTTTGCTGTTAACTACAAAACACCTCCATTTTCTGTATGCAGGGAAATTTTATTTCTGCAATTACTTTCAGTCACCTACGTTCAACTGGCTTTGGAAATTGACCAGCCCTTTCGCCGCCCTGGGGGAAAGTCTGTTGTGTTTCTTTCACAGGGGGAAGCGGGTCCAATTTAAAACTTCCAAAGTGTCGACAAAATGCCCTTTCACATGTTTCGTTTCCAGCTGATCCCCGTCCCAAACCTCCCGGTTTAAAGATAAATATTGGATCATGGGAAAGGTGCGGGATTTTTTCATTTTTTTTGGGGTCGTAAGCAATAAAAGTTTGGACCCCGGCTTCTATTTACCCATATATCTTTTCAGGTCCCCGGGGAAAAAGGAAATTTAAACGCTTTTTCACCCTAAAAGGGTTTGGGGGAGGGGGGTTACAAGAGTCCCCCTTCAATGCTTGCCATCAGGGGGGAACCCTTGGGGCTCCATTTCTTTTGGGAGGTGTTTTAAAGTTGTCTGGATTTTGAAAAGGGTACAGGTATTTTCACAAAAATTTTTATTTTTTTTTTTAAATTATTGGGCCTTATAAAGATTTTGTTTTTCTATTTTTTAGTATGGGTTTTTTTCAAACTACTTTATTGGGGAAACAGAGGTGCAAAAAAGGGGAAAAGGGATAAATTAGACTTGATATCGGTGGGAGGAAACCATGTTGTTTACCCCAAATTAGGGTCTTTTTGCTCTCGGGAACCCCCACCGATGGGGACAGTCTTGCCCTGTGCTTTTACACACATGCCCTTTTTTGAAAAAACCAGTAGGGATTTTTTTTAAAAAAAAAAAAAAAAAATTTTGTTAACCCCTGTGCAAACAAGGGGGGTTAAAGAGCAGAAAAGGGGGGGAAGGGGGTGAGCTGGCCATCCCCAAATAAAAAAAAAGCGGGCTTGTTGTTTGTCCCCAAAGGACAAGGGCATATCCCCCTAAAATCAAATCGGGGAAATAAATAAAGTAGACTGGGGGGTTTTTAAAAGGGAAAACCAGTCATCGGGTTTTCCCCTTTTTCGGGAAACCCTACGCATTAGGGTTTTTGGCTCTGTCCGAAAGTAAGGCAAGAATAGTGCGAAACCCCAAAAGTTCGGGACACAGGCACAAGATTTCCCCACCCAATTTGGGTTGCACAAAGGGTTTCTTCCGCGTCAAAAAACCCCTTCCCGCCCCCTGGGGTGGGGTAAAGGGGTACTAAAAGGTCCCCCGCCCCGTAGGCAAAACCCCCTTTTGTGCATTCACCACGGGTGGGGGTGGTTTAAACCCCCCGTGGCTACAAACGCTTGTTTGGGTTTTTATTTTAACCACCCAATCCGGTAAAAATTCCAAAATTTTAATTTTTTTCCCACCCATACCAAAGATT
>JARQOD010000005.1:378201548-378218500 GCA_033576555.1 Oophaga sylvatica
ACTGCCCCGTAGTCAGCGCTTATAGCAAGTGAGCATTTCTGCTACACACAGGCGGTCTGATCCAGCGCCTGTATGTAGCAGAGGCGATCAGAGTATTGCAGCTTCTAGTCTCCCATGGAGCTATTGAAGCATGCAAAAAGTAAAAAAAAAATGTTTTTAAAATCTTAAAAAATAAAAATATAAAAGTTCAAATCACCCCATTTCGCCGTGTTTCAAATCGCCCGATCTATCAATATACATAAAGAATTTAAAACCCGATCGCTAAACAGCGAAATGAGAAAAAATTCAAAAAGTCAGTATTACGTTTTTTTGGTTGTCGCTACATTGCAATAAAATGCAATAACAGGCGATCAAAAGATCGTATCTACACCAAAATGGTATCCATAAATGTCAGCTCGGTGCGCAAAAAATAAGCCTTCACACAACCCTTTTTTTTTTATTACAGTATATACTCATGTATAAGCCGACCCGTGTATAAGCCGACCCCCCTAATTTTGCCACAAAAAACTGGAAAACATATTGACTCGTGTATAAGACTAGGGTGAAAATGATTACGCCCCCATATGATGCTCCACAGATTAGGCCCCCATATGCTCCATAGATTATGCCCAATATGCTCCACAGATTATGGCCCCATATGTTCCACAGATTATGCCCCCATATGTTCCACAGATTATGCCCCCATATGCTCCATATTATGCCCCCATATGCTCCAGATTATGCCCCATATGTTCCACACTTATGCCCCATATGCTCCATATTATGCCCCCATATGCTCCATATTATGCCCCCATATGCTCCATATTATGCCCCCATATGTTCCACAGCTTATGCCCCCATATGTTCCACAGCTTATGCCCCCATATGCTCCATAGTATGCCCCATATGCTCCATAGTGCCCCATATGCCATATTCCCATATGCTCCATAGTATGCCCCATATGCTCCATAGTATGCCCCATATGCTCCATAGTAATGCCCCATATGCCCATAGACCCATATGCTCCAGATAGCCCCATATGTTCCACAGTTTATGCCCCCATATGCTCCATATTATGCCCCCATATGCTCCAGATTATGCCCCATATGTTCCACAGCTTATGGCCCCATATGCTCCATATTATGCCCCCATATGCTCCAGATTATGCCCCATATGTTCCACAGCTTATGCCCCCAAATGCTCCATATTATGCCCCCATATGCTCCAGATTATGCCCCATAGTATAGGCCTCATATGCTGCTGCAAAAAAAAAAAATAAATGACATACTCACCTCTCGTCTCTGGGGCCAGGTGCCGGTGTCCTGAGCAGGCGGTGACACCAGCGCGCTATGGGGACAGGTACCACTCGCACAGGACCCCGGCACCTGAGATATTTACCTGTCCCTCGGTCTGACTCCTCTGTGTGTGAAATGATCTGCCAGGGGCGGGCGCGCACTAACGACGTCATCGCGCCCTCTGCCTGATCATTCACACACAGAGGAATCAGACCGAGGCAACAGCGCTGTGGTGGACCGAGGGACAGGTAAATATCGCTATACTCACCCCTCCGCCGCGCGTCCCTGCTGCCTGTCCTCTTCTCCCGGCGCTCTCCGCAGCGCTTCCTTCCTACAGCGGTCACATGGTACCGCTCATTAGAGTCATGAATATGTGCATATTCATGACTTTAATGAGCGGTGCCATGTGACAGCTGCAGGAAGGAGCCGGAGATCGTGGAGAAGCAGGGGGGGCAGAGACCGCGCCGGGGTGGGTATGTATGATCCGACACCCCCGCTCCCCTCCCCCGCCGACCCCCGTATATGACCCGCGTATAAGCCGAGAGGGGGACTTTCAGCCCTAAAAAATGGCTGAAAATCTCGGCTTATACATGGGTATATACGGTATTTTTTTTACAAATGTTTGGATTTTTCACCACTTACATTAAAAAGCACCTAGACATGTTTGGATTCTGTGAACTCGTAATGACCTGGAGAATCATAATCGCAGATCGCAGTTCAGTTTTTGCATGTAGTGAACCTAGTAAAAAAGCCAAACTAAAAACAAGTGTGGGATTGCACTTTTTTTTTTTTTGCATTTCACTGCATTTGGAATTTTTTTTTTTTTTTCCTATTTTCCAGTGCACGATATGGTAAAATCAATGGTGTCGCTCAAAAGTACAGCTGGTGCTGCAAAAAACAACTCACGTGGTCATATTGACCAAAGAATAAAAATGTTATGGCTCTGGAAAGAAAGGGAGCAAACAACGGAAGTTCACTGAGATACCCCTGGTCGTACTCAGGAGTAGCAGGCATATAATACGAGCAATACCTGTCGACTTTTGACTTGGTGACAGGTCCTCTTTAAGGTGGATAAATATGAGCCTAGAAGGGGCACATATATTGGGCATATTGAGGTCTGAAGAGCCTGCAACAAGGGCATTCTGGCTGCAGTTGTATATGATAGATTTCTGAGGAAACCTTGTGACAACTATCCAATGTCTATGGTCTTTTGTGTTTTTATTACAATCATTTGTGCAATCCTACTCTTGTATAGACTTGACACAGGGAGCTTGAAATTAAGGATTGTAATAATTTTATTATGAGACCTGGATGTTCACAATGGAAATATAATATTTTGGTTTTCACAAAGTTTTGCTGCAGTGTTTGTAGACCTTTCAATCGGATATTTCTATGGTTACTGAAGTACAATTAAGACTTGTTGAAACGTTGCATTTTTTTCAGCATGTTTGTGCTACAAGAAAAACATAATTTTACAGTACTAGCAAAGTGAATGAGATTTCTAAAATGTCATGCACATTCTGCATATTTTTCCTTGCAGGTTTGAACCATCTAAGCATTTTTTTTTTCAAATCTGCAGCATTTCAATTCTTGCAGTAGTTTACAGCCATTCAAATGAATAGGAAAAAATGCAGCAAAAGTGCATAATAGTACGCCGATGTCGGACTCCCTCTCTTTGATGTGGGCTCCTGCGCTGAGCCCACATCTTTTCTGGCACATGTCAGGTGTTTTGAACAGCTGACATGTGCCTCTAACAGCCACGGGTGGAATCGTGAACCACCTGCGTCTGTTAACTAGTTAAATGCCGCTGTCAAACCCTGACAGTGGCATTTAACTCGTGCTTCTGGCAAGCGCACCGAAAATCCCACTCATCGGCGCCTGTGTCACATGACTACGGGTCGCCGATGGGTTGGCATGACAACCAGAGGTCTCCAGCAGACCTCTATGGTTGTCACTGCCAGGATTGCTATGAGCGCCGCCTGATGGTCGGCCATCATAGCAAGTGAGCAATTCTGCTACATACAGGCAATCTGATCATTGCCTATGTGTAGCAGAGGCAATCGAAGTACTGCAGCTTGTAATCTCCCATGGAGACTATTGAAGCATGCCAAAAGTAAAAAAAAGTTTTTAAAAATATTAAAATAAAAAAATATAAAAAGTTCAAATCACCCCTTTCATCCTATTCAAAGTAAAACAATAAAAACGTCAAATATACACATATTTGGTATTGCCGCATTCAGAATCTCCCGATCTATCAATATAAAAAAATAACCCGATCACTAAATAGTGTAACGAGAAAAAAAGTGAAAATGCCAGAATTAGGTTGTTTTTTTTTTGTCGCCGCAACATTGCATTAAAATGCAATAACGGGCGATCAAAAGATCGTATCTGCACCAAAATGGTAACATTTAAAAACGTCAGCTCGGCACGCAAAAAATAAGCCCTCACCCAACCCAGAACCCGAAAAATAGAGACGCTACGGGTATCGGAAAATGCCGCTATAAATAAATTATATATATATATATTATATATATATATATTTATTTTTTTTTTTTTAATCAACTTTGGAAAAAAAAAATTTCACCACTTGAATAAAAAAGAACCTAGACATGCTTGATGTCTATGAACTCGTAATGACCTGGAAAATCATTATGGCAGGTCAGTTTTAGCATTCAGTGAATATGGTTAAAAAAAAAAAACCTGTGGGATTCCACTTTCTTTTTAATTTTACCCCACTTGGAATTTTTTTCCCGTTTTCCAGTACACGATATGTTAAAACCACTGGTGTCGTTCAAAAGTACAACTCGTCCCACAAAAAACAGGCACTCACATGGCCATGTTGACCGAAAAATAAAAAAGTTGGCTCTGGGAAGGAGAGCAAAAAACTAAAATACCTCTTGGGGGGGGGGGGTGGTTAAGCAGGGATTTTCTTGTCAACACTCTCTGGTTTTTTTGCTGCAGAAACGTCTGCTGCATATAATCAACGTGTGCACATAGTTTTACTGTTGACCCTTATTTTTCAAGGTTTCAGCAATTCGCCCTGCCATTAAGGATTTTGGCCTCTGTGCTAAATCCTAATTGATGTCAACCCAGTCTTGTCTAATCTAGGAGCTCATCATTTCTTTATTTTTGTTTGTAGGAGTCACCACAGATTCTCAGTGCGCAGAAATCTGGTCATGGACCAAAAAATGTCAATGTTTTGTTCAGTAAGCCACTTATCACTTGGGTTTTTATGTTTCACACAGTTGCCTTGTGATGAAGGTCTAGGACCAAAACATTAATATTTTGTGCAATTGGATTGTCTGATTCACTATTCTACTTCTCAACATCTGAGTGCAGAGTTTTTTCCTATTTATGTTGAGTGTTGAGGGTAGTTATTTTCTATGAAGAGACACCTTTAAGCTGTTTGGTACGTCTGTTGGAATAATTGTCCAGAGAAGAAAAAGTGAGTGCTACCATGAGTTCTGTTTCATGCCAACAGTAAAGAAACCTGAGGTCACTCACAATTTTGCCCCAAAACAATGCCCTGTGAACAATACTTTGAAATGTTGGGTCCACGGCCAGGAAACTCTCCAGATCTCAAGCCCCTTGAGACCTGTGGCCAATCCTCATAAAACAGGTGTTAAAATAAACAGAAATTGTGGTAAGCATCTAGCACTGATTAGGCAAGAATTGTTGTCATCATCAGGATTTGGCCCAGAAACCGATATCTAGCATGTCAGGGCAAATTATCTTAAAAAATAAGGTCAACACTGTAAATATTGAGTCTTTGCATAATCTTGATGGACTTGATAATAAAAGTGTAAAACATACGAAATCCTTATAACTGTACTTCAGAAACCATAGAAATATCTGACTAAAAGGCCTGTAACTTTTGGACAGGACTGTACTTTGTATTTGGGTAGTATTCACATTTGTTTATTTCATGATGGCAGTATTTTTTTTTATATTTTGTAAGTAGCATTATTACTTTGTATTTAATAAGGAAACGTACTTTCAACAAACTTTGCAAAAATAGTAATACAAGTAAATAGAAGAAACTTTGTAATACTTATCAGATAAATCTGTTTTATCCCAGACTTATGAAAACTTCAAAATGCTTCCTGAACTTCCCATCCTCTCTGAAAAATAAGACAAATCCATCTTGTTCAGACTAGACAGACTACAGGCGCACTGTGGTGTTATATGACACAGCTTATGATATTGTATGTAGAGGGGAAGAGTGAGCGGCAGGAGAGGAAACAGGCAGAGGAAAACACAAAGATTGTGATGAATTTTTCATCCCAGGGTACATTCACATCCAGACAGCTCTGCTACCTAATATCCTCCATGTTGTTTTCATTTCTGTATGCTAAAATATGAATGAAGAGCAGGAATCCATCCCTGTATATGATGGGGATCATAGCAGCTTGTCACCTCCATCCATCTCAGAAGGATTGCAAATTAAGAGATTGTGACTGTAGGGGGGGGAAAACTGGTGACGATGGAGGATAGGAGTCATAGAATGGCAAGAAAATAGTGTTATTCCTCATGTACACACACATGGCAGCTTATGCTGAATAGTTACTTGAAAATACAGTTACCCTTTTCATTTATTTGATGATTTCTCTACTTTTTCTTCTTGACTGTTTGTCTGCTCTTAGATTTTCTATATCTCTTTTCCTCTTCCCCACACACTAACAGATAAGGTTGGAGCTTGGCTGAGCTCTTCAAGCCTCCATTACTGGTAGGCAAGTAAATGTCAGCGCCATGGTGCATGACCGTCCTAGGCTGCTGCATGTGTATCCTACGTGATAGTAATGTAAGCATGAGGTTGACCATGTCACACATCCCCTGCACATGTAACTTCAAGCCTTACTCAGTCTTGTATGCTTGTGGTTATGTTTATTTTCCACAATCATGTAACAACTACTCATTTTGTCTGCATACGCATATGTGTGAATTTTACGAAAGGATTGTTTTGTTTTTTTTTTTTTCCCTTCACACTTCTCAATTTTAGTTTTAAATCCTCTTATTTGGGATTTTATTGGTGCTGGATAAAAGTTACTTATAGAAATGGCAAGTGTGACCATACAGAAATCTGCTTTCTGCACAGATACACAAAGTTTATAAGCAAAGCTTTTTGGAAAAAATGTGTTGCGTTTCTTACAGTGGAAGGAATCTGCTCAAATTGAATTTCCCGGACTATGATGTTGATAGCCAATTTCTTGGTAATAGCCTTCACTATCAGATCTGTGGCAGGGTGACTCCTGACCCCCACAACCACCATAACTCGGCTGATTGACATACCAGCAGCTCGCTAACATCCCATTCACACTGCCTTCAATCAGCTGACTGGCGTTGTGCCAGAAGTCAGACTTCCACCAATAATCTAATAAATGAGGTTCACTTTGCCTGACTTCTAGTAGCAGAGACCTGATTATTTTTCATAACGACATTGGTACATGGTCGCAAGCTGGTATCATTAAAGGGGTTTGCCAGGTATACTCTCCAGCATTAGTCGGAGTGGCATAGCTTCACGTTCTCAAGTGCAGTTGCCTCAGCAGCTGTACTACCTAGTGAATATTTTGCATGGTTCTATGCTAATTAGTTGCGTCTTTTTAATAGACTATAACATCATTTTTTTACAGAAAGGAAATATACTTATACTTTTATAAAAATTTTGAATTCAATGGACCTTTTCTTGATAATAATGGTACTAAAACCTTTAACACTGGCACTTATCTTTTACTAGATGTTAATCTCATAAAGCTAATTACGAAAATGTCGGCCTTGATGGTCATATATAATAGTAAATATCCATCATTGAACTATTGCAAACTGCTAATATTTCTTGGTATATGTGTCCAGAACCGAATCATTTGAGGAAGTTCTTCTAAAAAAGTTTCTCATATTACATTTTCAATAGGTGGGTTTGTCTCCAGATGCCCAAGACCAGATGAGAAAGATGCTTTGTCAGAAGGAATCAAACTACATCCGACTTAAGAGAGCCAAAATGGAGAAATCCATGTTTGTGAAGATCAAAACTCTGGGAATTGGAGCCTTTGGGGAAGTGTGCTTAGCCAGAAAGACAGATACCAATGCGCTGTATGCAATGAAAACGTTACGAAAGAAAGATGTGTTATTACGTAACCAGGTAGCCCATGTCAAGGCTGAGAGAGACATCTTAGCAGAGGCAGATAATGAATGGGTTGTACGCTTGTACTAACTCTTTCCAAGACAAAGACAACCTGTACTTTGTCATGGATTATATTCCAGGTGGGGATATGATGAGCCTCCTCATCCGGAAAGAGGTTTTCCCTGAAGATTTGGCTCAGTTCTACATAGCAGAGCTCACCTGTGCAGTTGAAAGTGTCCATAAAATGGGCTTCATTCACCGTGACATCAAACCTGACAATATCCTTATTGATCGTGATGGGCACATTAAACTCACTGATTTTGGCTTGTGCACGGGATTTCGATGGACGCATGATTCTAAGTACTATCAAAGTGGTAAGGATTAAACATGACCTGAATTATGTTAAAGAATGTACACTGACTTGGATAAATACTTATAATAAACATTAAAGGCGATTATTCTTTACTACTATGGGCACAGGATGGAGCAAATATTACATTTAAATTGGAAAAAACCTGCCTTAACATTCTGCCCAAGTTTCTCTTCTAGCTTGGATGGTAAGTCAGGGCTGCAACTGATTAAGTGGCTGCAGTGGTGACCTGACATGTCTTGATGGAAGAGAAAGCCAGGGGAACGCCAGCAGCAGTATTTTTCGGATTACAAGATACATTTTTTTCCTGGAAAATGTGGGTGCATCTTATAATCCAAATGTAGCTTACGGGGAGGAGGGTTTGGCTGCACTGGAGTAGGGTCCCATGAGGTAACAGTGACCCTGCTTTTGGGACCCAACTGCACACACACACACCCCAGGTAAGCTGCTGTAAAAGCGGACTATAAGACACACCATGATTTTATAAAAAAAAAAATGAAATCCCACTTTCCTCCCCAAAATTTGGGGTGCGCCTTATGGTCCACAATATTCCTTCCCCCCCCCCCCCCTCTCCCCATTTTCACCATTCTAGGCCCACTAATAAGTCATTTGAAAAAAGTAAACAACTTCTTCAATTGGTAACTGGGATCTGCTTCTAAGAGTTCCTTGTTTATAAGGGTCATATATTACACAAACCCCTAAGATTCTATAGGATGCAGCCGGGATGATGGCTGATTAAAAGATGGACATGTAAAATAGTATGTGTTCAGAATGCACCGTTTTCTAAAGTAATCGAACCCTTGCAAGTGCTCAGACTGGCGGTCAGCAAGCTTTGGTATGTTTTTGTTTTTTTTATATATATATGTACAAAAGAGGTTGCTGATTGCCGATTTTAAACCATTTCATATAAGCCATGTAAATAGGGGTTGTTTGCTGCCCAAAATATTTCACCCAGTGAAGTTTATTACTTTTTTATTATTATTATTATTATTCTGAATGGGAATCTAAACACTGAAGTTTGTCATCAACTCCAGGCTACCATGCAATTTTATAAATCTTTTTGTGTAGTAGGTTGATGAGCGATCGTGCTCAGGTACTAATTCACCATCTTCAGCGTGCTCTAATAATATGTTCCAGTCACCATGGCTGCATGTCTCGCGGCTGTCAACAACCGCAACACATGCAGGGATGGCCAAGCACGCTTGCTCATCACTAGTAGTACGGTATTGAACATTTATGTCATGTCCTGTGATTGGTTATAAGTTCATGATCACTAAACAAAATCGACTTATTATTCCTTGTTCTGGCATAGGTGACCACCTGCGACAAGACAGCATGGATTTCAGCAGTGAATGGGGTGATCTAGCAAATTGTAGATGTAGTGACAGACCTAAGCCTCTGGAGTGGAGGGCGGCAAAACAGCATCAAAGGTGCTTAGCACACTCTCTGGTTGGCACCCCCAACTACATTGCACCAGAAGTTCTTTTGCGTACAGGTAAAGAGAAGCCTCATGTGTAATACCTTTTAAAATGCACATCAATCCATCCTTTCTCTTTGACACTTTAATATCTGTACATGTACAAGGCCTAATCATATACCACGAATATGCCAACTATGTTACAGTTCTTCTCTTTGGAAGCCAAAATGATTTCTCACCAGACAACTTAAAGGGGATGTCCATTACTAAGACAACCCCTTATTGATAAAAACGTTGGTCTCCCATAAAATAATAAAATCTATACTCTCCTCCCGTTCCGACGCTGTTCCCGCAATTTCGGCACTCGCTCTCCCCAGGGCTCTCATGCGGTGTTATGAACATGACCCAGTGCCCAATCAGCACTGGCGTCCCTGTCCCCATCTTTGGACATATCGAGCCTGAAGAGGAAGTCCAGGCTGCAGCTGATCTGACTACCTCTTCCTGCTCCTTTCGACAGGAGCGGGGACAGTGACGCCAGCGCTGATTGGGCACTGGAGACACGTGTCACTGCCCCTCAAGAGATTCTGGGGAGAGCAAATGCCAACTGTGGAACGTGCCAGCACGGGGTAGTATAAGCTTTATTATTATTGGGCCAAGCGAGGGTATGAGGTAAGTGTTCAAGTATGGACAACTTCTTTAATAATAATTTTAAGTGTCTTTGTACTAAAATGACAAATTTTCATAGCTGTCCTAGCATACACTGTGAATCATGTAATGCTGCAGGTTTTGAAATGCCTTCTTCCATTTACTTTTCTGGTTGTGGTATTGTAAAATAATGATCTTTTTACTATTGCAGGATATACGCAGCTTTGTGATTGGTGGAGTGTTGGAGTGATCCTTTATGAAATGCTTGTTGGGAAGGCTCCCATTCCATGCAGGGTCGCCACTGGAGACACAAATGAAAGTAAGACCAAAAAGATTTCTCATCACAAAGCTCTGTGACAAGATATTTATATCTTGTCTGATTTCTTAAAATAATGCACTTCAGGACTTTCACCAATATTCTTAGTAAAGGCAACATTAAGCTGCTTTTTGCTGCCCCAACCACATCATCAGAGTCTTAACATCCATAATAACCTCTGAAACACTGCGATATTGTAGACAACAGCATGATTGAAAGTGTTTCTAATGTTAAGGTGACTAGTCTGAGGCATATCCCGACCAGCTCAGCTAGAGCTATGTGAATGTATAGGAAGAGACCTGTCTAGCTGCAGGTGGGCAGGCTCATGACAGTGGGGATATACCTCCTGGACTGGCCGCCTCATCCCAAGCCGCTCTTTGAACTGTTTTTTTTGAAATGTTGTAGTATTAGACTAAAAACATGGATGTTAGCTTGTGGTCCAGCCAGTAAAAATCCAGTGACAGGTTCTATGAAATAAAAATGTAATTCTATTTCTTTCTTTTAAGGTAATAAAATGGCAGACAACGCTTCATATCCCTCCCCAAGCCAATCTTTCACCAGAAGCCTCTGATTTAATTGTGAAGCTCTGCAGGGGCCCCGAGGACCGTTTGGGCAAGAATGGTGTCGATGATATTAAAGCTCACCCTTTTTTTAAGAGCATAGACTTCTCTAGTGACTTGCGCCAGCAACCTGCCTTATATATTCCCACTATTACTCATTCCACGGACACTTCAAACTTTGACCCAGTAGATCCAGACAAACTGTGGAACGATGAAGACAAGGATGGAAATAAAAATGACACCTTGAACGGGTGGTATAAGAATGGCAAACACCCTGAGCATGCATTCTACGAGTTCACTTTTCGGAGATTCTTCGATGATAATGGACACCCATACAACTATCCTAAGCCCTTTGAATATGACTATGATGAAGCACAGGGGAATGGTTATCAACAGCCCTGAAGTAGATGATTGTGGTCATGGTGGGAAGAGACCTCCAAACAGAGACTTGGTATATGATAAAAAGCCACGATCCGATTTATGGGATGCCTCGTATATGCTGTGGTGTGAGGCTAAGCTTGCTTCTGCTACATTGGAAACCTGAAAAATCATGGAGGAGTGCGACCTGTAGTGCTTCAGCACTAGTGGCAAAATTCTAATCTTAATAAGAGATTTATTTAAGCAGTAGTTGTTGCTGCTCCTTATTTTAGAGTGATGCTGGAATTCATCCCCGCTCAGTTTTAAATCGAAAAAAAAAAAAAAATTCTTATCACAGCACCTTGTTTTTACACGTTTCTGTATTTTCAGATTACCCTTTTTTTTTTTTTTTTTTGTAACGCGGCATAGTTCTTCAGAATGGACTAAAGGGTTTAATTTAATTTTAAACTGTAAAGGTACAAGTTTTGCAAGACAATGAGGGACATTTGTATATTATATATATATATAATATATATATATATATATATATATATATATATATATATATATATATATATATATAAAATAAGTTCATTAAAATTCTCATAATGGTTATATATATCAATTTATGTATTTATGTAATTTCAGTTATTTATAAGACCTCATAAAAAATTGTTTGCGACATCTGGATCTTATGTAAAGTATTGAGAAAGTATAGATTCTCCGATATCATTCATGAAAAGAAATCCACTAACCGTTTCTACCAAAAGCACGTCCATTTAAAGGTTATGGAATGTTAAAAGTTTCATTGGTTCTGCTTCAATCACAGTAAATTTGGTATGATTGTATTCTGGTAGTTTTTCGCAGTGAAGACTTACCGTATATACTCATGTATAAGCCGACCCCCCTAATTTTGCCACAAAAAAACTGGGAAAACTTATTGACTTGCGTATAAGCCTAGGGTGAAAAATGATTATGCCCCCATATGATGCTCCACAGATTATGCCCCCATATGCTCCAGATTATGCCCCATATGTTCCACAGATTATGCCCCCATATGCTCCATATTATGCCCCCATATGTTCCACAGATTATGCCCCATGTTCCACAGTTATGCCCCCATATGCTCCATATTATGCCGCCATATGTTCCACAGTTTATGCCCCCATATGCTCCATATTATGCCCCCATATGTTCCACAGATTATCGCCCCCATATGCTCCATATTATGCCCCCATATGTTCCACAGATTATGCCCCCATATGCTCCATATTATGCACCCATATGTTCCACAGATTATGCCCCCATATGCTCCAGATTATGCCCCCATATGCTGCACAATTTATGCTCCATAGTATAGGCCTCATATGCTGCTGCAATAAAAAATGACATACTCACCCTCGTCGCTGGGGCCAGATGCCGATTTCCTGGCAGTTCCACCGCTGCGTCCTCGTCTGAACTCCTCTGGCTGTGAATGATCTGGAAGGGGGCGCGGTGCACACTAACGACGTCATCGCGCCCTCTGCCTGATCATTCACAGCCAGAGGAGTCAGACGAGGATGCAGCGGTGGAACCGACAGGTAAATATCGCTATACTCACCCCTCCGCTGGCGCGTCTCTGCAGCCTCTCCTCCCGGCGCTCTCCGCAGCGCTTCCTTCCTACAGCGGTCACATGGTACCGCTTATTAAAGTCATGAATATGTGCATATTCATGACTTTAATGCGGTGCCATGTGACCCTGCAGGAAGGAGCCGGAGATTGTGGGAGAATCAGGGAGGCTGCAGAGACCGCGCCGGCGGAGGGGTGAGTATGATCTGACACCCCCGCTCCCACTCCCCCGCCGCCCCCGTAATTCCCGCGTATAAGCTGAGGGAGACTTTCAGCCCTAAAAAATGGGCTGAAAATCTCGGCTTATACACGAGTATATACGGTAGTTGTTTTTTTTGTTTTGGGTGTTTTTTTTTTTTGTTTTTTTTTTCAGAAATGCAGAGGCCTTTATCTTGATAGTTTATTTTGCTTAAAGGAGTGATCCGGCATTTCTCACTTCCATATCAAAGGTTAGCCGGTGCTATTGAAGTTTACAACTGCCGAGATGTATGAACAGTCAGCTGGTATCATTCACCTGTCCTGTTCATTAGAATAGGACGTGTAGACAATCGTGCTAAAGTCTTGGGAGGTGTTGGGTGTTGTAACGTCATTGACACTTCGGCCAGAGTCACACTGGCGACAAAAACAGACAAGTGGAATGGATTAAATATCGCATTGCACTCGGACCAATGTTTATCTATGGGGCAGCTCCCAGCATCCGGTTTTTTTCAGCAGCAGATTGGAAGGAAGGGAGACACTAGTCATTACTAGTGGGTAGGCGGAGCCCAGATAGGATAGACACCTCAGATTAAAAAAGAGTGTTGACCGGCCCCTCCAGCTCGGGCTCCTCCTATTCCAGCTCTCCAGTCTAAAATTTGAGGTCTCAGAGGATAGTCGCTGCTGGAAGCAGCTCCTCAGAAGATTTTTTTATTTTCATCGGACAAGAGACTTGGATCACCAGAAGTGTCTTGAGGTCTCAGGGGTCTCAGCACTGCTGGACTCCCACCTCTCCCTTGGCGGATCTGTATTACCCTGTAAGGTGGTCCCTGCAGAACCCTGCCGGCCCTGGGGGATGAGGGTTGCTTCCCTGGCGGGGACGCAAACCGCGCATCTGGGGTCACTGCGTTCCCCTGCCCTGGGGGAAGCGATGGGCACAGCGCCACAAACCCCTGGGGCCCTGTGGCGCTCAGCTGGTGAGTACTCCACATTTTTAATGTATGTGAGTGCTTCAGCGGCTGCTGCGGCAGCCGCTGTTACATGTGACATGTTTGGTGACTGTATTTTTTGTCCGCAGGCAGATGCCTGCAGGACATGGGAGAGCAGAGAGCGGAGGAGTTCGCGCTCTTTTTTGAAGCCGGCGGGGGCGTGGCTTCGCGCTTCCCGGTCTTCTTGTGACAGGAAGCGCTCTGAGCGCGCGATTTTTACTGTGCTTCTCTTTCGGCTTCTCTCAGCGCGGCGGCCATTACTAGGCTTCCCGGGCTCCTCATGCTCCGCTCCTCCCGACTAACAGAGAACATCACCGCGCCAGCTGGGAGTGAGTAGCTTAACGTCCTCACCCCCACAGCGCAGGACCTTTCTGTGTAACAAAGTGGCAGATTGCGCTATCCTGCAGCTGGGTCTCGTATAGAGACCTTTTTTGTCTGGGGCTCGCACACCCTTTTCATTTTAAAAGGGGGTTGTGGGAGCCTGCGACATTAACCCCTATTGGATGGTTAACCCTTTCAGCGCAAGAATCCAGCAACTACCCGCCGTAGGTTCTATTCCAGTTTGGATCAGAACATAAAGGGTTAATTATACTGCTGACATATTCTGCTGATATTTTAAATTGAGGGACAGCTGGGGTAGCTCCCCCCTTTAAGAGCTTTAAACCCTTCAGCGTTCTTGTTTCGTCCACTTAAGAAACCACACTTTTTATTCGAACGTCCATGACAGCACTACAGAGAGAGGGGATCCGCCCCTTAGGAACAGGAAACCTACAGATACAAAAAGGCGGCACCTCTCCCACGCATCAGTTGGAAGCAGAGCGGGGTAAGGGGTTTTACTCCCCTCTGTTTTTGATCCGTAAACCGGACGGGTCTTTTAGAACAATTATTAATTTGAAAGCCCCAATAAGTTCCTGATTATTCACCCATTTAAAATGGAAACGGTCAGCTCAGCAATAAAGCTTCTGTTTGAAAATTGCTTTATGGTGGTGTTAGATCTGAAAGACGCTTATTACCACATACCGATCCATATGGAGCATCAGCGTTTCCTCAGAGTAGCAATCCAGATGGGGGAATCGCTGCGACATTTTCAATATAGCGCCCTTCCTTTTGGCTTGGCGGTTGCCCCACGAGTGTTCACTAAGGTTATGTCGGAGGTCATGGCCCACTTACGTGAATCCAACATGCTTATAGTCCCTACCTCGACGACTTTCTTATCATTGGGGAGACGACAGAGCATTGCCTAGAGCAACTGCAAAGAGCAATGTCTATTTTAGAGCGGCTGGGATGGCTAATAAATACCAAAAAGTCTCGTTTGAATCCGATGAGGGTCCAGCAGTTTCTAGGGCTAATTCTGGATTCGCGGAACCAGATCTGTAGTTTGCCGTCAGATAAGTTGGTTCGCTTACGGTACCAAGTCCTAAACGCTTCCAATAACCCCTCCATGTCGCTTAGGAAGGCCATGTCTCTTTTGGGTCCCTCTCGTCCTGCATTCCCGCGGTTCGGTGGGCTCAATTTCACACAAGGACGCTGCAAGCTGAGGTCTTGCTGTATCAAAATTTGCTAGGTGGTTACCTGGAAGGCCAGCTATCCTTGTCCCAGGCTGCTATAAGATCCCTGGATTGGTGGAAGGATGAGACGAACCTGTCTAAGGGGGGTTCCTGGGAATATGAGATATCCCGAATAGTCACAACAGATGCTAGCCCCCTGGGTGGGGGGACGTTATGGTTCAGGCTTATGGGAGCAGGATCAAATTCAAATGTCTTCTAATATGAAGGAGTTAGGGGCGATAGAGCTAGCAATTAAAAAGCTCCTTCTCTATCTACAGGTCACCACGTTCGAGTGCTCACCGACAATCGTGTCACAGTCCTTACATCAACCACCAGGGTGGTACTCGTTCCGGCCTCTCATGGAAGTGGCAAGGCGCCTACTACAGATAGCAGAACGACACTTTCTTTCTCTAACGGCTCTACATATAAGGGGAGAAGAAAATACCAAGGCGACTTTTTAAAGCCGCAATCTCCTGAGTCAAGGAGAGTGGTCATTAAAGACTTCCATCATCAACCTAATTGTGCGGAAATGGGGTCAACCGGAGGTAGATCTCTTTGCTACCAAAAGCAACAGGAAAGTGAGACAGTTTCTCTCTCTGAATCCCAAAGAACGCCCTCTGGCAGTGGACGCTCTTCTATTACAGTGGGATTTCAATCTAGCCTACCCTTCCCTCCCCTGTCCTTACTCCCCCTAGTATTGAGGAAGGACAGGGCAAGGATAATAGTAGTCGCTCCTTTTTGGCCCAGGAGGGCATGGTTTTCATGTCTCGAAACATGTCGATAGCCGACCCGTGGGTCCGCCGATATTCCCGATCTGCTCTCCCAGGGTCCAGTCTACCATCCTCGAGTAGCGGCCTCCACCTGACGGCGTGGATTTTGAACGGTCGCTGCTGAGAGATAAGGGTTTTTCTGCTAATGTAATTAATACTCTCCTTAAAAGCAGAAAAGAGGTTACAACTAGAACTACGCTAGGACTTGGAAGAAATTTCTCCAGAGCTCGGGGGTGGTAGCAGGGACCCAACACCGATAACCCAGATTCTAGAATTCCTACAAAAGGGTCGGACTTAGGTCTCTCCACAAGCACCCTTAAGGTGCAAGTTTCAGCTTTGGGGGCACTCTTCAGTTGCAACATCGCAAATAATTACTGGGTCAGTAGATTCATTAAAGCTGCGGGTAGGTCAGACCCATAGTGAAGGTGAGAATCATGCCATGGGACTTGAACCTTGTTCTCACTGCTTTAACAGAGCCCCCTTTTGAACCTATATCACAGCATCAATAAAAATTCTTTCCTTTAAAACCGCTTTCCTGGTAGCAATTAACCTCGGCTAGGAGGGTAATGACATCCAGGCACTATCTAGACTGTCTCCTTACACTCGGGTCCTGAATGACAGAATAATTCTTAGACCTGATCCAGCATACCTACCTAAGGTGTCTTCCGCTTTCCACAGAACACAGGAAATTGTTCTCCCTTCGTTCATCCCTAATCCATCTAATCAAAAAGAATAAAACTCCATACTTTAGATGTTAGAAATGTCTACTGCAATATTTGGCAGTCA
>JARQOD010000005.1:378218600-378245608 GCA_033576555.1 Oophaga sylvatica
CCCCCAAAATCTGACCATGGAGGGGATTTACGTCATAGGCGTCAGCTCGCTCCCAAGGGAGCGCAGCTTTCGCCGCCGGTTGTCAGCTGATTATCACAGCTGACACCCGTGACTTTTGTGTCAGGAGCGGTCACGGACCGCCCCGGCACATTAACCCCTAGCCCCACCGCGATCAAAAAATGATCGGGGTATACGGGGGGCACAGGGAAGCATCGCGCAGGGATGGGCTCCTGCGCGCCCCCCTGAACCCTCAACCAGCGGATGTGATCGCCTGTTCTGAGGGCCTTCCCCCCGTCCCAGGACCCGGATCCAAGATGGCGCCGGGGTCCTGGAGGGAGGCAGCTTCCTCATGCCTGCTGAAGCAGGCACTGAGAAGCCGCTGCACTGCCTGAGCGATCGCTGGTGTGACAGTGTGCTGTGCACACTGCACACCAGCGATCTGATAAAATACAGTGATGTCCCACCCCTGGGACAAAGTAAAAAAGTTAAAAAAATAAAAAATAAACATGTTATAAAAAAAAATCCAAAATAAATAAAAAAAAAAAAAATATTCCCCAATAAATTCATTTCTTCCTGTAAATAAAAAAACCAAAACAATAAAAGTACACATATTTGGTATGGGCCGCGTCCGTAACGACCCCCCCTATAAAACTGTCCCCAGTTAACCCCTTTAGTGAACCCCTTTAAAAAAAAAAAAAAAAACAAAGCAAAAAATCAATGCTTATTATCATACCGCCGAACAAAAAGTGGAATAACGCGCGATCAAAAAAGACCGGTATAAATAAACAAGGTACCGCTAAAAAAGTCATCTTGCCCGCAAGAAACGAGCCGCCATAAAGCATCATCACGAAAAAATAAAAAAGTATAGCTCGCAGAAAAAGCGATGCAAAAAATAATATTTTTTATATAAAATTGTTTTTATTCTATAAAAGCGCCAAAACATAAAAAATGATATAAATGAGGTATCGCCATAATCGTACTTTACCCGAAGAATAAAACTGCTTTATCAATTTTACCACACGCGGAACAATAAAAACGCCTCCCCCAAAAGAAATTCATGAATTTTCTGATTTTTGTTCATTCAACCTCCCAAAAATCAAATAAAAAAACGATCAAAAAATGTCACCTGCTCAAAAATGGTACAAATAAAAACGTCAACTCGTACCGCAAAAAATAAGACCTCACATGACTCTGTGGGCCAAAATATGCAAAAATTATAGCTCTCAAAATGTGGCGATGCAAAAAACTATTTTTGCAATAAAAAGCGTCTTTTAGGGTGACAGCTGCCAATCATGAAAACCCGCTATAAATAGTAAATCAAACCCCCCTTTATCACCCCCTTAGTTAGGGAAAAGTAATAAAATAAAAAAATGCATTTATTTCCATTTTCCCATTAGGGTTAGGGTTGCGGCTAAAGTTAGGGTTGGCGCTAAAGTTAGGATTAGGGTTAGGGTTGGGATTAGGGGTGTGTTAGGGTTAGGTTTGTGGTTAGGGTTGGGACTAGGGTTAGGGGTGTGTTGGGGTTAGGGTTGGAGTTAGAATTGGGAGGTTTCCGCTGTTTAGGCACATCAGGGGCTCTCCAAATGTGACATGGCGTCTGATCTCAATTCCAGCCAATTCTGCGTTGAAAAAGTCAAACGGTGCTCCTTCACTTCTGAGCTCTGCCATGTGTCCAAACAGTAGTTTATCCCCACATATGGGTATCAGCGTACTCTGAACCCCAAGAGTTATTGTGCAATTTGTCCTATTTGTTCTGTTACCGTTGGGAAAATAAAAAACTGGGGGCGAAAATATCATTTTTGTACAAAAAAAAATATTTTTTTGTTTTTATGGCTGTACATTATAAACTTCTGTGAAGCACTTGGGGCTTCATAGCGCTCACCACACACCTAGATAAGTTCCTTGTGGGGTCTATTTTCCAAAATGGGGTCACTTGTGGGGGGTTTCCACTGTTTAGGCGCATCAGGGGCTCTCCAAATGCGACATGACGCCCCCAGACCATTCCATCAAAGTCTGTAATCCAAAACGTCACTACTTCACTTCCGAGACCTGACGTGCGCCCATACAGTAGTTTTCTCCCACATATTAGGTATCAGCGTACTCAGAACAAATTGGACAACAACTTTTGGGGTCCAATTTCTCCTGTTACCCTTGTAAAAATAAAATATTGGGGCGAAAAAATCATTTTTGCAAAAAAAAAAAAAAAAAAAGATTTTTTTATTTTTACGGCTGTGCGTTATAAACTTCTGTGAAGCACTTCGGGGTTCAAAGTGCTCACCACACATCTAGATAAGTTCCTTGTGGGGTCTATTTTCCAAAATGGGGTCACTTGTGGGGGGTTTCCACTGTTTAGGCGCATCAGGGGCTCTCCAAATGCGACATGACGCACCCAGACCATTCCATCAAAGTCTGCAATCCAAAACGTCACTACTTCCCTTCCGAGCCCTGACGTGCGCCCATACAGTAGTTTTCGCCCACATATTGGGTATCAGTGTACAGTCATGGCCAAAAGTTTTGAGAATGACACAAATATTAATTTTTACAAAGTCTACTGCTTCACTTTTTCTAATGGCAATTTGCATATACTCCAGAATGTTATAAAGAGTGATCAGCTTAACAGCAATTACTTGCAAAGTCAATATTTGGCTAGAAAATGAACTTTATCCCCCAAAACACATTTCAACATCATTGCAGCCCTGCCTTAAAAGGACCAGCTAACCTCTTTTCAGTGATTGCTCTATTAACACAGGTGTGGGTGTTGATGAGGAGATCAATCTGTCATGATTAAGTAAGAATGACACCACTGGACACTTTAAAAGGAGGCTGGTGCTTGGCATCATTGTTTCTCTTCTGTTAACCATGGTTATCTCTGAAAGAAACACGTGCAGTCATCATTGCAATGCACAAAAATGGCCTAACAGGGAAGAGTATTGCAGCTAGAAAGATTGCACCTCAGTCAACAATCAATCGCATCATCAAGAACTTCAAGGAGAGAGGTTCCATTGTTGCCAAAAAGGCTCCAGGGCGCCCAAGAAAGACCAGCAAGCGCCAGGACCGTCTCTTAAAAGTGTTTTAGCTGCGGGATCGGGCTACCAGCAGTGCAGAGCTTGCTCAGGAATGGCAGCAGGCAGGTGTGAGTGCATCTGCCAACACTGTGAGGCGGAGACTCTTGGAGCAAGGCCTGGTCTCAAGGAGGGCAGCAAAGAAGCCACTTCTCTCCAGAAAAAACATCATGGACAGACTAATATTCTGCAAAAGGTACAGGCAGTGGACTGCTGAGGACTGGGGTAAAGTTATTTTCTCTGATGAATCCCCTTTTCGATTGTTTGGGACATCAGGAAAACGCCTCATTCGGAGAAGACAAGGTGAGCGCTACCACCAGTCTTGTCTCATGCCAACTGTTAAGCATCATGAAACCATTCATGTGTGGGGTTGCTTCTCAGCCAAGGGAATCAGCTCTCTCACAGTCTTGCCTAAAAACACAGCCATGAATAAAGAATGGTACCAGAATGTCCTCCAAGAGCAACTTTTCCCAACCCTCCAAGAGCAGTTTGGCGATCAACAATGCCTTTTCCAGCATGATGGAGCACCTTGCCATAAAGCAAAGGTGATAACTAAATGGCTCAGGGAACAAAACATAGAGATTTTGGGTCCACGGCCTGGAAACTCCACAGATCTTAATCCCATTGAGAACTTGTGGTCAATCATCAAGAGACGGGTGGACAAACAAAAACCTAAAAATTCTGACAAAATGAAAGCATTAATTGTGCAAGAATGGACTGCTATCAGTCAGGATTTGGTCCAGAAGTTGATTGAGTGCATGTCAGGGAGAATTGCAGAGGTCCTGAAGAAGAAGGGTCAACACTGCAAATATTGACTTGCTGCATTAACTCATTCTAATTGTCAATATAAGCTTTTGTTACTCATATGTTTGCAATTATTATATTTCTGTCTGTGCTGAAAACATCTGTCAAACACACATAAAAACCAGAGGGCAGCAGATCATGTGAAAATATTATATTTGTGTCATTCTCAAAACTTTTGGCCATGACTGTACTCAGGACAAATTGGACAACAAGTTTTGGGTTCCAATTTCTTCTGTTACCCTTGTGAAAATAAAATATTGGGGGCGAAAAAATCATTTTTGTAAAAAAAAAAAAAAGATTTTTTATTTTTACGGCTGTACGTTATAAACTTTAGTGAAACACCTGGGGGTTCAAAGTTCTCACCACACATCTAGATAAGTTCCTTGAGGGGTCTAGTTTCCAAAATGGTGTCATTTATGGGGGTTTCCACTGTTTAGGCAGATCAGGAGCTCTCCAAACACAACATGTCGTCCAGCCAATTCTGCGTTGAAATAGTCAGACGGCGCTCCTTCCCTTCCAAACTCTGCCATGCACCCAAACAGTGGTTTACCCCCATATGGGGTATCAGCGCACTCAGGACAAATTGCACACTAACTTTTGGAGTCTTGTTACCCTTGGAAAAATAAAAATTGGGGTGAAAAGATCATTTTTGTGGAAAAAATATGATTTTTAAATTTTACGGCTCTACGTTATAAACTTGTGTGAAGCACTTGGGGGTTCAAATTGCTCATCAAAAATCTAGATAAGTTCCTTAGGGGTTCTAGTTTCCCAAATGGGGTCATTTGTCGGGGGTTTCCACTGTTTAGGCACATCAGGGGCTCTCCAAATTCAACATGGCATCCAAACTCAATTCCAGCCAATTTTGGTTGGAAAAAGTCAAATGGTGCTCCTTCCATTCCGAGCTCTGCCGTGCGCCCAAACAGTGGTTCCCCCCACATATGGGGTATCAGCGTACTCAGGACAAATTGTACAACAACTTATGTGGTCCAATTTCTCCTGTTACCCTTGGGAAAATAAAAAATTAGTGACTAAAAGATAATTTTTGTGGGAAAAAAATAGGATTTTTTATTTTCATGCCCGGGCGTTATAAACTTGTGTGAAGCACTTGGGGGTTCAAAGTGCTCACCAAAGATCTAGATAAGTTCCTTAGGGGGTCTAGTTTCCAAAATGGGTCACTTGTGGGGGGTTTCCACTGTTTAGGCTCATCTGGGGCACTGCAAACGGAACATGACCCCCATCAACGTCTGCATTCCAAAACGTTACTACTTCCTTTCCAAGCCCTGCCGTGCGCCCAAACAGTTCCCCCCCCCACATATGGGGTATCAGCGTACTCAGGACAAATTGGACAACAACTTTTGGGGTCCAATTTCCTTGGGAAAATTCAAAAATTTGGGACTAAAAAATCATTTTTGTGGAAAATTGTTTTTTTTTTTTTTTTCACACCCAGGCATTACAAACTTTTGTGAAACACTTGGGGGTTCAAAGTGCTCACAACAGATCTAGATAAGTACCTTAGGGGGTCTAGTTTCCAAAATGGTGTCACTTGTGGGGGTTTCCACTGTTTAGGCGCATCAGAGGTTCTCCAAACACGACATGGCGTCCAATCTCAATTCCAGCCAATTTTAGTTTGAAAAAGTCAAACGGCGCTCCTTCCCTTACGAGCTCTGCCGTGTGCCCAAACAGTGGTTTTCCCCCACATATTGGGTATTGGCGTACTCAGGAGAAATTGCATAACAACCTTATCTGTCCATTTTCTCCTTTTACCCTTGTGAAAATAAAAAAAAAGTTTGTAAAAGATCATTTTTGTGGCTAAAAAGTAAAATATTCATTTTTTCCTTCCACGTTGCTTTAGTTCCTGTGAAGCACCTGAAGGGTTAATAAACTTCTTGAATGTGGTTTTGAGTACCTTGAGGGGTGCAGTTTTTAGAATGGTGTCACTTTTGGGTATTTTCTGCCATATAGACCCCTCAAAGTGACTTCAAATGTGAGGTGGTCCCTAAAAAAAAATGGCTTTGTAAATTTTGTTGTAAAAATGAGAAATCGCTGGTCAACTTTTAACCCTTATAACTTCCTAACAAAAAAAATTTTGGTTCCAAAATTGTGCTGATGTAAAGTAGACATGTGGGAAATGTTATTTCTTAACTATTTTGTGTGATATATTTCTCTGTTTTAAGGGAATAAAAATTCAAAGTTTGAAAATTGCAAAATTTTAAAAATTTTCGCCATATTTGCGTTTTTTCAAAAATAAACGCAAGTTATATCGAAGAAATTTTACCACAAACATGAATTACAATATGTCACGAGAAAACAGTCTCAGAATCGCGAAGATCCGTTGAAGCGTTCCAGAGTTATAACATCATAAAGAGACAGTGGTCAGAATTGTAAAAATTGGCCCGGTCATTAACGTGCAAACCACCCTTGGGGGTGAAGGGGTTAAAATCTGCAGCTTATGATTTCTACCTTCCCTGCATGTTCAAGTGCAACATGCCCTGGGTTATGATTCCCCAACCACAGACAAGAGTTAACAGCTACTGAGTGGCAACATTGCAAAAGGAGAGTTCTCAGATTGAACCGGCAATGGTGAACACACCCTGCAACATCCTGTGGCTTCACAGAGGCAGGGCCAGATCTTATCCCCAGCACCAGTGACAGCTAATGGCTGGTCAGCTACACTGCACATACACATGAGAGGACAGTGGGCAAACGCTAGTAAAGTGCATGAGAATAAGGGTGTGTTTCCACCATCACGATTCCTTCGGTAAATGCTGCGTGTTACGCAGTGTCCAGATGTTACAGCATAGTGGAGGAGATTTCAAGAAATCCAGTCTCCACTATGCGTAAAAACACGCAGGCGGCAGATCTGCATTAACGGACATCCGGCGCGTCTTTTTAGATCGCAGCATATCCTTTTCCCTCCGTCCATCGCCGCAAGGGAAATAACACAGAATGTGTAGCGCTGCGGCGAACATATCTGGATTCACCGCGCGTTCAGAAGGAGCGGGGTTTGGGCGGAACGGACTTTCCGCTCCGTCCAAAGCGCTGTGTTTCCTGATCGAGGAAACACAGCCTTACAGTAATGTATACTGTCCTTTATTTCTTTATCCAAATTTAAGTTTATAAACATTTAAACCCTTCACTCCAAAACATGTTTTCACCTTTCTGACCAGGCCAAATTTTACAATTCTGACCAGTGTCAGAATGTGGTAATAGCTCTGGAACGCCTCAAAGGATCCCACCAATTGAGTGTTTTCTTGTGACATATTGTACTTCATGATAGTGGTAAAATTTGTTCGATATGACTTGCGTTTATTTGTGGAAATATCGGAAATTTGTCCAAAAGCTTGACAATTTTGCAATTTTCAAACTTTTTTTATTCCTTAAAATCACAGTCCTGTCACACAAAATACATAACATTTCCCACATGTCTACTTTACATCAGCATAATTTTTGAAACCTAATTTGAATGGTTAAAAGTTGACTAGTGATTTCTAATGTTTTCAACTAAATTTACAAAGCAATTTTTATTTTTTTAGGGACCATATCACCGTTGAAGTGACTTTCAGGGGGTCTGTATGGCAGAAAATACCCAAAAGTGACACCATTTTAAAAACTTTCAAGGTGTTCTAAACCACATTCAAGAAATTTATTAACCCTTTTGATGCTTCACAGGAGTTAATGGAATGTGGAAGGAAAAAATTAGCAAGGGTATTAGGAGAAATTGCACAACAAATGTTGCGGTAAATTTTTTCCTGAGTAGTGATGGGCGGACACCTGGATGTTCGGGTTCAGCCGAACAGTTACAAAAAGTTCGGGTACCAGAACAGTACCCGGACCCTAACTCGGACCCCATTCACTTGAATGGGGGCCCGAACATCCAGTGTTTGCCACACTGTCATGTGCATGACAGCGTGGCAAATACTGCTTCTGATTGGAGGTGAAATCATCCCTGCCGGTCAGAGAGCCGCAGTTTCCCACGCTGTCAAAAGACAGCGTGAGCGCTCAGCTGTGATCGGAGGTACTGGTGTCAGCTGATGGGACTACTGCTCCCATCATCCGACGCCTGCTGCCGCTAATAACAGCAGTAGCAGGAGCGGCTGATGGGTGTATTCATTAGCCGGCTCCTGTGCTGTAAATAAATAATTTAAAAAAAACGACGTGGGTTCCCCTGTATCTTTGATAACCAGCCGGTCAAAACTCACAGCTGGAGACTGCAAACCTTAGCAAGGCTGTTGTCCAAAAATGGGGGGAACTCAACGCCGTTCTTTTAAATTATTTATTTAAATAATAAAAAAAAAAACCAGCGTGGAGACCCCTCCATTCTTGATAACCAGTTTTGTTGAAGCTGACGGCTGAGGGTTGCAGCCCCCAGCTGTGAATTTTGCCTGGCTGGTTATCAAAAATACAGGGGAACCCACGCCGTGTTTTTTTTTTTTCTTTAATTATTTATTGACCGCGCAGGAGCCGGCTAATGAATACACCCATCAGCTGCTCCTTCTCTCGCTGTTATTAGTGGCAGCAGGTGTCGGATGATGGGAACAGTTGTCCCATCAGCTGACACCAGTGACCTGAGGTAAATTTTATACCTCCGATTACAGCTGAGCGCTCACACTGTTTTTGACAGCGTGGGAACCGCGGCACTCTGACCAGCGGGGATGATTTCACCGCCGATTAGAAGCAGTGTTTGCCGCACTGTCATGCACATGACAGCGTGACAAACACCCGGTGTTCGGGCAGCCGAACCCATACAGTACCACGGACTTCTTGGTAAAGTCCATGTTCGGTGTCTGTGCCCAAACAGTAGGTGTTTGGTACGGACGCCAAACTTTACTATTCGGGTTCGCCCATCTCTAGTCCTGAGTACACAGAAACCCCATATATGGGGGAAAACTACTGTTTGGGCACAATGCAGAACTTGGAAGGGAAGGAGCGCCATTTGACTTTTTAAATTTAAAATTTGCTGGAATTTTTAGTGGACACCATGTTGCGTTTGGAGAGCCCCTGATGTGCCTAAAGAGTGGAAACCCCCACAGGTGACCCTACTTTAGAAACTACAGTCATGGACAAAAGTTTTGAGAATGACACAAATATTAATTTTTACAAAGTCTATTGCTTCACTTTTTCTAATGGCAATTTGCATATACTCCAGAATGTTATAAAGAGTGATCAGCTTAACAGCAATTACTTGCAAAGTCAATATTTGGCTAGAAAATGAACTTTATCCCCCAAAACACATTTCAACATCATTGCAGCCCTGCCTTAAAAGGACCAGCTAACCTTTTCAGTGATTGCTCCATTAACACAGGTGTGGGTGTTGATGAGGACATGGCTGGAGATCAATCTGTCATGATTAAGTAAGAATGACACCACTGGACACTTTAAAAGGAGGCTGGTGCTTGGCATCATTGTTTCTCTTCTGTTAACCATGGTTATCTCTAAAGAAACACGTGCAGTCATCATTGCAATGCACAAAAATGGCCTAACAGGGAAGAGTATCGCAGCTAGAAAGATTGCACCTCAGTCAACAATCTATCGCATCATCAAGAACTTCAAGGAGAGAGGTTCCATTGTTGCCAAAAAGGCTCCAGGGCGCCCAAGAAAGACCAGCAAGCGCCAGGACCGTCTCTTAAAAGTGTTTCAGCTGTGGGATCGGGCTACCAGGAGTGCAGAGCTTGCTCAGGAATGGCAGCAGGCAGGTGTGAGTGCATCTGCACGCACTGTGAGGCGGTGACTCTTGGAGCAAGGCCTGGTCTCAAGGAGGGCAGCAAAGAAGCCACTTCTCTCCAGAAAAAACATCATGGACAGACTGCTATTCTGCAAAAGGTACAGGCAGTGGACTGCTGAGGACTGGGGTTAAGTTATTTTCTCTGATGAATTCCCTTTTCGATTGTTTGGGACATCAGGAAAACGCCTCATTCGGAGAAGACAAGGTGAGCGCTACCACCAGTCTTGTCTCATGCCAACTGTTAAGCATCCTGAAACCATTCATGTGTGGGGTTGCTTCTCAGCCAAGGGAATCTGCTCTCTCACAGTCTTGCCTAAAAACACAGCCATGAATAAAGAATGGTACCAGAATGTCCTCCAAGAGCAACTTCTCCCAACCCTCCAAGAGCAGTTTGGCGATCAACAATGCCTTTTCCAGCATGATGGAGCACCTTGCCATAAAGCAAAGGTGATAACTAAATGGCTCAGGGAACAAAACATAGAGATTTTGGGTCCATGGCCTGGAAACTCCCCAGATCTTAATCCCATTGAGAACTTGTGGTCAATCATCAAGAGACGGGTGGACAAACAAAAACCTAAAAATTCTGACAAAATGAAAGCATTGATTGTGCAAGAATGAACTGCTATCAGTCAGTATTTGGTCCAGAAGTTGATTGAGAGCATGCCAGGGAGAATTGCAGAGGTCCTGAAGAAGGGTCAACACTGCAAATATTGACTTGCTGCATTAACTCATTCTAACTGTCAATATAAGCTTTTGTTACTCATATGTTTGCAATTATTATTTTTCTGTCTGTGATAAAAACATCTGTCAAACACACATAAAAACCAGAGGGCAGCAGATCATGTGAAAATATAATATTTGTGTCATTCTCAAAACTTTTGGCCATGACTGTAGACCCCTCAAGGAACTTATGTAGATGTGTGGTGGAGTACCTTGAAACCCCCGGTACTTCATAGAAGTTTCTTACATTGAGCGGTGAAAATAACAAAAAGCGTTTTCCCCACAAAAATGTTCTCTAGCCCCAAACCTTTATATTTTCACAAGGGTATCAGGAGAAAATAAACTCCAAAATATGTTTTGCAATTTCTCCTGAGTACGCTAATACTTCATGTGTGGGGGGAAACTACTGTTTGGGTGAACGGCAGTGCTCAAAAAGGATGGATTGACGTTTTGTAATGCCAAATTTTAATGAAATGTTCGCGGCTGTCATGTTGCGTTTGGAGAGCCCCTGCCTAAACAGTGGAAAGCCACCCCTAAGTAACTCCATTTTGGATACTAGACCTCGCAAGGAATTTATGTAGCGGTTGTGTTGAGCACCTTGAACCCCTAGGTGCATCACAGAAGTTTATAACATTGAGCCATAAAAATAATTTTTCCCACAAAAATGTTTTAGCCCAAATTTTTTTATTTTAATAAGGTTAACAGGGGAAACTGGACTCCAAAATTTGTTGTGCAATTCTGCTGAGTACAGACCTGCCCCATTTGTGGTCGAAAAGCTCAGAAGGGAAGAAGCTCCATATTGGAGTTCAAAATTTGCTGGACTGGTTTTAGGGTGTCATGTCACAATAGCAGATTCCCTGAGGTGCCAGAACAGGAGAACCCTCCTTTTTCATCCATTAGTGACCCTATTTTACAAACTAAACCTCTCAGTGAATTAATCTACTGATGATCATATTGACACCATAGGTGGGTCACAGAATTTTATACCATTGTGCAGTGAAGAAAAAATAATTATTTTTTGCCACCCAGATTTTACATTTTCACACTGGGAAATGGGTAAAAATAGCACCAAAATTTGTCTAACAATTTCTGCTGAATGTAGAGATACCCAGATGTGTCTATACAGTACTGCCTAGCCATACGGCGAGACTCTGGAGGGGCTGAGCGCTATTTTCCTGGAGCGCAGATTTTGCTAGAATACTTTACGGACTCCATATACAGAACCCCTAATTGCTAGAAGAGCAGAATTCTTCCTCAAGTGACCCCATTTTGGAAATTATACCCTTTAGGGAATTTATCTACAGATGTACTGACGATTTTGTCTCCATAAGTGTGTTCCAGAAACAGGCAGCAGTGGATGTTACTGAGTGAAAATTACAAACTGCCATTGAACTGTACTAGGCACTACAGTTACTAGTATCAGTGCGTTGTAGTCACTAGTGTGTTGTGGTGCCCATCATGTTCTTCTGGAGAAATGCATCTGAAAAATTAGGCGGGTTGTCATCGCTACAGAAATGCCAAACATGTGGACTCTAAATGTGGTTTAGGCACACTATGGGGATCAGAAGGGAGAGGGCATTTGCATTTGGGAGTGCATAATTTGCTGAATTTCTTTTATGGGGCGAGGAGCTGTAGCTATTTTCCAGAGCCTTTGTACTACCAGTAACGTGGAAGCACCCTATAACGGACCTGAGTGGCGACTTGATTTTATTGGGAGCATTTTACATAATCTTTGGGAGCACATTTATCTGGCGCTCCACGCTGAGCACTTACTTTGGAGTTTCTCTGAGTGACGTGACTTCAGATGAAACCACTGAGGGATCCATTCACTATAATGAGGCATTCTTCTGTTCAGTACGATTATGACAATACGTCTTTTTTTTTTTTTTTGTCTCGGAGCTTTTACACAAAAACTATTTTATAGAAAAAAATAATTATTGTTCTCATTCAATCCCTGCAAATTAATAATATCTTGAAATTGGTGAGGAACTGAAACCTAGATTTAAAGTTTGTAGAACATCTGATGTAGTCAGTGATTGGCTGCAGCTGACACATGTTTTCCTGACGCTGAAGTAGCAGCTATTGCCCAGAATGCATCAAATGGTGTTAGGGTATGTGCACACAGCCAGTAACACTGCGGGTTGGACGCTGGAGACTTGTGCAGCGTCCAGCTGTTACAGCATATTGGATGGGATATCAAGAAATCCCATGCCCACTATGTGTGCACTGACACTAGAGCTGGGCGATTTTCAAAAAAAACAAAATCGATTTTTTTTTTTTCAAACTTAAAACCAATTTTCGATTTAAATCGATTCGATTTATTTTAAGTCCCGCCCCCATTTTACAAGCTCCACCCACCCTTGGCCACACCATATACATATATATATACACACACACACATACATACAGGATTCTCCCCCACTCCCCCATGTACACGAGAGATCTGTTGATCAACTGGGTCAGGAAGAAACCAGCCGGGGGCCACATCAGATTGGGCTGCCTCTGGACCCGCATGGGGGGATAAGATGCTGCCAGACATCTGTGCTGGGCAGTATCTCATAACGTGCGATCACACATGCAGCTTTGAGAAAGCATTTATAGCTCTAACTCTACAAATGCCAAAAGGATCATGTGCCGATTGCTGGGGTCTGACTGCTGGGACCCCCAGCGACCCAGAAGTCTGGACTCTGAGGTACTGGCCGGGCGGGGGGCACATGTTTGACCACTGCTGCTTCACCATCTCTGGGGATGAAAAGGATTTCTCGGATTTTGTAGCTATTACCAGTGGGGGGCGCCTGCGGCACCTACAGCCCCCCTGATACAGGCGGACAGACCGCAGCCACACAGGGGCCCATAAGGTGAGGGGGCCACATATACATCCGGAGCAGGCGGCATTGGACCCACAGGGGCCTCTCCTGTCTGTGCCCGCTCTCGTGCCCTCCCGCTCTGGATACCGGCGCATATAAGCCGCCAGCATAACGCTCCACTCACCTGCCCGCAGAGACTAGCAGCAGCTACGGCGAAAAGCTGCCACTTCATCAGCTCAGACACAACGCTACCGGAAGTCACTGCTGTGTACAACTCCAGCCCCGTGGAGGAACAGGAAGAAGCGGGGCTTACAGCCTGCGCGATACAAGTACAGCTGAGGGGCGGGACGCAGCGGTGGACGAGCCGAGTAAAATGGCGGCGCAATTACATTGCGCTCACCATTTTAAATCGGATTTCAATTAATTTAAAATCGCCGATTTTACTATGGGCGAATTAATCGAATTAATTTGATTAATCGCCCAGCTCTAACTGACACCTGCGGAAACAGACATGTGGCGTGTCTTTCCAGATCTCAACATGTCTTTATCTTGCGGAGATGTAAATGTCAGCAAGAGAAATCTCACCCATACAATGTATTTTCCGCAGTGAATCCGCACGGTTCAATGAATACATGTGGATTCACCTGCGTTCAATAGCCAGCAGCGCTTTGGACGCTGATCGGCTGCACATACCATATTTTTCGGATTATAAGATGCACCAGACCATAATACACACTTAGGTTTTCGAGGCAGAAAATAGGGGAACATTTTTAAAGAAACAAATGTGGTAAAATATTAGAAAACATGTCTGCCTTCACTGTAAAGGCTGAGATCTGCTGCTGCCGGGTCACAGGTTGTGCATCACTCTTGTATGGGCACAGCGGTTTGGCACAATCTGGCTCTGCAGCTGTTGCCAAACTACAACTCCCATCATCACAACCTGTCCAAGCATGTTCTCAGTTGTAGTTTTGCAACAGCTGGAGGGCAATGTTGACAGGTGGCCCTGCAGTGGAATTTGCTATGTTAAAGAGAAAAAGGGGGAAAGAAAAAAACGAACACTTTATTAGTTAACCCCTTCATGACCTGTGACACAGCGTATGTGTCATGAAAGGATCGCGTTCTGCGGGTCCGGTGACCGGGGTCACTGAAAGGTTACCCAACACGCCGGCACAAGACCCTTTGTGCTTCACCACAGGGGGGTTGGCTTAACCCCTACGTGGCTACGATCGCCCTGATTGGCTGTTAAAAGTGAAACAGTGCTCCCTTTATTCCGAGCCCCGACGTGTGCCCAAACAGTGGTTTACCCCACATATGGGGTATCAGCGTACTCAGTAAAAATTGCACAACAACTTTGGGGGTCTAATTTCTCCTGTTACTCTTGGGAAAAAAAAATTGGGGACTAAAAAAATTATTTTTGTGGAAAAAAATGATTTTTTATTTTCACAGCTCTGCGTTATAAACTTCTGTGAAGAACTTGGAGATTTAAAGTGCTCACCACACATCTAGAGGAGTTCCTTGGGGGATCTAGTTTCCAAAATGTGGTCACTTGGGGGGGTTTCTACTGTTTAGGCACATCATGGGCTCTGCAAACGTAACATGACGCCCGCAGACCATTCCATCAAGTCGGCATTTCAAAACGTCACTACTTCCCTTCCGAGCCCCGACGTGTGCCCATACAGTAGTTTTCTCCCACATATGGGGTACCAGTGTACTCAGGACAAACTGTACAACAACTTTTGAGGTCCAATTTCTCCTGTTACCGTTGTGAAAATAAAAAATTGTGGGTTAAAAAAATCAGTTTTTGAGGACAAAAATGATTTTTTGTTTTTACAGCTCTGCATTATAAACTTCTGTGAAGCACGTGGGGGTTCAACGTGCTCACCACACATCTGGATAAGTTCCTTGGGGGGTCTAGTTTACAAAATGTGGTCACTTGTGGTTGGTTTCTTCTGTTTGGGCACATCAGGGGCTCTGCAAACGTAACAAGATGCCCGCAGACCATTCCATCAAGTCGGCATTTCAAAGCGTCACTACATCCCTTCCGAGCACTGACGTGTGCCCAAACAGTGGTTACCCCCCACATATGGGGTACAAGCGTACTCAGGACAAACTGGACAACTTTTGGGGTCCAATTTCTTCTGTAACCATTGTGAAAATAAAAAATAGGGGGCTAAAAAAATCATTTTTTGAGGAAAAAAAATGATTTTTTTTTTATTTTCAGGGCTGTGCGTTATAAACTTCTGTATAGCACCTGGGGGTTCAAAGTGCTCACTGTGCATCTAAATAAGTTCCTTAGGGGGTCTTGTTTCCAAAATGGGGTCATTTGTGGGGGAGCTCCAAAGTTTAGGCACACAGGGGCTCTCCAAACACGACATTGTGTCCGCTAACGATTGGAGCTAATTTTCCATTAAAGTCAAATGGCGCTCTTTCCCTTCTGAGCCCTGCTGTGCACCCAAACAGTGGTTCCCCCCTCATATGGGACACCAGCGTACTCAGGAAAAACTGGACAACAACTTTTGGTGTCCAATTTATCCTGTTACCCTTGGGAAAATAAAAAATAGGCTAAAAAATCATTTTTGAGAAACGAAAATGATTTATTTTCACTGCTCTGCGTTTATAAACTTCTGTGAAGCACTTGGGGGTTCAAAGTGCTCACTACACATCTAGATAAGCTCCTTGGGGGGTCTAGTTTCCAAAATGGGGTCACTTGTGGGGGGTTTCTACTGTTTAGGCACATCAGGGGCTCTGCAAACGCAACATGACGCCCGCAGAACATTCCATCAAGTCTGCATTCCAAAATGGCGCTCCTTCCCTTCTGAGCTCTCCCATGCACCAAAACAGTGGTTCCCTCCACATATGGGGTATTGGTGTACTCAGGACAAATTGCACAACAACTTTTGAGGTCCAATTTCTCCTGTTACCCTTGTGAAAATAAAAAATAGCGGGCTAAAAAAATCATTTTTGAGGAAAAAAATGATTTTTTATTTTCACTGCTCTGTGTTATAAACTTCTGTGAAGCACTTGGGGGTTCAGAGTGCTCACAACACATCTAGATAAGTTCCATAAGAGGTCTAGTTTCCAAAATGATGTCACATATGGGGTTTTTTCATTGTTTAGGCACACAGGGGCTCTCCAAACGCGTCATGGTGTCCGCTAATGATTGGAGCTAATTTTCCATTCAAAAAGTCAAATGGCGCTCCTTCCCTTCTGAGCCCTGCCGTGCGCCCAAACAGTGGTTTATGACCACATATGAGGTATCTGTGTACTCAGGAGAAATTGCCCAACAAATTTTAGGATCCATTTTATCCTGTTGCCCATGCAAAAATGAAAAAATTGATGCTAAAATAAAATTTTTGTTGGAAAAATTAAAATGTCCATTTTTTCCTTCCACGTTGCTTTAGTTCCTGTGAAGCACCTGAAGGGTTAATAATCTTCTTGAATGTAGTTTTGAGTAGCTTGAGGGGTGCAGTTTTTAAAATGGTGTCACTTCTGGGTATTTTCTGCCATATAGACCCCTCAAAGTGTCTTCAAATGTGAGGTGGTCCCTAAAAAAATGGTTTTGTAAATTTTGCTGTAAAAATGAGAAATCGCTGGTCAACTTTTAACTCTTATAACTTCCTAAAAAAAAAAAAATTTTTGCTTCCAAAATTGTGATGATGCAAAGAAGACAAGTGGGAAATGTTATTTATTAACTATTTTGTGTCACATAACTCTCTGGTTTAACAGAATAAAAATTCTAAATTTGAAAATTGCGAAATTTTCAAAATTTTCGCCAAATTTCCATTTTTTTCACAAATAAATGCAAAAATTATCGACCTAAATTTACCACTAACATGAAGCCCAATATGTCACGAAAAAACATTCTCAGAATCGCCAGGATCCGTTGAAGCGTTCCTGAGTTAGTACCTCATAAAGGGACACCGTTCAGAATTTCAAAAAATGGCAAGGTCATGAAGGGGTTAAACATGTCATTACAGATGAGAGAAAGTGCATATGTGCAGTGCAGGACACACTGTACAAGCTTATATCAAAGTAACAAGAAAATGGTAAATAATTACTTATTTAAACCCCACAATTAATACTAAGTGGTAGGGTGTCATATGTCAGGGAGTAGAACCAGTATTGCAACTACATTAAGGGAGTATGAAAAGAGCATAAAAGACGTATTTGGATTCGATATAGCATACCTGATGTAGACACACCAAGGGGGGAAGCTGAGTAACGCGTGGGTCCGCCCCATGTGCTCTTGCCTCCTGTGACCTGGCTCCGATGGCTCACACTGGGAAGCGCAGGGCAAGCCTTTGCCAGACACCATCTGGTGGCAGCTTACCTACCTTGGACCACAGCACGGATGTGTGAATCGGTCATGAGTGTGGACTGATGCACGGTCCAGCCACAGGTCTCCTGACCTGAAATGGCGGCCTCATATAGGCCACAAAGGATTGTGCATGCTCAAGTTGACCTTGTTCAATATTTTTTCACTGACATTTGCTGAACAAATCTTGACTGATCATCTAATACACAGTAGTGGGTCATATGTTTAACAAATGTGACAGTTCTCCCAGACTGTGTTATGTTATGTTCAAACTGTGCTGCGGTTTCCATTGTAAACAGTGACCACAGTGTTGGACCCATTGCATACCACCTGTACTGAGCCCAGTGGTTGGGTCATCAAAGGCCAGGGGAAGCAGCGCTGGCATGGCCGAGGTAAGTATGGCTGATTCTGTTATTTTACATAGAACAAACAGATGCAGCACTTGCCATGTTTTCATATTTCTACAGAATATAGAACTGTGAGCTGTTTGATTCCTATGGGTAATACTACAGTTTTCTAGCTTCACTAGGTTTGGAAAACTCCCTTACAAATTTAGGGACACTCTACAGGTAGAGATAAATGTAAAAAAAAGTAGATAATTTAAAATACATTCCAAGTAGGTATTAAACTGTAATGTCATGTGCTGATTTTATTTTTTTGCATTGCTTTGTTTTTTGTTCTTATTTTGTTCTTGCTTACGGAAGGATTGTCATCTACTCCAGGAAAGGTAAAGATTTCACATTATAAATGAAACCTATGTGTATTATACATAACTCTTAG
Source organism: Oophaga sylvatica (assembly GCA_033576555.1). NCBI lineage: Eukaryota > Metazoa > Chordata > Amphibia > Anura > Dendrobatidae > Oophaga > Oophaga sylvatica. The sequence continues at coordinate 378,236,811 of JARQOD010000005.1, forward strand.
AACTTGCTTATAAAATCTAACAAATAATATATTATCTGAATATGTTATGAAGTGTAACGCACCACGCATGCTGCATCCAGTTTCAGATGGTTGGTTTATTCATAATTGATATTGGACCAATCTTTAACAATTACAGTGACTATACACATTCTGTACTTTCCACCATGGACATGCATGCTAAGCCGGGTGCATAGTTATTTTACTGTGAAGAGGGAATAAGCCTCCTGTGACACGCATAAGTCAATTTCTTCTATTGTCAGGAGATGGTTCTAGCCCTTACATACATTAGACTTTTGCTGACCATTTTTTTCCTTATTGTGTATGGACATTTTAGTTGTAATTAACTTTTTTGTAATTGTGCCTCATGAACAGCCCATTAATACCTTTTTACTTTATTTTAGGTTTTGGATTCCTCCTCATTAAATTTTGGCACTCGAGTGAAATGGTTTGCAATATGCTTTGTTTCTGGAATTGTCTTTTCAATTCTGGTAAGTAAACTTCACCATTCCCTCATTTTCCCCTACATTTTCTGTATTTGCCTGTACAATTAAAGGAAAAAAAGCCTTATCTGAGTGTATTAGTCTGAACCGTAAGATCTCACTGTGACGAACTCTGCCTGGCCATCTATCACATGGTCAGACATTTATTTGAATTGTTGGGGTGCAGTACTGTATATATAGTCTTAGCGACCTTCTTTTCCATTGTTGCTGGGCATAAAGATGCTTTGCACATCATCGGTACTGCAGGTATATACACATGCTGTCAAGAACCCACCTGAAAAAGTGCTTAATCCCTTATCCCCTTTACGCCACAGCCATTTTTCGTTTTCGTGTTTACATTTTTCGCCCCCCTTATTCCCAGAGCCTTAACTTTTTTTTTTTTATTTTTCCGTCAATATGGCCATGTGAGGGCTTGTTTTTTGCTTGACGAATTGTACTTATGAACGACATCATTGGTGTACTTGAAAACGAGGGGGAAAAAAATCCAAGTGCGGTGAAATTGCAAAAGAGTGCAATTCCACAACTGTTATTTTGATTTTTTTTTTTTTTTTACCATGTTCACGAAATGCTAAAACTGACCTGCCTTTATGATTCTCTGGGTCATTACGAGTTCATAGATACCAAACATATATAGGCTGTTTTTTATTGAAATGGTGAAAAAAATCCAAAGTTTGTTAAAAAAAAAAAAAAAACGTCATTTTCCGAGACCCGTAGCGTCTCCATTTTCGTGATCTTGGGCTGGGTGAGGGCTTATTTTTTGCATGCAGAGCTGACGTTTTTAATTATACCATTATATACCATTGCCCGTTATTGCATTTTAATGCAATGTTGCGGCGACCAAAAAAAACCTAATTCTGGCTTTTTGACTTTTTTTTCACTACACCATTTACCGATCTGATTAATACTTTTTATAGCTTGATAGATCGGGCGAGTCTGAACGCAGCGATGCCAAATATGTGTATTTTTTTTTTTTTAATTGTTTTAATTTGAATGGAGGGTGATTTGAACTCTTATATTTTTTAATTTGTTATTTTTTTTTCACCTTTTGCATGCTTCAATAGTCTCTATGGGAGACTAGAAGATGCAGTTGTCCATTCACCTCTGCTACACACAGGCGATGATCAGATAGCAATATAGCAATATATCACCATAGCAATCTGGCAGTGATAACCACAGGGATCTCCTGCAGACCTCAGGTTGTCATGCCAACTCATCGGCAACTCGATGGGTGTGATTAGTGACGTGCTTCAGGCGCAATCACATGAAATGCTGCTGTCAGAGATTGACAGCGGCATTTAATGGGTTAACAGCCACGGGAGGATTGCGATTCCACCCGTAGCAGTTAGGGGCACGTCAGCTGTTCAAAACAGCTGACATGTGCCGGGAAAGATGTGGGCTCAGCGCCAGAGCCCACATCAAAGGGAGGGACACGACATGCGCAGTACATGTACGGCACATGTCATAAAGGGGTTAATGACCGAGCAAATTTTGACCAAAATTTATAATTCTGACCAGTGTCCCTTTATTAGGTTAAAGCTTTGGAACACTTCAACAAATCCCACTGATTCTGAGATTGTTTTTTCATGACAAATTGTACTTCATGATAGTGGTAAAATGTCTTCGATATGACTTGTGTTTATTTGTGAAAAAAAAAATGGAAATTTGGTAAAAATTTTGAAAATTTCAAAATTTTCAAACTTTCAATTCTTAAGCCCTTAAATCAGAGAGTTATACCACACAAAATAGTTAATAAATAACATTTCCCACATGTTTACTTTACATCAGCACAATTTTGGAAACATAATTTCTTTTTTTGTTCGGAAGTTAGGAGGGTTAAAAGTTGACCAGCGATTTCTCTTTTGTTCAACCAAATTTTCAAAACCATTTTTTTAGGTACCACATCACATTTGAATTGACTTTGAGGGGTCTATATGACAGAAAATACCCAAAAGTGACACCATTCTAAAAACCACACCCCTCAAGGTACTCAAAACCACAATTAAGAGTATTAACCCTTCAGGTGCTTTACAGGAAATGAAGGAAAAAAATGAACTTTTTTTTTTTTTAATTTACTTTACACCCAAACATTTTTTTTATTTTCGCAAGGGTAACAGGAGAAAATGGTCCCCAAAATTTGTTGTGCAATTTCTCCTGAGCATGCCGATACCCCATTTGTGAGGGAAATCTGTTTGGATGCACAGCAGAGCTCGGAAGGGAAGGAGCCCCTTTTGACTTCTTAAATGTACAATTTGCTGGAATACCGTATTTTTCGGACTATAAGACGCATCGGACTATAAGACGCACCCAGGTTTTAGAGATGGAAAATAGGGGAAAATATATTTGAAGCAAAAAATGTGGTAAAATATTTAATAACATAAATAACATACTATTATATGTGGTGTTATTATATATAATAGTATGTTATTATGTAGGAAGCTACGGTAGGAGATGTGCTGCGGGACCAGTGTGGTGTCTGTAAACTACTATGTGAAGACGCTGGAGGGTGAGTATAAGGCCGGGGTCACACATGTGAGAAATTTGCACGATTTTTGTGCGAATCTCTCTCGTGAACACCCGGCACTGCCGCCGGAACTCATGCATAGAAATACATGCAGCTGCACGCTCCGGTCCGGGTGTTCACGAGAGAGATTCGCACAAAAATCGTGCAAATTTCTCGCATGTGTGACCACGGCCTAAAAATGGGGGCATAGGTCTTATATTTAAAGCCACACTCCAGCACTGATAACACTGGAGTGCTGCTTTAACCCCTTACTGCCATCAGACGTACTATCCCGTCCATGGTACCTGGGCCCGTATGACCATGGACGGGATAGTACGTCCCGTGCGATCGGACGCGCTCCCGGGGGAGCGTAGCCGATCGCGGCCGGGTGTCAGCTGATTATCACAGCTGACACCCAGCACTATGTGTCAGGAGCGGTCACGGACCGCTCCCACCACATTAACCCCTGGCACACCGCGATCAAACATGATCGCGCTGTACCAGGGGGCACAGGGGAGGATCGCGCAGGCAGGGGGCTCCCTGCGCGCTCCCCTGAGACCCTCAGAGCAGCGCGATGTGTCGCGCTGTTCCGAGGGTCCGTCCTCCCTCCAGGTCCCCGGATCCAAGATGGCGCCGGGGTCCTGCAGGGAGGCGGCTTCCTCAGTGCCTGCTGAGAGCAGGCACTGAGAAGCCTGCAGCGATGCCAGAGCGATCGCTGGTGTGACAGAGTGCTGTGCACACATGTCCCACCCTGGGACAAAGTAAAAAAGTTAAAAAAATGAAAATAAAAAGTGGTAAAAAAAATCATAAAAAAAAAATAAATATTCCCCAATAAATTCATTTCTTCCTGTAAATAAAAAAAACAAAACAATAAAAGTACACATATTTGGTATTCGCCGCGTCCGTAACGACCCCCCCTATAAAACTATCCCACTAGTTAACCCCTTTAGTGAACCCCTTAAAAAAAAAAAACTAAGCAAAAAATCAGTGCTTTATCATCATACTGCCGAACAAAAAGTGGAATAACACGCAATCAAAAAGACCGATATAAATAAACATGGTACCGCTGAAAACGTCATCTTGTCCCGCAAAAAAGAGCCGTCATACAGCATCATCAGCGAAAAAATAAAAAAGTTATAGCTCGCAGAATAAAGCGATGCAAAAATAATAATTTTTTATATAAAATTGCTTTTATTCTATAAAAGCCCCAAAACATAAAAAAATGATATAAATGAGGTATCACCGTAATCGTACTGACCCGAAGAATAAAACTGCTTTATCAATTTTACCACACGCGAAACGGTATAAACTCCTCCCCCAAAAGAAATTCATGAATTGCTGATTTTTGTTCATTCTAACCTCCCAAAAATCGAAATAATAAGCGATCAAAAACGTCACATGCTCAAAAATGGTACCAATAAAAACGTCACCTCGTCCCGCAAAAAATAAGACCTCACATGACTCTGTGGGCCAAAATATGCAAAAATTATAGCTCTCAAAATGTGGTGATGCAAAAAACTACTTTTTGCAATAAAAAGCGTCTTTTAGCGTGACAGCTGCCAATCACAAAAACCCGCTATAAATAGTAAATCAAACCCCCTTTATCACCCCCTTAGTTAGGGAAAAATAATAAAATTAAAAAAATTTATTTATTTCCATTTTTCCATTAGGTTTAGGGTTGCGGCTAAAGTTAGGGTTAGGGTTGGCGCTAATGTTAGGATTAGGGTTAGGTTGGATTAGGGTTAGGGGTGTGTTAGGGTTAGGTTTGTGGTTAGGGTTGGACTAGGGTTAGGGGTGTGTTGGGGTTAGGGTTGGAGTTAGAATTGGGGGGTTTCTGCTGTTTAGGCACATCAGGGGCTCTCCAAATGTGACATGGCGTCTGATCTCAATTCCAACCAATCTGCGTTGAAAAACTCAAACGGTGCTCTGTTATGTTTCGGTAGCTGAGGAGTGCAGGTAAAAAAAAAAAGGCAATACACCAGAGCAGTTGGAATCTATGGGATTGCAGTACCCTGACTAACCACCACAACTAGAGGCAGCCGTGGAGCGTTCCTACGTTGGTCCTAGACGCCTCGTCACAGCCTGAGAAACTAACTACACCTAAAGATAGAAATAGGAAAGCTATCTGCCCCGGAGCAGAACCCCAAAGATAATAGAAAGCCCCCAAACATGTAATGGCGGTTAGACAAGAGGAAATACTGACACAGAAAGAAAATAGAATGAGCAAACGCTGGGGCCCAAACTATCTAAAAAGAAAAGGACAGGAAGGGTACTTACTGCAATCCCAGAAAACCCTGAAAAACACCAACTCTACTAATTTCAAAATCACCTGAGATCACACGACCTCTACCACCTAAATTAGCTCTCTGGTGTAACAAAATCAAAACAGCAGCCACTGAAAAAAACTGGAAAAAGCAAAAGAACAAAACTCAGTGGCTGAACTAAACTGAGAAGGCAGAAGCCCCCGGAGGGGACCCAGAAGGCCCCCAAAGAAGTGCAAGACAAAATGCAAAAATATAGCAATAACACAAAAGAAGAAAAAATCTTATCTGGTAGCAGGAGATGCAGACACGACACAGCAGGCTACAAGGGAAACTGGAATGAAGGATTCAGACCAGAACAATTGTTCACCGGCAACCTGATGGGAAAATGACTCCCTTATATAAGACCAGTCAGTAACACCTGATTCCCAGTCCTCACAATCTTCACTAGTACCGCTTGTAACCACCAGAGGGAGCCTCTGCTCAGAACTCATCTCAAACCCATTCACAACAGTGCTCCTTCACTTCTGAGCTCTGCCATGCGCACAAACAGTAGTTTACCCCCACATATGGGGTATCAGCGTACTCTGTACCCCAAGAGTTATTGTGCAATTTGTCCTATTTCTTCTGTTACCCTTGGGAAAATAAAAAACTGGGGTCGAAAATATCATTTTTGTAAAAAAAAAAAAAATGATTTGTTTGTTTTTACGGCTGTATGTTATAAACTTCTGTGAAGCACTTGGGGCTTCATATCGCTCACCACACATCTAGATAAGTTCCTTGTGGGGTCTATTTTCCAAAATGGGGTCACTTGTGGGGGGTTTCCACTGTTTAGGCGCATCAGGGGCTCTCCAAATGCGACATGACGCCCCCAGACCATTCCATCAAAGTCTGTAATCCAAAACGTCACTACTTCCCTTCCGAGCCCTGACGTGCGCCCATACAGTAGTTTTCTCCACATATTGGGTATCAGTGTACTCCGGACAAATTGGACAACAACTTTTGGGGTCCAATTTCTCCTGTTACCCTTTTGAAAATAAAATATTTGGGGCGAAAAAATCATTTTTGTAAAAAAAAAAAAAAAAAAAAAGATTTTTTATTTTACGGCTGTACGTTATAAACTTCTGTGAAGCACTTTCGGGTTCAAAGTGCTCACCACACATCTAGATAAGTTCCTTGAGGGGTCTAGTTTCCAAAATGGTGTCATTTGTGGGGGTTTCCACTGTTTAGGCAGATCAGGAGCTCTCCAAACACGACATGGCATCCAGCCAATTCTGCGTTGAAAAAGTCAAACGGCACTCCTTCCCTTCCAAACTCTGCCATGCACCCAAACAGTGGTTTACCCCACATATGGGTTATCAGCATACTCAGGACAAATTGCACAATAACTTTTGGAGTCTTGTTACCCTTGGGAAAATAAAAATTGGGGTGAAAAGATCAATTTTGTGGAAAAAATATGATTTTTTAATTTTACGGCTCTACGTTATAAACTTGTGTGAAGCACTTGGGGGTTCAAATTGCTCACCAAAGATCTAGATAAGTTCCTTAGGGGGTCTAGTTTCCCAAATGGGGTCACTTGTGGGGGGTTTCCACTGTTTAGGCACATCAGGGACTCTCCAAATGCAACATGGCGTCTAATCTCAATTCCAGCCAATTTTGGTTGGAAAAAGTCAAATGGTGCTCCTTCCCTTCCGAGCTCTGCCGTGCGCCCAAACAGTGATTCCCCCCCACGTATGGGGTATCAGCGTACTCAAAAAAATTGGACAACAACTTTTGAGGTCCAATTTCTCCTGTTACCTATGGGAAAATAGAAAATGAGTGACTAAGAGATAATTTTTGTGGGAAAAAAATAGGATTTTTTATTTTCATGCCCGGGCATTATAAACTTGTGTGAAGCACTTGGGGGTTCAAAGTGCTCACCAAAGATCTAGATAAGTTCCTTAGGGGGTCTAGCTTCCAAAATGGGGTCACTTGTGGGGGGTTTCCACAGTTTAGGCTCATCTGGGGCACTACAAGCGGAACATGACCCCCATCAATGTTTGCATTCCAAAACGTTACTGCTTCCTTTCCAAGCCCTGCCATGCGCCCAAACAGTTTTCCCCCCCCCCCCACATATGGGGTATCAGCGTACTCAGGACAAATTGGACAACTTTTGGGGTCCAATTTCCTTGGGAAAAATCAAAAATTTGGGACTAAAAAAATCATTTTTGTGGAAAATTGTTTTTTTTATTTTTCACACCCAGGCATTATAAACTTTTGTGAAACACTTTGGGGTTCAAAGTGCTCACAGCAGATCTAGATAAGTTCCTTAGGGGGTCTAGTTTCCAAAATGGTGTCACTTGTGGGGGGTTTCCACTGTTTAGGCGCATCAGGGGCTCTCCAAACACGACATGGCGTCCAATCTCAACTCCAGCCAATTTTAGTTTGAAAAAGTCAAACGGCGCTCCTTCCCTTACGAGCTCTGCCGTGTGCCCAAACAGTGGTTTTCCCCCACATATGGGGTATTGGCGTACTCAGGAGAAATTGCACAACAACTTTATCTGTCCATTTTCTCCTTTTACCCTTGTGAAAATAAAAAAAAGTTTGTAAAAGATCATTTTTGTGGCTAAAAAGTTAAATATTCATTTTTTCGTTCCACGTTGCTTCAGCTCCTGTGAAGCACCTGAAGGGTTAATAAAATTCTTGAATGTGGTTTTGAGTACCTTGAGGGGTGCAGTTTTTAGAATGGTGTCACTTTTGGGTATTTTCTGCTATATAGACCCGTCAAAGTGACTTCAAACGTGAGGTGGTCCCTAAAAAAATGGCTTTGTAAATTTTGTTGTAAAAATGAGAAATCACTGGTCAACTTTTAACCCTTATAATTTCCTAACAAAAAAAAATTTTGGTTCCAAAATTGTGCTGATGTAAAGTAGACATGTGGGAAATGTTATTTATTAACTATTTTGTGTGACATATTTCTCTGTTTTAAGGGAAAAAAAATTCAAAGTTTGAAAATTGCAAAATTTTCAAAATTTTCACCATATTTGCGTTTTTTTCAAAAATAAACGCAAGGTATATTGAAGAAATTTTACCACTAACGTGAAGTACAATATGTCACGAGAAAACAGTCTCAGAATCGCGAAGATCCGTTGAAGCGTTCCAGAGTTATAACCTCATAAAGAGACAGTGGTCAGAATTGTAAAAATTGGCCCTGTCATTAACGTGCAAACCACCCTTGGGGGTGAAGGGGTAAAGATCCCATGGGAGAACTATAACTCCCAGCATGTCCTGAAGATCCTGGAGTTATAGTCCACCACAGGATGGCAGAGTGCTTTTTTATGTGCTGTCATTACTAACCTTTTAATTATTTTTTTCTTGTACAGCGTGTCTGCAGGACCTGTGATGACATCATGAAGAGGCAGGGCTTTGTGTGGTCATGTGATGCTCCAGCCCGCCCTCTTCATGACCTCATCACAGGTCCTCCACAGGAGCATTCAGCCTCGCATCAGCACAGCCCCCAGGCTGTCAGGTATGCGATGCCTCCTGCTGCACTCTGCA
>JARQOD010000005.1:378245708-378329463 GCA_033576555.1 Oophaga sylvatica
TGGGTGGGAGCTTCCTACTGTTGCACATGGAGGCATTGGGAGATTCCTACTGCTGCACATGCTGGCAGTCACCTATCTTTTTAATATTCTAAGATGGGTTTCTGTCAGTATAAGGGCCCCGTCACACATAGCGACACACCAACGATCCCTACAACGATATGAACTTGTCAGGATCGCTGGTGTGTCGCTACATGATCGCTGCTGAGCTGCCAAACAGGCAGCGATCAGGACAGCGACTATGTGGGTGATAAGCGACGCACGTCGCTTAGTTACCCGCAGTGTACGTTAGATACCAGCTCTCTGGTGCAGGGAGCTGGTAACCAAGGTACACATCGGGTTTCTAGGCACTGAGCGGCGCCTAGAAACCCGATGTCTACCTTGGTTACCAGCTCCCCCTGCACCAGCGCGCTGGTATCTAACGTACACATCGGGTTTCTAGGCACCGCCCGGCGCCTAGAAACCCGATGTGTACCTTGGTTACCAGCTGATCGCTGGTCTCCCGCCTGCCACACGCAGCAATGCGTGCTGGCCAGCGGGTAACCAACGATCAAAAAAATGTCCAGGACATTCAGCGACGATCAGCGATACCCAGCAGGGGGGCTGATCGTCGCTAAATGTCACACACAGCGATATCGCTGGGGAGATCGCTGTTGCGTCACAAAACTTGTGACTCAGCAGCGATCTCGCTATGTGAGACGGGGGCTTAAGACTGTGGCAACCATTTTAATATACTACAGTGACTACCTCCCTAGCTAAAACAAGTGTGATTTGCTAATTGAAGGTACTTTAGAAAAAATATTATAGGAATATATTTACATGCTAATCCCTATTCCTATAGATCCTCTTTTAACATACAAATTTCTCTTTTTTCTATCACAGGGATGCTGTGAAAAAGTGCTTCGCTTCATGTATGAATTAGAATTCAAGAAGGATTCTGAAATAATGGCGTTATCTTTGTATCAATTGGTTGATATTCTCTATCCACAAAGAAACCTAATTTTTTGTAAATAACAAAGTGCTGATTCCCTAAATGTATAATGTTTAAAGAAACTATATATTCTGTTTTTAATTTTTTTTTCTATAACACATTTATGCAGTAACAAAAAATAAGTGCACTCATAAAATATGTTGACCTAAATGCCTTATTTCAGTTTTTTTTTGTGAAACACTTTATTTTTAAAATGCTAGCTTTGTAAATATTTAAAGCTATAATAAATCTACTTGTATATGATTCTACTGTAAATCTTAAATCCGTTTTGTAGGAAGAAAAGTGTAAAGCGATTTAATCCAGATGTTGGCTGAATTAACGCCGGGTTTGTAACTATGCACCATTTTCTGTTAATCTCCACAGGTATCAGTTAACCTGGTCTGTCAGTTTGCAGATATTTTACATATAAAACAACATTTTATAGCATCAGCCATGGCTGGTGACACTAATCTGACCCCCACCCCCCCACACCGACTGACGGGTGCGATCTGCTACTGACTGACGGGAGTAATAGAATTCACCGCACACTCATGTGAATAAATTTGCATTAAGGTGAAAATGTGTTATTTACAACAATTGTGGGAGCAAAACAGGAATACAAGGTTTGAAGCGATACTAATTGCGACGTTTCGGCTCTACCAGAGCCTTAATCATGTTATCGCTCAGTCCAGAATATAATCGTAGGTGGGTAAATAGAAAGATAGATCCCCAAAGTAGCTAATACCTGAGTCCTGTGGCCCTAATAGGGAAAAGGCCCCAATATTGCTGTAATCTGATGAGTGGTAGATAAATGGCACCCTAATACCAAGGATAAGCTTTAAGGGTATGCCACACTAAACAACATCGCTAACGGGATCGCTAAAAAACGTCACTATTTAGCGATCCCGTTAGCGATGTTGTTCAGTGCGGCAGCTGCCAGCGACGAGCTTCCTGCTGTGATCTCGCTCGTCGCTGGAATCGTTCCGGACCCTATTTTTTTCGTCGGCGCTCCCGCTGGGTAAGTATATATCGCTAGTGTGGCACCTTTTCTTAGCGATTTAGCGGTACTTTTGTACCGCTAAAGTCGTTAAGAAGATCGCTAACGGCGATAGCGTCGTTAACTATATCGCTAAATGTGGCCGCACTTAGCGATATAGAAACAATCCCGCTAGCGATCGCATTAGTATGCGTCGTTATTGTGATCGCTAGCGGGATTGTTTAGTGTGGCAGTACCTTTAGAGTAACTGGAAGCCTGATACTAATCCAGTTACTCTAAACTCTGTGTACTTTAACTTTATCTGTCCATTTTCTCCTTTTACCCTTGTAAAAATAAATTGTAAAATATCATTTTTGTGACTAAAAAGTTAAATGTTCATTTTTTCCTTCAATGTTGCTTCAGCTCCTGTGAAGCACCTGAAGGGTTAATAAACTTCTTGAATGTGGTTTTGAGTACCTTGAGGGGTGAAGTTTTTAGAATGGTGTCACTTTGGGGTATTTTCAGCCATATGGACCCTCAAAGTGACTTCAAAGGTGAGGTGGTCCCTAAAAAAAATGGTTTTGTACATTTTGGTTCCAAAATTGTGCTAATGTAAAGTAGACATGTGGGAAATGTTATTTAGCAAATATTTTGTGTGACGTATTTCTCTGTTTTAAGGGAATAAAAATTAAAAATGTGAAAATTGCAAATAAAGTTGTTGTGCAATTTCTCCTGAGTACGCCGATACCCCATATGTGGGGGAAAACCATTGTCTAGGCGCACGGTAGGGCTCGGAAGGGGAGGAGTGCCGTTTGACTTTTTCCAAACCAAAATTGGCAGAAATTGAGATTGGATGCCAATGTCGCGTTTGGAGAGCCCCTGATGTGCCTAAACAGTGGAAACCTCCCACAAGTGACACCATTTTGGAAACTAGACCCCCTAAGGAACTTATCTAGATCTGTGGTGAGCACTTTGAACCCCCAAGTGCTTCATACAAGTTTATAACGTAGAGCTGTAAAATTAAAAAATCATATTTTTTCCACAGAAATGATCTTTTCACCCCAATTTTTATTTTCCCAAGCGTAACGAGACCTCAAAATTTATTGTGCAATTTGTCCTGAGTACACAGATACCCAATATGTGGGGGTAGACCACTGTTTGGGTGCATGGAAGAGCTTGGAAGGGAAGGAGCGCCGTTTGACTTTTTCAACGCAGAATTGGCTGGATGCCATGTAGCGTTTGGGGAGCCACTGATCTGCCTAAACAGTGGAAACCCCCCACAAGTGACACCATTTTGGAAACTAGACCCCCTAAGGAACTTATCTAGATTTGTTGTGAGCACTTTGAACCCCCAAGTGTTTCAGTAAAGTTTATAATGCCTGGGTGTGAAAAAAAAATTAATACATTCCACAAAAATGGTTTTTTAGTCCCCAATTTTTGATTTTTCCCAAGGAAATTGGACCCCCAATAGTTGTTGTCCAATTTGTCCTGAGTACGCTGATACCCCATATGTGGGGGGGAAATACTGTTTGGGCGCACAGCAGGGCTCGGAAAGGAAGTAATGACATTTTGGAATGCAGACTTTGATGGGTGTCATGTTCAGTTTGCAGAGCCCCTAATGTGCCTAAACAGTGGAAACTCCCCACGTGACCCCATTTTGGAAACTAGACCTCCTAAGGAACTTATCTAGACCTGTGGTGAACACTTTGAACCCCCAAGTGCTTCACACAAGTTTATAATGCCTGGGCATGAAAATTAAAAATCGTATTTTTTTCCCACAAGAATGATCTTTTTTTAGTCACCAATTTTTTATTTTCCCAAGGGCAACAGGAGAAATTGGACCCCAAAAGTTGTTTTTCAATTTGTCCTGAGTATGCTGATACCCCATATGTGGGAGAAAACTGTGTGGGCACACGTCGGGGCTCAGAATAGAAGTAGTGACATTTCGTAATGCAGACTTTGATGGAATGATCTGCGGGTGTCATGTCACGTTTGGAGAGCCCTGATGTGCCTAAACAGTGGAAACCCCCCACAAGTGACCCCATGTTGGAAACTAGACCCCCAAATTAACTTATCCAGATATTTGGTGAGCACTTTGAACACCCAAGTGCTTCACAGAAGCTTATAACGCCCGGGTATGAAAATACAAAAATCATATTTTTTCCACAAACATGATCTTTTAGTCCCCAGTTTTTTATTTTCCCAAGGGTAACAAGAAATTGGACCCCAAAAGTTATTGTTCAATTTGTCCTGAGTACGCTGTTACCCCATATGTGGGAAAAAACTACAGTATGGGCACACGTCGGGGCTCAAAAGGGAAGTAGTGACGTTTTGCATTGCAGACTTTGATTAAATAGTCTGCGGGCGTCATGTCCGTTTAGAGAGTCCCTGATGTGCCTAAACAGTGGAAATCCCCACAAGTGAACCCATTTTTGAAACTAGACCCCCCCAAGGAACTTATCTAGATGTGTGGTGAGAACTTTGAACCCCCAAGTGCTTCACACAAGTTTATAGTGTAGAGCCATAAAAATAAAAATATATATTTTTTTCCACAAAAATATTTTCGCCCCCAATTTTTTATTTTCCCAAGGGTAACAGAAGAAATTGGACCCCAAGAGTTAGTCTGCAATTTGTCCTGAGTACGCTGATACCCCATATGTGGGGGTAAACTACTGTTTGGGCGCACGGCAGAGCTCAGAAGGGAAGGATCACAGTTTGACTTTTTCAACGCAGAATTGGCTGGAATTGAGATCAGACGCCATATCACGTTTGGAGAGCCCCTGATGTGCCTAAACAGTGGAAAACCCCCAAATCTTACAACAAACCTAACACATGTAAGAACGCTAACCAGCTCACCGGTTTGTAGAAGCACGGATCCTCCGCTCGATCAAACGTGAAGCTACATGAAAATGAAGGAAAAAGGGATCCAGCTTCAATAAAATCTTCATCTTTATTGATTCATAAAACATGAATAATGGCATGCTCCTGGACAAGCTCAGGACAAGCTACGCGTTTCGATCACAGGGATCTTTATCACAGCTGAATATCAGACAAGGGCACATATTTAAGACAAAGGAAGACCATCACGATCAGAAAAAATGTCATGTGATTTTTGACAAGTCCTTAAACAATTTTCACATAACGAATAAAGAAAAAAAAAAAAAAAAAAACACAATATTTGCACAAATAAAATCAATGCAAAGAAATAAAATTAATAATGGAACATCAATTCGTTCTTTTGTTGAGACCAAATGGATGTCTGGTATGTAGATTAAAGATCCAGAAAGCTTCACGTGTGAGAGTCGCTGACGTGCATCTCCACCTCGGAAGACAGTTAACACTTTCATACCTGTGACTTGAAGGAAGAAACATTGCGAGCATGCTGAAAAATAAAATGTTTGCAGCAGCAAAATATTGCGATTCAAAGAAACATCTTTACATCCTGCAATGTTCAGCGAACATTATTTGAAAATAATGACAGCACTGCGATTTATACATTAACAAATATGCAATTGTAATTCATGCTATGTGGTATAAAATACGTCACTACTTGCAATTTATCTTATATAGGCTGCCCTACTAGAAACTAAAAATCAGATCGCTGACATTTGCAGGATGTAAAGAATGTTTCTTCGAATCGCAATATTCTGTGCTGCTAAACCTAACACACCCCTAATCCTAATACCAACCCTAACCCTAACTTTAGCCCCAACCCTAACCCTAATGGGAAAATGAAAATAAATACATTTTTTTAATTTTATTTTTCCCTAACGAAGGGGGTGATAAAGGGTGGCTTGATTTACTATTTATAGCGGGTTTTTATGTTTGGCAGCTGTCACACGCTAAAAGACACTTTTTATTGCAAAAAATAGTTTTTGCATCATCACATTTTGAGAGCTATAATTTTTCTATATTTGGCCCACAGAGTCATGTGAGGTCTTATTTTTTGCGGGACGAGTTGACGTTTTTATTTATACCATTTTTGAGCACATGACATTTTTTGATCGCTTTTTTATTACGATTTTTGGGAGGCAGAATGAACAAAAACCAGCAATTCATGAATTTCTTTTGGGGGGCGTTTATAACCGTTCCGCATGTGGTAAAATTGATAAAGCAGTTTTATTCTTCGGGTTAGTACGATTACGGCGATACCTTATTTATATCATTTTTTTATGTTTTGCCGCTTTTATACAATAAAAACAATTATATATAAAAAATTGTTTTTGCATCGCTTTATTCTGCGAGCTATAACTTTTTTATTTTTTTTCGCTGATGATGCTGTATGGCAGCTTGTTTTTTTACGGGACAAGATGACGTTTTCAGCGGTATCATGTTTATTTATATCCGTCTTTTTGATCGCGTGTTATTCCACTTTTTGTTTGGCAGTATGATGATAAAGCATTTTTTTCCCTTTTTTTTTTTTTTTTCTGAGGGTTCACTAAAGGGGTTAACTAGTGGGACAGTTTTATAGGGCGGGTCGTTACGGACGCGGCGATACTAAATATGTGTACTTTTTATTGTTGTTTTTTTTTTTTTACATTAAAGAAATGAATTTATTGGGGAATTATTTTTTTTTTCATTATTCAGGAATTTTTTTTACACGTTTATTTTTATCTTTTTACATTTTTACTTTGTCCCAGGGTGGGACATCACTGTATAATATCAGATCGCCGATCTGACACTGTGCACAGCACTCTGTCACACCAGCGATCTCACTGGCACTGCTGCATGCTTTCTCATCGCCTGCTCTCAGCTGGCACTGAGGAAGCTGCCTCTCTGCAGGACCCGAGAGGACCCCGCAGCTATCTGGGGTCCTGCAGGGAGGAAGCCTTCAGAACAGCGCGGTCACATCACGCTGTTCTGAGGGTCTCTGGGAAGCACTCAGGGAGCCCCCTCCCTGCGCGATGCTTCCGAGCCCCCGGTACACAGCGATCATCTTTGATCACAGTGTGCCAGGGGTTAATGTGCCGGGAGCGGTCCGTGACCGCTCCTGGCACATAGTGCCGGGTGTCAGCTGTGATAATCAGCTTACACCCAGCCGCGATCAGCTGCGCTCCCAGGGGGGAGCGCAGCTGATCGCCTATGACGTACTATCCCGTCCCTAGGAATTAAGTCTCAAGGCACCTGGACGGGATAGTACGTCCGATGACAGAAAGGGGTTAAGGTCAAAATAGGCTGGGTCATGAAGGGGTTAAAGAATTTGGCGCATCTTATTAGTGGCGGGCGTCCTGCAAAAAAATGCTTATCCATTGCAAAATTCCTTCACTTTTCCCGGGTCCTACCCAGCTCCGCTCACTTCAGCTGAACTGATTCAAACTGCTGTGAAAATGAGCGTATGAAAAATTGGCCAAACTTTATCCATATTGTTATCCTGATTCCACCAGTTTGTCATTTTTTTTTTTTTTTTTTTTACAGATAAAAAAAATAAAATGTACCAGTCCAAAGACCATTTCCTGTTGTCTCTACGAACTGTTGTATCTACAGATGGATGCAATATGCATGATCTGTAGGGGTTCTGTCTTCTTTTTTGGGCACACATAGATTTAAATAGACCTTCATCTTAAAAATCAGAAGAGAACAGTGCATGTTGTAATTTTGACCTTTTTTTTCACAGAAACTTGGTGTGGAAAACTAACTTGTCAGCTGCACAGCCCTACTTAATAACATTAGTCTGTTCTGATTTTTAACTTGGACTGCTCATGTCCACAAGATGCGCTCACCTGAACGAACACTGACAGGCTGGAATACTGGTGTGCGCTAGGCAGTGTATCATCAAAGACTAATAAACAGTGCTAAAATATTCTACCTATATATACTTTGGCTCCGTCCTACTTGTATGGACTCATGTATGTTAGCATGTCCATATTATTGAGTGGTGAATTTTGTTATATTTATGTATTCATTTATTTATTTTGCATTTTTGCTTTTCCCAAATTGGTACGCATTGAAAACGCCAGCTTGTCTGTCATGCAAAAATAAGAGCCAAAGGCTCTCGTAAGATGGAGTCCCAAAAACAATTTTTCTTTTTATTCCCAGGTAGTGGATTTATTACTTTTGAACAATAAATACAATTAAATTTGGCATTGCTGTACTAGTACTGACCCACCGATCGACACTTTGTGCAGCACTGCCAATTTACAACCTACCAGTATGACCACACATTTAACATGTGATTTTTATTTAATCAATACATAAAATATACATATGTAATGAAAAGTGGATGACAACATTACAGATAAAAGTATAACATCGCACCCTGTATCGAGGGGCAGTAAAACATTACATTTCAAATATCATTTTTCAAGGATACAAATAAACTATAAAATTCATCCATGCATATGACCTAGGTAAAAAAATACAACAAATGTATCCCAAATATAAAATATGCACATTGTTAAATAGGGACACATTTTATGATCCCTGAGATATGGTAATCATAAACCCTAAATAGCACAGACCCTAGTTACAGCCACAGATATTTGCTATGAATCAGTACTATAGTGTAGCTATATCTTATATTACCTTGTGGTGCCTGATGCGCGTTTTGCCATTGCTTCTTCATGGGGTCGAGTTTATACTGTTTGTGTGGGTTTTTTTTTTTAAATTATTGCTCCCAAAAGATTAACACTTAAGTTATATGTACTTTGAAATGGTGCCGCTGACAAAAAAAAAAGCTGATCTACAGCTACCTTGGCCAAAAAATGAAATTACCGTATGTTTCCTGGAACGCAAGGATTATGAAAAACAAAAGGTTAGCTTGTTAAGGGCTTAAAGTTTTTTTCATTCCAAACAAGATATCATCTATCTGCATGACAGGTGATAACTTATCAGTGAAGTCTAATTACTGGGACCCCCATTAATCAGCGGAATGGAGTGGTAATGTGCTAGCCTGACTGCTGCTACCTACAGTATATTCTCTATGGGTCTCTTTGAGTAAGGTGCACAATACGGTGCAGCTCCATAGGGAATAAATTCATAGAGTGGGGGAACGGGAAAGGAGAGTCAGCTCTCCCAAGTTGCAGCATGGATCCTGCTGATTGTGTCTCACGGACAAGAATGGGAACGGCTGAGGCACAACAAGAACGAAAATCCAGCAAGGCGGCAGGTGTATACAATAAAATCCAAGTTTATTGTAGAAAAATTAAATAAAAGTGCATGGCAGTTCCAATCTGAGACCTACGTGTTTCAGCTTTTTGGAGTCTTACTCATGGTTGCTGAAGGAGGAGCTGAAATGTGTAGGTCTCAGTCACATTCGAATGGCCATGCACTTCTATTTCATTTTCCTACAATAAACTTGGATTTTATCGTATACACATGCTGCCTTGCTGTATTTTCGTTCCTCTGTATGGAATAAATGGAGCGGATGTCAAGCATGTC
The DNA here is from genome assembly GCA_033576555.1 of Oophaga sylvatica. Classification (NCBI taxonomy): domain Eukaryota; kingdom Metazoa; phylum Chordata; class Amphibia; order Anura; family Dendrobatidae; genus Oophaga; species Oophaga sylvatica. The sequence goes on from JARQOD010000005.1 coordinate 378,255,029, forward strand.
CACAGCCGCACCATGATAAAGGGAATTTGAGTTCCCCTGTTGGCTAACCAATGCAAGTCTCAGTGGTCACTCCCCCACGATCATTAATTGTCACTTATCCTGTGGATAGTTAACTTGTATTTATTGGAGAACCTTAATAAGGTTGATGGAGCGCATCTTAATGCATCGATCCAAGGGTGCCTTATATAATCAGTGTAACAGAAATCCGGGAAGCACTCCCAAGTAAGAGATTCTATATTAATGCATCTTTCCAGTTAACCAAGAATCATTCTGCTGCCTCGTCCTCCGCTTCCACTCTTCTGGGAAAACTTTCTATAGTAGTTTGTGTGATCAGACAGTGTTGTTGGATAAGAGGGCCTGGCTCACAATTTTAGTTTTGGTGCCTGCCAAAAGTGTTTGATGGGGTTGAGGTCAGAGCCCTGAACAGGACAGTCAAGTTCTTCCACACCAAACTCTTGCCCAAACCTGATTTTATACACCATACTTTGTGCACTGGGTCACAGTCCTACTAGAATAGAAAGGCTTTCCTCAAACTGCTCCCACAAAGTTGGAAGCTACAATTATCCAAAATGTCGGATATGCAGAAACGTTAGGCTTTCCTTCACTGGAACTAAGGGACTTAAGGGTATGCCACACTAAACAATATCGCTAACGGGATCGCTAAAAAACGTCACTATTTAGCGATCCCGTTAGCGATGTTGTTCAGTGCGGCAGCTTCCAGCGACGAGCTTCCTGCTGTGATCTCGCTCGTCGCTGGAATCGCTCCGGACCCTATTTCATCGCTGGAGCTCCGCTGGGTAAGTATTTATCGCTGTGTGGCACCTTTTCTTAGCGATTTAGCGGTACTTTTGTACCGCTAAGTCGTTAAGAAGATCGCTAACGGCGATAGCGTCGTTAACTATATCGCTAAATGCGGCAGCAATTAGCGATATAGAAACAATCCGCTAGCGATCTCATTAGTATGCAACGCTAACGAGATCGCTAGCGGGATTGTTTAGTGTGGCGTACCTTTAGGCCAACCCTTGAAAATCAACTACTACATAGCATTATCAGTCCACCAAACTGGTAGAACACATGATATGACCATTTCACACAACTGCTCCTAGCCTGAGGCTGAGAAAATAAAAGAACGAAATTCTTGTATCACCCAGACAAGCTACCCTGCAATTACAGTGTTAATTACTGGAGGTAATCACTGAGCCCTTCCTCCTAGATGACACAATTCATGTACTGGATACATACATAGGTTATTCAGTACAAACTTGTTATTGTGCATGAAACTGAATGACACCAGAATGTACAGGAAAGTTCTGCAACCCAACATCCTTGGTACCACACCTGTATAAAGAGCCTGCCCAAAGGAAGGTTGGAACAGATCAGACACATGGAGGCAATTGAGGGACCCTTTAGACCACTTGTTTGACATTTTGCCCTATCATACAGGCAATTACATTGTTGCCAAATGGCAGGCATATACAATTAACTCTTTTCGTTGCCTGCTGAACGCAATCACGTTCCTGTGAAAATCCCAATGTTCATCAGAACGAGGAAGCCATGCTGCGGTGTCTGGGAGTAATCCTGTTCATTTGAGCACTAGCTGCAGTACCAGACACAACCAGAGCAGCGGCGCTACAGAGAGCATATCCCTCACTCAGTGAGTGTGTGTCCCCCACGATCACACCTAGCTTATTCTAAAGGGGGTTTTGCATTTAGCGATGCAGCAGCGATCCCGACCACGATTTGACCCGGTCAGGATCACTGGTGCATCGCTAAATGGTCGCTAGTGAGCTGCCACACAGGCAGATCTCACAGCGACGCAGCAGCGGTCGCTACTAACCATTCAGACGCGGCGATCCTGACGTCCTCCCGCTGCTGCAGGGGAGTTGGTAACCAAGGTACACGTTGGGTTTCCAGGCACCGCGCAGCGCCTGGAAACCCGAAGTGTACCTTGGTTACCAGCTCCCTGCATCAGGGGGCTGGTATCCAACATACACTGCGGGTAACTAGACGACGTTACCCGCAGTGTCGCTGTCCTGATCGCTGCCCGTTTGTCAGCTCAGCAGCGATCATGTAGCGACACACCAGCGATCATGATTGTTGTCGGGATCGCTGGTGTGTCGCTATGTGAGACGGGGCCCTAAGGCCGGAGTTACACTGGCGATGAATACAGACGAGTGCTATGTGATAAAACATTGCATAGCACTCGGACCAGTATTCATCTATGGGGCAGCTCCCATCACAGAGTCTCGGTTCACTCGCACCCATATAAGCCTATGGGTGCGAGCAACACAGCGCACATTGCTCGGATATCACCCGAATGCTGTGCGCTATGTGCAGACGCTGGCAATGGAGAAATTAGTTTCTCTGCCTCCTCCGTAGCTGTGCTCCGATTCGCTCTGTGGGAGAGGTGCGGAGCACAGTCGTCTGACACTCGGCTCCCGCACGCAGCAGAGCAGAAGCCGAGGGTCATTAGCATATCGCATCCGATGCCATATGCTATGTGACCCTGGCCTAATATTTGTCTTTTGTCACAATTTGCTTGTTGTTGAAACATCTTAACAAAAACTGCTATGTGGTTCGTGGTTGGTCTGTGAAGATCTGCATTTTGCACAATCATTTCCATTAGTTAAAATGACAAATCACTGACCATTGAGGGCAGACACATCTCTTTCAGCAGGTGTGACTTTAGAACAACTGCACCCAACAGTGATCAAAACAAGCCAACACAAGAGATTGGCATTCCAACAATGCAGACTATTTGTAGGAAATAGTCTACACTGGCCTTTTTGGACTATGGCCAGCCTAAAGTAGTTCTCTGGTGCCTCTCACTTCCACATCACTGATGACATTGTGCCTACAGGGACAGCTGCATGTCCAGCAAGTATGCTTGAGTCCTATGCTAATGAACAGATGGAAAAGTGAGAGGTGCTGGAGTACCCAAGTGGCCTTCCAGTGATAGGGAACTTGGTGGACCTCTGTGTTGTCACAAAATGGCCCTGCTTGTCAACTTTTACCAAACAGCAGTGTGAGACTTCATATCACTCCCCATTTTACAGACAACTCTTCTGTTTGCCGACCCCGAAATGATAGTTTGGACACCAGGGTTCCATCTGATGACTGAGCATCACAAAACAGCAGGAATCCTCCAGGGTGCATTTGCAAAAAGGCTTCTTCAGCACCTTGGAAGTTTGCCAACTCATTGGGGAATCTGTTTTCAAGGAGCTTCACAGATGTTCCTGGAGAAACGACATTTGTGGACAGTTCTTCCCAGACTACCCAGTGCGTACCCTAATTTGTCTTGCATTGATGCCACGAAGTCGATGGTGGACATATACATGTGCAGATTCGACTGCACAGAGGAGCAGGGGAGGTGGGTCACTCTAGGGGTGTATCAGTCATAGGCACTCAGACTGGGCAGTACGGCTGAGCAAAACGCCAAAGGATTTGTGTAAAATTTCCCGTCCAGGGCGCGCCATGAGTGGGTAGGGCTTAGCATGACCGTAAGTGGGACCTAGTTAGGGAGCGCTATTAGAAGTTCTGTGTGTGTTACCTGTAGAAGAAGGCTGGTAAGACAATGATGCTTTTGAGTGACTGAATATGCACTTCTATTACTGTGGGACTTGCCTGTATGTGGTCTGTATCTGGCATTCTGCAGCATAAAGCTAGTGTCTGACTGGCATCTGTGTGGCATGTCTACTGTGTGAATGGAGTTTATGTAGCATGCGTCCAGTGCAAGACTGGTGACTGTGGCATTTGGTTAGTATGTGACTGGTGCCAGTGGCATGTGTCTAGTGGCTGACTGACATGTATGTGGTGTGTGCTTATTGTGTGACTGGCGAGTATGTGGCATGTATCTAGTTTTACTATCAACTATGTGACATATATCTAATGCATCAAGTACATATAATGCGTCAGGTGTGTATGTGGCACATGTCTGGTTTGTGACTGGTGTGCATAGTGTGTGACTGATGGGAATGTGGCGTGCGCCTACTATATGACTGGCGTGTATGTGATGTGTGCCTAGTATATGACTGGCGTGTATGTGATGTGTGCCTAGTAAATGACTGGTGTGTATGTGATGTGTGCCTAGTATATGACTGGCGTGTATGTGATGTGTGCCTAGTATATGACTTGCGTGTATGTGATGTGTGCCTAGTAAATGACTGGTGTGTATGTGATGTGTGCCTAGTATATGACTGGCGTGTATGTGATGTGTGCCTAGTGCAAGACTGGCGTGCATGTGGCAAGTGCCTAGTACGTGACTGGCACGTGTGTGTGTGTGCCTAGTGCGTGACTGGCACTGTGTGGGTGTGTACCTAGTGTGTGACTGGCACGTGTTGTGGTGTGTACCTAGTGCGTGATTGGCACGTGTGTGGTGTGTAACTAGTGCGTGACTGGCACGTGTGTGGTGTGTGCCTAGTGCGTGACTGGCACGTGTGTGCCTAGTGCGTGACTGGCACGTGTGTGGTGTGTCCCTACTGCGTGATTGGCACGTGTGTGCCTAGTGCGTGACTGGCACGTGTGTGGTGTGTGACTAGTCCGTGACTGGCACGTGTGTGCCTAGTGCGTGACTGGCACGTGTGTGGCGTGTGCCTAGTGCTGTATTGGCACGTGTGTGTGTGTGTGACTAGTACGTGACTGGCACGTGTGTGGTGTGTGACTAGTGCGTGATTGGCACGTGTGTGGTGGGGTGCCTAGTGGCGTGACTGACACGTATGGTGTGTGCCTAGTGCGTGACTGGCACGAGTTTGGTGTGTGACTAGTGCGTGACTGGCACGTGTGTGTGTGTGACTAGTGCGTGACTGGCACGTGTGTTGACTAGTGCGTGACTGGCACGTGTGTAGTGTGTGCCTAGTGCGTGACTGGCACGTGTGTGGTGTTTGACTAGTGCGTAACTGGCAAGTGTGTGGTGTGTATCTAGTGCGTGACTGGAACGTGTGTGGTGTGTGGACTAGTGCGTGATGTGGCACGTGTGTGGTGTGTGACTAGTCCGTGACTGGCACGTGTGTGGTGTTTGACTAGTGCGTGATTGGCACGTGTGGTGTGTGACTAGTGCGTGACTGGCACGTGTGTGACTGGCACGTGTGTGGTGTGTGACTAGTGCGTGACTGGCACGTGTGTGGTGTGTGCCTAGTGCGTGACTGGCACGTGTGTGCCTAGTGCGTGACTGGAACGTGTGTGGTGTGTGACTAGTGCGTGATTGGCACATGTGTGGTGTGTGACTAGTGCGTGACTGGCACGTGTGTGGTATGTGACTAGTGCGTGACTGGCATGTGTGGTGTGTGCCTAGTGCGTGACTGACACGTGTGTGACTAGTGCGTGACTGGCACGTGTGGTGTGTGCCTAGTGCATGACTGGAACGTGTGTGGTGTGTGACTAGTGCGTGACTGGCACGTGTGTGGTGTGTACCTAGTGCGTGACTGGCACGTGTGTGGTGTGTGCCTAGTGCGTGACTGGCACATGTGTGGTGTGTGCCTAGTGTGTGACTGGCGCATATGAGACTTGTACTGTGTGACTGACATGTATGTGGTGTGTGCCTAGTGGGTAACTGGCGAGTATGTGGGGTGTGCCTAGTGGGTAACTGGCGAGTATGTGGGGTATGCCTAGTGGGTGACTGGCGGGTACGTGGCATGTGCCAGGCGGGTATGTGGGGAGTGCCCAGTGTGACTGGAGCTTATGTAGCTTCTACTTACTGTGTGACTGACACATGTGGCATGTGCCCAGTGTAACAAGCGGGTATGTGGCGTGTGCCCAGTGTGACAGGTGGGTATGTAATGTGTGCCCAGTGTGACAGGCGGGTATGTGATGCGTGCCCAGTGTGACACGCGGTTATGTGACGCGTGCACAGTGTGACAGGCGGGTGTGACACGTGCCCAGTGTGACAGGCGGGTATGTGGTGTATGACAGGCGGGTATGTGATGTATGACAGGCGGGTATGTGACATGTGCCCAGTGTGACAGGTGGGTATGCAGCATGTGCCCAGTGTGACAGGCGGGTATGCGACGATTGCCCAGTGTGACAGGCGGGTATGTGACGCGTTTACAGTGTGACAGGCGGGTATGTGACGCATGTCCAGTGTGACAGGTGGGTATGTGACGCGTGTCCAGTGTGACAGGCGGGTATGTGACGCGTGCCCAGTGTGACAGGCGGGTATGTGACGCGAGTCCAGTGTGACAGGCGGGTATGTGACGTGAGTCCAGTGTGACAGGTGGGTATGTGACTTGTGCCCAGTGTGACAGGCGGGTATGTGACACATATCCAGTGTGACAGGCGGGTATGTGACCTGTGCCCAGTGTGACAGGCGGGTATGTGACCTGTGCCCAGTGTGACAAGCGGGTATGTGACGCGTGCCCAGTGTGACAGGCGGGCATGTGACGCGTGCCAAGTGTGACAGGCGGGTATGTGACCTGTGCCCAGTGTGACAGGCGGGTATGTGACGCGTGCCCAGTGTGACAGGCGGGTATGTGACGCGTGCCCAGTGTGACAGGCGGGTATGTGACGTGAGTCCAGTGTGAAAAGCGGGTATATGACGTGAGTCCAGTGTGACAGGTTGGTATGTGACGTGAGTCCAGTGTGAAAAGCGGGTATATGATGTATGCCCAGTGTGACAGGCGGGTATGTGATGTGAGTCCAGTGTGACAGGCGGGTATGTGACGCGTGTCCAGTGTGACAGGCGGGTATGTGACGTGTGTCCAGTGTGACAGGCTGGTATGTGACGTGTGCCCAGTGTGACAGACGGGTATGTGACCTGTGCCCAGTGTGACAGGCGGGTATGTGATGCGTGTCCACTCCAGTGTGACAGGCGAGTATGTGACGCGTGCCCAGTGTGACAGGCGTGTATGTGACCTGTGCCCAGTGTGACAGGCAGGTATGTGACCTGTGCCCAGTGTGACAGGCGGGTATGTGACGCGTGTCCAGTGTGACAGGCTGGTATGTGACGTGTGCCCAGTGTGACAGACGGGTATGTGACGTGAGTCCAGTGTGACAGGCGAGTATGTGACGCGTGCCCAGTGTGACAGGCGGGTATGTGACCTGTGCCCAGTGTGACAGGCGAGTATGTGACGCGTGCCCAGTGTGACAGGCGGGTATGTGACCTGTGCCCAGTGTGACAGGCGGCTATGTGACCTGTGCCCAGTGTGACAGGCGGGTATGTGACCTGTGCCCAGTGTGACAGGCGGGTATGTGACGTGAGTCCAGTGTGACAGGCAGGTAAGCGGCTTGTGACATTCTGCGGCTTTCCTGAGGTCACAGAAGTCCGGGTCGGAGAAGTTCCCGCGCTGCCATCACTATGCAGGACCTCTGCAGGCACATGGGCTCCCTCATGTCCACGCCGTCGCTATGGAGCCATGTGGGCGGAGGACGGTCTTGCCTGACCTGTTGTGTGCAGATAGCGGTGAATCAGCGGAGGCCGGGAGGGAAGGCGGACGGGCGCTCCGGTTATTAGGCAGTGTCTCCAGCCCTCAGTCACAGGGAGCTGCTCACTCCAGACATGGCTCTGCCTCCCATCCCGCAGCATCAGCTCCCTCCTCCCCGGGCACAGCTCCCTCCTCACCGGGCACAGCTCCCTCCTCACCGGCACAGCTCCCTCCTCACCGGGCACAGCTCCCTCCTCCCCGGGCACAGCTCCCTCCTCACCGGGCACAGCTCCCTCCTCCCGGGCACAGCTCCCTCCTCACCGGGTACAGCTCGCTAAACTTGTGGACAAGAAGGCTCCTGTCCAGCCGCCACCGCCATGTGACTCCAGGAGGAGCACCATGGACCACCTGTCCAACTCCTGGCCATCGGCGACCCTCAGGAGGCATAAGGCCACTCCGGGGCAGCACGGAGACCCCCTGCACCCAGCCCGGCGCTGCCTGGAGCAGGTGCCCATGGCCATGACTCGCTCCTATGAAAGCGTCATCCATCCACGGCCATCAGCCCTTCCCAGGACCAGGAGAGAGCAGCCCAGAGACCCCCCGGGCAGGAGACCCGCACAGAAAGCACACACTGGCCAGCAGGAGGCAGCACCCACCAAGCCTCCCGGGGTGCCCCTCTCCCTGCGCCTCACCCCAGAAGCCATCCTGGTGATACAGAAGAGGAGCCTGGAGAAGCAGCGCAGTGCCAGTGCCCGCAGGGTCTTCGCCAGCAGTGGACGCTGCCCCCGGAGCTCTCTGCACAAGTCGCCCCCAGATGTCGGTGAACTGCTGAAGATCTCATTGCTGAACGATCAGCATCGCTACGATGACATGGAGTATGAGGACGAGTGCTGGCTCCGGGACGGCGAGGACGGGCTGGTCAGGAAGTGCACGGAGTGGCTGCAGGGGGTGGAGATGGCCACAGGGCGAGGGGTCACCCTCCATGATAAACTGCAGTCTCTGCCCCATCTCAACACCTTCTGACTCATCAGCTCCTAGTGGTAATAACATCAACTGCCAAGTACTGTGACTCTGCCAGGCTGGAGGGGGCATGCTGCCCATGGGACCCAGATCTGGTGACTGTGCCAGGCTGGAGGGGGCTTGCTGCCCATGGGACCCAGATCTGGTGACTGTGCCAGGCTGGAGGGGGCTTGCTGCCCATGGGACCCAGATCTAGTGATTGTGCCAGGCTGGAGAGGGCATGCTGCCCATGGGACCCAGATCTGGTGACTGTGCCAGGCTGGAGGGGGCATGCTGCCCATGGGACCCAGATCTGGTGATTGTGCCAGGCTGGAGGGGGCATGCTGCCCATGGGACCCAGATCTGGTGATTGTGCCAGGCTGGAGGGGGCATGCTGCCCCTGGGACCCAGATCTGGTGACTGTGCCAGGCTGGAGGGGGCATGCTGCCATGGGACCCAGATCTGGTGACTGCCAGGGGGGAGGGGGCATGCTGCCCATGGGACCCAAATCTGGAGTACTGGTGCCTGTGCCAGACTGGAGGAGACATGCTGCCCATGGGACCCAGATCTGGAGTTTGATGGCCTCCATTGTCTTGTCATTGCTGGTGCAGATATTTCCCTGGTGCTCAGAGGGGCATCTCCTCATTTATCACACACCTATCCTAGGGACGGACATCATTATTGCCCCATGGCCCATCATTGTCAGGATGGCATCTACTGGAGACTTGTCAGGAGGAGACTTGTGCCTTACAGCCTGGATTGTTGGGCTCCTGCCCCAGGATTACACAGATCCTGTGTATTTTTGAACGTATTGTATAGAAATCTGAAGCTCGGTGTCCAGCGCTTCCCACAGTCACCGTAGTGAGAACTTCTTCATTAACTGAACTAAACAAGTGGTAATGAGGTGCGGAAAGTGTGGATATTTTACTGTGGTTGTGCTGGGGCTCTACGAACATCTGGTGCCAACTCCCATATAGCCTGCTGTCATCTAATTCTGATGGACGTTGAGTGGCCGTGCTCCGCTTTGTGTTACTGTTACAGTGTGATATGCACTAAGTGTACACGCTCTGTCATCATATTCGCTTCTGTGCTTGATAGACTATGACCCCAATTTGAGATGTATAACCAAACTATGACCCCAATGTGAGAAAACCTGAAAGGGGTTTTCAGAAAATACATGATTTGATGATATGATTTCTTAAAGGGTTCTTCCCGTCAAAACAAGTGATCACCCATCCATTCTAACAGGGATAAAAGATCCCACCGATGAGCAAGTTATCATTATCACTAGGGATGAGCGGACCCGTGGAAGTTTGGGTTCTGGTACCCAACCAAACTTTAGCCCAAAGTTTGGTTTGGGTACCAGAACTGTACCTGAATTTGAACCCGAACCCCATTGAAATCAATGAGGACCCGAACTTTGTTGTGGAAAATATCTCTTTCTTGTCTGTCTCCAGTCCATGTTCAGCGTTCAGCACCGGACTCTGTATGAACCCCGACTTCGCTCATCTCTGGTTGTCACTTATCCTATTCTCTGAGAACATGGGAGCGCTCTGCGCAACGACTGCCCCTGTGTATGGGAGAGATGCTGTCCGCTGAGCCATTTGGTGATGCATCGGTCAGGCAGCAATGTAACGTTTGGGGGGTCCTTAAGTGTTTTCTCTGAGCGGGACCCTTTTGTTGTAAAGCAATTGACATTATGTATTGTTTCTTCTGCTTGTAGTGACCCCAATCATCTCTCACAATAACAGCCAATGTCAGAGACCCCCTAAGTCAGCGGGGGGAATCTCCTTCATTTAAAATGACTGACCACAGTGCACTTTTCAATGAAAGCAACTTTGACGTGACTGCGGCCGTTATCAAAGTGGTGGGACTGTAGCACAGTGCTGGGGGCCATGTTTTCTGTCGGCTTCATTTGGGAGAGGTGAAGACTTCCATTACACGTCAGTCACAAGTCAGAATTTGATTAAATTGTGTGGGTAATTTCTTATATACCCCCTACTGACAATATAGGGGATTATTAGAATATAGACCATTGCTGCCATTATATGCCGAGATCACATATAAGGATCACCTGTCAGGTCTTCGAACATTTCTATTAAATACGCCTGTTCCCCATCAGATAATAATTTGACGGCGTCTTTTATGTGAACTCTACGGTGCGTCATTGCTATGTTTTCACTACCCATGGGAAACGTAGAATAGAAACACCCATTTGTCCATTTTTTAAAAATAAATTTCTAGGAGGAATAATGGAGGAGATGCAAACATAGAGAGCTAAGAACATTTGGGGAATACAATATTTAGTAAGCCAGACAGGAGAGCGGGCAGGTCAGCTTTGTATCTCTAGTGGTCCCATGCTGCCGAGGGTATTCGTGACTTGTAACCCCAGGAAAGATCTGGACAGACCCTCCGATGACTTCTGACTTTAGAAGTAATGCAGCATTGGCGGTAAACACATGGAAAAGTTCCGTTTTTAGGAAGAACTTTTGTGTAGAGGAGAACAATATCCATGTCTTCCTCCCGCCATCGTCACCCGAGCCTCGTCATCACAGTCCCTTTATCTGCCGGGCTTTGCTGCGGGCTTGTAGCCTTTAGGTTTGTGCTTTTCTGTAATGAATGCTGCTGTATGAAATCTGAAGGTTTGGCAAGAAGAACCTGTAGATTTCTGGGGGATATTTGAGCCCCATTGGCACATTTTGCTTAGTAAATGGCCCCCATTGACTTTTCACAGAAGATGCTACTGACATTCCAGGCGATTGCATTGTTAACGTGTATGTGAGCTGTTATTTTGCATTTTATGTATGTACGTTCCTACTTTGTGCAGACTGATAATAAACACAAACTGAATAATAGATGATCGGTTGTACGGCCAATCTGTTATTAACTAATTCCCGGTTCTATGGACATTACACATCCAGGTGGTCCGCACTTTAACCTGCTCTGACGTGTAAAATACAGCTGTACAGCTGCGGGAGTGGGGAGCCGGCTCACACACGGCCAGACTCCCCACACTCTCCCTATCCGATCGCTGTATAAACAGTGCTTCTTGTGATCGCTGAGAGAGCAGGTAGGAGACTGAATTTCCCCTATAATTGGGGACAACAGTTACAGGGGAAATCAGCTATAAAAATAATTTATTAAAAAGAATCTGTCAGCAGGTTTTCTTATATAATCTGAGAGCAGCTTAATGTAGGGGCAGATACCCTGATTCCAGCGATGTGTCACTTACTAGGCTGTGTGTTGTTTTGTCAGTAAAATCAGTGTTTTATCAGCAGGAGATAATCACTACAGAACTAGATATCTTGTGCATTGTAGCTAACTGCTCTATAACCATGCCCCATCACTGATTAGCAGTTTCGTGGCAACGTGCAGTGTATGCAGAAAGCTGCCCAGCTTAGCATTCAGAGCACTGCTAGACCTGCAGCAATAAAACCGTGATTGTATCAAAATGACAGCATGCAGAATAGTGTCCCTGGAATCAGGGTCTCTGCCCCTACATCATGTTGCTGTCAGATTAGATAGCAAAACCTGCAAATAGATTCCCTTTAAAATGCTAAAGTTCTGAAATGTTCCCCCAAATGTCTGATAAGACTATATGGGGCGCACAGTGTGTGAAATAAAATAAAAATAAAAAAGCAAAACTAAATTAAACAAAAAAAAAGACACCGACAGTCCAAATTGTATGCACAATATATAAAAATAATTGTTACGGGAATGGGAGCACAATTTAATATATTTTAGTGGTCCTTTGTCACCGTATAATAAGGTGAAATATAGACACAGATTTTATTTTCGTTACATGATCCCAAATAAAAGCAAGAAAAATAATAACCTAAAAATTAAGGCCCATGTATTGTGAAAAAAAGCAGAAAAATATTTGATCATCTGAAGGAGAAAAAATTGTTAGTGCCATTAAAAACGTATGTACGAAGGAAAAAAAAGAAAATGTGCCCAGTCAGAAACTAGGGGAAATGGACCTGTCTGGAACTGGGGAAAATGGATAACGTGTTCGATTTTTACAACTGTCCTGTCCTTTTACCACTGCTCATGGTTGTGAATATCTCCTTGAGATCTGGGAAGGGGACTGAGACCGAATATGACCTCCATATTGATCCTCTCAAGTGCTCTCTTTGGATTGTTTGGAGCCATATTTGCCTGTGACGTGTATATCTGTGACTTCACGCCCTTCTATGCGTACCCCTATATTATCCAGGATACTTACCGGACCCGTCTGAGTTATTATAGACTTGCTGTACTAATCCAACCAGAGTGTCCCATTTCTGGCTAATAGAGGTCCTCACTATTAGTTTTCATAGGCCATTTGGTTTACTATACTATCTAGTATTCTGGGTGTCGATAATCAGTGCTAGGGCAATATCGTCTAGGGTCCCAGCCTCCACAGACAGGCAGGGTTAATCTAGGGTATATATAGGGGCAGATAGGCCTTCTTAGGGTTGCCCATTTATTGATATATTTTTCCCTTTTGAGCCCTGTCTCTGGCTTTTATTTTATCATTTATGTTTTCTTGAGTGTTGGTCTTAAATGTTTAATAAAATTTTATTTTTTAGGGGTTTATTTTGATTTTGTTTTTTTCTTTTCACACCCAGACCTGGGGTTCATATTGTACACTTCACTGGATTTTTGTATAACCCTTTAGGCTGTGTGCACACGTTGCGGATTTAGATGCGGATCCGCAGCGTTTTTGGACTCGCAGATTCGCATCAAATCCGCAGTGTAGTACACAGTTAATGATAATGAATGGGAAATGGAGATTTGTTGTGCACATGCTGCGGAAAAATCAGCGCAGAAACGCAGTGTTTATTTTTCCGCAGCATGTCAATTCTTTTTGCAGATCAGCAGTGTTTCTGCACCCATTGAGTCAGGCACATCCGCAGCAAAACCGCAGATGTAAAAAAGATCTGCGGATTTGCTGCGGATGTGGGTGCAAGAAACGCTGCAGATAGGGAGGAGGGAAGTGTGTGGGTGGAAACTGGCTTGTCTGTGTGGGGTCTGCGTGTATGTGTGTGCGTGTGTTTGTGTGTCTGTGTGTGCGTGTGTCCTTGTGTGTGAGTGTGTGGGGGACTGCGTGTATGTGTGGGTGTTTGTGTGTGTGCGTATCTGTGTAGGCATCCATTGTCTGATAGGACTACTGCTCCCATCCGGCAATGAATGCTCACAGTGACAGCTTTGCCAATGATGGGAAAGTAGTCCCATCAGACAATGACTGTGATCAGTAGTAAAAAAACATACATTACATACATATAACATACAGAACATAAGTATAGCATAAAACACATAACATAGAGTACATACTTACCAATCACCTAGTCCCCGACGCCCTCGTCTCCTGTAATAAAAATTAAAATAATAACTCAACTTATACATTACCTGTCCGCCATAGTCCTAAATAACAAGTGTCCCACGACGATCTCCGGTGTGGAACACTGACATTGGGTGATGTCAGTGCTCTACAGGGGCCTCGCAATGAACTGACAGCGGAGGTAATCCTCCACGATGTATATCCCTCCACCGCTGCCGTGAGAGAGGTCACCTAAGTTCATTCTCTCATCCGCAACGCTGTGTGGGAAAATTCCCACGTAGCATTGCCGTAAAGTGCGAGCCTGAACTCAGGTAACCTCTTCAGTGATGCACTGCAGGAGGATTATCTCCTGTCAGTGTGTGTCACTGGGGGGCCCTGTAGAGCAGTGAAATCACCCAATGTCACTGTTCTATAGGGGAGATCGTCGTGGGACATTCGTTATTAATTGGACTGCGTCGGACAGGGAGTATACGGTTGGTTTTATTTTTTATTTTTTGCAGGAGATCGATGGCTTCGGGGAATTAGGCGTATAATAAAGATTCCAAACCATGTTGTGTTTTATTTCATTAAAATACTTTATTCTAATACCTGTATTTAACCCTTTACATACTATAGGATTAGTAATGGATTATTTATACTTATTGACGCCTCTCCATTACTAACTTGGCTTGATGTCACCTTACAATACAAAGGTGACATTAACCTCTTATTACCCCATATGCCACCGCTACACGGCAGTGGGAAGAGAGAGGCTAAGTGCCGGAATTGGCGCATCTTAGAGATGCGCAATTTCTGGGGTGGCTGCGGGCTGGTGTTTATAGCCGGGGGGGAGGGGCGATATCCATGGCCCCTTCCTAGACTATGAATATCAGCCCGCAGCTGTCTGCGTAGTCTTTCTGGCTAATAATTATAGGGGGACTCCACGTAATTTTTTGAGGGGCCCCGCTATATTATTGGCCAGTAAAGGCTATGCAGACAGCTGCGGGCTGATAGTCATAGCCTGGGAAGATCCATGGGTATTACCCCTTCCAAGGCTATAAACATCAGCCCCGAGTTGCTGGCTTTCCCTCTCTGGACTTGAAAATTGCGCGGGAGTCCACGCCATTTTTTTTCCATTTTTTTAAATTATTGCGTTTAAGGCCGGGATCATACGAGAAACTCGCACGAGTCTCTCGCATCAATACCCACCACTGCCACCGGCACTTGGGACCGGAGTGTACGGCTGCATGTATTTCTATGCAGCTGAGCGCTCCGGTCCGAACCACCGGCGGCACTGCCGGTTATTGAAGTGCGAGACTCATGCAAGTTTCTCGTAAGTGTGATCCCGGCCTAACACAGATTTTTTCTATCTATAGGTAGATATATCTATAGATTGATATCTCTATCTATAGATATATCTAACTATAGATATATCTATTGATAAATCTATCTATAGATATATCCATCTATCGATAGATCTATCTATCTATAGATATATCTATACCTGAATGTAAGCATTATTCTTCAATGAAGTGTGAGGGTATGTGCACAGGTTGCAGATTTTCCTGCTAAATTTTCTGCACAGAATCTGCATCTCTTGGCAGAAAACGTAGATGTGGATTTTAATGCGTTTATTTCATGCGGATTTGTATGCGTTTTTGTCAGCTAAATAAAGATATGTTATTTAACAAAAAAAAATTTGTGATGTCATTTCTTGTCCAACCTCCTCTTTTACATTTGTCCAACCTATACTCCATTACACACACAGATAGACAGATAGATAGATGATAATAGATAGATATCTATATATAGATCTATCCCATATCTATCCAATATTTATCTATCTATAGATCTATCCTATATCTATATATTATCTATCATCTATCCCATATCTGTCTATCCCATATCTATCTATCTCTCCCACATCTATCTATAGATAGATGTGGGAGAGATAAGGGTATGCCACACTAAACGAGATCGCAAACGAGATCACTAAAACGTCACTATTTTGCGATCTCGTTAGCGACCTCGTTGTGTGTGGCATGTAGCAACTATGTGGCCCCTGCTGTGATGTCGCTGATCGTTCACTAGAGTTCTGGACCGTTTTTTGATCGTTGGCGTCCCACTGGTGAGCCTGAATCGCTGTGTTTGGCACCTTTTGCGAGCGACGAGCGACCTCGTTTGTGACGCATATGACTGTTTTGCGTCACGGAGTGGATCGCAATATCTGTAAATTCTATTTTGCTTCACAGAGAGGATCGCAGAAGTTGCAAAGCAGGCTAGCAGGATGCAGAGAGCAGGAGCGATGCTGGAAATTCCTATGAATCAGAAGTGCTCAGTACATGCTAATGACGTCCTAACGACCGCCAAAGTCGTTAAAGAGATCGCTGACCGCTGATGAGTCGTTTTTGAGATCTCCTGTTTGGCAGCTACTAGCGACCTAAAAGAGATCACAAAAACGATCTCGTTAGCTTGTGTCGTTATCGAGATCGCTAACGAGATCGCTAAGTGTGGCAGTACCTATAGATAGAAGCATATATATATATCTATATAATAGATAGAAAAAATCTGCGTTAGGCTGGGGTCACACATTTGCCAGAAACTCTCACGAGTCTAACACCTCAATACCCGACACTGCCGCCGGCACTCGGACAGTAGTGTTCAGCTGCATAGAAATACATGCAGCCGTACACTCATCCGAGTGCCGGGAGCAGTGCGAGTATTGAGGTGCGAGACTCGTCTGAGTTTCTCATAAAGTGTACCCCGGCCTTAAACGCAATATCTGTTTAATTTAAAAAAATGGAAAAAAAATTGCGCGGGCTCCAGCGCAATTGTCAAGTCCAGAGAGGGAAAGCCAGCGACTGGGGGCCGATGTCTATAGCCTGGGAAGGTGGTAATACCCATGGACCCTTCCCAGGCTATGAATATCAGCCCACAGCAGTCTGCATAGCCTTTACTGTTATGTTTTGGTAGCTGAGGAGGCAGGAGCAAAAAACTGCATAGGCAGCCTAACACCAGAGAGGTTGAAAACTAATAGGTTGCAGACCCCTAAACTAACCGCACAACTAGAAGCAGCTGAGGAGCGTACCTACGTTGGTCCTAGACACCTCGGCACAGCCGGAGAGATAGCTATCCCTGAAGATGGGAAGAGGAATGCTAACTGCCCCAAGTAGACCCCAAAAGATTAGGAAGCCCCCAAACATATAATGGCGGTTAGACAAGATGAAAATACGAACACAGACCGAAAATAGATTGAGCAAACGCTGGGGCCTAAAACTGTCTAGATAGGACAGCACAGGAGAGAATGCTGTCTGCAACCTAGAAAAACCCTAGGAAAAACTCCAACACTTCTGAATCCAAAAACACTGAGACCACACGGTCTCGACCACCTATATCAGATCTCTGGTGTGGACACGTAGCTACTCAGCAGTAAAATATCACAAGAACTGAGCAAATGAACAAATACAAAAAACGAACGGAGACCAGCCAAAGCCCCCAAAAGGGGACCCGACTGAAGACAAAAAACAATGCAGCAAAAAGCAAGGGATTTAAACCACAGTAAAAAAAAACTGAAAGGGACTTATCTGAAAGCAAGCAGGAGACAGCAGGAAAGCAAGCTGAATTCCAACATAGACCAGGAAGAACAATTGATCACTGGCGAGGATCATGGGAGGTCAGCTCACTTATATCAGGCCAGTCAGTACCACCTGACAACCACTCGTTATCTGCAGGTGTAGGACTCTTGGTGATCACCATAGGTTCAATACCCTCAGCAACCACCAGAGGGAGCTTCAGCTCTGAAGTCGTCTCCAAAACGTTCACAACAATACCCCCCCTTGAGGAGGGGTCACCGAACCCTCACTTGTGCCACCAGGATGAGCTCAGTGATAGGCACGGACTAGTCTTTCAGCAAGAATGTCAGAAGCAAACACCCAAGAATTGTCCTCCTGACCATAGCCTTTCCACTTCACCAAGTACTGGAGTCTCCGCCTGGCCAAACGAGAATCCAATATCTTCTCAACCACATACTCCAAATTGCCCTCAACCAAAACAGGATCAGGAGGCGCAGCCATAGGAACCACTGGCTCGACAAATCTCTTCAATAAAGATTTGTGAAATACGTTGTGAATCTTGAATATTCCTGGAAGAAGCAAACGGAAGGAAACGGGATTAAAAATCTCCACGATCTTATAAGGTCCAATGAACCTTGGCTTAAATTTTAGAGACGCGACCCTCATAGGGATATTTTTTAGGACAACCAAACCAAGTCACCCACTTTAAATCGAGGACCATCAGTCCTATGCCGGTTGGCAAACCGCTGGGCCTTCTCCTGAGAGAGACAGCTTATCCACTACTTGATCCCAAATCAGCTGCATTCTCTCCACATTAGAGTCAACACCAGGACAGACAGAAGCCTCCACCTGCCCTGAAGAAAATCGAGGATGAAACACGAAATTGCAGAAAAATGGAGACATCAAGGTGGCAGAACTAGCCCTATTATTCAAAGCAAACTCACCCAAAGGCAAAAAAGAGACCCAGTCATCTTGATCAGCAGACACAAAACATCTCAAATAAGTCTCCAAGGTCTGGTTTGTTCTCTCAGTTTGTCCATTGGTCTGACGGTGGAACGCAGAGTAAAAAGACAGCTGAACTCCCAGTTTGGAACAAAATGTCCTCCAAAATCTGGAAACAAACTGGACTCCTCTATCGGTCACAATGTTCTATCTAACGCCGTGCAACCGAACCACCTGTTGAAAAAACAAGGGCACCAACTCGGAGAAGGATGGCAACTTAGGTAGTGGCACAAGATGTATCATCTTGGAAAACCTATAACAGATTACCCAAATAACGGTCATTCTCTGAGAGACAGGGAGGTCGGAAATAAAATCCATAGAGATATGGGTCCATGGCCTCTTGGGCACAGGCAATGGCATTAACAAACCACTAGAGTGAGAGCAAGGTTTGGACCGAGAACAAGTTCCACAGGACTGCACAAAGTCCCTGACGTCACGAGACAAAGTGGGCCACCAAAAGGACCGACTCACCAAATCTCTGGTACCAAAAATACCAGGATGGCCGACCAACGTGGAGCAATGAATCTCGGACATCACATTCTTCCTCCACTGGTCTGGGACAAACAATCTCCCAGCAGGGCAACGTTCAGGTTTATCCTCCTGAAATTTCTCCAAAGCCAGTCTCCAATTGGGCGAGATAGCGGAAAGAACCACACCCTCTTCAGAATAACAGCAGGCTCAGTTACCTCAGGAGAATCCAGAAAGAAACTCCTCGAGAGGGCATCCGCCTTAACATTCTTAGTGCCCGGGAGAAAAGAGACCACAAAATTAAAACGTGTGAAAAACAAGGCCCACCTGGCCTGTCTAGGATTAAGTCGCTTGGCTGATTCAAGATAAACCAGGTTCTTATGGTCCGTGAGGACGTCCACCTGATGCTTGGCTCCTTCCAGCCAATGTCTCCACTCCTCAAAAGCCCACTTCGTGGCCAATAACTCCCGATTACCCACATCATAATTATGTTCCGCTAGGGAAAATTTTCGAGAGAAAAAGGCACAAGGGTTAATCTTAGAGGTTTCCGGATCCCTTTGGGACAAAATGGCTCCTGCACCAATCTCAGAAGCATCAACCGCCACCTGAAATGGTAGAGAAACATCAGGTTGGCGCAGAACAGGAGCAGAAGTGAATGTCCGCTTAAGCTCCTGAAACGCAGAAACTGCCTCAGGAGACCAATTCACTACATCAGAACCCTTCTTGGTCAAATCAGTCAGTGGCTTTACAATACCAGAGAAATTAGCTATAAATTTACGATAAAAATTAGCAAAACCCAAAAATCTCTGAAGAGCCTTCATTGTAGTGGGTTGAACCCAATCACAAATGGCCTGAATTTGACCAGGTCCATTTCAATAACAAATGGAGACAAAATGAATCCCAGAAATGAAACCTTCTGTATGCCAAAAAGACATTTTGATCCCTTCACTAGAGTTGAGCGATACTTTCCGATATCCAAAAGTATCGGATCGGAATGGTATCGCCGATACACAAGAAATATCGGCGATACCCGATACCGATACCGGAAATCCAATGTAAGTCTATGGGAAAAAAATATCGGAATTAAAAAAAGCCCATTCTTGCCTTGTTGGTTAATTGTACATGAAGGAAAACAACAAAGAGTAATGTAGAATGTATTGGGGAGGTTGAGGAGACATTAAAGGCATAGATATTTAACCCAATCAAATGGAATAGCATTAATATTTTTTTTTGTAAAGATGTTCGCATTGACTAACAAATTGACAATGTTGTTAACCTTTTTTCTATTTTGGCAAATATGTATGTTTCACAACTTCCATGCTCTTCACCTTTTTAACTTTTGCCACACTTTCTCCTTCATAATCTTCAGCAGCATCATCTTTTTCATCAAATTATTCTTCATCTTCACCTTCTTTATCTTCTTCTTAAACTTATTGCTATTCATCTTTTTGTTAACATTACTCATATTGTTCTTATTAAACTATTATTCTTCTTCATATTCTACTTCAGGGCAGCACTGTGGCTCAGTGGATAGCATTGCAGCGCTGGAGTCCTGGGTTCGAATCCCACCTAGGACAACATCTGCAAGGAGTTTGTATGTTCTCCCCATGTTTGCGTGGGTTTCCTCCGGGTTCTCCGGTTTCCTCCCACACTCCAAAAAACATACTGATAGGGAATCTAGATTGTGAGCCCCATCGGGGACAGCGACGATAATGTGTGCAAAACTGTAAAGCGCTGTGGAATCTGTTAGCGCTATATAAAGATTATTATTATTATTCATCTTCATCATATTCTTATTTGTGACAGAGATTCCTGTACTTGTAATCTGTAAAAGTATGAATTTTTCATCCTTGCGTTCTTGCTGTCACAAAAGATTTAAATTACAACAGTATTTGTCCGTGTTCAGTTTAGCCTGCAGCAGCAGGCATTTTCCAGGGGCACCACGAGGAGGAACGGACTCACCCCCACTGCTTAGTCTTCTTCTGCTTATAATTTAGAGCATATATTTTGCTCTTCATTTTGGTCTTATACTTCATGTTTTTCTGCTTTTTCATCTTCTGCTTATTGTTCTTCTGTCTCTTGTTCTGTATCTTGTAGTTTGTCTTAACCTTCTTTGTCCTGTTGGTGATCTTCTTCTGGGTAATCTTTTATTTCTTCTTTGTGATGGTGTTCAGGCTGGTTGGCTTCATGCTCGTCGTCCTTGTGGTCGTCATCTTCTTCGGGGTGGTCATCAGGGTCGTCGTCTTCATTGTTGGAGATCCATAGTGATTACCCAACAAAACATTTAAAAAATATTCAATTTGTAAATGTAGCTGAAGGTACAAGAAGGCTGACTAACTTCCGAGAACCAGCTGACGTTACTGGAACCCGGAAGGGTATCAGATGGTACAAGAGACAATGGAAGTAACGAGGACCAGCTGACTGTGCTGGAACCCGGAGGGGCAGCAGAAGGAAAAGAGCCAATGGCACAACCGAAGACCAGCTGACGTTACTGGGACATGGTTACTAAGCAGGAGGTACCTGTGCTCCAAAGCACTACCAAGGACCAGCAGACGTTGCTGGAACTCGGATGGAGGCACCTAGGCCAAAGGCACTGCGGAGAACCAGTTGACGGTACTGGAACCGGACGGGTAGCAGAAGGTACAAGAGCCAATGCAAGTAATGAGGAACAGCTGACTGTGCTGGAACCCGGAGGGGCAGCAGAAGGAAAAGAGCCAATGGCACAACCGAGGACCAGCTGACGTTACTGGGACACGGTTACTAAGCAGGAGGTACCTGTGCTCCAAAGCACTACCAAGGACCAGCAGACGTTGCTGGAACTCGGATACCGAGATGGAGGCACCTAGGCCAAAGGCACTGCGGAGAACCAGTTGACGGTACTGGAACCCGGACGGGTAGCAGAAGGCACCCATGAAAATGTAAGTTGACAGTCCGCAAGCCGTCCGCAGTTACCGAATCACACAGTCCTACAGTGGGTGCTTGTCCTATTGTCACAACGGAAACAGCCTTTATTTACATATCCCACAGCACACATAGGAATGACCTAAACTGCAGGCACCATATAGTCGGCTAACCAGAATGCAACACGACAGGACAACTTATTGGAGGCTAATTCACGTTGACACTGCCAGGAAACAGCTGTCGTGCTGTAACCAGGCTGGGCAGGAGTCAGTACCCGTGCCAAGTACTTCCGAGCAACAACTGGCGGTGTTGGAGCCCACGGATGAGAAGAGAACAGGGTGGAGGCAGCAGGACTTTTTGCCGTACACACAGCAGGGGAACAGATGACATTACTGAACCCCAGTAACAGAGGAGCAAGTGTTGACTGTGCTAACAGCACTTCCAGGCAATACATTGGTTGCAAACACTATAGAAGTACACAAAGGGGCCTTTCACACCTAGTGAACAGTTGTGTGCAGTGTTCACTGCAGTCTCTGCGGAATAACCACACTTAGGCCTTATAACTTTTCAGACTTTCTTTATCAATCTACCAAGATGAAGAAGGCAGGGAGTAAGGCACGTGGTCGTGGCCGTGGAGTTTCAGCAGGGAGAGGACGTGTGGATTCTGTGGCTGCTGCCGCCCCCAGTGACACAGCATCCACCAGTTTTCCCCGTGAGCGTTCCTTTATGCGCACTTTTGTAGGAGGTCGGCGTACCCCCCTGCTGCGGGAAGAACAAATTGAAGCCGTTGTTGGTTGGATGGCAGCCAATGCATCGACTTCAATTGCTTCCACCTCCTCTCAGGACCACAGCACTGTTGAGCAACCATCTGTCTCTTCACCACCTGCCAAATTGCCCAGGCAGTCAGAGACTTCTGTACAGGAGCCAGCTGAGTGTCAGCTTCTGTTCTCAGAATCTGTTGGCTTGCAAACAGGGGCCCAGCCAAGCAGCATTCTGGAATGTGAAGAAGAGGGAGTATGCAGTGATGCACAACAGCTGTGTCTCTCTGAATCTGAAGAGGCGGGTGAGACAGTGCCGATGGTCAGCACACCGCAGAACGCATCTGATGATGATGAGACTCAGGTGCCAGTTTCTGTTGAGCATGGTGCTGGCCAGACCACCCAATAGCAGCAGGTGTTGGAAGAGGGTAGTGGAGATGATGAGGTCCAAGACCCAACATGGCGTGAGGAACAGGAAGGTGGTGGGAGCAGCTCAGAGGAATAATAATAATAATATTTATTTATATAGCGCCATCATATTCCGCAGCGCTTTACAGTTTAGCAGTTTCAGAACACAAGTCATAAGTAACAACGTTAACAATACAATAATTAAAGCAAAATAAGTCACCCTTGCTCGTGACAGCTTACAATCTACAATGAGGTGGGGGAATACAAAGTATAGGTGTTTATATACAATGGTGCATTTACAATGATGGTCCAGCCATCTTAAGGGAGTGAGGGATGGAGATAGTGAATGGGCTAGACACACACACTTACACAGAATACATAGAATGACTTTGATTAGTGAATGTGATAGGCCGCTCTGAACAAATGTGTTTTGAGGGAGCGCCTGAAACCATGCAAATTGTGGATAGTCCGAATTTCTTGGGGTAGAGCATTCCAGAGGATTGGCGCAGCGCGGGAGAAGTCTTGGAGTCGGGAGTGGGAGTTACGGATTAGTGCAGAGGTTAGTCGAAAGTCGTTTGCAGAGCGCAGCAGTCGGTTAGACCGATAGATAGAAATGAGGGAGGAGATGTAGGGGGTGCTGCACTGTGGATAGCTTTGTGGCTGAGAACCAGTACTTTGAATTGAATACTATAATGAATGGGCAGCCAGTGTAAGGACTGGCGAAGAGCGGACGCGTCCGAGTACCGATTAGCCAGATGGATTACCCTGGCTGCTGCATTAAGGATGGACTGGAGAGGGGATAGTCGAGTAATGGGGAGGCCAAGTAACAGAGCGTTGCAGTAGTCCAGGCGTGAGTGGATCAATGCTACAGTGAGGGTTTTTGTTGTTTCCATGGTGCGAAAAGGGCGGATTCTAGAGATGTTCTTTAGGTGTAGGCGGCAAGAGCGGGCAAGAGATTGTATATGGGAGGTGAAGGAGAGATTGGTGTCAAACATAACACCCAGACAGCGAGCCTGCTGCCGGGGTGTTATTATGGTGCCGCCCACGGAGAGGGATATGTCAAATTTAGGGAGTTTAGTAGACGGCGGGAGCAGAAGAAGTTCAGTTTTTGAGAGGTTGAGTTTCAGATAGAGAGCGGACATGATGTTGGAGACTGCGGACAGACAGTCGGTGGCGTTCTGTAGTACAGCGGGGGTGAGGTCGGGGGATGACGTGTATAGTTGTGTATATATCAAAAAACTGACCGGCACATCCAAACATAGATTCAGTGTGAACAGGTGCTAAACCTAGAGTCACCAACTCATATACATACAAGAAGAAAAGGTAGCACACTGTAGCGCCATAGCTTGCAAACACGAAATATGAAAAATATGAAAAATTAATTGCATCATTACCTTAGAAATATGAAAAACTGAGAAGTCTTAGCGCATAAGATGGCCAAATTATGTGAGCCTTATAGCCACGTCAAGACTCTTCTCGTATATCAGGTCCTAACTAATGCCTATCCTCGCTTAGAAAAGTCTGTCTGCATGGGAACCTATGAATCCTCTCTTCAGACTAAAATCTACATCTCTGTGGAGGGGTGATGAACCTGTTGTAATTAAAAAGCCTGTGACCACCAGGTGGAGTGCTCAGGCAGAAGGTAAATGAATACATATCAAAAAACTGACCGGCACATCCAAACATAGATTCAGTGTGAACAGGTGCTAAACCTAGAGTCACCAACTCATATACATACAAGAAGAAAACGTAGCACACTGTAGCGCCATAGCTTGCAAACACGAAATATGAAAAATATGAAAAATGAATTGCATCATTACCTTAGAAATATGAAAAATTGAGAAGTCTTAGCGCATAAGATGGCCAAATTATGTGAGCCTGATAGCCACGTCAAGGCTCTTCTCGTATATCAGGTCCTAACTAATGCCTATCCTCGCTTAGAAAAGTCTGTCTGCATGGGAACCTATGAATCCTCTCTTCAAACTAAAATCTACATCTCTGTAGAGGGGTGATGAACTGAACCTGTTGTAATTAAAAAGCCTGTGACCACCAGGTGGAGTGCTCAGGCAGAAGGTAAATGAATACATATCAAAAAACTGACCGGCACATCCAAACATAGATTCAGTGTGACCAGGTGCTAAACCTAGAGTCACCAACTCATATACATACAAGAAGAAAAGGTAGCACACTGTAGCGCCATAGCTTGCAAACACGAAATATGAAAAATATGAAAAATGAATTGCATCATTACCTCAGAAATATGAAAAATTGAGAAGTCTTAGCGCATAAGATGGCCAAATTATGTGAGCCTGATAGCCACGTCAAGGCTCTTCTCGTATATCAGGTCCTAACTAATGCCTATCCTCGCTTAGAAAAGTCTGTCTGCATGGGAACCTATGAATCCTCTCTTCAGACTAAAATCTACATCTCTGTGGAGGGGTGATGAACCTGTTGTAATTAAAAAGCCTGTGACCACCAGGTGGAGTGCTCAGGCAGAAGGTAAATGAATACATATCAAAAAACTGACCGGCACATCCAAACATAGATTCAGTGTGAACAGGTGCTAAACCTAGAGTCACCAACTCATATACATACAAGAAGAAAAGGTAGCACACTGTAGCTCCATAGCTTGCAAACACGAAATATGAAAAATATGAAAAATGAATTGCATCATTACCTTAGAAATATGAAAAATTGAGAAGTCTTAGCGCATAAGATGGCCAAATTATGTGAGCCTGATAGCCAATTCAAGGCTCTTCTCGTATATCAGGTCCTAACTAATGCCTATCCTCGCTTAGAAAAGTCTGTCTGCATGGGAACCTATGAATCCTCTCTTCAGACTAAAATCTACATCTCTGTGGAGGGGTGATGAACCTGTTGTAATTAAAAAGCCTGTGACCACCAGGTGGAGTGCTCAGGCAGAAGGTAAATGAATACATATCAAAAAACTGACCGGCACATCCAAACATAGATTCAGTGTGAACAGGTGCTAAACCTAGAGTCACCAACTCATATACATACAAGAAGAAAAGGTAGCACACTGTAGCGCCATAGCTTGCAAACACGAAATATGAAAAATATGAAAATGAATTGCATCATTACCTTAGAAATATGAAAAATTGAGAAGTCTTAGCGCATAAGATGGCCAAATTATGTGAGCCTGATAGCCACGTCAAGGCTCTTCTCGTATATCAGGTCCTAACTAATGCCTATCCTCGCTTAGAAAAGTCTGTCTGCATGGGAACCTATGAATCCTCTCTTCAGACTAAAATCTACATCTCTGTGGAGGGGTGATGAACCTGTTGTAATTAAAAAGCCTGTGACCACCAAGTGGAGTGCTCAGGCAGAAGGTAAATGAATACATATCAAAAAACTGACCGGCACATCCAAACATAGATTCAGTGTGACCAGGTGCTAAACCTAGAGTCACCAACTCATATACATACAAGAAGAAAAGGTAGCACACTGTAGCGCCATAGCTTGCAAACACGAAATATGAAAAATATGAAAAATGAATTGCATCATTACCTTAGAAATATGAAAAATTGAGAAGTCTTAGCACATAAGATGGCCAAATTATGTGAGCCTGATAGCCACGTCAAGGCTCTTCTCGTATATCAGGTCCTAACTAATGCCTATCCTCGCTTAGAAAAGTCTGTCTGCATGGGAACCTATGAATCCATGATTGTGTTCCCATGCATCCATGATTCATAGGTTCCCATGCAGACAGACTTTTCTAAGCGAGGATAGGCATTAGTTAGGACCTGATATACGAGAAGAGCCTTGACGTGGCTATCAGGCTCACATAATTTGGCCATCTTATGCGCTAAGACTTCTCAATTTTTCATATTTCTAAGGTAATGATGCAATTCATTTTTCATATTTTTCATATTTCGTGTTTGCAAGCTATGGCGCTACAGTGTGCTACCTTTTCTTCTTGTGTGTATAGTTGTGTGTCATCAGCATAAAGATGGTACTGAAAGCCAAATCTACTGATGGTCTGTCCAATTGGGGCTGTGTAGAGAGAGAAGAGAAGGGGGCCAAGGACTGAGCCCTGGGGTACACCGACAGTGAGAGGAAGAGAAGACGTGGAGCCAGAGAACAAAACACTGAAGGAGGAAAAATAGGAGGAGAACCAGGAGAGAACAGTGTCCTTAATTCCTAGTGAGTGGAGCCTAGACAGTAGGAGACCGTGGTCAACCGTGTCGAAAGCTGCAGAAAGGTCGAGAAGAATGACCAGAGTGGTCACCATTACGTTTTGCTGTAAGAAGGTCATTGCTCACTTAGATGACGGCAGTTTTTGGCGAATGTAGGGGGCGTAAGCTGGACTGTGAAGGGTCTAGGAGGGAGTGATTGGAGAGGTAACGGGTGAGGCGGGAGAAGACTAGGCGCTCCAAAAGTTTAGAGATGAAGGGGAGATTGGAGACCGGTCTGTATTTGTTTGTGCAGGAAGGGTCGAGAGGGGGTTTATTTTGTAGTGGAGTAATGATGGAGTGTTTGAAGGCAGATGGGAAAATGCCAGAGGAGAGTGAGAGATTAAAGATTTTATTTAGGTGAGTTGTGACAACTGGAGAGAGAGACTGGCGGAGATGTGAGGGAATGGGGTCGGTAGTGCATGTAGTCGGACGAGAGGAAGAGAGGAGTCTGGACTCTGGAGACTTCTTCTTCTGTGATGGGATCAAATGTGGAAAGTTAGCCAGGGGAACAGCAGGGTGGGATGGGAGTCACAGCCCTTGGTGGTTGAGAGCAGATTTCCTGACGGATAGTATATATTTTTTATATAAAATGGGAGGCCAGGTCGTCAGCACAAATGTCTGTGATAGGGGCTTGTGCTTTTGGCCTGAGGAGGGAGTGAAAAGTGTCAAACATTTTCTTGGGGTTGTTGGCTAATGAGGAGATCAGGGTGGTGAAGTAGGTTTGTTTGGCGAGGTGAAGGGCAGCATTATAAGTTCTTAACATGAATTTAAAGTGGATGAAGTCTTGTGGTGTGCGGGTTTTTCTCCAAAGGCGTTCAGCACTCCTAGAGCATCGCTGAAGAAGTTTAGTTTGCAATGTGATCCAGGGCTGTTTTACTGTGTGTTTGGAAGTTCTGAGGGTGAGCGGCGCTACTTGGTCAAGGGTGCTTCTAAGAGTGTCATTGTAGTGATGAACAGCCAGATCAGGACAGGAAAAAGAGGAGATTGGGGACAGTGATGAGTGTAGGGAATCTGAAAGTGTCTGAGGGTTAATGGCTTGTAGATTTCTGAATGTGTGGTAGGTAGGAGTGCGCTGGGGTGGTAGAGGATTTGTGAGCGTGAAGGAGAGAATGTTGTGGTCAGACAGTGGAAGCAGTGAGTTATTTAGGTGGTAGATTGAACAGAGGCGGACAAAAACCAGGTCAAGGGTGTTACCATCCTTGTGTGTCTCAGAGGTTGAAATCTGTGAGAGGCCTAGAGAAGTGGTTAGTGATAGAAGGAAGATAGAGGAAGACATTGCCCCAACGGTACAAACAGGAGGGAGAGTTAGGCTGCAGACTCGGTTGCCTGTAGCCTCCATTTTGCCACCTGTTCGGAGCAGTTGTCTTCCAAAAGTCAAAACGTGCGCTCCCAGGACTTGCACTGCGTGGTCCTTTTTTGACACACTTGCAGATGATATTTGCTATGTCAAATGCAAACTGTGTAATCAAAAAGTAAAAAGAGGTAAAAGTGTCAGTAACCTCAATACCACTAATATGTGGAAACATGTGCGGACAAAGCACGTAGTTGAGTTAGAAAGACACACTGGAGATGTAGGCCAACCTACAGCAGCACCTACATCTTCAGGTTGTGTTGAAGCCTCTTCATCGAGCTCACACACAGCTGGTTCTGCTTCCTCACAGGATCGCCATGGAAGAACCTCGGTCACTGTTGTCCAGAGACAAAGTGTTATTCCACACACAGCAGCAAGTTCCCTGTCATCCTCACACTTCCAGGCCACAAAACAGCCATCGGTAGCACAGGCATGGGATAAAAGACGGCCATACTCCGCAAACCATCCACGAGCACAGGCTCTGAATGCTGGCATTGCAAAACTCCTATCCCTTGAAATGCTGTCATTCAGGCTGGTGGAGACTGACAGTTTCCGTAACTTAATATCATTGTCAGTCCCACAATACAATGTGCCAAGCCGATTTCATTTCAGCAGGCAAGCCGTCCCTGGTCTGCAAAAACATGTTGAGGGAAAAATTAAACATGCGCTAGTAAACGCCCTCAGTAGCAAGGTCCACCTGACGACCGATGCGTGGACCAGTACCCATTGTTATGATCTGCTACAAGCACTAAGGAAAGAAGGGAATTCTGTCCCTACAATAGAACTAAGCTGAATCCCTATGATGTAACGGGGAACCTGATCCTGCGACCAGACCCGCTAAAGTCCTCAGCTAGTCTGAACGAAGACCTATAGTTGCGAGGGAGGAATCCCTACAGGATCTAGGGACTGGGAGAAAAGGTGGACACCTCCTAACAGAAATTGTAGCAGGGATAATTTAACAGAAAACAAAATACTTTGAGATCCGAAGATCAAGCAAAACTGACTGACTAAGGCACCTAAGCACCCGGCTAGCTTAACAGTAGATAATACAATGAAGTCAAGCAAAGCCAGAAGGGCGGAGCCAGACAAAATAGGGAAAAAAGTTCATGTGACCATCAAACTGAAACAAAACCTAACAAGAGGGTTCTAACACCCATGGCCATGGACGATAACTTTCCCTCACTGCCCATTGGGTCAATGTTGTGGAGCCGGGTACTGATCTTGCGAGTGGCGCTGTACGTGTTCTGCCAACTCCAAGGATTGCAGGAATCAAGTCTGTACACATTGACTCCTCCTCCTACTCCAGTTCCTCAGAATCATCGCTGCAGGAGCCGTCACGGTCTACCTCCACATGGACCCGTGAACGCTTACCTGTTGCGAGCGATATGAGCACAGCCGTGTCCAAACGTCAACAGGCCGTCCTGAAATTAATTTCCATGTGGAATCGAAGCCACACAGCGCAGGAGCTCTGGAATGCCATCAAGCAGGAGAGCGACGTGTGGTTTTTGGCAGCGAATCTCCAGCCAGGCTTGGTAGTGTGTGACAATGACCGAAATCTGGTGGCAGCTCTGGGCCTTGGCAACCTCACTCACATACCATGTCGGTCACATGTGCTCAACTTGGTCGTGCAGAGTTTTTTGCGGGACTATCCGGATCTTGATGCACTGCTGCACAAGGTCCGCCTAGAGTGCGCTCACTTGCGACGTTCCAGCATGGCCAGATTGCTGATTGCAGCTCTGCAATGCCGATTTCGCCTTCCTGAACATCGCATCATATGTCACGTACCCACCAGGTGGAATTCGACGTTACATATGTTGGAGCGGTTGTGTGAGCAGCAGCCAACAGTAATGGAGTATCAGCTGCATCAGGCGCAATCAACTCGCAATTTGCGCCGTTCACACTTCACCACTACTGACTGGGCCTCTATAATAATAATAATAATAATCTTTATTTATATAGCACCAACATATTCCGCAGCGCTTTACAGTTTAACAGTTTCAGAACACAAGTCATAAGTAACAACGTTAACAATACAATAATTAAAGCAATATAAGCCGCCCCTGCTCGTGACAGCTTACAATCTACAATGAGGTGGGGGAGATACAAAGTACAGGTGTTTTATACAATGGTGTATTTACAATTATGGTCCAGCTATTTTGAGGGAGTGATGGATGGATGGAGATAGTGAATGGGCTACACACACAGACTTACACATAGAATGACTTTGATTAGTGAATGTGATAGGCCGCTCTGAACAAATGTCTTTTGAGGGAGCGCCTGAAACCATGCTAATTGTGGATAGTCCTAATTTCTTGGGGTAGAGCATTCCAGAGGATTGGCGCAGCACGGGAGAAGTCTTGTATTCGAGAGTGGGAGGTACGGATTAGTGCAGAGGTTAGTCGAAGGTCGTTTGCAGAGCGCAGCAGTCGGTTAGGCCGATAGATAGAAATGAGGGAGGAGATGTAGGGGGGTGCTGCACTGTGGAGAGCTTTGTGGGTGACAACCAGTACTTTGGTACTGCCACGTTTTCCGTGCGTTTGATGAGTCAACGCGGATGGCGAGTGCAGATGATGCACTAGTCAGCCTAACTGTCCCCCTTATCTGCCTGCTTCAAAAAAACAATGTAAGCACTAAGGGATGAGGTTTTGGAAGAGGTGGAGGATGAGGAGTCACAAATTCCATCACCTTCTGGACAGTCAGCGCAACGTGGTTCCTCACAAAGGGCTGGGCAGGGCTCACTTTGTGAGGAGGATGAGGAGGAGTCAATGGAGGAGGAAGACATCGCTCCAGAGGGAGGTACACAACGCTCTAGTCAGTATGTACAGCGAGGGTGGGGTGATGCAGAGCAGGCAGAGATGACGCCTCTTGCAGGGGACAGCGTTTCTTGGCCAGTTGGGAGTCTGCAGCACATGGTTGATTTCATGCTGCAGTGCCTGAGAAACGACCGCCGCATCGCCCACATTCTCACCACGTCTGATTATTGGGTGTCCACCCTCCTAGACCCTCGCTACCAGGACAACTTACAAAGCCTCATCACACCGTTGAACCGGGAGCGTAAAATGCGGGAGTACCAAGACACACTGGTGCAATCCATAATGTTCTCCATTCCAGCCGAGAGCACTGCTGCTACTACTGCTTTACAAAGCAGCTCTGTGCGTCCAGTCAGTGGAGACAGCTCTGCAACAAGAGGGAGCACAAGCAGCGCCTCTGCACAGGGCAAGATGTTATGATTTGGTAGCTGAGGAGAGCAGGCAAAAAAGGCAATACACCAGAGAGGTTGGAATCTATGGGATTGCAGTACCCCGACTAACCACCACAACTAAAGGCAGCCATGGAGCGTACCTACGTTGGTCCTAGACTCCTCGTCACAGCCTGAGAAGCTAACTACACCTAAAGATAGAAAGAGGAAAGCTATCTGCCCCGGAGCAGATCCACAAAGAACATAGAAAGCCCCCAAACATGTAATGGCGGTTAGACAAGAATAAATACTGACACAGACAGAAAATTGTATGAGCAAATGTTGGGGCCCAAACTTCATAAATAGAAAAGGATAGGAAGGGCACTTTCTGCAATCACAAAAAAACACTGAAAAGTACCAACTCTACTAATTACAAAAACACCTGAGATCACACGACCTCTACCACCTTAATTAGTTCTCTGGTGTAACAAAAACTAAACAGCAGCCACAGAAAAAAACTGGAAAAGGAAAATGAACAAACAACAGTGGCTGAAATAAACTGAGAGGAGCACAAACCCCCAAGGGGACCCGGCAGACCCCCACAGAAGTGCAGGACAATATGCCAACAAAAAAAAATAAAAATAAATAAAAGAAGAAAATGTCTTATCTGTTAGCAAAAGATGCAGGCACGAAACAGCAAGCTACAAAGTGTACAGGAATCAAAGATGAGACCAGAACAATTGATCACCGTCAACCCTGATGGGAGGGAACATCCCTTATATAAGACCAGTCAGTAACACCTGATCTCCAATCTTCACAATCTTCATTGGATAGTTCAGTACTGTTTGTAACCACCAGAGGGAGCTTCTGCTCTGAATTCATTTCTATCACATTCACAACAGCAAGACCAGTATGTTCCAAATGTGGCGAAGTTTTGTGGCAGCGCCACCAATGTCTACACCATTCGAGACGGCTCCACTCAGCAGGAGGCAAAGTTTCCGTAAGATGGTGACAGACTACATGTCTTGGCCTCTCAGTGTACTCCCAGATGGCTCTTCCCCATTCAAGTTTTGGGTCTCTAAGCTGGATACATGGCCAGAGCTTAGCCAGTATGCATTGGAGGTGCTGGCTTGCCCTGCTGCCAGTGTATTATCGGAGCGCTTCTTTAGTGCTGCAGGTGGTGTACTAACAGACCGTAGCATGCGACTATCCTCCGTTAATGTAGACCGGTTTAGTTTTCTGAAAATGAACAAGGCATGGATCTCGCATGAATTTGCCTGTCCGGTTTCAGATTAAATAACTGGTTGGCAACGTTATCCATGTCTCCTGTTATGTTCATCTTTCTACCACCTGAACTCTACTCCCTGGGCTACAACACTGCCAGTTGCTGCTCACAAGTGTTGGATGCACAGATCAAAAAAATCGCTGATGTGTTTGTGGGGTTCAGTAACGCCTGCTGTTCCCCTGCTGTGTGTCCGGCAAAAATTACTGCTAGCTAGCTACACATGTTGAAAAAAACATGACATGTTAAAGTGCCTACTGCTACACATAGATAAGAGGCTACACCCTTATTTCTAAACTGTAAACAAGTGAAACGTCACCTTTAAAACCATAAAATTATTAGTCTTTGTCACAAATCTGTAACAAAATAATTGTGACATATTACTGCAGATATCCACATGTGGAACACAAATGCTAACACAAAAGCCTACTTATGCTATAGGGTACTGATGGTGAACCTTGTCACTCCATAACTTAGACAAATCCAACTCACATCATGCCTCAAATGCTGCAATGTTGGAAGTGCATAATGTGGGTTGAACTTTGACAACAGCTGCAGTGCGAAGGTTAGCCTTCAGTGTTCTTGGCTTTTAAATAAAAGCATACAAGTAAATTTAATAATCCATTGTTGATTAAGGGACGTGATGTACACCTGTAATATTGTGGAAACAATGGATGTAGGACTAGTCCTCTTCAACATTACTTATATTTGTGTCATTTGAAAAAATACATATTTAAATACAAATTTAACAACCCATATCATAAAGGTCCATCATGTAAAAATGAGAATCGGTAACAAAAATCATGCATTACCTTGTTAAACTCAATAGTGCATAGTCACAATAGCTAAATATATACCTGCAAGTGGTGCTGAAATAACGACAACTGATAGAAAGGGTGAATGATATCTAGTTATCAGACTGAATAGCGACACCTGTACAATGTCGATATAATACTGTACCTTAACAAAAAGGCTGTTTGCAACCAATGAATTGTATACGGATGGAAGCGCGTCACACTAATAGATTTGAGTTATTTGAAATAGAATGGAGCAGCACCAATTAGAGAAAAATGTCAAGGATGAGGCAGTGAGACACGCTCAGCAGAGTACAAGCAGCAGTGTTTGAATAACTAACTGGAGCGGGATCTGCACTCCAAAAATGAGAACCTCTGACTACAGTAAACAATGCACACAACTGTTCAGTAGCTGTGAAAGGCTCGTTTGTGTACTTCTATATTGTTTGCAACCAATGTATTGGATACTGATGGAAGCACGTCACACTAATAGATTTGAATTATTTGAAATATAATGTAGCAGCAACAATTAGAGAAAACTGTCAAGGATGAGGCAGTGACACACGCTCAGCAGAGTACAAGCAGCGGTGGTTGAAGAAATAACTTGAGTGGGATCAGAATTCAAAAATTGAAACCCTCTGACTACAGTAAACAATGCACACAACTGTTCAGCAGCTGTGAAAGGCCCGTTTGTGGACTTCTATACTGTTTGCAACCAATGTATTGGATACGGATGGAAGCACGTCACACTAATAGATTTGATTTTTTTTAAATAGAATGTAGCAGCAACAATTTGAGAAAAATGTAAAGGATGAGGCAGTGAGACACGCTCAGCAGAGTACAAGCAGCGGTGGTTGAAGAAATAACTTGAGCGGGATCTGAATTCAAAAATTGAAACCCTCTGACTACAGTAAACAATGCACACAACTGTTCAGCAGCTGTGAAAGGTCCGTTTGTGTACTTCTATATTGTTTGCAACCAATGTATTGGATAATGATGGAAGCACGTCACACTAATAGATTTGAATTATTTGAAATATAATGTAGCAGCAACAATTAGAGAAAACTGTCAAGGATGAGGCAGTGACACACGCTCAGCAGAGTACAAGCAGCGGTGGTTGAAGAAATAACTTGAGCGGGATCAGAATTCAAAAATTAAAACCCTCTGACTACAGTAAACAATGCACACAACTGTTCAGCAGCTGTGAAAGGCCCGTTTGTGTACTTCTATATTGTTTGCAACCAATGTATTGGATAATGATGGAAGCATGTCACACTAATAGATTTGAATTATTTGAAATATAATGTAGCAGCAACAATTAGAGAAAACTGTCAAGGATGAGGCAGTGAGACACGCTCAGCAGAGTACAAGCAGCAGTGGTTGAAGAACTAAATGGAGCGGGATCTGCACTCAAAAAAATAAAACCTCACAGACTACAGTGAACACTGCACACAACTGTTCACTATCTCTGAAAGGCTCCTTTGTGGACTTCTATACTGTTTGCAACCAATGTATTGGATACGGATGGAAGCACGTCACACTAATAGATTTGATTTTTTTTAAATAGATTGTAGCAGCAACAATTTGAGAAAAATGTAAAGGTTTAGGCAGTGAGACACGCTCAGCAGAGTACAAGCAGCGGTGGTTGAAGAAATAACTTGAGCGGGATCTGAATTCAAAAATTGAAACCCTCTGACTACAGTAAACAATGCACACAACTGTTCAGCAGCTGTGAAAGGCCAGTTTGTGTACTTCTATATTGTTTGCAACCAATGTATTGGATAATGATGGAAGCACGTCACACTAATAGATTTGAATTATTTGAAATATAATGTAGCAGCAACAATTAGAGAAAACTGTCAAGGATGAGGCAGTGACACACGCTCAGCAGAGTACAAGCAGCGGTGGTTGAAGAAATAACTTGAGCGGGATCTGAATTCAAAAATTGAAACCCTATGACTACAGTAAACAATGCACACAACTGTTCAGTAGCTGTGAAAGGCCCGTTTGTGTACTTCTATATTGTTTGCAACCAATGTATTGGATACGGATGGAAGCACGTCACACTAATAGATTTGATTTTTTTTAAATAGAATGTAGCAGCAACAATTTGAGAAAAATGTAAAGATGAGGCAGTGAGACACGCTCAGCAGAGTACAAGCAGCAGTGGTTGAAGAACTAAATGAGAGGGATCTGCACTCAAAAAATAAAACCTCACAGACTACAGTGAACACTGCACACAACTGTTCACTATCTCTGAAAGGCTCCTTTGTGGACTTCTATACTGTTTGCAACCAATGTATTGGATACGGATGGAAGCACATCACACTAATAGATTGGATTTTTTTTAAATAGAATGTAGCAGCACCAATTTGAGAAAAATGTCAAGGATGAGGCAGTGACACACGCTCAGCAGAGTACAAGCAGCAGTGGTTGAAGAACTAAATGGAGCGGGATCTGCACTCAAAAAAAAATAACCTCACAGACTACAGTGAACACTGCACACAACTGTTCACTATCTCTGAAAGGCTCCTTTGTGGACTTCTATAGTGTTTGCAACCAATGTATTGTATACGGATGGAAGCACGTCACACTAATAGATTTGATTTTTTTTAAATAGAATGTAGCAGCAACAATTAGAGAAAACTGTCAAGGATGAGGCAGTGACACACGCTCAGCAGAGTACAAGCAGCGGTGGTTGAAGAAATAACTTGAGCGGGATCTGAATTCAAAAATTGAAACCCTATGACTACAGTAAACAATTCACACTGTAACGGGTCTGGGAGGCGGAACCTCTGAGCTACTATACAAGGGGGCGGTCCTTGTAAGGGAGCAGGTGGCGACCAGGGTAGACGGGCAGACAGTCACAGCAGGTAACCGGGGCAGTCTCTGAATGAACGGGCAGGAGGTCATGGCAAGTGACCGGGGCAGTCTCTGGATGAACGGGCAGGAGGTCACGGCAAGTGACCGGGGCAGTCTCTGGATGAACTGGCAGGAGGTCACGGCAAGTGACCGGGGCAGTCTCTGGGTAAAGGTAGATACGACCTGTGATGGCTGAGCCTCCCGGTAGGCTA
This sequence comes from Oophaga sylvatica, assembly GCA_033576555.1. Taxonomy (NCBI): domain Eukaryota; kingdom Metazoa; phylum Chordata; class Amphibia; order Anura; family Dendrobatidae; genus Oophaga; species Oophaga sylvatica. The sequence goes on from JARQOD010000005.1 coordinate 378,291,669, forward strand.
GCAGGCAGATAGCAGATGAGCGCTCCCAGGTGAGCGGGCGAGAGTCTCTGGAATAGCAGGTGGTCACAGCACGTGACGGCAGGGCCTCCCGGTAGGCTAGCAGGCAGGTAACAGGTGAACGCTCCCAGGTGAGCGGGCAGGCTGGTCCATAGACAGACTGGCAGGTGATGGTGGGCAGACTGTCGGACGGCGGAGCCTCCAGGTAGGCTAGCAGGCAGGTAACAGGTGAGCGCTCCCAGGTGAGAGGGCAGGCTGGTCCATAGACAGACTGGCGGGTGATGATAGGCAGACTATCGGACCACAGGCTAGCAAGCAGGTAAGCGGAATATCAGGCAGGAACAAACAGCAAACTGGCAGGAATCTGGCAGGTAACTGGCAACGGAACATGAGGGCTGAAGCAGAGTAGTGAACAGTGCAACAACATTGCTCGGGCACCTCCATTTTGGAGGAAGTGCCTTATATATGGTGAAGTCCTCCAGCCACTGGCCGGGGACTCCTTAGGACGGCGCGCGTGGCCCCATTAAGAGGGAGGGAGCACGCGCGCGCGCGCCCTAAGCACAGTGGCCGGGAAGGAGCGCGCGCTGCCAGCAGAGCGGGAGGAGGACGCCGGGCTCGGAGCAGAGGGGTGAGGGGAACAGCGTCCCTGCCTAGCAGAGGGCAGGGACGCCGACGCTACAGTACCCCCCCCTTTAGGCCCCCCCTTTTTTAGGCCAGAGAGAAATTTAGCTAGGATGAGAGGGGCATGGATGTTCTCCCGAGGCTCCCACGTTCTCTCTTCAGGACCAAACCCCTTCCAATCTACTAGAAAATAGGTCTTCCCTCTTACCCTTTTGGTGGCCAGAATGTTCTCTACCTCAAATTCGTTTTCAGCTGAAACTGGAGCAGGAGGCGTACCTGTAGACTTGGAAAAAGAGTTAAGTACCACCGGTTTGAGGAGAGATACATGGAAGGAGTTAGGGATCCGCAAGTTGGCCGGAAGTTTCAATTTATAGGCCACCGGGTTGATCTGACTGATGACCTCCAGAGGACCGATGAACCGAGGCCCTAACTTATAGGAAGGAATCTTGAGCCGGACATACTTGGACGAGAGCCAGACCTTATCCCCAGGACGGAATTGAGGAGGGTCCAGACGTTTTTTGTCAGCATGTCTTTTCATACGCTCGGATGACAGAAGGAGTGCGGACCGGGTACTCTCCCATATGGAGGAAAATTTGTTAACAAGAGATTCCGCAGCCGGATTGTCCACTGAGGTGGAGACGGGAAATGGGATCCGAGGATGCTGACCGAAGACTACAAAAAACGGGGATTTGGAGGAAGATTCGCTCTCGTGATTGTTGTAAGAAAATTCGGCCCATGGCAGGAGATCCACCCAGTCAGAATGGTGGGCATTAACGAAGTGCCGGAGGTAACTGGTCAGGATCTGATTGATCCGCTCCACTTGACCATTGGACTGTGGGTGGTAGGCGGAGGAGAAGTCCAGGGTGACGTCTTGCAATTTACAAGTGGCTCTCCAGAAACGTGAGGTGAACTGTACCCCACGATCCGACACGATGTGACGGGGCAGGCCATGAAGACGGAAGATGTGGCGGATAAAGTCTTTAGCCAGCTCGGGTGCAGACGGGAGGCCTGGCAGGGGAATAAAGTGAGCCATCTTGGAAAAGCGATCAGCGACCACCCAAATGACCGTACAACCGGCAGAGACGGGGAGGTCCGTTATGAAGTCCATGGCTATATGCTGCCAGGGGGCAGCGGGTACAGGAAGCGGAAGGAGGCGACCGGCAGGCAGGTGTCTCGGAACTTTGTTGCGGCCACAGGAGGCACAGGCAGAAGCAAAGTCTATTACGTCCTTGTGCAGGGTAGGCCACCAGTAATGCCGGGTAATAAGCTGGAGAGTCTTTTTCTGACCGGCGTGGCCAGCTAGTTTAGACGAATGACCCCAGTGTAGGATCCTCTCCCGATCGGGTACCGATACGAACGTCTTACCGGGAGGGAGATGATTTAGACTCACGGGAGCCACCTGCATTACTCTGGCGGGATCGATGATATGTTTAGGTTCCTCCTCGAGATCCGACACCAGGAATGATCGGGACAAGGCGTCCGCCTTGATGTTCTTGTCAGCCGGGCGAAAATGTAGAACAAAATCAAAACGAGCAAAAAACAAGGACCACCGGGCCTGGCGCGGGTTAAGTCTCTGGGCATGCTGGAGGTAAGCCAAGTTTTTGTGGTCAGTGTAAATAATTACCGGATGAAGAGCCCCCTCGAGTAGGTAACGCCACTCCTCCAATGCCAGCTTGATGGCCAATAACTCTCGGTCTCCTATGGAATAATTGCGCTCAGAAGAGGAGAAGAGTTTGGAGAAGAAGCCGCAAGTTACCATCCTCCCGGAAGATGATTTTTGAGTAAGTACCGCTCCGGCTCCAGAGGAGGAAGCGTCAACCTCCATGAAGAACTGCTTGTTGCCGTCCGGGCGATGGAGCACCGAGGCAGAAGAGAAGGCCTGTTTTAAGGAAAGAAAGGCCTCCTCTGCTTCGGGCGTCCACTCTTTGGGGTTAGTGCCCTTACGGGTGAGCGCGGAAATTGGGGCAGTCCGGGAAGAGAAGTGTGGTATGAAGAGGCGGTAGTAGTTGGCGAAGCCCAGGAACCGCTGAATGGCCTTCAATCCCTCCGGTCGGGGCCATTTCTCGATGGCAGACAGTTTCTCTGGATCCATTCGTAGGCCGGTCTGAGAAATAACGTAGCCCAAAAACGGAAGCGAGGTCTGCTCAAAGAGGCACTTCTCATATTTAGCGAAGAGGTGATTCTGCCTGAGCCTGAGCAGAACCTGACGAACGTCCCTCCGGTGAGTCTGGAGATCCGGAGAGAAGACCAAGATGTCGTCCAGGTACACCACTACGCAGGAGTAGAGAAGGTCCCGGAAGATGTCATTGACCAACTCTTGAAAGACGGCAGGAGCATTACAGAGACCAAAGGGCATCACTAGATATTCATAGTGGCCGTCCCGGGTGTTGAATGCAGTCTTCCATTCATCCCCTTGACGGATACGGACCAGGTTGTACGCCCCACGGAGATCCAGTTTGGTGAAGATTCTAGCCCCCTCAGACGATCAAATAATTCTGGAATGAGCGGAAGGGGGTACTTATTCTTCACCGTGATCTAGTTAAGGCCTCTATAGTCTATACAGGGACGGAGAGAGCCGTCCTTCTTTTTTACGAAAAAGAAGCCTGCTCCTGCCGGGGAGGTAGATTTCCGGATGAATCAACTGGCCAAATTCTCTTCGATATATTCGGACATGGACCGGGTCACAGCAGCGGACAATGGGTAAATACGCCCACGGGGAGGCGTAGTACGGGTAACAGGTCGATAGGACAGTCGTATGGTCTGTGAGGGGTTAATGTCTCTGCCTCCTTTTTATTAAAGACATCAGCAAATGACCAATAGGGAATCGGAAGGCCAGGTAGATTAGTTGGGGAAGGAGAAGGACGGACGGGATGAACAGGAACCAAACACGTCTTATGACAATCCTGTCCCCAGCGAAGGACCTCTCCGGTCTGCCAGTCGAGCACGGGTGCATGTCTCTGGAGCCAAGGTAGACCCAGTAAGAGGGCGTGAGAGAGTCCAGGCAGAACATGAAAAGAGATGCTCTCAGAATGCAGCATTCCCACCTGCAGAGTTATGGATTCGGTGATGAGTTGGATGGGACGTGGTAAGAGGCCCCCATCCACAGCAGCGACAGATAATGGTACAGCCAGAGGTTTGGTGGGAATGCGGTATTTTTCTACCAGGGACTGTGAAATAAGATTCCCGGCTGCTCCAGAGTCAAGTTGAGCTAGTTCGAAATAACGGTTCTCCCCGCAGAGAATTGAGACTGACAGCAGCAGAGATGGAGAGGATTTATCCTTGTCTAGGTCGACCTCTCTGAGCGAACCTAGACACAGGCGTTTCCCGACCTCTCCGGGCAGGTACGGATCCGGTGCTCCTTACTGCCACAGTAGAAGCAACTCCCCTCGGCACGGCGTAAGTCCTGACGGGTTTTGACCATCTTGGTCTGGTCGACCTGCATAGGCTCAGGAGAGTGTACTTGGGGAGAAACGGAGGGAGTGATGGGTTTCTGAAAGGTAGGAGCTAGACGTGGAAACCTCCTCTCACGGGTGACCTCTTTGGTACGCTCCTGGAACCGTAGATCAATCCGGGTGGCAAGAGTTATTAGGTCATCGAGAGTGGTAGGAATGTCCCGACCGGCGAGTTCATCTTTAATACGACCGGACAGACCTCCCAGAAGACAGATACCAGAGCGTCGTTATCCCAGGCCAGCTCCGAGGCAAGGGTACGGAACCGTATGGCATATTGGCCCACGGTGAGACTTCCCTGACGGAGGAGTAGCAGAGATGATGCGGATGAGGTCTTCCGTCCGGGTTCGTCGAAGACCTTCCGGAAAGCCGAGAGAAAGGCAGGCAGGTCGGACACCAGGGGGTCTCCTCTCTCCCAAAGAGGATTTAGCCAGGCCAGGGCCTCCCCAGTGAGATGGGACATGATGAAGGCAATTTTGGCCCAATCGGAGTTAAACTGGTGGGACAGGAGTTCAAAGTGCAGGGTGCACTGATTAATGAAGCCCCGAGCCTGAGCGGGGTCGCCTCCGAAGCGAGGAGGTGCAGAAAGCCGGGGTCCGGGACAGGAAACCATGGAATTGGTGGGCAGCGGAGCTGCCGGATTGTGGGTCATGGCACAAGCGGTGGTTGCTGGTGGAGCAGTCAGAGTGTGTAACGGGTCTGGTAGGTGGAACCACTGACGGAAACGGGTCTGGTTGGTGGAACCACTAAGCTTTATTATACAAGACAATTTACTTGCAAGAGAGCGGGTGGCATCCGGGAATAGGACAGGGAATCACAGCAATTAGCCAGGCAGTCTCTGGACAGGCAGGTTGTCACAATAAGTGACCAAGGAAGTCTCTGGACAGACAGGTTGTCACGGCAAGTGACCTGGGCAGTCTCTGGACAGGCAGGTTGTCACGGCAAGTGACCTGGGCAGTCTCTGGACAGGCAGGTTGTCACGGCAAGTGACCAGGGCAGTCTCTGGACAGGCAGGTTGTCACGGCAAGTGACCAGGGCAGTCTCTGGGCAGGCAGGTTGTCACGGCAAGTGACCAGGGCAGTCTCTGAACAGGCAGGTTGTCACGGCAAGTGACCCGGGCAGTCTCTGGACAGGCAGGTTGTCACGGCAAGTGACCAGGGCAGTCTCTGGACAGGCAGGTTGTCACGGCAAGTGACCAGGGCAATCTCTGGGCAGGCAGGTTTGTCACGGCAAGTGACCAGGGTAGTCTCTGGGCAGGCAGGTTGTCACGGCAAGTGACCAGGGCAGTCTCTAGACAAACAGGCATATACGACCTGAGCTGGTGGAACCTCCTGGTAGGCTGCAGTCGGATGGCAGATGATCGCTCCCAGGTGAGCAGGCAAGAGTCTCTGGAATAGCCGGGGATCTCTGCTGATGATGTCCGAACCTCTAGATAGAGCTGCAGTCGGATGGCAGATGATCGCTCCCAGGTGAGCAGGCAAGAGTCTCTGCAATAGCCGGGGATCTCCGCAGATGATGTCCGAACCTCTGGATAGAGCTGCAGTCGGATGGCAGATGATCGCTCCCAGGTGAGCAGGCAACAGCCGGGGATCTCTGCTGAAGATGTCCGAACCTCTGGATAGAGCTGCAGTCAGATGGCCGACAGGCAAACAGACAGGTAACAGGCAGGCAACTGGAAACAGGAGCTGATGGCTGAAGCAGAGTTAGACTGCACAGAAACAACATTGCTCGGGCACCTCCATTAAGGAGGAAGCCCTTAATATAGGGTGGAGTCCACCAGCATTGGCTGGAGACTGATTTGGAAAATGCGCGCGGCTCCTTTAAGAGCGGGGGAGGGTGCGGGCGCGCGCCCTAAGGCCAGCAGCAGGGAAGGAGCGCGCGGGACCAGCAGGGCGGAAGGAGGACGCCGAGGATGCCAGAGGCGCAGAGGAGGCTGAGAGCACTGAGGACGCTGAGCGCAGGTGAGGAGAGCGACGTCCCTGTCTGGCAGCAGGCAGGGACGCGGGCGCTACAGTATCCCCCCCTCTAGGCCCCCCCGTTTCTAGGCCAGAAAAATTTTTTAGCTAGGATGAGAGGGGCATGGATGTTCTCCCGAGGTTCCCAGGTTCTCTCCTCAGGACCAAACCCCTTCCAATCCACCAAAAAATAAGTCTTTTTTCCTACCCTTTTTGTGGCCAGAATGTTCTCTACCTCAAATTCATCATCAGCAGACACTGGAGCAGGAGGTGTACCTGTAGACTTAAAAAAAGAGTTAAGAACCACAGGTTTGAGGAGAGATACATGAAAAGAATTAGGAATTCGCAAATTGACCGGGAGTTTCAATTTATAGGACACCGGGTTGATCTGACTGATGATCTCAAAAGGACCGATGAACCGAGGACCTAACTTGTAGGACGGAATTTTGAGTCGAACATATTTGGACGAAAGCCAGACTTTGTCCCCAGGACGGAATTGAGGAGGATCCAGACGTTTTTTGTCAGCATGTCTTTTCATGCGCTCGGATGACTGAATGAGTGCGGACCGGGTACTCTCCCAGATGGAGGAGAATTCTCTAACCAGAGATTCCGCAGCTGGATTGTCCACAGAGATGGAAACAGGGACAGGGATCCGAGGGTGTTGACCGAAGACTACAAAAAACGGAGACTTGGTGGAAGATTCGCTCTCATGATTATTGTAGGAGAATTCGGCCCAAGGCAGGAGCTCCACCCAGTCAGAATGGTGGGCATTAACGAAGTGTCGAAGATAACTGGTCAAATTCTGATTTATTCGTTCAACTTGTCCATTGGACTGTGGGTGGTAAGCGGAGGAAAAATCCAGGGTGACGTCTAGCAACTTACAAGTGGCTCTCCAGAAACGTGAGGTGAACTGAACCCCACGATCCGACACAATGTGACGAGGCAGACCATGAAGACGGAAGATGTGGCGGATAAAGTCTTTAGCCAACTCGGGTGCAGACGGAAGACCTGGCAGAGGAATGAAGTGAGCCATCTTGGAAAAGCGGTCAGTGACCACCCAAATGACTGTACAACCAGCAGAGACGGGAAGATCAGTAATGAAGTCCATGGCTATATGCTGCCAGGGGGCAGCGGGTACAGGAAGCGGAAGAAGACGGCCGGTAGGCAGGTGTCTCGGAACTTTGTTGCGGGCACAGGAAACACAGGCAGAAACAAAGTCTATTACGTCTTTGTGCAGGGTAGGCCACCAATAATGCCGGGTAATGAGTTGGAGGGTCTTTTTTTGACCAGCGTGGCCAGCGAGTTTAGATGAATGACCCCAATGTAGGATTCTCTTCCGATCAGTTTCTGATACGAACGTCTTACCAGGAGGGAGACGATTTAAACTCACGTGAGCCACCTGCATCACTCTGGCGGGATCGATGATATGCTTAGGTTCCTCCTCGAGATCCGACACCAGGAAAGACCGAGACAAGGCATCCGCCTTGATGTTTTTGTCAGCTGGGCGAAAATGCAAAAGAAAATCGAAGCGGGCAAAAAACAAGGACCACCGGGCTTGGCGAGGGTTAAGTCTCTGGGCATGCTGGAGGTATGCCAGATTCTTGTGGTCCGTGTAAATGATTACCGGATGAAGAGCCCCTTCGAGTAGGTAACGCCACTCCTCCAATGCCAACTTGATGGCCAATAACTCTCGGTCTCCTATGGAGTAGTTGCGCTCGGAGGAGGAGAAGAGTTTGGAGAAGAAACCGCAGGATACCATCCTCCCGGATGAAGCTTTTTGGGTAAGTACCGCTCCGGCTCCAGCAGAGGAAGCGTCCACCTCCAGGAAGAACTGCTTGTTGCCATCCGGGCGATGCAGCACTGGAGCGGAAGAGAAGGCCTGTTTTAGAGAAAGGAAGGCCTCCTCTGCTTCGGGCGTCCACTGTTTGGGGTTAGCATCCTTGCGGTGTGAGCGCGGAGATTGGAGCAGTCCTGGAAGAGAAGTGCGGTATGAAGAGACGGTAATAGTTGGCAAATCCCAGGAACCGCTGAATGGCCTTCAACTCCTCCGGTCAGGGCCACTTCTCGATGGCAGACAATTTCTCCGGATCCATTCGTAGGCCTGTCTGAGAAATGATGTAGCCCAGAAACGGAAGCGATGTCTGCTCAAAGAGGCACTTCTCATATTTGGCGAAGAGGTGATTCTGCCTGAGCCTGAGCAGAACCTGACGAACATCCCTCCGGTGAGACTGAAGATCCGGAGAGAAGACCAAGATGTCGTCAAGGTACACCACAACGCAGGAGTAGAGGAGGTCCCGGAAGATGTCATTGACCAACTCCTGAAAGACTGCTGGAGCATTACAGAGACCAAAGGGCATCACCAAGTACTCGTAGTGGCCGTCCCGGGTGTTGAATGCCGTCTTCCATTCATCTCCTCGACGGATACGAACCAGGTTGTATGCTCCACGAAGATCTAGTTTGGTGAAGACTCTAGCCCCTCTAAGACGATCAAACAATTCTGGAATGAGCGGAAGAGGGTACTTATTCTTCACCGTGATCAAATTTAGGCCTCTGTAGTCAATACAGGGACGGAGAGATCCGTCCTTCTTTTTACGAAGAAGAAACCTGCTCCCGCTGGGGAGGTAGATTTCCGGATGAATCCTTTTGCTAAGTTCTCCTCGATATATTCGGACATCGACCTGGTCTCAGCAGCGGACAACGGGTAAATACGCCCACGGGGAGGCGTGGTACCGGGTAGCAGGTCGATCGGGCAATCATATGGTCTATGCGGGGGGTAATGTCTCTGCTTCCTTTTTATTGAAGACATCAGCAAATGACCAATATGGAATCGGGAGTCCTGGTAGATTAGCAGGAGTAGGAGAAGGACAGACGGGATGAACAGGCACCAGACACGTTTTATGACAGTCCTGTCCCCAGCGAAGAATCTCTCCATTCTGCCAGTCAAGCACAGGTGCATGCTTTTGGAGCCAAGGCAGACCTAGTAAGAAAGCATGAGAGAGTCCAGGCAGAACATGAAATGAGATGCTCTCAGAATGCAACATTCCCACCTGCAGGGTTATGGCTTCGGTGATAAGTCGGATGGGACGAGGTAGGAGACCCCCATCCACAGCAGCAACAGATACTGGTTCAACAAGAGGTTTGGTGGGAATGCGATACTTCTCTACTAGAGCCTGTGACACGAGATTCCCAGCTGCTCCAGAATCAAGTTGGGCCATCTCGAAGTAACGGTTCTTACCGAGAAGAATTGAGACCGAGAGCAGCAGAGATGAAGAGGATTTATTTTTGTCTAGATTGACCTCTCCGAGCGAACCTAGACACAGGCGTTTCCCGACTTCTCCGGACAGGTTCGGATCCAGTGCTCCTTACTGCCGCAGTAGAAGCAACTTTTCTCGGCACGGCGTGAGTCCTGACGGGCTTTGACCATCTTGGTCTGGTCGACCTGCATAGGCTCAGCAGTGTGCACCTGGGGAGAAACGGAAGGGGTTAAATGAGGAAACTTTTTTTCACGGGTGACCTCTTTGGCTCGTTCCTGGAACCGTAGATCAATCCGATTGGCAAGATTTATTAAATCATTAAGCGAGGTTGGAATGTCCCGACCGGCAAGTTCGTCTTTAATACGGCCGGACAGACCCTCCCAGAAGACCGAAATTAGAGCTTCATTGTCCCAAGCCAGTTCTGAGGCTAGAGTACGGAACCGTATGGCATATTGACCAACGGTGAGACTTCCCTGACGGAGACGCAACAGAGATGATGCAGAGAGGAGTCCTCCGTCCAGGTTCGTCGAATACCCTCCGGAAGGCCGAGAGAAAAGCAGGCAGGTCTGACACCAGAGGATCTTCTCTCTCCCAGAGAGGATTAAGCCAGGCCAGAGCCTCTCCGGTGAGATGGGACATGATGAAGGCAATTTTGGCCCGGTCAGAATTAAACTGGTGTGCCAGGACTTCGAAATGCAGGGTGCACTGGTTAATGAAACCCCGAGCCATAACAGGGTCGCCTCCATACCTAGGAGGAGCTGAAAGTCGGGGACCGGGAATGGAAACCACGGAATTGGGAGTCAGCGGGGCTGCCGGATTATGAGTCATGGCTCCAGCGGTGGTTGCTGGTGATGGATTCAGAGTGTCCAAGCGGGAATTGACGTTCCGCAGGTGACCCAGGATAGCCTCCTGTTGAGACCTCTGGCGAGACAGCTCATGACACAGTTCCGGAAGTGAAGGGGTTTGGGTGCCACCGGGTTCCATGGCCCGAGCAAACTGTAACGGGTCTGGTAGGTGGAACCACTGACGGAAACGGGTCTGGTTGGTGGAACCACTAAGCTTTATTATACAAGACAATTTACTTGCAAGAGAGCGGGTGGCATCCGGGAATAGGACAGGGAATCACGGCAATTAGCCAGGCAGTCTCTGGACAGGCAGGTTGTCACAATAAGTGACCAAGGAAGTCTCTGGACAGACAGGTTGTCACGGCAAGTGACCTGGGCAGTCTCTGGACAGGCAGGTTGTCACGGCAAGTGACCTGGGCAGTCTCTGGACAGGCAGGTTGTCACGGCAAGTGACCAGGGCAGTCTCTGGACAGGCAGGTTGTCACGGCAAGTGACCAGGGCAGTCTCTGGGCAGGCAGGTTGTCACGGCAAGTGACCAGGGCAGTCTCTGAACAGGCAGGTTGTCACGGCAAGTGACCCGGGCAGTCTCTGGACAGGCAGGTTGTCACGGCAAGTGACCAGGGCAGTCTCTGGACAGGCAGGTTGTCACGGCAAGTGACCAGGGCAATCTCTGGGCAGGCAGGTTTGTCACGGCAAGTGACCAGGGTAGTCTCTGGGCAGGCAGGTTGTCACGGCAAGTGACCAGGGCAGTCTCTAGACAAACAGGCATATACGACCTGAGCTGGTGGAGCCTCCTGGTAGGCTGCAGTCGGATGGCAGATGATCGCTCCCAGGTGAGCAGGCAAGAGTCTCTGGAATAGCCGGGGATCTCTGCTGATGATGTCCGAACCTCTAGATAGAGCTGCAGTCGGATGGCAGATGATCGCTCCCAGGTGAGCAGGCAAGAGTCTCTGCAATAGCCGGGGATCTCCGCAGATGATGTCCGAACCTCTGGATAGAGCTGCAGTCGGATGGCAGATGATCGCTCCCAGGTGAGCAGGCAACAGCCGGGGATCTCTGCTGAAGATGTCCGAACCTCTGGATAGAGCTGCAGTCAGATGGCCGACAGGCAAACAGACAGGTAACAGGCAGGCAACTGGAAACAGGAGCTGATGGCTGAAGCAGAGTTAGACTGCACAGAAACAACATTGCTCGGGCACCTCCATTAAGGAGGAAGCCCTTAATATAGGGTGGAGTCCACCAGCATTGGCTGGAGACTGATTTGGAAAATGCGCGCGGCTCCTTTAAGAGCGGGGGAGGGTGCGGGCGCGCGGCCCTAAGGCCAGCAGCAGGGAAGGAGCGCGCGGGACCAGCAGGGCGGAAGGAGGACGCCGAGGATGCCAGAGGCGCAGAGGAGGCTGAGAGCACTGAGGACGCTGAGCGCAGGTGAGGAGAGCGACGTCCCTGTCTGGCAGCAGGCAGGGACGCGGGCGCTACAGAGTGTCCAGGCGAGAATTGATGACATTGATGACATTTTAATCATCTGGACGGAGTCTGAACAACAGCTAAAGACGTTCCATGAACAGTTCAATCAATTTCATCCCACCATCAACTTAACACTTAACTACTCCAGCACTGAAATTAACTTTTTAGACACCACCATTAAGCTAAAGAACAATGAAATAGAGACATCCCTGTATCAGAAGCCAATCGACCGTCCAACATATCTTAAATGGGACAGTTTCCATCCTAAACACATAAAAAACTCTATTGTCTACAGCCAAGCCATCAGATACAACCGTATATGTTCCAACCCCATGGATAGAGATGAACACCTTGGTCGCCTCAGAAAGACTTTTTTGAACCAGGGCTACCATCCAAGAACAATTGAAAACCAAATTACAAGAGCCACCAGAATATCAAGGAATCACCTGCTACATTACAAAGCTAAAGAAGAAAATAACCGGGTGCCTCTAGTGGTCACCTACAATCCAAGTCTGGAGATGCTAAGGGGAGCTGCACGGAAACTACAACCTTTACTACAAAAAGATGCCCGATTACAATCCATATTTCCAGACCCCCACTACTATGTTTTAGGCAGCCCCCAAATCTAAGAAGCATCATTGTCAGAAGCTCCCTGTCCTCCCCAACAGCTGCAGGTACCTTTCCTTGCAAACAAAAGAAATGCAAAACCTGTACATCTATAATGACCACGGACAGGATAAAGATCCCCAACTCCCATCAGGACTACAAGATACCAGGTACTTTCAGCTGCATCACATCTAATGTGGTGTACCTAATTATATGTACTAAATGTCCAACTGGGGGTCTGTATGTGGGGGAGACCGGGCAAAAACTGAGAACAAGGATGAATTCTCATCGCCACACAATAAGAGAAAAAAGAATGGATTTACCTGTGGCCAAACACTTTTGTATGCCCGGTCATAGCATGACAGATATGGAATTACTTGTATTAAAATCTAACTTCAAATCTGAGAAGGATAGAAAAGTCTGGGAATATAAACTTATGATGACCTTTGACACTCTTAGTGCTGGGATGAATATATCCAGAGTTTTATGTCGTTCTACAACAATTAAGGAATCTGCCTCCCTGACCTTTTAGGGTCATCACAACACAATACCAGACCCCAATCAGAGGGTAATAAAACCTTCACTCCTTATCTATGAACTAGTCATATTTATGTTAATCCCTCTGCCATAATGACAGTTCTGCTTCATGTCACTTGTCCTACCTATTGCATTTTTTCTGTGCTATTTTGTGTATAAATATGTGATTCTTCAGATGTTGTATTAGTCTATGCCTGATGAAGAGACCTGAGTAGTCTCGAAAGCTTGCAATTTGTTACCATCTTTTCAGTTAGCCATTAAAAGGTATCAACCACTGAGGACTCTCAAGTCTAAATATTTTTCAGGCGAGAATTGACATTCCGCAGGTGACCCAGGATGGACTCCTGTTGGGACCTCTGACGGGACAGTTCATGACACAGGTCCGAGAGCGAGGGAGCCTGGGTGCCACCGGGTTCCATGGCCCGAGCAAACTGTAACGGGTCTAGGAGGCGGAACCTCTGAGCTACTATACAAGGGGGCGGTCCTTGTAAGGGAGCGGGTGGCGACCAGGGTAGACGGGCAGACAGTCACAGCAGGTAACCGGGGCAGTCTCTGGATGAACGGGCAGGAGGTCACGGCAAGTGACCGGGGCAGTCTCTGGATGAACGGGCAGGAGGTCACGGCAAGTGACCGGGGCAGTCTCTGGATGAACGGGCAGGAGGTCACGGCAAGTGACCGGGGCAGTCTCTGGGTAAAGGTAGATACGACCTGTGATGGCTGAGCCTCCCGGTAGGCTAGCAGGCAGATAGCAGATGAGCGCTCCCAGGTGAGCGGGCGAGAGTCTCTGGAATAGCAGGTGGTCACAGCACGTGACAGCAGGGCCTCCCGGTAGGCTAGCAGGCAGGTAACAGGTGAGCGCTCCCAGGTGAGCGGGCAGGCTGGTCCATAGACAGACTGGCGGGTGATGATAGGCAGACTATCGGACCACAGGCTAGCAAGCAGGTAAGCGGAATATCAGGCAGGAACAAACAGCAAACTGGCAGGAATCTGGCAGGTAACTGGCAACGGAACATGAGGGCTGAAGCAGAGTAGTGAACAGTGCAACAACATTGCTCGGGCACCTCCATTTTGGAGGAAGTGCCTTATATATGGTGAAGTCCTCCAGCCATTGGCCGGGGACTCCTTAGGACGGCGCGCGTGGCCTCATTAAGAGGGAGGGAGCGCGCGCGCGCCCTAAGCACAGTAGCCGGGAAGGAGCGCGCGCTGCCAGCAGAGCGGGAGGAGGACGCCGGGCTCGGAGCAGAGGGGTGAGGGGAACAGCGTCCCTGCCTAGCAGAGGGCAGGGACGCCGACGCTACACACACAACTGTTCAGTAGCTGTGAAAGGCCCGTTTGTGTACTTCTATATTGTTTGCAAACAGTGTATTGGATACGGATGGAAGCACGTCACACTAATAGATTTGATTTTTTTTAAAATAGAATGTAGCAGCAACAATTTGAGAAAAATGTAAAGGATGAGGCAGTGAGACACACTCAGCAGAGTACAAGCAGCAGTGGTTGAAGAACTAAATGGAGCGGGATCTGCACTCAAAAAAAAAAAACCTCACAGACTACAGTGAACACTGCACACAACTGTTCACTATCTCTGAAAGGCTCCTTTGTGGACTTCTATACTGTTTGCAACCAATGTATTGGATACGGATGGAAGCACGTCACACTAATAGATTTGATTTTATTTTTTTAAATAGAATGTAGCCAGCAACATATTTGAGAAAAAATGTAAAGGATGAGAGCCGTGTGAGGACACGTCAGCAAGATACAAAGCAGCAGAGTTGAAGAACTAAATGGAGCGGGATCAGGCAATTCAAAAAAATTGAAACCCTCTGACTACAGTAAACAATGCACACAACTGTTCAGCAGCTGTGAAAGGCCCGTTTGTGTACTTCTATATTGTTTGCAACCAATATATTGGATAATGATGGAAGCACGTCACACTAATAGATTTGAATTATTTGAAATATAATGTAGCAGCAACAATTAGAGAAAACTGTCAAGGATGAGGCAGTGACACAGCTCAGCAGAGTACAAGCAGCGGTGGTTGAAGAAATAACTTGAGCGGGATCAGAATTCAAAAATTGAAACCCTCTGACTACAGTAAACAATGCACACAACTGTTCAGCAGCTGTGAAAGGCCCGTTTGTGTACTTCTATATTGTTTGCAACCAATGTATTGGATAATGATGGAAGCACGTCACACTAATAGATTTGAATTATTTGAAATATAATGTAGCAGCAACAATTAGAGAAAACTGTCAAGGATGAGGCAGTGACACATGCTCAGCAGAGTACAAGCAGCGGTGGTTGAAGAAATAACTTGAGCGGGATCAGAATTCAAAAATTGAAACCCTCTGACTACAGTAAACAATGCACACAACTGTTCAGCAGCTGTGAAAGGCCCGTTTGTGTACTTCTATATTGTTTGCAACCAATGTATTGGATAATGATGGAAGCACGTCACACTAATAGATTTGAATTATTTGAAATATAATGTAGCAGCAACAATTAGAGAAAAATGTAAAGGATGAGGCAGTGAGACACGCTCAGCAGAGTACAAGCAGCAGTGGTTGAAGAACTAAATGGAGCGGGATCTGCACTCAAAAAAATAAAACCTCACAGACTACAGTGAACACTGCACACAACTGTTCACTATCTCTGAAAGGCTCCTTTGTGGACTTCTATACTGTTTGCAACCAATGTATTGGATACGGATGGAAGCACATCACACTAATAGATTTGATTTTTTTTAAATAGAATGTAGCAGCACCAATTTGAGAAAAATGTCAAGGATGAGGCAGTGACACACACTCAGCAGAGTACAAGCAGCAGTGGTTGAAGAACTAAATGGAGCGGGATCTGCACTCAAAAAAAAAAAACCTCACAGACTACAGTGAACACTGCACACAACTGTTCACTATCTCTGAAAGGCTCCTTTGTGGACTTCTATACTGTTTGCAACCAATGTATTGGATACGGATGGAAGCACGTCACACTAATATATTTGATTTTTTTTAAATAGAATGTAGCAGCAACAATTTGAGAAAAATGTAAAGGATGAGGCAGTGAGACACGCTCAGCAGAGTACAAGCAGCAGTGGTTGAAGAACTAAATGGAGCGGGATCTGCACTCAAAAAAAAAAAACCTCACAGACTACAGTGAACACTGCACACAACTGTTCACTATCTCTGAAAGGCTCCTTTGTGGACTTCTATACTGTTTGCAACCAATGTATTGGATACGGATGGAAGCACGTCACACTAATAGATTTGATTTTTTTTAAATAGAATGTAGCAGCAACAATTTGAGAAAAATGTAAAGGATGAGGCAGTGAGACACGCTCAGCAGAGTACAAGCAGCAGTGTTTGAAGAACTAACTGGAGCGTGATCTGCACTCAAAAAAAAAAAACCTCACAGACTACAGTGAACACTGCACACAACTGTTCACTATCTCTGAAAGGCTCCTTTGTGGACTTCTATACTGTTTGCAACCAATGTATTGGATACGGATGGAAGCACGTCACACTAATAGATTTGATTTTTTTTAAATAGAATGTAGCAGCAACAATTTGAGAAAAATGTAAAGGATGAGGCAGTGAGACACGCTCAGCAGAGTACAAGCAGCAGTGTTTGAAGAACTAACTGGAGCGTGATCTGCACTAAAAAAAAAAAACCTCACAGACTAGAGTGAACACTGCACACAACTGTTCACTATCTGTTAAAGGCTCCTTTCTGTACTTCTATAGTGTTTGCAACCAATGTATTGTATACGGATGGAAGTGCGTCACACTATAATTTCAATTGAATGGAGCAGCAAGAATTACACTAAAGAAAAAAAAAAGAGTCTGTGAGTGACACGTGCAGATGCCTACAAGCAGCGTTGGATGCAGAGCAAACTGCAGCGTCACCTGCACTCTCACACACACACCTTGCACAGAGCTGTTAAAACAACACTGCAAGGCAAAAGGAAGCTTTACACAGCGGTTGGTAAACTAGCCTGCCTAGAGCACAGTACACAAAATCGCAATCTCTAACTGTCCCTCAGAGTCAGCAGAGCAGCGTTCTGTCCCTAACTGAATTCACAGCACAGTGACGCTAAAATGGCGGCGGCGCCTTTTATAGTGCATTCTGACATCATTTCAGCATCCAATCACAGCCATGCCATTAGTTAACATGACCGCAGCAGTACAGGATGTGCCCACACTTCTTAGGATTCCTCATTGGCTGAATAAAATCACATTGCCTCTCAAAGAATTATGGGAACTTCCGATTCCGGTATACGATATATGGAAAATATCGGAACTAAGTATCGGAATTCCGATACAGCTTATATCGGCCGATACCCGATACTTGCGGTATCGGAATGCTCAACTCTACCCTTCACATACAATGCGTTTTCTCTCAAAATCCGGAATACAGTCCAAACATGTTCCACATGAGAATCCCAGTCATTGGAAAAAATCAAGATATCCTCCAAATAAACGATCAGAAATTTATCCACGAAATCCCGGAAAATATCGTTCAGAAAGGATTAGAAGACGGAAGGGGCATTAGTGAGCCCAAAAGGCATCACTAGGTACTCAAAATGCCCCTCTGGGGTATTAAACGCCGTCTTCCATTCATCTCCGTGCTTGATGCGAATAAGATTATACGCCCCCCTGAGGTCAAGCTTGATAAACCAACAAGCACCCTTCACTCTGGAAAATAGGTCAGAAATCAAGGGTAACGGATATTGATATTTAATAGTGATCTTATTCAGGAGATGATAGTCAATACACGGCTTCAATGAGCCATCCTTCTTGGCCACAAAGAAAAAGCCGGCGCCCAAGGGTGAAGAGGATGGTCTGATATGACCCTTCTCTAAAGATTCTGATATAAGATCACATAGCCTCATGCTCAGGTACAGCTAAATTAAAGAGCCGACCCTTGGGAAATTTACAACCGGATACTAAGTCAATAGCGCAATCATAACTCCTATGAGGAGGTAAGGATGCAGACTTAGTCTCACTAAACACATCAGAAAAATCAGTCAAATAGTCAGGAACATCTTGAGACTGGGGGGAGGCAGAAAAAACATCTTGAGACGGGGGGCAGAAAAAAGAGGAGTGTCAGCACGAACACATTGACAACCCCAACTGGTCACAGACACAGACTTATAATCCAAAACAGGATTGTGAGTCTGTAACCAAGGAAAACCCAGTACAACAATGTCATGTAAATTATGTAACACCAAAAATTTGCAATTCTCTTGGTGGTCCGGGTCAACCCGCATTATCACCTGGGTAGAAAACTGGGGTTTATTCTCCACAAGGGGGTAGAATCAATGTCCAGCAAAGGAATAGACTTCCGCAGGGGTATCACAGGAAAACCACAACGTTTGGCAAAATCAAAATCCATCAGGTTTATAGCTGCCCCTGAATCAACAAAAGCCTGACCTGAAAATGTGGACATGGAGCAAATCAAGGTAACAGTCAACAGAAATTTAGTCTGAACACTACCCAAAACAACTGAGCGCGCAAAATGTCTTCCCCGCTTGGGACAGACGGAAATAGCATGAGAAGCGTCACGACAATAGTAGCACAACTTATTACGCTTACGAAATTCATGACGCTGTGCCCCAGAAGTCAATCCATCACACTGCATGGGCTCTGGGGCTGGCCCGCAAGGCATCACAATCTCACGCATATTTCTACGCTCGCGCAGACGTCTGTCAACTTGAATAGCTAATGACATAAAGTCATTGAGACCAGAAGGAACAGGGAATCCCACCATAACATCCTTTACAGTCTCTGCCAGATCCTTCTGAAAAAGAGCTGCCAGAGCATCATCATTCCATTTAGTAAGGACTGCCCACTTTCTGAATTTTGACAATACAGCTCAGCGGCTTCATGACCCTGATCCAATGCCAACAAGGTTTTTCAGCTTGATCAGTAAATTAGGTTCATCGTACAATAACCCCAGAGCCTGAAAAAACACATCAACATCACTCAAAACAGGATCCCCAGGTGTCAGGGAAAAGGCCCAATCCTGAGGGTCACCGTGCAACAGGGAGATGACAATTTGAACCTGCTGCGCTGTGTTCCCTGAGTATTTAGGCTTCAAAGCAAAAAAAACTTACAGTTATTTTTAAAATTCAAAAACGTAGACCAATCTGTTATGTAAGGTAGCTGAGGAGGACAGGAACAACAGCCGGGCAGCCGAACACCTGAGATGTTGGTAACTAATGGGTTGCAGATTCCTAAAACTACACAACTAGAGGTAGCCGTGGAGCGTTCCTACGTTGATCCTAGACGCCTCGTCACAGCCTGAGAGTTAACTACACCTAAAGGCAGAAAGATGAAAGCTATCTGCCCCGGAGCAGATCCCCAAAGAAAATAGGAAGCCCCCAAACATGTAATGGCGGTTAGACAAAAGAAAGCACGGACACAGACAGAAAATAGAATGAGCAAATGCTGGGGCCACAAGCTGACTAAATAGGATAGGACAGGAGAGATTACTTTCTGCAACCCAGAAAACCCTACAAAAATCCAACAATTCTGATTACAAAAAATACTGAGATCACACGATCTCGCCACCCACTAAATCAGATCTCAGTGTAAACAAAACCAAGCCGCAGCCGCTGAAAAAGCAGGAAAAAGCAAATGAAAAAACAACAGTGGCTACAGACAAACTGTGAGGAGCACAGGCCCCAGGAGGGGACCCGGCTGTCCTCCACAAATGTGCAGAAAACTATGCAAAAGCAAGCACAAAAGGAAAAGCAGAAAATATCTTATCTGAAAGCAGCAGACGCAGGCAAGACACCAGCAAATTCCAAATGAACCAGGAACCACAATTGAGACAAGAACAATTGATCACCAGTGACCATCATGGGAGGGAACCTCCCTTATATCAGTCCAGTCA
Organism: Oophaga sylvatica; assembly: GCA_033576555.1. Lineage (NCBI taxonomy): Eukaryota > Metazoa > Chordata > Amphibia > Anura > Dendrobatidae > Oophaga > Oophaga sylvatica. Next base: position 378,311,291 of record JARQOD010000005.1, read on the forward strand.
GTGATCCCAGATTGCCATTCCTGGCTGGAAGGTTCAGTACTGTCTTAACCACCAGAGGGAGCCTCTGCTCATTCACAACACCGATCCCCCAAAAATAAATCAGTCAGAGGGATCTAGGTTCCACAGCAGGCAACCCAGCAAGATAGATAGCAATACTCCGAACCTCAGCAGCAAGCTGCTTCACATGATCGGACAAATGCTTGACCTCCATTGGGGAAAAAATTCCTCCTCCACCCCCCAGAGAAAAAGAGGGAAAAAATGCAACAAACAGGAAAAAAAAAAATTCTGAAACTCTGACTTTTTTTTTACTTTACTTTTTTTCCCTTCTATTGAGTACCATAGAATTTTCAGTATGGCCGGTGATTCTGTTATGTTTTGATAGCTGAGGAGACAGGAGCAAAAAAACGCATAGGCAGCCTAACACCAGAGAGGTTGGAAACTAATAGGTTGCAGACCCCTAAACTAACCGCACAACTAGAAGCAGCCGTGGAGCGTACCTACGGTGGTCCTAGACGCCTTGGCACAGCCGGAGAGATAGCTATCCCTGAAGATGGAAAGAGGAAAGCTAACTGCCGAGCAGACCCCAAATGAGTAGGAAGCCCCCAAACATATAATGCGGTTAGACAAGATGAAAATACGAACACAGACCGAAAATAGATTGAGCAGACGCTGGGGCCCAAAACTGTCTAGATAGGACAGCACAGGAGAGAATACTGTCTGCAACCCAGAAAAACCCTAGGAAAAACTCCAACACTTCTGAATCCAAAAAAACTGAGACCACACGGTCTCGACCATCTATATCAGATCTCTGGTGTGGACACGTAGCTACCCAGCGGTAAAATATCACAAGAACTGAGCAAATGAACAAATACAAAAAACGAACGGAGACCAGCCAAAACCCCCCAAAGGGGACCCGGCTGAAGACAAAAAGCAATGCAGCAAAAAGCAAGGAATTCAAACCACAGTAAAAAAAAACTGAAAGGAACTTATCTGAAAGAAGCAGGAGACAGCAGGAAAGCAAGCTGAATTCCAACCTAGACCAGGAAGAGCAATTGATCACCGGCGAGGATCATGGGAAGTCAGCTCACTTTATTAGGCCTGTCAGCACCACCTGACAACCACTCGATATCTGCAGGTGTAGGACTCTTGGTGATCACCATAGGCTCAATACCCTCAGCAACCACCAGAGGGAGCTTCAGCTCCGAAGTCGTCTCCAAAACGTTCACAACACTTTACTGGCTATTAAAATAGGGGGGGGGGGGAAATTACGTGGGGTTCCCCTATAATTAATAGGCTATGCAAACAGCTGCGGGCTGATATTCATAGCCTAGGAAGGGGCCATGGATATTGGCCCATCCCTGGCTACAAACACCAGCCCGCAGCTGCCCCAGAAATGGCACATCTGTAAGATGCGCCAATTCCGGCACTTAGCCCCTCACTTCCCACGGCCGCGTAGTGGGGTCATATGGGGTAATAAGGGGTTAATGTCACCTTTGTATTGTAAGGTGACATTAAGCCCTTTTAATAATGGAGAGGCGTCAATAAGACACCTATCCATTATTAATCTTATAGTATGAAAGGGTTAAAAACACACATAAGAATAAAGTATTTTAATTAACTAAAACACAACACGGTTTTCATATTTTTATTGCACGCCTAATCCACGTGATGCCCTCGGTCTCCTGTAATAAGTAAAATAATAAACCAACCTTATACTCCCTTTCCAACGCAGTGCAATTAATAACGAGTGTCCCACAACGATTTCCCCTATAGAACAGTGACATCAGGAGATAGTCCTCCTGCAGTGCATCACTGAAGAGGTTGCCTGAGTTCATTCTCCCACTTTATGGCAATGCTGAGTGGAAATTTTCTGACACAGTGTTGCCGGGTGAGAGAATGAACTTAAGTGACCTCTCTCACGGCAGCAGCGAAGGGCTATACATCGCGGAGGATTACCTCCGCTGTCGGTTCATTGCGAGGCCCCTGTAGAGCACTGACCGCCCAATGTCAGTGTTCTACACAGGATATCGCCGTGGGACACTCATTGTTAACTGGACTACGGCAGAAAGATAATGTATAGGTTGGTTTACTATTTTTATTACAGGAGACGAGGGCGTCGGGGACTAGGTGATTGGTAAGTATGTACTCTATGTTATGTGTTGTATGTTATATGTATGTTCTGTATGTTATATGTATGTTCTGTATGTTTGTTTTTTTTTACTACTGATCACAGCCATTGTCTGATGGGACTACTTTCCCATCATCGGCAATGCTGTCGATGTGAACATTCATTGCCAGATGGGAGCAGTAGTCCTATCAGACAATGGATTCCTACACAGACACGCACACACACACACAGGGACACACGCACACAGACACACACACACACATACTGTGCCCCACACACACCATATACGCACATAGTCACCGCCCACACACTATGCACTCACAGTCTCCGCCCACACACTTTACACTTCCCTCCTCCCGATCCACAGCGTTTCATCCACAGCAAATCCACAGATTTTTTTTACACCTGTGGCTTGGCTGCTGATGTGCCCGACTCAATGCAAGTCATGGGTGCAGAAACACTGCAGATCCGCACAAAGAATTGCGAATCCGCACGTTTTTTTTCGCAGCATGCGCACAGCAAATTTTTTTTCCATAAGTTAACATTGTTTTGATACACACTTGTAGATTTATTGCGGATCCGCAGCGGATCCACAATAAATCTGCAATGAGTGCACGCAGCCTTAGATTCCTGCTGCCGGTAGGAAATTAACTTTATTCTTCCCATTAGCGTTCACATTTCAGTCATGGGGGCGGTGTCGCGCAGGTTCAGTCACCGCTCAGTGTAGAGAGAACGGCAGCTGTAACTGACTGACAGCCGGCCCTAATGCTGAGCTGCTATCAGTCAGTGCAGTGGTACAGGCGCCGCTCTCTATACACAGAGCGATGACTGAAACCACCCCTATGGAAGCCGAACGCTGCCGGGGTTAATGATGTTCAGCAGGTGTCTAAGTGTGGGCACCAGGCAGTTTCCCAATGCTATTAACCTGCAGATTAACCCCATATCTGCAGTTTTTTTTATGTGACAGGTTCCCTTTAAGGCCACGTGCGCATGTTCACTATTTGTTTGTGATTTTTACCTCAGCATTTGAAAGCCAAAACCAGGAGTGGGTGATAAATACAGAAGTGGTGACGTGTTTCTATTATACTTTACCTCTGTCTGTCCCACTCCTGATTTTGGCTTACAGATACTAAGGAAAAATACTGACCAAATACTGAACGTGTGAACGTGTTCTTAAAGGGAGATGGCAGCTGTACTGTGAATCCTTGGTGAGGTTACAAGAAAACAACCTTATGTTGTTTGGGGGGGGTTAATATTTTTTTTTTCTGTGAAGTAGATTTTGACCCTGTGACCCAAATGATTTTAGATGTCACTGACATTTGATTATAAAAAGAATCAGTCTCCTTAATGAGGAGCTGGATGTGTCTGACCTTGTGTTTATTGTGGTGATCTATCAGGCCAGATATGTTGCTGCATTACCTGTTCCACCTCGTGGAGCTTAATAATAATAGTGTCATTTCTCATAAACCAGCGACACCAGGGACAGTAACACCTTACAGCACCAAGAACACCATTTACAGTCTAGTAATCCCACCAGCCGATAACATGTACTTAGGTTTTCATTCATTTCTATGTCCTGCACAGTGAATACATTTCCTGTAGCGCTGTACTGATTGTTAGGCCGGGATCACATATGCGAGAAACACGGCCGAGTCTCGCATGTGAAATCCCTGCCCTGGCGCCGGCACTCTTGAGTGGTGCGAGTGGCTGCATAGATATACATGCAGCCGCTCGCTCCACTCTTGAGTGCCGGCGCCAGGGCAGGGATTTCACATGCGAGACTCGGCCGTGTTTCTCGCATATGTGATCCTGGCCTAACGCGTAAGATCGGCACATGCTCCCAATAGGGCCCCAATCTAATGTACCCTGTGTCTCATACACTGACATGATCACTAGGGATACTAAGGATATGGTTTGTGGAATGTAGGGCTAAAGTTCCGCAGGCAGGGGAGGAACAAACATGTGCCATATATCTGTCTGCATGGGTTTCCTCCCACACTCCGAAAACCTTATAGGGAATTTAGATTGTGAGCTCCAATAGGGACAGTGATGATGATGTCTGTAAAGTGCTGAGGAAAATGAATAAATGAATCAGAATGAAACTGGATCCAGGACTTTGACGCAGCAAGACAAAATTGCCAAGCACTGAGTATCTGCGGTGCCCATTTCTGGGTGCATGCTTCAATAATATATTTATGGACTACGTGCTTGGAGTCTAATTGGCATCACTAAACGATCCTTCCCCGCAGACTACAAACATTTCAAAAATATAATGTGGAAAAAATATGTCAATTTACAGTGCAAAAATGTGTTGGCACCTTTCACATCATTCAGTGTCAGCAACAATGTACACCTGACTAAAAGACTAAAACAATGGAAGTGCAATGTTCACCCGAAGCATGAAAACTGAGAAGGATTAGGCCCCACAGGAAATTAGGGGCTCTTTTCTGCCATGTCCTCACACAATGTCTTTAGAAATCAATAAAGTTCATACCATAAAAGGTGTATTCCCATCTCATGCATTTATGGCATACTTTTATTTTACTCGTTTACATAACACCATTAATTCCATAGCACTTTACAGATATCATTATCACTGTCCCCATATTATAAATTACTATGACTATGTCTTTGGAATGTAGGAAGAAAGCAGAAGTATGCCACACAGAAACGGGGAGAACATACCAACTCCTGGTAGATGTTGTCCTTGGTGGGATTTGAGCCTACTGTAGGACTCCAGAGCTACGATAGATGATGCTCTTACCACTAGGACCTGCATTTTTCTCAACAATATGGCTTTTCTCACGTTGCTGTCAGTGGAGAGATGACTTCACTTCTTTACCTTCATTTGTATGGGAGCTCCAACCACCTATCCATTGACAGTGGTGAGCGACAGGGCCCCGTTTTTTAAACAAATGTAGGTCCCATCCATGATATATCCTATGGATATGCCATAATTGTACGAGATGGAACAATCCCTTTAACAGGTATAATCATGAAGAGTCTAAAACCAATGAAAAGAGTATTGATGCAGGTGCCCCTGTATCTTCTGCATAAGGCGCCTGCAGACGAGGATATGAAAAGTCATCCTAGTTTCATCCATAAAAGTCGGACAATAACTGATTTAATGAGCCATTCGCAGTTTCACTGTACCGTCGGTGTGTACTTGCACGTGAATGGCTTAATCTTTGAGACAAGCATATGCTACTGGTAGGATCAACCAACCATGTGTCCGTTTTTTACATCCGAGTGAAGTCCGTGTGCTATCCTTGTACGATCCGTTTTCATACAAGTACATTTAAAGGTGCATGATCACATACAGTTTCCTAGGTTTATAATAGAAATCTATCCATAACAATTGGATGTCATTCTGATGGTCCATGTGGGAACCAATTATTTTCTTGCACCCATAGATTTGATTGTGTGAGTTTCATCTGAGACTCGAAAGAAAGTCCAAGTTAAGAGTCTGTCCTCACAGACACGCTAACCGGGAAAAAAATTCTTCTGAACCGCCCTATTGAGTAACATGTGTCAGTACGCTGTCCGATTAGAAATCGTCTTCATAAGGCCGGGATCACACATGCGAGTAAATCGGCCGACACTCGCATGTGAAATCCCAGCTCTGGCGCCGGCACTCGGGAGTGGAGCGAGCGGCTGCATGTATTTATATGCAGCCGCTCGCTCCACTCCTAAGTGCCGGCGCCAGAGCTGGGATTTCACATGCGAGTGTCGGCCGATTTACTCGCATGTGTGATCCCGGCCTAATAATAATAATCTTTATTTATATAGCGCCAACATTTGCCGCAGCACTTTACAATTCAACAGTTTATATACAAGTCATAAGTAACAACGTTAAAGATAATATAATTAAAGCAAAATAATGACGATCCTGCTCGTAAGATCTTACAATTCAGGGCCGCCATCAGGGCATTACTGCCCTGACTGACTTATGGGGCCCGGTCAGCAGAGGGGGCCCGCATCGGGCCCCGTCACCTCTACCCATCAGGCCCCACTGCCCCAGCGGCAGGATTCTGCCAATCAAGTAACTGAACCTGCGTCCACAACGTAGGTTCAGTTACTCTATTGCTGTGCGGGCCCGCATGGCAATAGTTAAAGCTGCCAGCCAATCGGAGGCTGGCAGCTGACGTCAGCACGCACGTCGCCGGCGTCTGACGTCATTGTCAGTTGCCGGCGAGTGCTCGCTTTCAGGTTGGAGTACAGATCGCTCGCCGCAGGAGCACAGCAAGGTAAGGAGAAAGGTTTTTTTTTAATTAGTATTGAAAGCGGCAAGCCGGGGGTGGCAGGATGGAGACGGGCAGGATTGGAGACATGGGGGCATTATTGGAGACACAGGGTGCAGAATGAAAGACATGGGGGCAGGATTGGAGACACTGGGGGCATGATTGGTGACAGAGGGGGCATGACTGGAGACACTGGAGGCATGATTGGAAACACTGGGGGCATGATTGGAGACAGAGGGGGCATGATTGGAGACACTGGGGCATGATTTGAGACAGAGGGGGCATGATTGGAGACACGGGGAGCATGATTGGAGACACTGGGGGCATGATTGAAAACACTGGGTGCAGGATTGGAGACACTGGGGGCAGGATTGGAGACACTGGGGGCAGGATTTGAGACACAGGGGGCAGGATTTGAGACACTAGGGGCAGGATTGGAGACACGGGGGCATGATTGGAGACACAGGGGGCATGACTGGAGACATGGGGGCAGGATTGGAGACACGGGGGAAGGATTGGAGACACGGGAGCAGAATGTAAGACATGGGGCAGGATTGAAGACAGTGGGGGCATGATTGGAGACACTGGGGACATGATTGGAAACACTGGGGGCAGGATTGGAGACACTGGGGGTAGGATTGAAGCCACTGAGGGCATAATTGGAGACACTGGGGGCATGATTGGAGACACTGGGGGATATTATTGAAGACACTGGGGGGCATGATTGGAAACACGGGGGCATGATTGGAGACACTGGGGCAGGATTGGAGACACTGGGGGCAGGATTGGAGATGCAGGGGGCATGATTGGAGACACTGGGTGCAGGATTTGAGACACTGGGGGCAGGATTGGAGACACTGGGGGCAGGATTGGAGACACGGGGCATGATTGGAGACACAGAGGGCATGATTGGAGACATGGGAGCAGGATTGGAGACACGGGGCATGATTGGAGACACAGGGGGTATGACTGGAGACACTGGGGGAAGGATTTGAGACACAGGGGGCAGAATTTGAGACACTGGGGGCAGGATTAGAGACACGGGGGCATGATTGGAGACACAGGGGGCATGACTGGAGACATGGGGGCAGGATTGGAGACACGGGGGAAGGATTGGAGACACGGGAGCAGAATGTAAGACATGGGGCAGGATTGAAGACAGTGGGGGCATGATTGGAGACACTGGGGACATGATTGGAAACACTGGGGGCAGGATTGGAGACACTGGGGGTAGGATTGAAGCCACTGAGGGCATAATTGGAGACACTGGGGGCATGATTGGAGACACTGGGGGATATTATTGAAGACACTGGGGGGCATGATTGGAAACACGGGGGCATGATTGGAGACACTGGGGCAGGATTGGAGACACTGGGGGCAGGATTGGAGATGCAGGGGGCATGATTGGAGACACTGGGTGCAGGATTTGAGACACTGGGGGCAGGATTGGAGACACTGGGGGCAGGATTGGAGACACGGGGGCATGATTGGAGACACAGAGGGCATGATTGGAGACATGGGAGCAGGATTGGAGACACGGGGCATGATTGGAGACACAGGGGGTATGACTGGAGACATGGGGCAGGATTGGAGACATGGGGACAGAATGAAAGACATGGGGGCAGGATTGGAAACACTGGGGGCATGATTGGAGACACTGGGGGTAGGATTGGAGCCACTGAGGGCATGATTGTAGACACTGGGGGCATGATTGGAGACACAGGGGGACATTATTGAAGACACTGGGGGGCATGATTGGAGACACGGGGGCATGATTGGAGACACGGCATGATTGGAGACACTGGGGGCATGATTGAAAACACGGTGCAGGATTGGAGACACTAGGGTCAGGATTGGAGACACTGGGGCAGGATTGGAGATACAGGGGGCATGATTGGAGACACTGGGTGCAGGATTTGAGACACTGGGGGCATGATTGGAGACACGGGGGGCATGATTGGAGACACGGGGGCATGATTGGAGACACTGGGGGAATGATTGAAAACACAGTGCAGGATTGGAGACACTGGGGGCAGGATTGGTGACACTGGGGGCAGGATTGGAGACACTGGGGGCACGATTGGAGACACTGGGTGCAAGATTTGAGACACTGGGGGCAGGACTGGAGACACTGGGGGCAGGATTGGAGACACGGGGGCATGATTGGAGACACAGGGGGCATGATTGGAGACATGGGGCAGGATTGGAGACACGGGGCAGAATGAAAGACATGAGGGCAGGATTGGAGACACTGGGAGCATGATTGGAGACACTGGGGGCAGGATTAGAGACACTGAGGGCATGATTGGAGACATTGGGGGCATGATTGGAGACACTGGGGGACATTATTGAAGACACTGGGGGGCATGATTGGAGACACGGGGGCATGATTGAATACACAGGGGCATGATTGGAGACACAGGGGGCATGATTGGAGACACGGGGCATGATTGGAGACACGGGGCATGATTGGAGACATGAGGGCATAATTGGAGACACAAGGGGCAGGATGGAGACATGGTATAGGATGGAGACAGATGGGGCAGGATTGGAGACACGGGGCAGGATGAAAGACATGGGGTCAGGGTTGGAGATAGATGGGGCAGGGTTGGAGACAGATCATGCAGGATCATGGGGCAGGATGGGGAGATCATATGGGGCAGAATGGATACTCATGAGGGCGGGATGGGAGAACATATGGTTGCCAGGAATGAGACACACGGGGTCAGGATGGGGATATTATTACTATAGGTGTTGTGAACACCTTTGATCTGGCTTCTGAGTTTGGACTTCCTCTAGTGGTTGCTGCTGGTAATGGAGCTGGTCTGGCAGACAGAAGTCAATCACCTGAAGGGGATGATTGGAGATCAGGTGTTACAGACTGGGGAGATTTAAGTGAGCAGCCTTCCCTTAGTTGTTGCCGGTGATTTGGTCTTCTTCCTGAGCCTTTTGGAAGTCAGCTTGCTCCCTGCTTTGTCCTGCATCTTTCAGATAAGTTATTTGTCTGTTTTAATCTGTGGCATTTGTTCCCTGCCTTGCTGGTGTGAGTTCAGCCGTGTTTGCCACGGGAACCTGTGCTGGACTCTGTTTTCCTTTGCCACAGCTTATGTCAGTCTTTTCTGTATTTCTAGTCTCCTCGTATTTCAGTATCTGTTGTTTTGCGTCCAGTTCACACCAGAGATCTGATTTAGTGGGGGAGAGGTCATGTGGCCTCAGTATTTTTGCATATCAGACGTGCTGGAATTTTTCTTAGAGTTTTTGCGGGTTTGCAGACAGTATTCTTTCCTGTCCTGTTCTATCCAGACAGTTTGGGCCCCAGCATTTGCTTATTCTATTTTCTGCCTGTGTTTTGTACTTCATCTGTCTCACCGTCAATATTTGTTTGGGGGCTACCTATTCCTTTGGGGCACTACTCCGGGGCAGTTAGCTTTCTCCTTTCTTTCTTTAGGCTTAGTTAACTCTTTGGCTGTGTCGAGGCGTCTAGGTCATCATAGGTACGTCCCACGGCTAATTCTAGTTGTGTTGTCAGTTTAGGGGTCTGCAATCCGCTAAGTTACCAACTCTCTTCGGTGTTTAGTTGTCTACCCTATTTTTCTATTATCCTCCTCGGTTACCGAATCATAACACATAGGGGCTAATTAAGCGATATTATTACTGCAGTGATGTATTTATTTTATTTTTTGGGTATACTGTTTTAAATGGGGGGCGGTCCTGTTAATGTGCAGAGTGATACTATGTCGCCTTTTTTTCTTCATGTAGTGTAATGTAGAAGTTGGGAAAAAATATGTGTTCTGCAATCGGAGCTCTAGATAACTGTGTTATTTCCTGCAGAGACAAGCCCTGGCTGGAAGAAGTGATGGCGGTCTGTGCTGGAGGAAAGATGAAAAGCGAAGATGAAGGACTTCACCTAGAGACGTCACTGGTGAGTCATGTGTTACCTATACACTGACACTATATACTATATACAGAGGTCCTGTGTATAATGTCACATCACCAGTGATCACTGTATTACCTATACAGTACATTATATACAGAGCTCCTGTGTATAATGTAATTGATCTCTGTATTACCTGTACACAGACACTGCATACTAGGTACAGATCTCCTCTGTATAATGACACTTACAGTGATAATATTGGGGGTTTTTTTTTATTACTGATCAGTATTGTAGTGTTCAGTCACTATGTGGTGGTAATATGTTGTCCGGCCATGGTGTGGTGGTATTTGTCCCGTGTATGTGCTTTTATTTGGTCACTTTGTGGTGGTAATATGTGGTCTGGTCATGGTGCCGGTGGTATTTTTTCCTTGTATGTGATATTATTCGGTCACTGTGGTGGTTATATGTGGTCTGGACATGGTGTGGTGGTATTTGTTCCTTGTATGTGATATTATTCGGTCACTGTGGTGGTAATATGTGGTCTGGACATGGTGTGGTGGTATTTGTTCCTTTTATGTGATATTATTGGTCATTTTAAAAATTGAAAATAAATAAAAATATACCTAAATTGTATTGCATATTTTAACAAATATTTAATAGGTTAGCGTAGAGTAGGGCCTGGCCAAAAGTCTCTGCCGTGTTGTGGTGGTGGCTTAAAAAATCTTTTGGCCAAAACAAAAGCTGCTGGTTATATGTGTGATCTGGTGATGGGAACTGTTAAAGTGTGATTGGTGAGAAGTGGAGTTTTTCCAAGAGAGAGCGGTGGGACTGTGGACAATTTGAGGGGTGGAGGCGGGGCTGGGATGGAGCCTGGGCAGAGTCTTAAGGGGGCCCCGAAAATTTTGCCAGTATGGGGCCCCGAAATTCCTAGTGGCAACCCTGTACAATCTACAATGAGGTGGGGGAGACACAAAGTACAGGGGCTTATTTACAATGATGGTCCAGCCATCTTGAGGGGATGGGGATAGAAAAAGGCTGCATGATGTAGTCCCAGCCAGTATGTGTGGTGCTTTTGGGTGCGGTGGAATTTGATGGAGAATTATGTTCAAAGAATGTGAGCCCCCATAATATATCATCAAAAGGGGCACTTGGGATAATTTTGCCTTCATTAAATTTAATGTTATTAATTTTAATAATGTGGTACATTCCATTTATCATTTCATTTTCATCCCCACCCCTTTTTCATTAGGTTCCTTTAATCAGTGGTAGCATTCTTCTAGATGATTCTTCAGTATGTCATGCGATAAGGCAGATTTTGGTAACAGGACTTTGATTGGCAGTTGCAGTTTAGGCAGGAAACAGGCATCTATTTAAACCTCTGCTTTCTGGAGCTGGAGCTGTTTGACTGAAGATTTCTACACAGAAGCATCTCCAATTCTCCATGCCCACCTGCCCCTATTTTATTGTTATTTGTTTTCTTGTCGCGGTGTTTCTTTTGAGGGGGTCGCCCAGCTAATGCTAGGTGGACAGGATTTTAATGTATTGAGGTAACTTTGGTTTAATTAATTATTAATTATTTGATTAAAATGTATTATTATTTGAATTTACTTTGGGTAACCCTAAAATAAACACCGCGGCCTTTACGCCAACTTCTGTTTGTGTCTCAGAATTCTTTATTTACATGATATTTAGAATGTTAAGTTATAGGCAAATATAAGCCCAAGTGAGTGGGCTATATAAATGAAAGGACTTCGATTCGGGAACGTGATAGGACGCTCTAAACAGATGTGTTTTAGGGAGTGCTTAAAACTGTGTAAGTTGTGGTTAGTCCTTTGGCTCCCAGGCGACTTCCATCCTGGACCTATGCCAGAATGTCTCTCACCAGAATGATCAGCAAGTCAAGATTCTTTCCTATCAACTGTCTGTGAATATTCGTCTCAATATACTGGCAGTACCATTCGCTTCCACAACCTCTCAGGTGGCAGTTACCACCACGGTGACCCACCAGGCAGCCAGTTATGCACCAGGTTCCGGACCTCGTCTGTTGTCTACTCCACGCTTTGGCGGAGATCCCACCCTGTGTCGGGGTTCATTAACCAGTGCACATTGCATTTCGAACTCCTGGCTCATCAGTTCATCTCGGACTGAGCCAAAGTGGCCTTCATTATGTCACACCTATCTGGTGAGGCCCTAGCATGGCTCAATCCTCTGTGGGAAAGAGGGGATCCGTTAGTATCAAACCTACAGTCCTTCTTGGAAGCTTTTCGTAAAGTCTTCAACGAGCCCGGTTGCCTTTCTTCTGCAGCCTCTTCTCTGCTCCAGTTACACCAATGTAACCTTTCTGTGGGCCAGTATGCAATCCGATTCCATACCTTGTCTTCAGAACTCATTTGGAACAATGAGGCTCTGGTGGCAACCTTCTGGGAAGGTCTCTCTGGGTGAATAAAGGACGAACTGGCAGGCCCACCTGTCTGGATGACCTGGTGTCTCTCGCAAACAGAATTAACATAAGGTTCCAGGAACGGACCAAAGAGGTGAACCGCGAGAGAAGATCGGTATGCCTGACTCCCACCTTCCAACGACCAATCATTAAGCAAGTCCCTGCTGCAACTTCTTCGCTTGAACCTATGCAGATAGACCAGGTGAAGTTATCCAAGCGCCGCCAAGAGGTTTATCGGGCCAATGGACATGCTTCTACTGCGGCAGCTCCGAGCATCTTATTTGGTCCTGCTCCGAGAGACCGGGAAACTCCAGTGCCTAGGGTCGGTAGGAGAGGCTACCCTGGGCAAGACTTCTACCTCTCCATCGTTGACCCTGATTGTATCTGTCTCCTGCAGCAAAGAGACTTATGTTGAATTGGCCCACCTGGACTTCGGCTCCACGGGTAACTTTGTTCAACAAGCTGTGGTCGAGTGGAATAAGATTCCGGTCCTACGTCTTCCGGATCCGTTGATGATTTCTTCAGTGGATGGAAAGCCTCTTCCCGACACCATCCAGTTAATCACGGAGCCTGTGGATTTTCAGGTGAAGACGCTGCATTCGGAGATTTCTCTTCATATGCTGTCTGGTCTCTCTTATCCTCTACTTCTAGGTCTCCCGTGGCTGCAAAAACACTAACCTGTTCTTGTCTGGAGGTTTGGGGAAGTGCTCTGTTGGGGCTTAAGATGTCATGAAATGCGCCTTACTCTCGTTCGTCCTGTCTGGTCTCCTACTTCTTCTACTTCTGCTAATTTGCCTCGCCTGCCCGCAGCTTATTGGACGTATGCGGATGTCTTCGACAAGAAGGAAGCTGAGACCTTGCCACCTCATAGGCTGTATGACTGCCTGATTAACCTCCTGCCAGGTACCTCACCTCCACGAGGCCGAATCTCACCCCCTGTTCAAGGCCGAGACTCACACTTTGTCCAAGTATATACAGTAGAAGAAAACCTCGGCAGAAGATTTATCCGTAAATCCTCATCTCCTGCCGGAGCTGGGTTTTTCTTTGTGAAGAAGAAGGACGGCTCTCTGCGACCCTGCATTGAATATAGGGGCCTTAACCAAATCACGGTAAAAAATAAGTAAAGTGGGATAACTAAAATAAGCCCCCCTGCGGTAAAGTGTAAGGTCAATAGACTGGTTTGCTGTTTTTTCATCACATCGGTGGCAGCATAGGGATCATAATCCGTGACCCCTGTGTCTCCGTCCGGCTTTTCATTACATTGGTGGCAGCGGTGGGATAATAGAGCATTAGTTATCTGGTCTGAGCAATCATTCCTCTCACTTAAAACTTGCACGGTTCTTGCGGGGACCCTGCAGCAAATTTTTGGAGAACGGACTCAGTGTTTATTAGTCCTGAGACAATTGTGTGTACTTGCAATTACCCCCTCCCTTTCTCTTTGTTTTTCTGTCCTATCTTTTACTTGGCAACCATGGCTATGATGGGAAAAGACTGGCATAAGCGGCATCCAAAGGAAACTCTTATTGCCATGTGTGGGTGGAGGCAAATTGACACCACAGGCAAAAACAAAGGCCAACTGGTCATGGCCCTGGTTGAACTGGAAAACGCTCAGAGCCCAGCGGGCGCAGAAGCCGGTAAAGCGAAAATGGTGCTGCAGCAAGGCCCAACCACTGAATGCTGGCCCCACTTGCACTCAGGGTGGATTGGACCCCCACCTGCAAGCGGCCTTGGAACAACTCCCTGCAGAAGATACAGACAGACGTCTGCAGCTGATCCAGCAAGCTCTGGAGAGAGCAGAGCGCCAAGCCGAGCGTGAGGCTGAGAGAGCCCAGTGAGAAAATGAGAGGGCCGAGCGGGAGGCCCAAGCCCAGAGAGCCCATGAACTGGAGATGGCCCGGCTGGGGGGATACCCTCCACAGCCCGGAGCAGCGAGCCCAGCAGCGCTCAGAGTCCAAAGCCGCTGCCAGAGCACTTTCCCATGACGAAAAAGGACGGGGACGTGGAGCCTTTTCTGCGGGCCTTTGAGAAAGCCTGGCCAGGTACTTGACCCCAGGGCTAAAAGGCAAAGCTCTGGAGGCGTTTGCTTCTCTCTTGCAAGATCAAGATGACGACTATGAGGCCATCAAACAGGCCCTGATAAAGAAATACTGGCTAACCACTGAGGTATACCGCAAGAAGTTCCTGAACCTCCAACGTGGCCCACACGACAGTTACAGTGATGTGGTGCAAGGACTCAGGACCCACTTTGACCAGTGGATCCAAGGACTGTCAGCGACCACCTTTGAGCAGCTGAAGGACCTGATGATCAAAGACCAGTTCTTATATCTTTGCCCAGCTGAGGTCAGCCAGTTCATGCTGGACTGAGAGCCAAAGGATGCAGACAAAGAAGTGCAGATGGCGATACCTGCAAAGCCAACCATAAAGCCAGTCAACGCCAGCTGGAGAGGGGATAAGCCTGCAACCAACCCCAGTGCCCCTGCCAGCTGACACACCGGAGGCCCTGTCCCATTTGCCAACTCCAGACCTACCACCGACCTTCGCCAGTGTTTTGCCTGCAAATGGACTGGACATATCAGTGCCACCTGTCCGGAGAAGCAGAAGAACCCTCCAGTCAAGTCCTCCGGGCCTAATGCAGCAGTTCTTTTGGTGGGTGGGGTGGTTGGGAGGGTCGATGACAATGCGCAGCACGTCCGCATGGGGGCCCATCTCGCTACAGGCCTCAAGGACACGGGGGCTGAATGGACCCTCATCCGACCAGAACTGGCGGCCCCTGACGAGATTATTCGGGTGAAAACCCTGACTGGGATTGGGGGTGCCCGCTTTCACTTGCCGATGGCCCGGGTTTTCATCGATTGGGGTGCCAGGAGTGGGGTGAAGGAGGTGGGGTTGTCTGAAAACTTGCCCATCGATGTTCTGATGGGTACTGATTTGGGGAGAATGGTCTCGTATTATGTCCCTGACACTCCTCCCCAATCTGATACTAAGGGTTATGTGAATGCCATTGATGATGATATGAAATTGCATACTTTGCCTGAGGATGTGTTATCTGATAACCATTTTCCCCTAGGAATGATGCTGATAATGAGGTTAATGTGCCAGCTGTACCTGATAACCATTTTTCTGAAAAGGTTGATGTGTCCACAGGTGCAGGAGTGCTCAGCCACGTCACTCTGCGGTGTGAGACGGCTGAGGAACCCCTAGCCGGAGCAAGCGACGGTGCTACAGGAAATGGGGAGGTGCATGGGAGGCATGAGGAAGGTGATGCCATGCAACTGACCAGTGCCACAGAGGAAGGTAACTGGCCTATAAGTAGTACAGCTCCTGAAGTGTTGGGGGTGGATGGGGAGGTAAAGCCCATAGCAGCGCCGGCTGATGGGTCTGTGGAAAACTCCGGAGAGACAGCCTACGTAGACGCTGTCACGCGAAGAGTGCCCGGAACGCAGGTAACACCCTGCCTTCCGGACAATCCACAGTCAGAGGGTTGACTGAACCAGGGATGGACCCGGAGCAGGTCCCAGATGGTCCCAATGAGGAGGGAACCTTGACGTCACTTCTGGTTGCCTCCAGCCAGGAGTTCCAGACTGCTCTGCACTCAGACGCGAGCCTGGAGAAATTGAGACACCTCGCCGAGACGCCCACCTCCATGACTGATAAGGAGAGGATGTTCTGGGAACGAGGAAGGTTGTATCGGGAGACAGTACCCGGAGATTCCGAAAAGGAGTGGTTGAGGGAAAGACAGCTGGTCGTCCCGTACCAATTTTGGGGTGAGTTGTTGGGGATTGCCCATGAAATTCCACTCTCTGGACACTTGGGGATCAGCAAAACTAAGGCCCGGCTTAACACTTCTATTAGCCCAAGATGGGGACAGATGTGACAAACCACTAACGCTCCTGTATCACCTGCCAAAGGGTGGGGAAGGTGGGGCCTGCTCTTAAGGCTTCCCTGATCCCTTTGCCAGTGATAGAGGAGTCTTTCCAGAGAATCGCAGTGGACATTGTGGGCCCGCTGTCCGTCCCCAGCAGCTCTGGAAGCAATACATCCTCACTGTAGTAGACTACGCTACCCGGTACCCAGAGGCAGTAGCTCTTTCCTCAACTAGGGCGGATAAGGTGGCTGATGCACTGGTGACCATCTTTTCACAGGTAGGATTTCCCAGGGAGATGCTTACCGATCAAGGGACCCAATTACAGCCTCTGACGCGCATCCAATGCTGCGCATCGAGGAGCTACTAGAGCGGTTAGCAAAAGCGGAATACCTATCCATCATGGATTTGAGTCGGGGATACTGGTTGATTCCCCTGAGCCCCGAGGTGAAGGAGAAGTCTGTCTTTATCACCCCCTTTGGACTGTACAAGTCCACGGTCATGCCCTTTGACATGAAGAATGCCCTGCCACTTTCCAGTGGATGGTCAACCACCTGCTTCAGGGACTGGAGAAGTACGAAGTGGCGTACCTGGATGACATTGTCATCTTCAGTTCCACCTGGGAGGAACACCTGCAGCATCTCCAGGAGGTGCTCCAGCGTGTTCACCAAGCAGGCCTGACCATCAAGCCGGGAAAGTGCCAGATGGCCATTAGGGAAGTCCACTACCTGGGGCAGAGCCAAGAAAGTGGATGCGATCATGTCCTGGCCCACCCCCAGGACCAAGAAGTAGGTGATGTCCTTCCTAGGCACTGCAGGGTACTATAGGTGCTTTGTTCAGAACTATAGCAGCCTTGCAAAGCCCTTGACGGACCTCACCAGGAAGAAGCTACCCCAAACAGTCAACTGGACAGATGGCTGTGAGGTGGCCTTCCAGGGTCTGAAAACAGCCCTGTGAAGCTCTCCTGTGTTAAAAACAGTCGACAGCAGTCGGCCGTTCATAGTACAGACGGACGCCAGCGAGTTTGGCCTCAGTGCTGTGCTCAGCCAGGTCAAATCTGGGAATCAAGAGCGCCCCGTGTTGTACCTGAGCTGGAAGCTTCTGCCGAGGGAAGTGGCCTATTCCACCATCGAGAAGGAGTACCTGGCCATGGTCTGGGCACTGCAATGTTTGCAGCCCTACCTGTCCGGACGCACATTCACTGTCGTGACCGACCATAACCCCCTGAGCTGGCTGTACACCATGTCCGGAACCAACGGAAGGTTGCTACTCTGGAGCCTTGCCCTCCAGCAGTACGACTTTACCGTGAAACACAAAAAGGGCAGTGAGCATGGCAATGCAGATGGATTGTCTTGCCAAGGCAAACCTGCCACGGTGCGCATGGAGGAGTACAGAGAGGTCCTGACTCCGTAGCGCAATCTAAAAGGGAGGTGTAATGATCCTACAATTTTGCCCACATTCAAAGTTCCATTCCAGAACTTTCCATTCTCACACTGAGCTCTGCTACATCCATAGCTGCACAGACACCAGCTCCCTTCCCTGCATGTAATACTAAACCCCTCCTACCCCTCCCTCAGGAATGTGCTAATTAGCAGAGAGCAGTTCTTTGTCTAAGACCATGTTCT
>JARQOD010000005.1:378329563-378369897 GCA_033576555.1 Oophaga sylvatica
GCTCCTGAAGTGTTGGGGGTGGATGGGGAGGTAAAGCCCATAGCAGCGCCGGCTGATGGGTCTGTGGAAAACTCCGGAGAGACAGCCTACGTAGACGCTGTCACGCGAAGAGTGCCCGGAACGCAGGTAACACCCTGCCTTCCGGACAATCCACAGTCAGAGGGTTGACTGAACCAGGGATGGACCCGGAGCAGGTCCCAGATGGTCCCAATGAGGAGGGAACCTTGACGTCACTTCTGGTTGCCTCCAGCCAGGAGTTCCAGACTGCTCTGCACTCAGACGCGAGCCTGGAGAAATTGAGACACCTCGCCGAGACGCCCACCTCCATGACTGATAAGGAGAGGATGTTCTGGGAACGAGGAAGGTTGTATCGGGAGACAGTACCCGGAGATTCCGAAAAGGAGTGGTTGAGGGAAAGACAGCTGGTCGTCCCGTACCAATTTTGGGGTGAGTTGTTGGGGATTGCCCATGAAATTCCACTCTCTGGACACTTGGGGATCAGCAAAACTAAGGCCCGGCTTAACACTTCTATTAGCCCAAGATGGGGACAGATGTGACAAACCACTAACGCTCCTGTATCACCTGCCAAAGGGTGGGGAAGGTGGGGCCTGCTCTTAAGGCTTCCCTGATCCCTTGCCAGTGATAGAGGAGTCTTTCCAGAGAATCGCAGTGGACATTGTGGGCCCGCTGTCCGTCCCCAGCAGCTCTGGAAGCAATACATCCTCACTGTAGTAGACTACGCTACCCGGTACCCAGAGGCAGTAGCTCTTTCCTCAACTAGGGCGGATAAGGTGGCTGATGCACTGGTGACCATCTTTTCACAGGTAGGATTTCCCAGGGAGATGCTTACCGATCAAGGGACCCAATTACAGCCTCTGACGCGCATCCAATGCTGCGCATCGAGGAGCTACTAGAGCGGTTAGCAAAAGCGGAATACCTATCCATCATGGATTTGAGTGGGGGATACTGTTGATTCCCCTGAGCCCCGAGGTGAAGGAGAAGTCTGTCTTTATCACCCCCTTTGGACTGTACAAGTCCACGGTCATGCCCTTTGACATGAAGAATGCCCCTGCCACTTTCCAGTGGATGGTCAACCACCTGCTTCAGGGACTGGAGAAGTACGAAGTGGCGTACCTGGATGACATTGTCATCTTCAGTTCCACCTGGGAGGAACACCTGCAGCATCTCCAGAGGTGCTCCAGCGTGTTCACCAAGCAGGCCTGACCATCAAGCCGGGAAAGTGCCAGATGGCCATTAGGGAAGTCCACTACCTGGGGCAGAGCCAGAGAAAGTGGATGCGATCATGTCCTGGCCCACCCCCAGGACCAAGAAGTAGGTGATGTCCTTCCTAGGCACTGCAGGGTACTATAGGTGCTTTGTTCAGAACTATAGCAGCCTTGCAAAGCCCTTGACGGACCTCACCAGGAAGAAGCTACCCCAAACAGTCAACTGGACAGATGGCTGTGAGGTGGCCTTCCAGGGTCTGAAAACAGCCCTGTGAAGCTCTCCTGTGTTAAAAACAGTCGACAGCAGTCGGCCGTTCATAGTACAAGCGACGCCAGCGAGTTTGGCCTCAGTGCTGTGCTCAGCCAGGTCAAATCTGGGAATCAAGAGCGCCCCGTGTTGTACCTGAGCTGGAAGCTTCTGCCGAGGGAAGTGGCCTATTCCACCATCGAGAAGGAGTACCTGGCCATGGTCTGGGCACTGCAATGTTTGCAGCCCTACCTGTCCGGACGCACATTCACTGTCGTGACCGACCATAACCCCCTGAGCTGGCTGTACACCATGTCCGGAACCAACGGAAGGTTGCTACTCTGGAGCCTTGCCCTCCAGCAGTACGACTTTACCGTGAAACACAAAAAGGGCAGTGAGCATGGCAATGCAGATGGATTGTCTTGCCAAGGCAAACCTGCCACGGTGCGCATGGAGGAGTACAGAGAGGTCCTGACTCCGTAGCGCAATCTAAAAGGGAGGTGTAATGATCCTACAATTTTGCCCACATTCAAAGTTCCATTCCAGAACTTTCCATTCTCACACTGAGCTCTGCTACATCCATAGCTGCACAGACACCAGCTCCCTTCCCTGCATGTAATACTAAACCCCTCCTACCCCTCCCTCAGGAATGTGCTAATTAGCAGAGAGCAGTTCTTTGTCTAAGACCATGTTCTGTGTCTCAGATAGCCTTGATTTAGAATCTAACCATTAGGGCATAACTTGACGCCAGTTTATGTTATGAGTATGAAAATTACATATTCTGGGCCTGCAATGTTTAAGCTACACTCCAGCGATTTTTTCTAAGGTCTGGCACCAGCAGAATCCAAGGAATGGATTCCTACTTAGCTGAGCCATCCAGGTACTTCGAGTTTAGACTTTTAGACATTTAGACATGTCATGCTGAGCATAATGATAATTTCGTCTTTCTTCTATGAGCTTCCTGGCCCGAGATATGATACTCAGCACGTGTTAGCCCCTCTGAGAGAAGAGAAGTGCTTCCATAACTCTGCCCCTTTAGTGATGTCACGACCAGGGGGGTATAAGGTTGTGGAAGCTGTGTTATGCATTATTGTCATGTGTGCATCGCCACGAAGATCGTCGCGGTTGCACATTCTGACTTCTCACAGCTGAGTTGCTGTTTCTTTGTGTTTGGCAGTTAGGGAGTTAATTCTGTCTGTGCTCAGTTCTGGGACTGGGTGCAGTTTTCTCCCGCTGCAATTAATTATTTGTTGATTGGTTTCCTTTAAATCTCTGGTTGTCTGTGTTGGGAGTTGCCAGTGAAATTCTTCATGCAGACCACAGATAGGATTGTATCTGTATTGACTTAAGTTAAAGAGCTCCTTAGTTGTTTTAAGCTCACCTTGCTTAGAGTTTAATATCCCAGATCATTTATGTTCCTTCTGTGTTTGAGTGTGTATGCAAGTCTGTGTTTTCTCCAGTCTGTCTTATATGTCTAATCTGTGTATTTAGCAGAGATCAGCCCATATCCCTTTGGTGGTAATCAGAATCCTTCTTAGGACTGATTACAGGGTTCAGGGACTGATAGGAGACAGGGTTAGGCTGGAGACTTGGACCTCTGAACCATTATCAGTACCTCCAAGGTGAGGGATTAGTTAGGACCCCAGTTTAGGGTCAGGTTAGACCCCCGGTCCTCCTCTTTCCTGTGACAGTGTATCAAGTCCTCAAGATTAACCCTGAGTTCAACGGATATCGTGTCAGGTAAATCTATTCTATATTTACATGCTGATGTTGCTAATCTATATGTTGTATAGAGTGTTGTTCTTTTAAGAATAGTTTACTGACATCGTACACATATCATAAGACCGCGTGACATTTTCACTGGCCAATAAAATTATTCCCAGTTGCCATGGATCCAGTAGCCCAGCTGGCTCTGCAGTTGCAGGGATTATCCATGGAGCTGACGGACATTAAGTCCAAAGTTTTGTCTCCCTCGGAGCAAACCAGATTTGAACCTAAAGTAGCTCTCCCGGACAGGTTCACTGGTGGGCGAGACAAATTTTTTACCTTCAGGGAAGCATGTAAATTGTATTTTCGGCTTCGGCCTCGATCATCAGGGAGTGAAGAGCAGAGAGTGGGAATTGTTATCTCGCTCCTACAAGGGGACCCTCAATCCTGGGCCTTCTCCCTTCCTCCGGGATCCCCGGCTCTACAGTCAGTAGATCGATTTTTTACTGCCCTGGGTTTGGTATATGATGACCCAGATCGGGTCTCTCTTGCTGAGACAAAATTACGTAAGATACAGCAGGGAGATCGTCCGGCGGAGGAATTTGCTTCTGAGTTCCGTAGATGGGCCACAGATACTCAGTGGAATGACCCAGCTCTTAGGAGCCAGTTTTGTCATGGGCTTTCTGACAAATTAAAGGACGTTTTGGCTCAGTATGATTCTCCTCCATCACTGGAGGCTGCTATGGCCCTAGCTATCCGTACTGATAGACGGCTCCGGGAGAGGTGCGAGGTAACTCCGCCCCCTGTTGTTACTCCACCTACTACTAAAGTCCCTTATGTTGAGGTTCCCCTTGTCTGTTCGGAGGAGCCTATGCAGTTGGGAGGGACATCATTTCGTAGGAGGGGATTGGCGGTACGCCGCAGGACTAGAAGGTGTTTCTTCTGCGGGAAAGAGGGACATTTTGTTGGGGGATGTCCATCCCGTGCCTTGTTGAGCAAAAAGTCGCCGGAAAACTGTTAATCCCAGGTTGTGTGGTGGACGACAACCTGGGAGTATGTATTTCGTCCGCTAGTTCTTCTCAGTTCCTTGTACCAGTGGAGGTGGTGGTTGGTACGAGAGTGGAGAGATTTTCTGTTCTTCTTGATAGTGGGTCCGGGGCTAATCTGGTTGACGCTCAGTTTGCTCAGGCTCAAGGTATGCATCTGAGTGTATTGGTCAAACCGATCCCTATATTCTCCATTGACGCCAGGCCTCTCGGCCAAGGTAGCTTTGTTCATGAGGTTCATAACATTGACCTTCGGGTAGGGGCAATACATAGGGAACTATTATCTTGTTATGTGTTGGAGGGTCTACCTACTCCTATTGTGTTGGGACTTCCTTGGTTGGTTAAACATAACCCTGTGATTAATTGGCAGTCCAGAGATATAAGCCAATGGGGGGAGTTTTGCAAAAGTAACTGCATGAACACAGTCATCAGTGCGGTCGTGCCTAGTACTTTGCCTCCTTTTTTGGAGGACTTTGGGGATGTGTTCTCTGAGGAGGGGTGTCAGGAGTTGCCTCCTCATCGCGTGTATGACTGCTCTATTAATTTACTTCCTGATGCTAAGTTACCTAAAGCTAGGTTATATAACCTTTCTGGTCCTGAGAGGCAGGCTATGAAAGATTATATTTCGGAAAGTCTGGCCAAAGGGCATATTAGACCTTCATCTTCCCCAGTGGCCGCGGGGTTCTTCTTTGTGAAGAAAAAAGATGGAGGCCTACGCCCTTGCTTGGATTTCCGCGAACTTAATCGGATTACTGTTCGAGATCCGTATCCACTCCCTCTGATTCCTGATCTCTTCAATCAAATTGTTGTCGCCAAATGGTTCTCTAAATTGGATCTCAGGGGGGCGTATAATCTGATTAGGATAAAAGAGGGGGATGAGTGGAAAACGGCGTTTAACACGCCGGAGGGACATTATGAGAACCTTGTCATGCCTTTTGGTCTGACTACTGCACCAGCAGTATTCCAACATTTTGTTAATGACATTTTTCGTCATCTGGTGGGGCTGTTTGTGGTCGTATATTTGGATGACATTTTAATTTACTCACCAGATCTTGTGTCTCACCAGGAGCATGTGAGACAGGTGTTGCAGATCTTGCGAGACAATAAACTATACGCCAAACTGGAAAAGTGTGTATTCGCCGTACAGGAACTTCAGTTTTTGGGTTTCTTGGTGTCAGCCTCCGGTTTCCGTATGGACCCTGAAAAGGTGAGAGCAGTGCTTGAATGGGATCAGCCAGAGGATTTTAAGGCTCTGCAGCGTTTTCTGGGGTTTGCTAACTACTACCGGAAATTTATTTGTAATTTCTCATCTGTTGTCAAACCTCTCACTGACATGACAAGAAAAGGGACGGATTTTTCTAAATGGTCGGACAAAGCTTGCCAAGCTTTTTCCTCTTTGAAAAAATGTTTTGCTTCGGCACCCGTTCTCATCCAACCAGATGCATCACAGCCGTTCGTTGTGGAGGTGGACGCGTCTGACGTAGGGGTGGGTGCAATATTGTCCCAGGGTCCGTCCCCTGGTAAATGGCATCCGTGCGCTTTCTTTTCTAAAAAATTGTCGTCCGCCGAAAGGAATTATGATATCGGCAATAGGGAACTTTTGGCCATTAAGTTGGCTTTTGAAGAATGGCGTCACTTTTTGGAGGGGGCAGTCCACCCGGTCACCGTCATTACTGATCACAAGAACCTGCTGTATTTGGAATCTGCTAAGCGTCTGAATTCCAGACAAGCTCGATGGTCGTTGTTTTTTACCAGGTTTAATTTTGTTGTCACTTATCGCCCTGGATCTAAGAATGTTAAGGCGGATGCCTTGTCTCGCAGTTTCCCAGGGGCCGGGAAAATGGATGACCCGATTCCCATCCTTCAGGAGGGGGTGGTAGTGTCGGCTGTATGTTCTGAGCTTGAGGAGGAGGTGTTAGAGGCTCAGGGGGACGCCCCTGCAGGACCTCCAGGGAGACTGTTTGTCCCAAATCAGTTGAGACAAAAGGTTATTGAGGCACATCATAATTCTGCTTTAGCAGGACATCCAGGGAGTAAGGCTACTTTAGATCTCCTTTCTCGCCGGTTTTGGTGGCCTAACGTTAATAAAGATGTTTTAACTTTTGTCGCGTCCTGTGGGGTTTGTGCTCGCTCTAAGACCCCTCATACCCGTCCGTCTGGGACCCTCTTACCCTTGAAACTTCCGGAGCGTCCATGGACTCATTTGTCTATGGACTTCATCACGGACCTTCCTCAGTCGTCAGGGAAGACTGTCATACTGGTGGTTGTTGACAGGTTCAGTAAGATGGCACATTTCATTGCTCTTCCTGCCCTCCCTAATGCTAAAACTCTGGCGCAGGTGTTCATTGGGGAGATTGTGAGACTTCATGGGTTGCCTTCTGATGTGGTGTCAGATAGGGGGTCTCAGTTTGTGTCCAAGTTTTGGAGGGCATTTTGTTTACATCGGGGGATGCAATTGTCATTTTCCTCGGCTTTTCATCCGCAGACCAATGATCAGACAGAGCGTCTGAATCAAAGCCTAGAGACTTATCTTCGGTGTTTTGTCTCAGAGAACCAGGAGGACTGGTCTTCTTTCTTGCCTCTGGCAGAGTTCGCTCTTAACAACAGGCGGAGCGAGTCCACTGGTAAGTCCCCGTTTTTTGGGGCATATGGTTTTCATCCCCAGTTTTGTACATTCAATGGGGGGGCCCTTCTGGGGTTCCTGAGGAGGAGCGTTTCTCGTCGTCACTTGCTTCAGTGTGGAGAGGTGTATTGAATAATCTGAGTGCTATGGGGAACCGTTATAAACGTATGGCTGATAGGAGGAGATTTCTGGTCCAGATCTTAATGTGAACGATCTGGTATGGTTGTCTACCAGGAATATAAAACTTAAAGTTCCCTCCTGGAAGCTGGGCCCCAGATTCATCGGGCCGTACAGGATCAGTTCCATAATTAATCCTGTGGCATTTCGTCTGGACCTCCCTCCTACGTTTAAAATTCATAATGTGTTCCACAAGTCATTACTTAAGAGGTACGTGGCACCAGTCATACCATCACCTCTACCTCCTCCTCCAGTGGTGGTCAATGGTAACTTGGAGTTTCAAGTGTCAAAGATCATTGACTCACGTCTGAATCGCCGGTCCCTTCAGTACTTGGTGCATTGGAAGGGGTATGGTCCAGAGGAGAGGACGTGGGTTCCTGCGTCTGACATTAACGCAGATCGTTTGGTGCGGACCTTCCACAGAACTCACCCGGGCAAACCTGGCCCTGAGGGTCCGGAGGCCCCTCGTAGAAGGGGGGGTACTGTCATGTGTGAGTCGCCACGAAGATCGTCGCGGTTGCACATTCTGACTTCTCACAGCTAAGTTGCTGTTTCTTTGTGTTTGGCAGTTAGGGAGTTAATTCTGTCTGTGCTCAGTTCTGGGACTGGGTGCAGTTTTCTCCCGGCTGCAATTAATTATTTGTTGATTGGTTTCCTTTAAATCTCTGGTTGTCTGTGTTGGGAGTTGCCAGTGAAATTCTTCATGCAGACCACAGATAGGATTGTATCTGTATTGACTTAAGTTAAAGAGCTCCTTAGTTGTTTTAAGCTCACCTTGCTTAGAGTTTAATATCCCAGATCATTTATGTTCCTTCTGTGTTTGAGTGTGTATGCAAGTCTGTGTTTTCTCCAGTCTGTCTTATATGTCTAATCTGTGTATTTAGCAGAGATCAGCCCATATCCCTTTGGTGGTAATCAGAATCCTTCTTAGGACTGATTACAGGGTTCAGGGACTGATAGGAGACAGGGTTAGGCTGGAGACTTGGACCTCTGAACCATTATCAGTACCTCCAAGGTGAGGGATTAGTTAGGACCCCAGTTTAGGGTCAGGTTAGACCCCCGGTCCTCCTCTTTCCTGTGACAGTGTATCAAGTCCTCAAGATTAACCCTGAGTTCAACGGATATCGTGTCAGGTAAATCTATTCTATATTTACATGCTGATGTTGCTAATCTATATGTTGTATAGAGTGTTGTTCTTTTAAGAATAGTTTACTGACATCGTACACATATCATAAGACCGCGTGACAATTATGACGTGTCGCCCATCCCCCAACCGCATGGTTTGCATGAAATGATCTAAGCAACTGTAAGTTTTTCTTCCTTTAATACCTTTTATTTTGTAATCGTCTTGTACTTACTTTAATTGTCTCATATTGTAATATCTTTTAGACCTTTTGTAAACACTGCCTACCTTTTTGGGGTAAAATATAAAATTACTAGTTCCATTTTTCCTTGCTCTATAACGTACTGTCACGTCCTCCGAAGGGAATTACGCTACTAAATTGGGGTGACCTCTGCCCCACATTTTAGAACCAGAGGCTGGTGGTAGCAAGTGTGTGTTTTGGTCATTGGGTAAAGCTGGCAGTGATATAGCAGGTTTTATAAGCGCATTGCCTGGCTGCGGCTAGGAGTAGTTATAATTCCCTCGCTGCAGCGTGCCTAATAGCCAGTAAACATCCAAGCAGGCCCGTCCGGCGAGTAATTATCCTAGGTTCAGTTCCCTGACTGACAAGAGGGTAAGGGGGGCGCCAGAGAGCTGCGAGTTCCTAAGCGGAACTGGAAAGTGGGATATACATAAATCCCTACAGTTCATGACATATTGGTGGCAGCGGTGGGATAACTAAAATAAGCCCCCCTGTGGTAAAGTGTAAGGTCAATAGACTGGTTTGCTGTTTTTTCATCACGTCGGTGGCCGCGGATGGATCATAATCCGTGACCCCTGTGCCTCCGTTTTTTAATCACAAATTCATTCTTCAGATTTTTCGTCTCCATGGTCTACTGCTTCACATAATCTCCGATTGAGGTGTCCAGTTTATCTCTTGTTTCGGGAGCGCCACCTGTAAGCTACTGGATGTTACTTTAGTTTTCTCATCTTCTTGACCTTCCTCAGTCCAATGGCCAAATGGAACGAGTCAATCAGATCTTGACTAATTTACTCCAGCATTTTGTCAATGCTCATCACAGTGACTGGGCTCAACTCCTGCCTTGGGCCAAATTCTCTTACAATAACCATGTGAGCTATTTTTCAGCCTAATCTCCATTTTTTTGTGGTCTACGGTCAACACTAGTGTTGAGCGATACGATAATGCAAATATCGGCTATCGGCCGATATTAGCTCTATCGGCCTTTCGATAATTCGTTTCGATATTTTCGTCTTATCGAATACCGGAATCGGATTTGTCACTGTCACTGTGAGTGTCCGTCGGTCGGGTCTGTCAGGAGTCAGCGGCACTTACCTGGCAGAAGATCTCCGGCGGTCACGTCCTGGACTGCTTGATGGCCGCCATTATCTTCTCCCTGGCGGTCACATGCAGTTTTTTCGCGATAACTGCAGTGACTGCTGGGTAATCCCGGCCGTAAAGCAGTCAGTCCGATGACGTCACCGCCGGGGAAGCAGGTAATCAGCTGTGCTGCGCCGGGATGACAGGCTCTGCCTGTCATTCTGATGTAGCAGAGCTGGATCGTCGTGGGACACTCGTTACTATGGACTGCGTCGGTCAGGTGGTATACTTTTTTTTTTTTTTTTTTCATTTTTTTACAGGAGATCGATGGCGTCGCAGGATGAGACTGTAATAAAAGTAATGAAAACTGTGTTTTTTTTTTTTTTATTAAATTAAAAAACTTTTTTATGAACATTCACCCGTCCTGGTACATAAACAATTTAACTATTTACATACAGGGACCCTGTCCGGGTTATTTATAATTCTTTGGCAGGGGTGTTCCAGGTACCACCTGGTACTCTTCTGATGCTTGCCAAACATCCGAGGCACCAAGGACCACCAGGACCTGATGACGTCGTGTGGCCTGTACAGTGACGTCGTGACCCGCTATCTGGGTCTGTGTGGCCACCTCTTTCATCTCCCTCCGGGTCTGGAACCCTATCTCCCGGACTGAACGAACCCCAGGGGGCCTAACAGGCGCCGGGTACGGGCCAGCTATACTTATCATGTCCATAGCTGGGGCTGCTGAGGAGACCACTGAGGGAGGCTGGGGAGATTTACGGCGTGGGGTGGGCATTTTTGCAGAGGCCTGGATGTGGGAGGCTGAAGGCTCCGAGGGTCTCACACTCTGGGGAGTAGGGGTCGCACCTGGTAACATTTAGGGCGTACCATCCATTGTAACCCCAGTGTCGGGTGTAAGTCACCAAGTCTCCTGGCAACAGGTCCCTCCCCGGGTGTCCTTCTGGGAGGTGAGCCTCCACGTCCCGCCGGTTCACAAAAACTTCTAAATAAAGTCCAGGCTCCTGGATGAAGCCCCAACCACCTTTCAATTTAAAGCTCCGTACTGCACCCTTACGCCGCGGCTCACACAGGGTTCCTTTATCCTTTCTCATCCGGTCCTTATCTGCCCGGTCCTTCTCCAGGTGACGTTGGCGAAGTTTTTGGGATTCTCGCTGCTCCCTTTGTCGCTCTGCTTCCCGCTCCCAACGTCTCCACTCTTCCTCCTGACGCCGGTTGTAATTCTCCTCCACCAGCTGCTCCATGTCTCCACCATCAAATGCCAGCTTACAGTGTCCGGTTTGCGGCAGCTCTCCTGGCGCCCCCCAGTCCTGGCGGCGCTCACCTGCGGAGGAAGCAGCCGGCTCTGGATCAGATGACAGTCGGGGCTCCGGTACAGGCAGGTAGTGCTCTGGTGCCTGCGCGGCCTCCTCCATGAGGACGGGTGTCGCTTCTTCTGTCTCAGCGACGGGGGCAGACAGCGGGATCTGGGGTGCTGCCGGTGCAGCGTTTTTTGCACGAACGGGTGCCTCCACTGCGACAACGTCAACCGGATCACATTGCAAGGACTCCTCTACTAGAACGGGTGCCTCACCTTCCGGTACAGACACTTCAGGTAAGAGGGATTGGCGCCGCTCCAAGTTTATTTTTAGGGCACGCCAGCTGGCTTCCATCCTGGCGACCTCCTCCCGGTGCTGGGCCAGGCCTCTTAGGGTATCCTCCGCTTCTTGCAGCGTAGGAGGGTTTCCAGGCCGGGTGCCCAACGGTGGTTCCGTGGCGATCGGGTCGCTTCCGTGGGGGGAGAGCTCTGACTGCTCCATCCCTTCACACTTCTGCTCGTGTCCATTAGCCATCTCTGCCAAGTCACATGTGTCATTAGCATCTGGAGAGGGCCCCTCTTTTGTAGGGAGGCGGGACCTTCGTGTTAGTTTCCGCCCACTGAGGAGGATGAGGAGGCGGAACTGAAGAGCTGTGGGGCACGATCTTACATTGCAGTACCATTTAGAGCCATCGTTTTCGCGTCACTGAGTGAGTGTGTACACCCATGAAGAGCACGCCCTTCTTCTTCACCAGTGCCTCGTCATGACGCAGATATGGCGGAAAAATGGCAAATACATTCTCTGATGATTTTAGCAATTCTCAAGCACAAAACCAGTTCAATTCAGGCACACAGGACTCGCTTATAGCGAGCTACAGAATCCTGTTCGTGACGCCCAAGTTGAGTCGCACAGAGCCAGAGGTTTTGGGGGTACTCGGCACCGAGCCCGTCGACTTCTATGGGGTATGTCACGGCTTTACCCGGCAATTGAATCAGAGTCTATTTTACTATGTAGAAGTGTATAAACTATAAATATATGTATATATATATGTCACAATGACATGTATATATATATATATGTATTCTATGTGTGTATATTTTGTGTTTACAACGAAAGAAAGGGTTTTTTTTGTTGCGATATTTTGTTCCCATAGACTTACATGGGACTTCCGGTATCGAAATCGGATATCGACGATATTTAGTGCTATCGGCGATACAATTTCGATACGATATTTTTAGATATCGAGCACTATCGCTCAACACTAGTCAACACACCAAACTGCCTTTCCTTTGGCTGTCACCTCCGATAATCCAGCTTCCGATTCCCTTGTCAAGAATTTCTGAGTTCTGGAAGGACTCCAAAATGTCTTTGGTAAAATTCTCCTGACCGATGAAAAGACATGTGGATAAGAGACGTCTGGATTCACCTCTGTTTCATCCTGGAGATAAGGTCTGGCTATCACCTAAGTATATCCGCCTCAAGATACCATCCTATAAATTGGGTCCTCACTTCATTGGTCCCTTTGAGGTGTTGAAACGGATTAATCCAGTAGCCAAAAAACTCAAACTCCCGACCTCCTTGCGAATACCCAATTCCTTCCATCTGTCTCTTCTCAAACCTGTTGCCCTCAGTTCTTTCTTCAAGATTCCTTGTGCCACTCCAACTCCTGTCAGCTCTGAGGACATTTTCAAAGTAAAGAACATTTTGGCCACCAAGAAGGTAAGAGGCAAGACATTCTTTCTTGTGGATTGGAAGGAGTTTGGTCCTGAGGAGAGGTCCTGGAAGCCCAGGGAGAACATCATGCCCCTCTCCTGCTGGAGAAATTTCTGACAGGCTTGAAAAAGAGGAGTTGTAAGGGGGAACTGTAGCGCCCACATCTCTACCTGCAGTCCCTCTGTCCCTGCAGAGACATCAGCATACTCACTGCCATGGCTTCCGTCCAGCCCATTCCGGGGCAGTAGAGCCAGCTGCATCCGCCAGTGCTCAACTATACAGCAGCCGAGCCAGCTGCACCCGTCAGTGCTCATTTCTCCGTTAGACTGTCCTGTCTACAGCTGCAGTTCCAGTCATCTTCTCTGTCTGTCTGCATCAGTTGGATATTCTCCCTGGCAATTCCAGCTATCCACTCCTAGGGGGTCAGCCACCATCAACCCAAGGTCAGTCATGTAGTAGCACCTGGATCACCTCCCTTCTCTCTCCATGGACTGCGGTGTTGTTAGCTGCTACGTGTCTGTGATCGGATTGGGTGAAGCACTTAGTCATGCCCCTCCAGGTCTTCCTTGAGCTTTGACACAGTGGTTCCACCACCCAGCCCGTTACAATAAGGTTCTTTATTTTCTCAGATGGTAAAGCTGCCCACTCTTCTTGGCATAAAGCCTCCAGTTCCTGTAAATTCTGTGGCTGTCTAGCATGAACTGCGCATTTGAGATCTCCCCAGAGTGGCTCAATGATATTGAGGTCAGGAGACTGAGATGGCCACTCCAGAACCTTCACTTTGTTCTGCTGTAGCCAACGACAGGTCGACTTGGCCTTATGTTTTGGATTGTTGTCATGTTGGAACGTCCAAGTACGTCCAATGCGCAGCTTCCGGGCTGATGATTGCAAATTTGCCTCCGATATTTGCTGATAACGTGCTGCATTTTCTTTCCTTCAATTTTGACCAAGTTTCCTGTGCCTTTGTAGCTCACACATCCCCAAAACATCAGCGATCCACCTCCGTGCTTTACAGTAGGAATGGTGTTCCTTTTATCATAGGCCTTGTTGACTTCTCTCCAAATGTAACGTTTATGGTTGTAGCCAAAAAGTTAAATTTTGGTGTCATCACTCCAAATTACTTTGTTCCAGAAGTTTTGAGGTTTGTGCTGTTTTGCGTATTGTAGGCAAGATACTTTGTGGCATTTGCGCAGTAATGGCTTTCTTCTGGCGACTTGACCATGCAGCCCATTTTTCTTTAAGTGCCTTTTTATTGAAACAGCCACACCGCTAGATTTCAGAGAGTCCAGTATTTCTGCTGATGTTACAGTTAGGTCCATATATATTTGGAAAACACAAAAAAGCACAGTAAAACCAAAAATACTCTGTTGCAAAAAGAATAATAGTAAACGGCAAGTGCCAGTAAAAATAGTGGAAAAACAAGGGTATTTGGTTAATACGTTTTTTGCAAAAAATGTATATTAAGCTGCTCTACCAAATCGTCAAAGTATACCCGTTTCAGAGCAGTCCCTAACTAATGTATGTAATCCCTATCTGATGTATTTAAAAACCTGGTCATATGTATAGTACCTGTATGCGCAAGATTCAGAGAGGTTAAGTCCCATGTGGACACATCATAGAACAGCTTATATGTGCAGGGCT
Organism: Oophaga sylvatica; assembly: GCA_033576555.1. Lineage (NCBI taxonomy): Eukaryota > Metazoa > Chordata > Amphibia > Anura > Dendrobatidae > Oophaga > Oophaga sylvatica. The sequence goes on from JARQOD010000005.1 coordinate 378,343,701, forward strand.
CATAAGGGAGGGGTGGAAAACTCCCTACTCTTGTAGAAACAAGAAAACAAATGGTTAAATCAAAAGCACATGAGACCTGCACACAGTGAACAGGCTTGTAGAGAAACTGTTCACACCACCAGAAGACTGAAAACACAAAAAAGCACAGTAAAACCAAAAATACTCTGTTTCAAAAAGAATAATAGTAAACGGCAAGTGCTAGTAAAAAAAAAGTGGAAAAACAAGGGTATTTGGTTAATACGTTTTTTGCAAAAAATATATATTAATCTGCTCTACCAAATCGTCAAGGTATTCCCGTTTCAGAGCAGTCCCTAACTAATGTATGTAATCCCTATCTGTGCGCATATAAGCTGTTCTATGATGTGTCCACATGGGACTTAACCTCTCTGAATCTTGCGCATACAGGTACTATACATATGACCAGGTTTTTAAATACATCAGATAGGGACTACATACATTAGTTAGGGACTGCTCTGAAATGTGTATACCTTGACGATTTGGTAGGGCAGCTTAATATACATTTTTTGCAAAAAAACGTATAAACCAAATACCTTGTTTTTCCACTTTTTTTACTGGTACTTGCCGTTTACTATTATTCTTTTTGCAACAGAGTATTTTTGGTTTACTGTGCTTTTTTGTGTTTTCAGTCTTCTGGTGGTGTGAACAGTGTCTCTACAAGCCTGTTCACTGTGTGCAGGTCTCATGTGCTTTTGATTTAACCATATATATTTGGACAGAGACAACAATTATCTAATTTTGGTTCTAGACATTACCACAATGAATTTTAAACAAAACAATTCAGTTGCAGTTGAAGTTCAGACTTTCAACTTTCATTTGAGGGTATCCACATTAAAATTGAATGAAGGGTTTAGGAGTTTCAGCTCCTTAACATGTGCCACCCTGTTTTTAAAGGGACCAAAAGTAATTGACTCCAAGGCTATTTCATGGACAGGTGTGGGCAATCCCTTTGTTATGTCATTCTCAATTAAGCAGATAAAAGGGCTGGAGTTGATTTAAGGCGTGCTGTTTGCATTTAGAAAGTTTTGCTGTGAAGGAAACATGCGGTCAAAGGAGCTCTCCATGCAGGTGAGACAAGCCATCCTTTAGCTGGAAAAACACAAAAAACCCATCCGACAAATTGCTACAACATTAGGAGTGGCAAAATCTACAGTTTGGTACATCATGAGAAAGAAAGAAAGCACTGGTGAACTCATCAATGCAAAAAGATCTGGGCGCCCACGGAAGACAACAGTGGTGGATGATCGCAGAATACTCTCCATGGTGAAGAGAAACCCCTTCACAACAGCTAACCAAGTGAACAACACTCTCCAGGAGGTAGGCGTATCAATATCCAAATCTACCATAAAGAGAAGACTGCATGAAAGTAAAAACAGAGGGTTCACTGCAAGGTGCAAGCCACTCATAAGCATCAAGAATAAAAAGGCTAGGCTGGACTTTGCTAAAAAACATCTAAAAAAGCCAGCACAGTTCTGGAAGAACATTCTTTGGACAGATGAAACCAAGATCAACCTCTACTAGAATGATGGAAAGAGAAAAGTATGGCAAAGGCGTGGTACAGCTCATGATTCAAAGCATACCACATCATCTGTAAAACACGGCGGAGGCAGTGTGATGGCTTTGCATGCATGGCTGCCAGTGGCACTGGGTCACTAGTGTTTATTGATGATGTGACACAGGACAGAAGCAGCCAAATGAATTCTGAGGTATTCAGAGCCATACTGTATGCTCAGATCCAGCCAAATGCAGCCAAACTGATTGGTCGTCGTTTCATACTACAGATGGACAATGACCCAAAACATAAAGTCAAAGCAACCTGTTGTGAATGTGTTAGAGATGAATTCTGAGCAGAAGCTCCCTCTGGTGGTTACAAACAGTACTGAACTATTCAATGAAGATTGTGAAGATTGGCAATCGGGTGTTACGGACTGGTCTTATATAAGGGAGGTTCCCTCCCATCAGGGTTGCCGGTGATCAATTGTTCTTGTCTCAACTTTGGTTCCTGGTTCACTTGGAAGCTTGCTGTGTCTTGCCTGCATCTTCTGCTAACAGATAAGATATTTTCTGCTTTTATTTTTTGAGCTTGCTTTTTGCATTTTGTCCTGCACTTCTGTGGAGGTCAGCCAGGTCCCCTCTGGGGGCTTGTGCTCCTCTCAGTTTATCTGAGCCACTGTTATTTGTTCATTTGCCTTTTCCAGTTTTTTCAGTGGCTGCTGCTTAGTTTTGTTACACCAGAGAACTAATTTAGGTGGTAGAGGTCGTGTGATCTCAGATGTTTTTGCAATTAGTGTGTTGGTATTTTTTTAGGGTTTTTTGGATTGCAGTAAGTGTCCTTCCTATCCTTTTCTTTCTAGGAAGATTGGGCCCCAATGTTTGCTCATACTATTTTCTGTCTGTGTCTGTATTTCCTCTTGTCTAACCGCCATTACATGTTTGGGGGCTTCCTATGTTCTTTGGGGATCTGCTCCGGGGCAGATAGTTTTCCTCTTTCTATCTTTAGGTGTAGTTAGCTTCTCAGGCTGTGACGAGGCGTCTAGGACCAACGTAGGTATGCTCCACGGCTGCCTTTAGTTGTGGTGGTTAGTCAGGGTACTGCAATCCAGTAGATTCCAACCTCTCTGGTGTATTGCCTTTTTTGCCTGCTCTCCTCAGCTACCAAATCATAACAGTATCACCGGCCAAACTGAAAATTATATGGTACTCACAGAAGGGAAAGAGTGTAAAAAAAAAAAAAAAAAAAAAGGTTGTCAGAGTTGTCAGAGATATTTTTTTTTTCTTTCCCTCTTTTTCTCTGGGTGCTGAGGATTTTTTTTTCTCTCAATGGAGTTTGCTCAGTTGTCTGGCCGTGTGGATCAGCTTGCCACTGAAGTTCGGAGTATTGCTACCTATCTTGCAGGGTTGCCGGTTGTGGAACCTAGGATCCCCATGCCAGATTTGTTTTTAGGGGATCGAGCTAAATTTCTGAATTTCAAAAATAACTGTAAGTTGTTTTTTGCCTTAAAACCTAAGTCCTCAGGGAACGCAGCACAGCAGGTTCAAATTGTCATCTCTCTCCTGCGCGGCGATCTTCAGGATTGGGCTTTTTCCCTGACACCTGGGGATCCTGTTTTGAGTAATGTTGATGCATTTTTTCTGGCTCTGGGGTTATTGTACGATGAACCTAATGTCACTGATCAAGCTGAAAAAGCCTTGTTGGCATTAAATCAGGGGCTTGAGGACGCTGAGTTGTACTGTCAGAGATTCCGAAGGTGGGCAGTCCTGACCAAATGGAACGATGATGCTTTGGCAGCCCTTTTTCGGAAGGGTCTGTCAGAGAATGTAAAAGATGTTATGGTGGGTTTCCCTGCTCCCTCTGGTCTCAATGATTCTATGTCATTGGCGATTCAAATTGACAGACGTTTGCGTGAGCGCAGAGGTATGCGTGGAATAGTGTTGCCTTGTGAACCAGCTTCTGAACCCATGCAGTGTGATAGAGTGGCTTCTGGGGCACAGCATCATGAGTTTCGAAAACGCAATGGGTTATGTTTCTACTGTGGTGATGCCTCTCATGCTATTTCAGTCTGCCCTAAGCAGGGAAGACGTTTTGCACGCTCAGTTGTCTTGGGTAGTGTTCAGACTAAATTTCTGTTGACTGTTACCCTGATTTGCTCCCTGTCCACATTTTCTGCTCAGGCTTTTGTTGATTCGGGAGCAGCTATTAACCTGATGGATTTTGATTTTGCTAAACGTTGTGGGTTTCCCTTGATACCCCTACGGAAGTCTATTCCCCTACTGGGGATTGATTCTACCCCTTTGGCTGAGAATAAACCCCAGTTCTCTACTCAGGTGATAATGAGGGTTGAACCTAATCATCAGGAGAGTTGCAAATTTTTGGTGCTGTATAATCTGCATGACATTATTGTACTAGGTTTCCCTTGGTTACAGTCTCATAATCCTGTTTTGGATTGAAAATCTGTGTCTGTAACCAGTTGGGGCTGCCAATGTGTTAATGCCAACACTCCTGTTTTTTCTGCCTCTCCCCAGGCTCAGGATGTTCCTGACTTTTTGACTGATTTTTCTGATGTGTTTAGCGAAAGTAAATCTGCATCCTTGCCCCCCCATAGGAGCTATGACTGCGCTATTGAATTAGTGCCTGGTAGTAAATTCCCTAAAGGTCGCCTTTTTAACTTGTCTGTACCTGAACATGACGCTATGCGGTCTTATATCAAGGAGTCATTGGAGAAGGGTCATATCAGACCATCCTCTTCACCCTTGGATGCCGGTTTTTTCTTTGTGGCCAAAAAGGATGGTTCATTAAGGCCGTGTATTGATTATCGTCTCTTGAACAATATCACTGTGAAATATCAATATCCGTTACCCTTGATTTCTGACCTGTTTTCCAGGGTGAAAAGTGCTACTTGGTTTACCAAGCTTGACCTCAGGGGGGCGTATAACCTTATTCACATTAAGCACGGGGATGAATGGAAGACGGCATTTAATACCCCAGAGGGGCATTTTGAGTACCTAGTGATGCTCTTTGGGCTCACTAATGCTCCTTCCGTCTTCCAGTCCTTCATGAATGACATTTTCAAGGATTTTGTGGATAAATTTCTGATTGTTTATTTGGATGATATCTTGATTTTTTCCAATGACTGGGACTCTCATGTGAAACATGTTCGGACTGTGTTCCAGATTTTGAGAGAGAATGCTCTGTATGTGAAGGGATCAAAGTGTCTTTTTGGCGTACAGAGGATCTCATTTCTGGGATTCATTTTGTCCCCATCTGTTATTGAAATGGACCCGGTCAAGGTTCAGGCCATCTGTGATTGGGTCCAACCTACTTCATTAAAGGCTTTTCAGAGATTCTTGGGTTTTGCCAATTTTTATCGTAAATGTATTGGTAATTTCTCTGTTATTGTTAAACCATTGACTGATTTGACCAAAAAGGGTTCTGATGTGGTGAATTGGCCTCCTGAGGCAGTCTCTGCATTTCAGGAACTTAAGCAGAGATTCACTTCTGCTCCTGTTCTACGGCAGCCTGATATTTCTCTGCCATTTCAGGTGGAGGTTGATGCCTCTGAAATTGGGGCAGGTGCCGTTTTGTCCCAAAGAGATCCAGAGACCTCTAAAAGTAACCCTTGTGCCTTTTTCTCTCGAAAATTTTCTCCAACTGAACGTAATTATGACGTGGGTAATCGGGAGTTATTGGCCATGAAGTGGGCTTTTGAAGAGTGGAGACATTGGCTGGAGGGAGCCAAACATCAGGTGGTGGTCCTCACGGACTATAAGAATCTGGTTTATCTGGAATCAGCCAAGCGACTTAATCCTAGACAGGCCAGGTGGGCCTTGTTTTTCACACGTTTTAATTTTGTGGTTTCCTTTCTTCCTGGCACTAAGAATGTTAAAGCGGATGCCCTCTCGAGGAGTTTCCTTGCGGACTCTCCTGAGTTATCTGATCCTGCTGTTATTTTGAAAGAGGGTGTAGTTCTTTCCGCCATCTCGCCCAATTTGAGACTGGCTCTGGAAGGGTCCAGACAGGAAGAACAGCGCTCCATCCAGGTGAGTATTGTAGAAAAAAGTTTTATTTCAGGCCATCACAAAAACACAACGTTTCGACCTAAAGCGGTCTTTTTCAAGTGTGATCACAAGTTAAAAGGGGCGGTCTTAAATAGTAAAGGCACAGAAAGCATGCCCAATCAAACCATAGTATACGCCCACCATAATCAACATATACAGAATAACAACACCATGTAAAAACTATTAACAATGTATATAAACGATCAGACAGAAGGATACCATATAGTATGACATAATTAAACGAACAGTGAACCCGAACACACAATTAAATGCTTCTTACTCCATAAATAAACACATAAATGAAATAGTGTTGATCCGTTGTCATGGGAACTATAGGCCGATCCAAGACCTCCAATAGTATATACTCGATCGCTGCAGCCAATCCGGTGTATAACGCAATGTGGCGCCAGGGTAGGTATAAACCTACCCAACCGTACCAGACATCGGAGCATCGGCTACTTCTCCAATCGCAAGTAACGTCTCTGAAAAGGAAAATGCTGGCAACGTCATCAATCTGCGACCCACTAGAGGAGGAGAAAGAGACACGTCATAGAACAAGGCAGCACACGTGGGGGATATATTTTGTGACGTATCCACGTCTCCACCCACCTTGTAGTCATGGTTACCAAGACGCCTAACAACTGTAACGAACAGTGTGCGTATATGTACATACATAAACAAAAGAAGACGCAGCTCAAGCGATATTTGTTCACAACTAATATCCAAGTACCAATCGATGGCAAAACCCTGTCCAGGTATATGAGCGTACCCATTGCAGATGACAACAGAAACGCATACAGCAGCAGCATCGCAATAGATTTATGATAAAGTATATAATATGCCCATAGTATCAGACCAAAATTTGACAAACATATTATCCCATCCTTACAGTGCAACCATAACCAATGTGGGGTTTGAACCACTGAAAAGACTGTTAAAAATTATATTATATATACATAGAAATCTAAAATAAGATCATTAGGTCCCACCGAATAACCGAAGGTTCCAAAAGAAGATCTTGACCGATGTGCCAATAAGTAATAAAATTATATATTATTTAGGTTGAACTCTATATTTAAACCAGCCGGTTGAAGAGTTCCCAATTTGTGTATCCACCTCAATTCTTTTTTCCTCAAAAGTCTAGCCCTGTCACCGCCCCTCCTTAGCACCGGTACACTATCAATTACTCTGAATCTGAGTTGATTAACCAAATGTTGAGTCTCAATAAAATGTTTAGGTACGGGCAAATCCATTAATTTTGTTCTTATTGTGCTTTTATGCTTGCTGATGCGAGCTTTCACCTCCATGGTTGTCTCACCCACATAGACAAGTCCACATAGGCAGACAACCATATAAACAACAAAGCTAGACGTACAGGTATATCTCTCCCTGAGATAGATTTTTTTGCCAGTGCGTGGGTGATGGAAAAATTCCCCTTTCAACATGTTATTACAGCATGCACACCCCAAACAAGGAAAGTTACCGTATCGAGGAGTACTAAGGGTGCGTTGTATAGGCAAACCACTTGGTCCAAAATCCGATTTGACTAGATGATCCCGTAGATTGCGCCCCCTCCGATAAGACATCAACGGTAAAGAATTAAACTCAGAGATAGCCGGATGACCTCGTTGTAATAAGGACCAGTGTTTCTTGAGGATCGAGCCAACCCCACCACTGGCGGGGTTAAAGGTAGACACAAATGGTATACGTTTCCCTTTCGAATTTTTACATGGTGGGTGTCGAGAAACCTCACGTGTTGTATTTAAGGCTTTGTTTTTATATCCCAACACTATATCACTAGGATAACCTCTCGCCAAAAATTTTTTACACATATCATCAAGGCGTGCATCAATCAATCCCTCATCTGAAACTATCCTCCTCACACGAAGGAGCTGGCTCCAAGGTAAGGAACTGACCATTCTTTTGGGGTGATTGCTATTAAATAACAAAAGACTATTTTTGTCTGTGCTTTTGACAAACACATCTGTCTTTAGAAAATCACAATCCTTATAGACCAATGTGTCCAAGAATTGTACTTGCGTAAATGAACATGTCATGGTAAATTTTAATTCTGGGTAAATTTGATTCAATTCCGTATGAAACTCACATAATGATTCCATGCTATCCTCCCAAATCACAAAGACATCATCAATGTAGCGCCACCAGGCCCGCACATGTCGCCAGAGATGGGATTATGGTGGGCGTATACTATGGTTTGATTGGGCATGCTTTCTTTGCCTTTACTATTTAAGACCGCCCCTTTTAACTTGTGATCACACTTGAAAAAGACCGCTTTAGGTCGAAACGTTGTGTTTTTGTGATGGCCTGAAATAAAACTTTTTTCTACAATACTCACCTGGATGGAGCGCTGTTCTTCCTGTCTGGATACGTCTTTTCCAAGTTGGTTCCTTGGACCCGGTACGTGCGCCCCCTCTTCTGAGAGTGCTGTCGACTTGTCTTTTCTACTTGTTGTCTATTGAACCGAAGTCGACCTGCACCCATTCCATAAGGATGGACATCACTACTAATCCAGAGGTTGGTGAGCTGGACAATGCCGTCACGTTTTCATATACGGAAGATGATGCTATTCGCATTTTGTCTGTGCACAATATTGACAATACATTTCTGAGCAAACCTACAAATGAGATGCTCCGTAGGAAATGGGAAAATGAACTAAGGAGGCTCACTTCGTTTGAACTCCATGTTGTCACATTGACCGAATATTACAGAGCACGTAGAATCCCACGGGGCCTACGTCCACATCTGAGACCTACCTTGTTACCAGATAATGCACAGTTCTGTTCTAAGTTTGAGTCTATATCTAATAAATTTGCATTTGACATTATGCTCCTAAATATTGAGTTTTTGCAGAAAGAAATGGAGCAGATAAAGAAGAATATCCAGGAGCTGGAGGAACAACTGACTTTGCAGTTGACAGCACAGGATTGGGGCACGATGAAGACTAAGGTAGAAGACAATTTGATTAAATATCGTAATGACATCGAACTAACAAAACGGTCTAAATGGTTCCGTGACGCTGATGATTACAAAACAGGGCGCATCTTCTCTTGGCAATTGGTTAATCAGGTCCCCCGCTACAATACTGGGGGGAGACGTACCAGACCAACACGGAAACGTAGGGGACCGCAGGACAGAAAACCGTCCAGTTTTGGTTTCACAACGGCGGACTCCGAGTCCACTGATGACTCCTGTATGGTTAATACTAACAATAAGAAAGTTTTTTTAGGCAAGGAGAAAGCGGCCGGATCAGCCTCAAGGGAAGAGGTCGGAGAGGCGGCAGGAAGCATAGGAAACGGAACAGTGAGTCGAGAACAACGACCTATCCGCAACGTCACATTGAAGATGAGGAACAAAGAGGACAATCGGAAAGTACACTAAGGGAACTTGTGGTAAATATTTCCTCTATAGAACTCACAGAAATTGAATTGGACATTTTATCAAGGGGTTTGTCTTTTTGCCCTTCTAATCAACCAGACTGGTTCAATATTGAATGTGATTTACAGTCCTTTTATAGGAGACTTAGGTTGACAACATTTTTTTCTGAAAAATCGGATGTAAATACGGTAAATGTTAATGAGGACACACATGGTTTTGCCTTACAGAATCTTGGGTTGTACAACAAGAGCAATTTTCTTCCTCCTAGTCAGGACCATTTTGTAGAGTCATATGTTGAACTAGTCAAAAGGGATATTGAAAAATTAAGACGTAATTATAAACGAAAAGGCACACCTAATTTGTCCAAAGAGGAGAAAGTTGCTTTGGAAGCTTTGGCTAAGAATGCCTCCATCACTATTAAGCCAGCCGACAAGGGCGGGGCGGTTGTAGTGATGGATAGCATTAAATATAAAGCTGAGATTATGCGCCAACTTAATGATACTCAGGTATATGAACGTCTAACTCATGATCCTTCTTTTGAGTTTACAAGGGAACTACGTCTTGTTATTAATGAGTCCTTCACTAATGGTAGCATTGATCAGAAATTATCTGATTTTTTGATTGTAGAAAAACCTGTGACTCCGGTGCTGTATATACTGCCTAAAGTGCATAAGGACCTATGTAATCCTCCGGGTAGGCCTATTGTTTCTGGTCGTGATTCTTTGTTCAATAAGGTATCCATTTTCTTAGATAAGGTACTGCGACGATTTGCCACCTCAGCTAGATCTTATGTGAGAGACACTACTGACTTTCTGGATAAAAAATTTAAAGATGTAAAGGTAACGAAATCTACCATTTTGGTATCTTTTGATGTAGTCTCTCTATATACATCCATAGAACATGAAAAGGGTCTGCAGGCGGTCTCTGTGGCGCTATCAGGCTCGGACATGGCGCCAGAATGTGCACGACTGGTTCTCACGCTACTGGAGCTCATTCTAAGGAGGAATTTTTTTCTCTTTGGAAATGAGTTTTTCTTGCAGCGCCGTGGTACCGCCATGGGGTCCAATGTGGCGCCCACTTATGCCAACATTTACATGGCGGTACTTGAGGAGCAGTTTGTGTACAAATCCCATCTCTGGCGACATGTGCGGGCCTGGTGGCGCTACATTGATGATGTCTTTGTGATTTGGGAGGATAGCATGGAATCATTATGTGAGTTTCATACGGAATTGAATCAAATTTACCCAGAATTAAAATTTACCATGACATGTTCATTTACGCAAGTACAATTCTTGGACACATTGGTCTATAAGGATTGTGATTTTCTAAAGACAGATGTGTTTGTCAAAAGCACAGACAAAAATAGTCTTTTGTTATTTAATAGCAATCACCCCAAAAGAATGGTCAGTTCCTTACCTTGGAGCCAGCTCCTTCGTGTGAGGAGGATAGTTTCAGATGAGGGATTGATTGATGCACGCCTTGATGATATGTGTAAAAAATTTTTGGCGAGAGGTTATCCTAGTGATATAGTGTTGGGACATAAAAACAAAGCCTTAAATACAACACGTGAGGTTTCTCGACACCCACCATGTAAAAATTCGAAAGGGAAACGTATACCATTTGTGTCTACCTTTAAACCCCGCCAGTGGTGGGGTTGGCTCGATCCTCAAGAAACACTGGTCCTTATTACAACGAGGTCATCCGGCTATCTCTGAGTTTAATTCTTTACCGTTGATGTCTTATCGGAGGGGGCGCAATCTACGGGATCATCTAGTCAAATCGGATTTTGGACCAAGTGGTTTGCCTATACAACGCACCCTTAGTACTCCTCGATACGGTAACTTTCCTTGTTTGGGGTGTGCATGCTGTAATAACATGTTGAAAGGGGAATTTTTCCATCACCCACGCACTGGCAAAAAAATCTATCTCAGGGAGAGATATACCTGTACGTCTAGCTTTGTTGTTTATATGGTTGTCTGCCCATGTGGACTTGTCTATGTGGGTGAGACAACCATGGAGGTGAAAGCTCGCATCAGCAAGCATAAAAGCACAATAAGAACAAAATTAATGGATTTGCCCGTACCTAAACATTTTATTGAGACTCAACATTTGGTTAATCAACTCAGATTCAGAGTAATTGATAGTGTACCGGTGCTAAGGAGGGGCGGTGACAGGGCTAGACTTTTGAGGAAAAAAGAATTGAGGTGGATACACAAATTGGGAACTCTTCAACCGGCTGGTTTAAATATAGAGTTCAACCTAAATAATATATAATTTTATTACTTATTGGCACATCGGTCAAGATCTTCTTTTGGAACCTTCGGTTATTCGGTGGGACCTAATGATCTTATTTTAGATTTCTATGTATATATAATATAATTTTTAACAGTCTTTTCAGTGGTTCAAACCCCACATTGGTTATGGTTGCACTGTAAGGATGGGATAATATGTTTGTCAAATTTTGGTCTGATACTATGGGCATATTATATACTTTATCATAAATCTATTGCGATGCTGCTGCTGTATGCGTTTCTGTTGTCATCTGCAATGGGTACGCTCATATACCTGGACAGGGTTTTGCCATCGATTGGTACTTGGATATTAGTTGTGAACAAATATCGCTTGAGCTGCGTCTTCTTTTGTTTATGTATGTACATATACGCACACTGTTCGTTACAGTTGTTAGGCGTCTTGGTAACCATGACTACAAGGTGGGTGGAGACGTGGATACGTCACAAAATATATCCCCCACGTGTGCTGCCTTGTTCTATGACGTGTCTCTTTCTCCTCCTCTAGTGGGTCGCAGATTGATGACGTTGCCAGCATTTTCCTTTTCAGAGACGTTACTTGCGATTGGAGAAGTAGCCGATGCTCCGATGTCTGGTACGGTTGGGTAGGTTTATACCTACCCTGGCGCCACATTGCGTTATACACCGGATTGGCTGCAGCGATCGAGTATATACTATTGGAGGTCTTGGATCGGCCTATAGTTCCCATGACAACGGATCAACACTATTTCATTTATGTGTTTATTTATGGAGTAAGAAGCATTTAATTGTGTGTTCGGGTTCACTGTTCGTTTAATTATGTCATACTATATGGTATCCTTCTGTCTGATCGTTTATATACATTGTTAATAGTTTTTACATGGTGTTGTTATTCTGTATATGTTGATTATGGTGGGCATATACTATGGTTTGATTGGGCATGCTTTCTGTGCCTTTACTATTTAAGACCGCCCCTTTTAACTTGTGATCACACTTGAAAAAGACCGCTTTAGGTCGAAACGTTGTGTTTTTGTGATGGCCTGAAATAAAACTTTTTTCTACAATACTCACCTGGATGGAGCGCTGTTCTTCCTGTCTGGATACGTCTTTTCCAAGTTGGTTCCTTGGACCCGGTACGTGCGCCCCCTCTTCTGAGAGTGCTGTCGACTTGTCTTTTCTACTTGTTGGCTCTGGAAGGGTGTCAGGAGGATAAACCCGAGCGCTGCCCTATTGGGAAATTGTTTGTCCCAGACCGGTGGAAAAAGAGTGTGATGTCTGAGATTCATTGTTCCGCGTTGGCCGGTCATCCCGGAATTTTTGGTACCAGAGACTTGGTGAGTCGGTCCTTTTGGTGGCCTACTTTGTCTCGTGACGTCAGGGAATTTGTGCAGTCCTGCGGGACTTGCTCTCGCTCCAAGCCTTGCTCTCGCCTAGTGGTTTGTTGATGCCATTGCCTGTGCCCAAGAGACCATGGACCCATATCTCTATGGATTTCATTTCCGACCTCCGTTTCTCAGAGAATGACCGTTATCTGGGTGATTTGTGATAGGTTTTCCAAAATGATACATCTTGTGCCATTACCTAAGTTGCCTTCCTCCTCCGAATTGGTGCCTTTGTTCCTTCAGCACGTGATTCGGTTACACGGCATTCCTGAGAACATTGTGTCTGACAGAGGAGTCCAGTTTGTTTCCAGATTTTGGAGGACTTTTTGTTCTAAACTTGGTGTTCAATTGTCTTTCTCCTCGGCTTTTCATCCTCAGACCAATAGACAAACTGAGAGAACAAACCAGACATTGGAGACTTATCTGAGATGCTTTGTGTCTGCTGATCAAGATGACTGGGTCTCTTTTTTGCCTTTGGCTGAGTTTGCTCTTAATAATAGGGCAAGCTCTGCCACTTTGATGTCTCCATTTTTCTGCAATTTTGGTTTCACCCTCGATTTTCTTCGGGACAGACGGAGGCTTCTGTCTGTCCAGGTGTTGACTCTGTTGTGGAGCGTATGCAGCAGATTTGGGACCAGGTAGTGGAGAGGTTGTCCCTCTCTCAGGAGAGGGCCCAGCGGTTTGCCAACCGGCATAGGACTGATGGTCCTCGGTTTGAAGTGGGGACTTGGTCTGGTTGTCCTCAAGAAATATCCCTATGAGAGTTGCATCTCCTAAGTTTAAGCCTAGGTTCATTGGACCTTATAAGATCATGGAGATTCTTCATCCTGTTTCCTTTCGTTTACTTCTTCCAGGGACATTTAAGATCCATAACGTGTTCCACAAGTCCTTATTGAAGAGGTTTGTCGAGCCAGTGGTTCCTATGGCTGCGCCTCCTGACCCTGTTTTGGTTGAGGGCAATCTGGAGTATGTGGTTGAGAAAATATTGGATTCTCGTTTTTCTAGACGGAAACTCCAGTATTTGGTTAAGTGGAGAGGTTATGGTCAGGAGGACAATTCTTGGGTGTTTGCTTCGGACATCCATGCTAGGAGACTGATCCGTGTGTATCACAGAGCTCATCCTGACCGACCTGGTTGCCCAAATGAGGGTTCGGTGACCCCTCCTCAAGAGGGGGGTACTGTTGTGAATGTGTTAGAGATGAATTCTGAGCAGAAGCTCCCTCTGGTGGTTACAAACAGTACTGAACTATTCAATGTAGATTGTGAAGATTGGCAATCGGGTGTTACGGACTGGTCTTATATAAGGGAGGTTCCCTCCCATCAGGGTTGCCGGTGATCAATTGTTCTTGTCTCAACTTTGGTTCCTGGTTCACTTGGAAGCTTGCTGTGTCTTGCCTGCATCTTCTGCTAACAGATAAGATATTTTCTGCTTTTATTTTTTGTGCTTGCTTTTTGCATTTTGTCCTGCACTTCTGTGGAGGTCAGCCAGGTCCCCTCCGGGGGCTTGTGCTCCTTTCAGTTTATCTGAGCCACTGTTATTTGTTCATTTGCCTGTTAGAACCCTCTTGTTAGATTTTGTTTCTGTTTTCTGGTCACATGACCTTTTTTCCCTATTTAGTCTGGCTCCACCCTTCTGGCTTTGCTGGACTTCATTGTATTATCTACTCTTAAGCTAGCCGGGTGCTTAGGTGCCTTACTCTGTCAGTTTTGCTTAATCTTAGGATCTCGTAGTAATTTGTTTTCTGTTTAATTTTCCCTGCTACAATTTCTGTTAGGAGGTGTCCACCTTTTCTCCCAGTCCCTAAATCTTGTAGGGATTCCTCCCTCGCAACTATAGGTCTTCGTTCAGACTAGCTGAGGACTTTAGCGGGTCTGGTCGCAGGATCAGGTTCCCCGTTACATCGTAGGGATCAAGCTCAGTTTTATTGTAGGGACAGAGTTCCCATCTTTCGTTAGTGCTTGTAGCAGTTCATAACAGTAAGTCCAGCCAAGGAATAATAAAAAAAAAAATCTCTAAGGAAAGATTTTCTGTTTTCATCATGGTGTCGGTTCGGGATTTGGCTGAACGCCTGCAGGGTCTCTCTCTGGAGGTGGCTGAAATCCAGCAACACGTGAGTTGTTGTTCTGGAGCACATTTCGTGGAGCCAAAGGTACGTTTGCCTGATTTATTTTTTGGTGAACAACAAGATTTTTTTTCTTTTAAAAATGCTTGCTTGTTGTATTTTCGTTTGAGACCCAGATCCTCTGGTGATGAATCACAGCGCATAGGGTTTATAATGTCACTTTTGCGCAAAGAACCTCAGGACTGGGCCTTTTTTCTGCAGCCTAGTGATCCATGCTTTGGATCAGTGGATGGTTTTTTTCTGCTTTGGGGTTGTTGTATGAGGATCCGGATCGTGTTTCATCAGCTGAGACAGAGTTGAGACGTTTGAGACAGGGATCGGGTAAATGTGGAAAAATATTGTACTCACTTCCGTAGGTGGTCCACTCAGGTGGGCTGGAACGATTCAGCTTTGAAAAGTTTATTTCTTGCAGGATTAAGTGAAAGGGTTAAAGATTTGCTGATTGCTTATCCTATACCTGGTAACTTGCAAGAGGCTATGCAATTGGCCATACGGGTGGATAGGAGACTGCGTGCAAGGGTTAATGAGAGTAAGTCTGCTTTGTCAGCTCCAGGTTTGGAGAAGGAATGTACTGACATAGCAGAGCCGATGGAAATAGGAGCAATGGCACCTCACTCTCGGGAAAAAGAACGCAGATTTGCTCAAGGTTTGTGTTTCTACTGTGGTAAATCTGAGCATTTCATTAAGAACTGTGCGCTTCGAATGAATAAAGAGAAAAAAAAAAAAATGAGGTCAGTGTCGCCCGCATAGCTTGTTTAAACAATAAAGGTGTCTTTCTTTCTGCTACCACTGGTGTTGAGGAGGAATTAATGGAGTTTTGGGTATTTGTGGATTGTGGTTCAACTCTCAATGTGATTGATGGGAAATTTTTGGAAAAACTAAATTAAAACCCAAACTTCTGTCTTCTCCTATTAATGTGGTGTCTGTGGATGGCTCTCCCTTGAAAAATGTTACTCACCATATCTGTGAATTCCTCTTACTATTAATGGTGTTCATCAAGAGAATTTGGATTGGTAGTTTTGAATAATTTGCCCTCACCGGTGATTTTGGGGTTACCCTGGTTAAAATTGCACAATCCGGTACTGGATTGGTCTACCAATGAAATTAAGTCCTGGAGTCCTAAGTGTTATGACAAGTGTTGTAACGGGCATATTGCTGCTGTAGTTAAGGGGGAGTTACCTGTACCTATTCAGGATTTTTGGAAAGTTTTTTTCTGATAAGGAATCGCAGGTATTGCCTCCTCATAGAGATTATGATTGTGTGATTGAATTTGTCCCTGGAGCAACTCTTCCTAAAAGTCGTTTATTTAATTTGACTATTCCTGAGAGAAAGGCTTTGGAGGAATACATACAGACAAGCTTGGCCGCCGGTCACATTAGGCCTTCCAAATCTCCTGTGGCGGTTGGATTTTTTTTTGTTAAAAAAAAGGGCGGCGGTTTAACGGCCTTGTCTAGACTTTCGTGAGATTAATAAAATTACTGTACGCAATTTCCCTTTCCCACTGCCATTGATTCCTGATTTGTTTAATCAGTTAGTGGGGGCCAAGTGGTTCTCGAAAATTGATCTTCGAGGGCATACAATTTGTTGCGCATGAAGGAGGGGGATGAATGGAAGACTGCGTTTAACACTCCTCTGGGTCCATTTTGAGAATCTGGTCATGCCTTTTGGACTTTCCAGTGCTCCGGCATTTTTTCAGAATCTTATTAATGACATCCTTAGACCTTTGATCGGCAGAAGTGTGGTTGTGTATTTGGATGACATTTTGATTTATTCACCGGATTTGGAGTCTCATTGGAGGAGTGTGCGTGAAGTATTACAGTTACTGAGTGATAATTCACTTTTTTCCCAAACTAGAAAAATGTGAGTTCGCTGTACAGAGACTTAGTTTTTGGACTACATTGTCTCCAGTGAAGGTTTGAGATGGGCCCTGTGAAAGTGCAAGCTGTGCAGGATTGGCCTAGACCTATTGGTGTGAAATCAATACAGAGGTTTTTGGGGTTCGCCAATTATTATAGAAAATTTATAAAAAAAATTTCTGTGATTGCCAAACCTCTGACCGATCTCACCAGGAAAGGTGCTGATGCGGTTCAGTGGACTACTGAGGCCATTGAGGCTTTTGTGTTGCTAAAGTTCAGCTCTGCTCCCATCCTTACGCAGCCTGATGTGACTAAACCATTTTTGGTTGAGTTGATGCTTCTTCTGTGGGGGTCGGCGCGGTGTTGTCTCAGGAAAAGGCGGATGGAGTACATCCCTGTGCTTTTTTTTTCAAAGAAAATTTTCTGAGTCTGAACTAAATTATGATATCGGTAATCGGGAATTGTTGGCAATTAAACTCGCATTTGAACACTGGCGTCATTTTTTGGAGGGAGCGGAATTTCCCGTTCAAGTCTTCACCGATCATAAAAATCTGATCTACCTTGATGCTGCCAAACGCTTGAATGCCCGTCAGGCTAGGTGGGCACTGTTTTTCTCACGCTTTAATTTTACCGTTACTTACATCCCAGCTACTAAGAATGTTAAAGCTGATGCTTTGTCTCGCAGCTTTTCTCCTATGGTGGGTACTGAGGAGGAGGAAAACATTTTGCAAGAGGGGGTTGTTATTGCGGTTTTGGACTCCGTGTTTGGAAGATGAGATTCTTAAAGCACAGGAGAATGCCCCATCTAACACGCCGCATGGGAGGTTGTTTGTGCCTGGTACCCTGAGGAGAGATTTGTTTTGTTGAATGTCATGACTCTCGGTTGGCAGGTCATCCTGGAATCTCTGAGACCAAGAGACTTGTGGGTCGCAGTTTTTGGTGGCCAGGATGGCAGAAGAAGTCATTAAGTGGGTGCGTCAATGCACTGTGTGTGCTAGATCTAAGTCTTCTCATACTACTGCTGCGGGGTTGCTTTGCCCTCTGGAAGTCCCTAGTGCACCTTGGACACATTTGGCTATGGACTTTATTACTGACCTTCCCCCCTCTGAGGGTTTCACTGTCATCTGGGTGGTCGTGGACCGTTTTAGCAAGATGTGTCACTTGGTTCCTTTCATCAAATTGCCCTGCGCTAAGACTCTCGCTAAGGCCTTTGTCAAGGAAATAGTCAGACTACATGGTGTTCCTACTGACATTGTTTCTGATAGGGGACCTCAGTTTGTGGCTCGTTTTTGGCGCGCCTTTTGTGACAGGTTGGGAGTTCATTTGTCGTTTTCATCCGGATAACATCCTGAGTCTAATGGCCAGACAGAAAGGAAAAACCAGGATGTTGAGCAGTTCTTGCGTTGTTTTGTGACTGATCAAGAGGGGTGGTCTGAGTTTCTGCCACTTGCTGAGTTTGCTCTTAACAATCATACATCCGCTTCTGCTGGTTGTTCGCCTTTTTTTGTTGTACTGGGAGACATCCGTCTTTTGGTCATTTTCCAAGTTGGGATCGGCTGTACCTGAAGAGGAGAATTTTTCTGGTGTGTTGGAGAGAGTTTGGACTGATGTGCGTGGTAATCTTCAGGAGGCTAACAAAAGATCCAAAGTGTATTTTGATAGAAAACGACAAGAGGTTTTGTTTGCTATTGGTGACATGGTCTGGTTGTCCTCTAAGAATCTGCGCTTGAGGATTCCGTCTAAGAAATTGGGTCCCAAGTTTGTAGGGCCCTTTAAGGTGCTTCAGGTTATTAACCAATCTGCTGTTAAGTTGGAGCTTCCCACTTCCTGGAAGATTAATCCGGTGTTTCATGTTTCTCTCTTGAAAAAAGCTGAGGTCTCAGATGGAGATGTCTCGCCACTGTTCCCCTGGTGGTGGAGGACGGGCAATATGAGATTTCCCGCATCCTAAATTCTAGACGGTATAGAGGGGGTTTGCAGTACCTTGTCGCTTGGAAGGGTTATGGACCCGAGGATAACTCATGGGTGAGGGCAGATGATGTTTCTGCGTCTAGACTTGTCAGAGCGTTTCACAAGAGGTTTCCGGATAAGCCTAAGTCCTAGGGGATCCGGAGGATCCTCTTAGAAGGGAGGGTACTGTTAGAACCCTCTTGTTAGATTTTGTTTCTGTTTGCTGGTCACATGACCTTTTTTCCCTATTTAGTCTGGCTCCGCCCTTCTGGCTTTGCTGGACTTCATTGTATTATCTACTCTTAAGCTAGCCGGGTGCTTAGGTGCCTTACTCTGTCAGTTTTGCTTAATCTTAGGATCTCGTAGTAATTTGTTTTCTGTTTAATTTTCCCTGCTACAATTTCTGTTAGGAGTAGTGTTGAGCGATACGATAATGCAAATATCGGCTATCGGCCGATATTAGCTCTATCGGCCTTTCGATAATTCGTTTCGATATTTTCGTCATATCGGATACCGGAATCGGATTTGTCACTGTCACTGTCAGTGTCCGTCGGTCGGGTCTGTCACTGTCAGTGTCCGTCGGTCGGGTCTGTCAGGAGTCAGCGGCACTTACCTGGCAGAAGATCTCCGGCGGTCACATCCCGGACTGCTTAATGGCCGCCATCCTCTTCTCCCCGGCGGTCACATGCAGTTTCTCGTGATAACTGCAGTGACTGCTGGGTAATCCCGGCCGTAAAACAGTCAGTCCGATGACGTCACCGCCGGGGAACCAGGTAATCAGCTGTGCTGCGTCGCGATGACAGGCTCTGCCTGTCATTGCGATGTAGCAGAGCTGGATCGTCGTGGGACAATCGTTACTATGGACTGCTCGGACAGGTGGTACACTGTTGTTTGTTTTTTTTCTTTTTTTACAGGAGATCGATGGCGTCGCAGGAATGAGTGTATAATAAAAGAAATGAAAACTGTGTTGTCTCTTTATTTCATTAAAATACTTTTTTCTTGCTTTGTCTTTTTTTTATGCATTTAATAACTTTGGGATTAATAATGGATCGGTGTCTTATTGACGCCTCTCCATTATTAACCGGGCTTATTGTCACCGTGCAATCAACGGTGACTTTAACCCCTTATTACCCCGCTTGCCACCGCTACAGGGCAAGTGGGAAGAGCCGGGTAAAGTGCCACAATTGGCACATCTTTTGATGCGCCAAATGTGGGGCTGCTGTAGCCTGGTATTATCAGGCTGTTGAGGGCCAAAAATCCATGGGCCTTGACAGTCTTTTAATACCAGGCCGCAGCAGTCTGCATTTTACTTGGCTGGTTAACAAAATAGGG
Source organism: Oophaga sylvatica (assembly GCA_033576555.1). Lineage (NCBI taxonomy): Eukaryota > Metazoa > Chordata > Amphibia > Anura > Dendrobatidae > Oophaga > Oophaga sylvatica. The sequence continues at coordinate 378,363,581 of JARQOD010000005.1, forward strand.
GGACCCCTACGCCGTTTTTTTTTCGAGGGGATCCCCTATTTTTGTTAACCAGCCAAGCTAAGCAGACTGCTGTGGCCTGGTATTATCAGGCTTGCAAGGTCCATGGATATTGGATCCTTACCAGCCTGAAAAACCAGGCCTCAGCGGTCTGCTTCATCTGGCTGGTTAACAAAAATAGGGGGGACCCCACGCCAATTTTTTTCGAGGGGATCCCCTATTTTTGTTAATCAGCCAAGATAATGCAGACTGCTGTGGCCTGGTATTATCAGGCTGGCAAGGTCCATGGATCTTGGCTCCTTAACAGCCTGAAAATCCAGGCCTCAGCGGTCTGCTTCATCTGGCTGGTTAACAAAAATAGGGGGACCCCACGCCATTTTTTTTTCAAAGGGAACCCCTATTTTTGTTAACCAGTTCCCTCTGACGTCACTGATTGTGTCCCTGGCTGACCTGAAGTGAAAGTGGAAAGCAATCAATTAAGCTTTCCACTTCCTCTCCTGTCAGCCAGGAGAGGAACTCCATTCATTTGGGGGTTTACTGTAGGCTGCAGCATTAGCTGCGGTCCCTGCAGTAAACATTAACCCTTTCTGAAGGATTACAACCGTGGGACCTGACTGTGCATCGGATTGGTAAGAATAATTTTGCTTTATTATTTTATTTTTATTACAGGAAATGGTTTTAGCAGGAAAATAAAATATGGTCAAAAACTGTGTGATTATTTCATTAAACTTCTTTTTTATTAAAGTGTGGTGTGTTTGATTTTTCTTTCATACAATAGGATTAATAATTGATAGTTGTCTAATTGACAGCTCTCAATTATTAACCTGGCTTAAAGTGACCTTTCAATTGCAAGGTCATTTTAACCCCTTATTAACCCATTCGCCACCGCTACAGGGCAATGGGAATAGACGGGCAAAGTGCCAGAAAGGGCAAATCTAATTAGAGATTTGCCCTTTCTGGGGTGTCTGGGGGCAGATGTTAGTAGCCGGGGGGGCCAAAAAATAATGGTCCCTCTCTGGGCTATTATTATCTGCCCCCACTCACTGGCTTTGTCTGTCTGGTTGCGAAAATAGGGCGGGAGCCCACGCATTTTTTTTTCAGCAATTTTACACCTCATATATATATATAACATGTCATTAAATTTGTGACACAATATATATATATTTATATTTATAGTTCATACACTTCTACATAGTATAATAGCCGCTAATTCAATTGCCGGCTTTTGTGAAAATGCAGAACCCGACATGAAATGACACTTGGTTTACATAGAGTTAACCATGTCTTTTCATGTAGTTTGATATCTGATTTGCACAAACAATTTACATGATGTAAGTGTGCAAAATTCACACCTGTAGGGGTTTAATTAAAGGTGTAAATCGTAGCAAAAAAGTCCGTTTTTTTTACAACGAATTTACACCTTTAATTAAGCCCTACAGGTGTGAAATTTTGCACACAGCCACTCATGTAATTGTTTGTGCAAATCAGATTGCAAACGACATGAAAAGACATGGTTAACCCTATGTACACCAAGTGTCATTTCATGTCGGGTGCTTCTGTCTTTTCACAGAAGCCGGCTTTACCCGCAATTGAATCAGAGGATATTTTACTATGTAGAAGTGTATAAACTATACATATATGTATATATATATGTCACAATGACATGTATATATATATATATGTATTCTATGTGTGTATATTTAGTGTTTACAAGGAAATAAAGGTTTTTTTTAGTTTCGATATTTTTGTTCCCATAGACTTACATGGGACTTCCGCTATCGAAATCGGATATCGACGATATTTAGTGATATCGGCGATACAATTTCGATACGATATTTTTAGATATCGAGCAATATCGCTCAACACTAGTTAGGAGGTGTCCACCTTTTCTCCCAGTCCCTAGATCTTGTAGGGATTCCTCCCTCGCAACTATAGGTCTTCGTTCAGACTAGCTGAGGACTTTAGCGGGTCTGGTCGCAGGATCAGGTTCCCCGTTACATCGTAGGGATCAAGCTCAGTTTTATTGTAGGGACAGAGTTCCCATCTTTCCTTAGTGCTTGTAGCAGTTCATAACATTGCCTTTTCCAGTTTTTTTCAGTGGCTGCTGCTTAGTTTTGTTACACCAGAGAACTAATTTAGGTGGTAGAGGTCGTGTGATCTCAGATGTTTTTGCAATTATGTGTGTTGGTTTATTTTTTAGGGTTTTTTTGGATTGCAGTAAGTGTCCTTCCTATCCTTTTCTTTCTAGGAAGATTGGGCCCCAACGTTTGCTCATACTATTTTCTGTCTGTGTCTGTATTTCCTCTTGTCTAACCGCCATTACATGTTTGGGGGCTTCCTATGTTCTTTGGGGACCTGCTCCGGGGCAGATAGTTTTCCTCTTTCTATCTTTAGGTGTAGTTAGCTTCTCATGAGACACGTGGGAAGACAGTCTGTAGGAGCGCCAGCCAGGTGTAAGTGTTGTAAGCAATTAAGAAATCTAATGCTGCTCCAGCCGGGTACCCCGAGTGGGATACTATTGAGAAAGATTCTTGAAAACCCGGTCAACAGGCGCAAAAGACAGGAATCTTCTTAGTAAATGACAATCTTCATTTATTAAAAATTATTAAAAAATTATGGTAAAACAATGAATCCACAACACGTTTCAACGGAGTGAGTCCGTCTTCCTCAGGTGGCATAATCCAGAAGACGGGACTCACTCCGTTGAAACGCGTTGTGGATTCATTGTTTTACCATAATTTTTAATAATTTTTAATAAATGAAGATTGTCATTACTAAGAAGATTCCTGTCTTTTGCGCCCTGTTGACCGGGTTTTCAAGAATCTTTTTTTTTTCTAGTTAGCTTCTCAGGCTGTGACGAGCGTCTAGGACCAACGTAGGTACGCTCCACGGCTGCCTTTAGTTGTGGTGGTTAGTCAAGGTACTGCAATCCAGTAGATTCCAACCTCTCTGGTGTATTGCCTTTTTTGCCTGCTCTCCTCAGCTACCAAATCATAACAGCAACCCAGGAGTTTATTAAACAAAAAGTGAAATATTCTTGAATGGCCAAGTCAGTCACCTGATCTCAACCCAATTGAGCATGCATTTCACTTGTTTAAAAGACTAAACTTCAGACAGAAAGGCCCACAAACAAACAGCAACTGAAAACCACCGCAGTGAAGGCCTGGCTGAGCATCAAAAAGGAGGAAACACAGCGTCTGGTGATGTCCATTGAGTTCAAGACTTCAGGCAGTCATTGCCAACAAAGGTTTTCAACCAAGTACTGGAAATGATCATTTTATTTACAATTATTTAATCTGTCCAATTACTTTGGCCCCTTTAAAAACAGGGTGGCACATGTTAAGGAGCTGAAACTCCTAAATCCTTCATCCAATTTTAATGTGGATACCCTCAAATGAAAGCTGAAAGTCTGAACTTCAACTGCATCTGAATTGTTTTGTTACAATTTTTTGTGCAATGTCTAGAACCAAAATTAAATAAATGTTGTCTCTGTCCAAATATATGTGGACCTAACTATATTTGTGGGTTTTTTCTTTGCATCCCGAATAATTTTTTCTGGCATTTATCACAGGTCACAGGTGAGGATGTTACCTTTAGTAGCCATTCAAACCCATTTTGTGTCAACTTCGGTGCATGTTATCAGGCCAAACTCACCAGGGTATGTAAACTTTTGATCAGGGTCATTTGGATGTTTTGGGTTGTCATATCAAGAATGTCTAACAAAAAAAAATGTAAAAATAAACACACACCATAAGATACTGTCTGATGACAAATGCACACTAGCAGGATGCAGCAGGCCTCCACTAGTAAAGGCAAGGGCAGCACAGGTGTAAACTACTGATAAAAAGAGCCACCTACCAGATTATGGAGGGATTGACTGCCTAGTACAAAAAATTGCACACTGATATGGCTTGCATAGGACACCAGTCACACAGGTAAGTGTGAGGCAAAGTGTCTGAATTTCAGCGTATTAATGACACCCTTGTATTAAACAGGCGGTCTGCTCAGCACTATAATATGCAACACACAGGGACAGACACCCTAATAAATCAAGCCAACAGAAAGAGGACTAGCAGCATCCTGCAAAAAATGAAATGATAAAAAGTGCAAAAAATGAATGCATATGATAAATACATTAAATAAGGTATTGGTTAATATTTCGGCCAACATAGATAAGTTTGCAACCCACGTCACGGGTCCTCATACTTGCAAGTCCTAACTCTAATATTAAAAACAGCTAACATAAAAAAAATTCAAAAAACACATACCATAAGATACGGCCTTCCCAAAACCCTGTCTGATGACAAATGCACATCTAGCAGGATGCAGCAGGCCTCCACTAATAAAGGTAAGTGGCAGCACAGGTGAAAACTACTGATAAAAACAGCCAAGACAACTCTGACCAGATTATGGAGGGGTTGTGTCATAACTAACTGACCATGATACCGGAGGTAGTCCCCATAGGGCACGGCAGCGCCGGAGGAAGCAGCACCTGGAGAGTGGGAACCTGACAGAAAGATTGGACAGTGCTGCAAAGTGCTGTGCCCTGGACATGCTCATGCAGAACGGCACCAGGAGGGAGGATGGACGCACTGGCAGAGACGAGGCAGAGGAACGGGCGCCGCATCAGAACGTGCAGATGATGGGGTGAGACGAGAATGTAGTCAAAAAATAGCCAAAGGTCAAAACCAGACAGGACGCAGTAACCAGGGGGAGAAATGGAAGAGTGGTCAGGGACAAGCTAAGGGGCCAGTAGACCAGGAGAAGCAATGTGGTACCAAAACAGAGGGCAGAAACACAGGTCAGAGAACAAGCCGGTTCATACATACAACAGAGGGCACGCATACAGAGCACAACGATACTCGCAGAGTCGATTAGATCTGTTGCTCAAGCCGAGGGACCAGAATTATCACTGACAGCAGACCTCAGTCGGATAGCAACTAAATATCCGCCCTAACCCCAGAGAGAGGCAGATTAGAATAACCTCTGTCTGACCAAGACAGGATAGAAACAAAACCTCGTCCTGGATCATGACTGGTTGGCTGCCTAGTAGAAAAAATTGCACATTGATATGGCTTGCATAGGACGCCAGTCACACAGGTAAGTTTGAAGCAAAGTGTCTGACTTGCAGCCTATTAATGGCGCCCTTGTATTACCAGGTGGGCTGCTTAGCATTATAATATGCAACACAGGGACAGACACCCTAATAAATCAAGCCAACAAAAAAGGCCCTAGCCGCACCGCAAAAAATGATATGAAAAAAGTGCAAAAAATAAATTCATATGTAAATACTTTAAAATAAGGTATTGGTTTTAATTTTTTAGGCCAAAATAGATAAAAGCTTGCAACCCACGCAGGGGGGTCCTCAAATTTCCCCAGTCCTTAATCTAAGGGGTGGGGCACACACAACGTCTAAAAAATCGAAACCTTTTTGCGTCAATAATCTATTAAAATTTCATGAACAATTTATTCGACTGGCATCCGATTTTTTTGTATTGATGCATTTTGTACATGAGCTTACTTTTTACTCCCATTACCCCCCGACAACCGATTTTTAGGCATCATAGCAAAATGGGGCAATTTAACGTTTTTGAGGCCTGCAAATATTTGAATAATGACCAACCCATATTTAAAAACTGGTTTGACTGTTATTACCCTCCCCCCCTTGCCGTTTGAGTTTTTGCTTCTTAGTGGTTCCCGTGTGTTGCTGCTAAGTTTAAAAAAATTTTGGTCACAAAACTTTTTTTAAAAAACGACGTGTCTGTAATTGGGGTGTATCCAAACTTTTTGGGGGGCCATATCCTGTAGTTGTTTCTCACAAACCGCAGAAGAATTGGGGGGCATCCCCTTGTGAAAACAAGGGCACAAAGGCCATTTTTGGGGTGTTTTCCCAAACTGCAGGAATCCTGACAAATTTTTTTGCCTACTGTCCATAGTGTTTTGGGACCCTTTTATATTTTTCTGGACAATTGCGCCCGGGAATCACCCTTAAACACCAGGGTGCGTCTTTAATTTCTGGAGGAAACTTCTTCTAACATTAAGGTATTTTTCAACGATAGTTTATGATGTTTTGCATAATTTACCATCTTTCAACATTTTTTACTTTCTTCATCTTAAAAAACTGAACCCGATCAAAATGAATTGGTTATTTAAAAAACCCATATGTGTTTTGTAGGGAGTCATAATGGTTTTAACTCAAAAAATTAAAAAATGGGTGATATACAAATTTTCCCCGTTTTAAAAATTTTTTTAAAAGGGGTTTTTTCCTATATTTTTTTTTTTGATGGTTACATGTTTGTTGTTTTTTGTGTTTTAATTTT
>JARQOD010000005.1:378369997-378449940 GCA_033576555.1 Oophaga sylvatica
TTTTTTTTTTTTACAAAAATGATTTTTTTCGCCCCCGATATTTTATTTTCACAAGGGTAACAGGAGAAATTGGACCCCAAAATTTGTTGTCCAATTTGTCCTGAGTACGCTGATGCCCAATATGTTGGAGAAAACTACTGTATGGGTGCACGTCTGGGCTCGGAAGGGAAGTAGTGACGTTTTGGATTGCAGACTTTGATGGAATGGTCTAGGGGCGTTATGTCGCATTTGGAGAGCCCCTGATGCGCCTATACAGTGGAAACCCCCCACAAGTGACTCATTTTGGAAAATAGACCCCACAAGGAACTTATCTAGAAGTATGTTGAGCACTTTGAACCCCGAAGTGCTTCACAGAAGTTTATAACGTACAGCTGTAAAAACAAAAAATTTTTTTTTTTACAAAAATGATTTTTTCGCCCCCAATATTTTATTTTCACAAGGGTAACAGGAGAAATTGGACCCCAAAAGTTGTTGTCCAATTTGTCCTGAGTACGCTGATACCCAACATGAGTGAGAAAACGACTGTATGGGTGCACGTCTGGGCTCGGAAGGGAAGTAGTGACGTTTTGGATTGCAGACTTTGATGGAATGGTCTGGGGGCGTCATGTCGCATTTGGAGAGCCCCTGATGCGCCTAAACAGTGGAAACCCCCCACAAGTGACCCCATTTTGGAAAATAGACCCCACAAGGAACTTATCTAGCAGTGTGGTGAGCGCTATGAAGCCCCAAGTGCTTCACAGAAAATTTATAACATACAGCTGTAAAAACAAAAAGATCATTTTTTTTTACAAAAATGATTTTGTCGCCCCCAGTTTTTTATTTTCCCAAGGGTAACAGAAGAAATAGGACAAATTGCACAATAACTCTTGTGGTCCAGAGTACGCTGATACCCCATATGCGGGGGTAAACTACTGTTTGGGCGCATGGTAGAGTTCAGAAGTGAAGGAGCACCGTTTGACTTTTTCAACGCAGAATTGGCTGGAATTGAGATCAGACGCCATGTCACATTTGGAGAGCCCCTGATGTGCCTAAACAGCAGAAACCCCCCAATTCTAACTCCAACCCTAACCCCAACACACCCCTAACCCTAGTCCCAACCCTAACCACAAACCTAACCCTAACACACCCCTAACCCTAATCCCAACCCAACTCTAATACCACCTAACCCTAACATTAGCGCAACCCTAACCCTAATGGGAAAATGGTAATAAATACATTTTTTTTAATTTTATTATTTTTCTCTAACTAAGGGGGTGATAAAGGGGGGGTTTGATTTACTATTTATAGCGGGTTTTTGTGATTGGCAGCTGTCACGCTAAAAGACGCTTTTTATTGCAAAAAGTAGTTTTTTGCATCACCACATTTTGAGAGCTATAATTTGTGCATATTTTGGCCCACAGAGTCATGTGAGGTCTTATTTTTTGCGGACGAGGTGACGTTTTTATTGGTACAATTTATGACCACGTGACATTTTTTGATCGATTTTTATTTTGATTTTTGGGAGGTTAGAATGAACAAAAATCAGCAATTCATGAATTTCTTTTGGGGGAGGCGTTTGTACCGTTCCGCGTGTGGTAAAATTGATAAAGCAGTTTTTTTCTTCGGGTCAGTACGATTATGGCGATACCTCATTTATATCATTTTTTTATGTTTTGGCGCTTTTATAGAATAAAAACAATTTTATATAAAAAATCATTGTTTTTGCATCGCTTTATTCTGCGAGCTATAACTTTTTTATTTTTTCGCAGATGATGCTGTATGATGGCTCGTTTTTTGCGGGACTAGATGACGTTTTCATCGGTGCCATGTTTATTTAAATCGGTCTTTTTGATCGCGTGTTATTCCACTTTTTATTCGGCGGTATGATGATAAAGCATTGATTTTTTGTTTAGTTTTTTTTTTTAAGGGGTTCACTAAAGGGGTTAACTAGTGGGACAGTTTTATAGGGGGGGTCGTTACGGACGCGGCGATACCAAATATGTGTACTTTTATTGTTTTGTTTTTTTTATTTACAGGAAGAAATGAATTTATTGGGGAATATATTTTTTTTTTTATGATTTTTTTTACCACTTTTTATTTTTATTTTTTAACTTTTTTACTTTGTCCCAGGGTGGGACATCACAGTATTTTAGCAGATCGCTGGTGTGACAGTGTGCACAGCACTCTGTCACACCAGCGATCGCTCTGGCATCGCTGCAGTCTTCCTCAGCGTCTGCTCTCAGCAGGCACTGAGGAAGCCCCCTCCCTGCAGGACCCCGGCGCCATCTTGGATCCGGGGACCTGGAGGAGGACGGACCCTCGGAACAGCGCGACACATCGCACTGCTCTGAGGGTCTAAGGGGAGCGCGCAGGGAGCCCCCTCCCTGCGCGATCCTCCCCTGTGCCCCCGGTACACCGCGATCATGTTTGATCGCGGTGTGCCAGGGGTTAATGTGCCGGGAGCGGTCCGTGACCGCTCCTGACACATAGTGCTGGGTGTCAGCTGTGATAAACAGCTGACACCCGGCCGCGATCAGCTGCGCTCCCCCCGGGAGCGCAGCTGATCGCCCATGACCTACTATTCCGTCCATGGGAATTAGGTCCAGGGTCACATGGACGGAATAGTACGTCTGATGGAATAAAGGGGTTAAACCCCTTGAATATTACTTTAGCAGTATGCTTTGGGTCATTGTCTTGTTGGAAGGCAAACCTCAGTTCCAGTCTCAAATCACTCACAGACTGGAACAGGTACTGCTCAAGAATATCCCTGTATTTCGCACAATCCATCTTCCCCTTGACTATGACCATTTATCCTGTCCCTGCTGCCGAAAACCATCCATACAGCTTGATGCTGCCACCACCATGTTTCACTGTGGGGATGGTGTTCTTGGGGTGATGAGCTGTATTGGTTTTGCGCCAGACATAGTATTTACCTTGGTGGCCAAAAAGTTCAATTTCAGTTTCATCTGACCACAGTACCTTATTCTATAAATTTGAAGAGTCTCCCACGTGTCTTTTTTTCAAACTCAAAACAAGTCTGACAATTTTTGTGTGTAAGTAAATGCTTTTTATGCCCACTCTTCCATAATGGCTACCTCTGTGTACGGCTTATTGTGGTCGTGACAGATACTCCAGTCTCTGCTTGGCAACTCTGCAGTTCCTTCAGTGCTAACTTTGGTCTCTGTGCTGCATTTCTGATTCTTACCCTCCTACCAAGCGGTACACTCTGATGGATTGGGCTTCAGACAAAGTACTATAGACCTACCACACATCACAGGGTGAGTTCTAAATCATTCTTCTGTCTCTAATATGAGCTATGCATGCTGGCACTTCTCCATTTGTGCCGATAGTTACATTGGATATTTGTGCTTCCACTGTGAAGCCGCCATTCTGTTCTAGTCTGATATTCAGTTGTTGAGGGTTGGAGAGTGGTGGTCATATTTCTATATATATCAACATTATTATTTATATCGTGTGCACATTTTTGCTTTGTTTCTGGTGTTATATGTACTGTACATATATTTTGGGACATACACCATTGGGCCACTATATGAAAAGAGTCACTGACGCTTGCCTATTACATCTAGTTTGCATCCACCTTTAGGAATTATCAGGGATCTCACATCATACGATACATTTATGTGAGTCATGCCATTTGGTGCCAGTGACATCTGCAGTATTGATCACCTATACGATCGCTCTTCCACCATATTTATTTATTTTTACTACAGTCCCTGACAGAAGTTATGTCGCTTATCCATGTTATGTAAATCAAACCTGACGTTAAATTCATCCATTGGTTTTTAAATTACTCTTTTGAAAGCTGAAACCCTCCCAAATTTGTTTTAGGTTAAGAAAATAAATTGGCATCAATGCTGAAATATTGATCATTTAATGAACATAGAATGGTCAGATTTTGGCAAGACAAAAGTTTTGTCGCCCACAGAAAGTAATGTGATATTCAAACAAATAATTATCTTAAAATACAAATATATGTTGCATAACATTGGTGAATAAAGTTGTGGTGCTATTAGAGTCATATTTAATATTTTGTGTGACTTCCATGAGCTTGAAGGACTGCATCCATGCGATTCAACAATGATTCATACAATTTATTAATGAAGTCATCAGGAATACCAAAGAATGCAGTCTTACATGCCTCCCAGAGTTCATCTAGATTCTTTGGTTTTATCTTCCAAGCTTCCTCTTTCATCCTACCCCAAGCATGCTCAATGATGTTCATGTCTGGTGACTGGGCTGGCCAGTCATTGAGCACCTTGATCTTTTTTGCCTGGAGGAACTTTGTTCTAGAGATGGATGTATGTGATGGAGCACCATCCTGCTGCAGAATTTGACCCCTTTTATGATTTGGAATGTAAGAGGTAGCTAATACTTCTTGATATTGTAGGCTATTGATATTGCCTTCCACCTTGCAAATGTTTCGCACACCCCATACTGAATTTAACCCCAGACCATGATTTTTCCACCACCAAATTTAACTGTTTTCTGGGGTATTTTGGATCCATATGGGCTCCAGTAGGTCTCCTGCAGTATTTGCGGCGGCTGTGGTGTAATTCTACTGAAGATTCATCAGAGAAATCCTCCTTCTTCCACTTTTCCAGCATCCATCTGTTTAGCAGGCTGTGGGACTTTGCAAATGCCACATGTTTTTTTATTTGCCTTTTGTTTAGTGCTGGCTTCTGGGCACTGAATCGATCATGGAGGCCATTTCAAGACAGAATCCTGCAAACTGTTCTAGTTGACACAGGGACTTGAGGTGACCAGGCCTGTTGGAGCTCTGCTGCAGTGGAAGAGGGGCGTGCTTTGGATTTTCTAACAAACAAACATTCCTCCTGAGCAGTTGTCTTGCGGCGTCTGCCGGACCTGGGCTTGTCAAACCCATCTCCAGTGTCTTCAAATTTTTTTTTTAATTCTTTGTACTTGACGCTGAGACACACCAAAGGTGCCAGCCACCTCTGCAGTGGATCTGGTCTTCAGCCTCTTGATAATCAAGGATTTGGTCGCAGGGTGGATTTTTGGCATGTTGTCAGAGCTCAAGTTGCAGTTCAAGTGAAGGTCTGGGGTGCTGGGTTTCTCTTTATACACACCCACTAATTAACCGATCATTTACTGAGCACTGGTGAGGATGTAAACTAGGATTGGGTGCATTATATGACCAGGTGACAAAACTTTTGTCTTGCCAAAACCTGACCATTCTGTGTTCAATAAATGATCAATATTTCAGCATTGATGTCAATTTATTTTCTTAACCTAAACCAAATTTGGGAGGGTTTCAGCTTTCAAAAGAGTAATTTATAAAACCAATAGATGAATTTAACGTCAGGTTATAAGCTTTGATTTACATAACATGGATAGGTGACATAACTTCTGTCAGGGACTGTACACATTAGGCCTAGGATACATTAGGGACTTTAGGGCCAGCCGCCACGGAGTGGGGGCACCATATCGTGGAAACTTAGGGTGCCAACCTCAACTGTAATGTAGGGTCTACTAACCCACATACTATATTATTAATCCACAGTTTCTGCGGTTTTTGTTTCGTTACTGCCCATATTTCTTTCTTCTCTTTAATTTATGCATTTGCCCATTTAAATATTTTATATGTACTGTATCCTGGCCTAGCATGCAATACTTTTAAATAACTTTCTAATAAAAGTTACATTTTAGGGGTCTTTTTTTCTGTTTTGGTTTTCCTAAAACATGCAACTCTGCCCTTCACCTCTCCAACCAAACAACAACACCCTCATCACCTCTTTTTCCAATAATCCTAAACGTCTCTTTGACACTTTTCATTTCCTCCTCAATCCAAGAGTGCAGGCCCCAACCGCGGATCTCCTCTCTGACAATCTGGCCAATTATTTCAAAGAAAAAGTTGACCATATCCGACAGGAAATTTTCTGCCAATCCCCTCATATCTTTCCCTCCTCATTTAAACACGCCAGCATACATCCATTCAAAAAGGGGGCAAAAACTGAACCTGGAAATTATAGACCCATCTACTGTGGGTAAAATCCTGGAGGGTTACTTAAGGGATACTATATTGGAGTATCTGAGGCTGAATAACCTCATGACACAGTATCAGCATGGGTTTACGAGGGACGTTCTTGTCAGACTAATCTGATAAGCTTTTATGAAGGGGTAAGTTCAGGACTGGACCAAGGGAATGCAGTGGACGTGGTGTTCATGGACTTCTCAAAAGCTTTTGATACAGTGCCACACAAAAGGTTGATACATAAAATGAGAACAATGGGGATAGGGGAAAATATGTGTAAGTGGGTTAAGAACTGGCTCATGGATAGAAAACAAAGGGTGGTTATTAATGGAGCACACTTGGACTGGGTCACGGTTAGCAGTGGGGTACCACAGGGGTCAGTATTGGGGCCGCTTCTCTTTAACATATTTATTAATGACCTTGTAGGGGGCATACAGAGTAGTATTTCAATATTTGCAGATGACACTAAACTCTGCAGGGTAATAAATACAGAGGAGGACAAATTTATATTACAGGAGGATTTATGTAAACTAGAAGCTTGGGCTGATAAATGGCAAATGAGCTTTAATGGGGATAAATGTAAGGTCATGCACTTGGGTAGAAACAAACAAGATGTATAATTATGTGCTTAATTGTAAAACACATGGGCAAAACTGTCACTGAAAAAGACCTGGGTGCATGGGTGGACGACAAACTCACATTTAGTGGCCAATGTCAGGCAGCTGCTGCCAAGGCAAATAAAATAATGGGATGCATTAAAAGAGGCATAGATGCTCATGAGGAGAACATAATTGTACCTCTATACAAGTCTGTTGTGAATGGGTTTGAGATGAGTTCTGAGCAGAGGCTCCCTCTGGTGGTTACAAGCGGTACTAGTGAAGATTGTGAGGACTGGGAATCAGGTGTTACTGACTGGTCTTATATAAGGGAGTCATTTTCCCATCAGGGTTGCCGGTGATCAATTGTTCTGGTCTGAATCCTTCATTCCAGTTTCCCTTGTAGCCTGCTGTGTCGTGTCTGCATCTCCTGCTACCAGATAAGAATTTTTTTCTTTTGTGTTGTTGCTATTTTTTTGCATTTTGTCCTGCACTTCTTTGGGGGCCTTCTGGGTCCCCTCCGGGGGCTTCTGCCTTCTCAGTTTAGTTCAGCCACTGAGTTTTGTTCTTTTGCTTTTTCCAGTTTTTTCAGTGGCTGCTGTTTTGATTTTGTTACACCAGAGAACTAATTTAGGTGGTAGAGGTCGTGTGATCTCAGGTGATTTTGAAATTAGTAGAGTTGGTGTTTTTCAGGGTTTTCTGGGATTGCAGTAAGTACCCTTCCTATCCTTTTCTATTTAGATAGTTTGGGCCCCAGCGTTTGCTCATTCTATTTTCTTTCTGTGTCAGTATTTCCTCTTGTCTAACCGCCATTACATGTTTGGGGGCTTTCTATTATCTTTGGGGTTCTGCTCCGGGGCAGATAGCTTTCCTATTTCTATCTTTAGGTGTAGTTAGTTTCTCAGGCTGTGACGAGGCGTCTAGGACCAACGTAGGAACGCTCCACGGCTGCCTCTAGTTGTGGTGGTTAGTCAGGGTACTGCAATCCATAGATTCCAACTGCTCTGGTGTATTGCCTTTTTTACCTGCACTCCTCAGCTACCGAAACATAACAGTATCACCGGCCTAAAAATTGAAAATTGTATGGTACTCACAGAAGGGAAAAAATATTGTGATAGAAAAAAAGGTTGTCAGAGTTGTCAGAGATATTTTTCTGTTTGTTGCATTTTTTTTCCCTCTGTATCTCTGGGTGCTGGGGAGGATCTTTTCTCCAATGGAGTTTGCACAGTTGTCTGGCCGTGTGGATCAGCTTGCCACTGAGGTTCGGAGTATTGCTATCTATCTTGCTGGTTGCCTGTTGTGGAACCTAGGATCCCCATGCCAGATTTGTTTTTAGGGGATCGAGCTAAGTTTCAGAATTTCAAAAATAATTGTAAATTGTTTTTTGCCTTAAAATCTAAGTCCTCAGGAAACGCAGCGCAGCAGGTTCAAATTATCATCTCTCTCCTGCGCGGCGATCCTCAGGATTGGGCTTTTTCCCTGATACCTGGGGATCCTGTTTTGAGTGATGTTGATGCGTTTTTTCAGGCTTTGGGGTTATTGTACGATGAGCCTAATGTCACTGATCAAGCTGAAAAAGCCTTGTTGGCATTAAATCAGGGGCTTGATGACGCTGAGTTATACTGTCAGAGATTCCGTAGGTGGGCAGTCCTGACCAAATGGAATGACGACGCTTTGGCGGCCCTTTTCCGGAAGGGTCTGTCAGGATAATGTAAAGGATGTTATGGTGGGATTCCCTGTCCCCTCTGGTCTCAATGATTCTATGTCATTAGCGATTCAAATTGACAGACGTTTGCGTGAGCGGAGAAGTATGCGTGGATGGTGTTGCCTTGTGAAGCCAGCTTCTGAACCCATGCAGTGTGATGGAGTGGTGTCTGGGGCACAGCGTCATGAGTTTCGAAAGCGCAATGGGTTATGTTTCTACTGTGGTGATGCCTCTCATGCTATTTCAGTCTGCCCTAAGCGGGGAAGACGTTTTGCACGCTCAGTTGTCTTGGGTAGTGTTCAGACTAAGTTTTTATTAACTGTCACTCTGATATGCTCTCTGTCCTCATTTTCTGCTCAGGCTTTCGTTGATTCTGGAGCAGCTATTAACCTGATGGATTATGATTTTGCTAAACGTTGTGGGTTTCCCTTGATACCCCTACAGAAGTCTATTCCCCTACTGGGGATCGATTCTACCCCTTTGGCTGAGAATAAACCCCAGTTTTCTACTCAGGTGATAATGAGGGTTGAACCTGATCACCAGGAGTGCTGCAAATTTTTGGTTCTATATAATCTGCATGACATTATCGTGCTGGGTTTCCCTTGGTTACAGTCTCATAATCCTGTTTTGGATTGGAAATCTGTGTCTGTAACCAGTTGGGGCTGCCAATGTGTTAATACCAACACTCCTGTTTTTTCTGCCTCCCCCCAGCTCAGGATGTTCCTGACTTTTTGTTGATTTTTCTGATGTGTTTAGCGAAAGTAAATCTGCATCCTTGCCTCCCCATAGGAGCTATGACTGCGCTATTGAATTAGTGCCGGGTAGTAAATTCCCTAAAGGTCGCCTTTTTAACTTGTCTGTACCTGAACATGACGCTATGCGGTCTTATATCAAGGAATCATTGGAGAAGGGTCATATCAGACCATCCTCTTCACCCTTAGGTGCCGGTTTTTTCTTTGTGGCCAAAAAAGATGGTTCATTAAGGCCGTGTATTGATTATCGTCTCTTGAACAATATTACTGTGAAATATCAATACCCGTTACCCTTGATTTCTGACCTGTTTTCCAGGGTGAAAAACGCTACTTGGTTTACCAAGCTTGACCTCAGGGGGGCGTATAACCTTATTCGCATTAAGCACGGGGATGAATGGAAGACGGCATTCAATACCCCTGAAGGGCATTTTGAGTACCTAGTGATGCCCTTTGGGCTCACTAATGCCCCTTCCGTCTTCCAGTCCTTCATGAATGACATTTTCAGGGATTTTGTGGACAAATTTCTGATTGTTTATTTGGATGATATCTTGATTTTTTCTAATGACTGGGACTCTCATGTGAAACATGTTCGGACTGTGTTCCAGATTTTGAGGGATAATGCTCTGTATGTGAAGGGATCAAAGTGTCTTTTTGGCGTACAGAAGATCTCATTTCTGGGATTCATTTTGTCCCCATCTGTTATTGAAATGGACCCGGTCAAGGTTCAGGCCATCTGTGATTGGGTCCAACCTACTTCATTAAAGGCTCTTCAGAGATTTTTGGGTTTTGCCAATTTTTATCGTAAATTTATTGGTAATTTCTCGGTTATTGTTAAACCATTAACTGATTTGACCAAAAGGGTTCTGATGTGGTGAATTGGCCTCCTGAGGCAGTCTCTGCATTTCAGGAACTTAAGCAGAGATTCACTTCTGCTCCTGTTCTACGGCAGCCTGATGTTTCTCTGCCATTTCAGGTGGAGGTTGATGCCTCTGAAATTGGGGCAGGTGCCGTTTTGTCCCAAAAAGATCCAGAGACCTCTAAAAGTAACCCTTGTGCCTTTTTCTCTCGAAAATTTTCTCCTACTGAACGTAATTATGACGTGGGTAATCGGGAGTTATTGGCCATGAAGTGGGCTTTTGAAGAGTGGAGACATTGGCTGGAGGGAGACAAACATCAGGTGGTGGTCCTTACGGACCATAAGAATCTGGTCTATCTGGAATCTGCCAAGCGACTCAATCCTAGACAGGCCAGGTGGGCCTTGTTTTTCACACGTTTTAATTTTGTGGTTTCCTTTCTTCCTGGCACTAAGAATGTTAAGGCGGATGCCCTCTCGAGGAGTTTCCTTGCGGACTCTCCTGAGTTATCTGATCCTTCTGTTATTTTGAAAGAGGGTGTAGTTCTTTCCGCCATCTCGCCCAATTTGAGACTTGCTCTGGAGGGGTGTCAGGAGGATAGGCCCGAGCGCTGCCCTGTTGGAAAATTGTTTGTCCCGGACCAATGGAAAAAGAGTGTGATGTCTGAGATTCATTGTTCCGCATTGGCTGGGCATCCCGGAATTTTTGGTACCAGAGACTTGGTTAGTCGGTCCTTTTGGTGGCCTACCTTGTCTCGCGATGTCAGGGAATTTGTGCAGTCCTGCGGGACTTGCTCTCGCTCCAAGCCTTGCTCTCGCTCTAGTGGTTTGTTGATGCCATTGCCTGTGCCCAAGAGACCATGGACCCATATCTCTATGGATTTCATTTCCGATCTTCCTGTTTCTCAGAGAATGACCACCATCTGGGTAATTTGTGATAGGTTTTCCAAAATGATACATCTTGTGCCATTACCTAAGTTGCCTTCCTCCTCTGAATTGGTGCCGTTGTTTCTTCAGCACGTGGTTCGTTTACACGGCATTCCTGAGAACATTGTGTCTGACAGAGGAGTCCAGTTTGTTTCCAGATTTTGGAGGACTTTTTGTTCTAAACTAGGTGTTCAATTGTCTTTCTCCTCGGCATTTCATCCTCAGACCAATGGTCAAACTGAGAGAACAAACCAGACATTAGAGACTTATCTAAGATGCTTTGTGTCTGCTGATCAGGATGACTGGGTCTCTTTTTTGCCTTTGGCTGAGTTTGCTCTTAATAATAGGGCTAGCTCTGCCACTTTGATGTCTCAGTTTTTCTGTAATTCTGGTTTTCACCCTCGATTTTCTTCAGGACAGACGGAGGCTTCTGTCTGTCCAGGTGTTGACTCTGTTGTTGAGCGTATGCAACAGATTTGGGACCAGGTAGTGGAGAGGTTGTCCCTCTCTCAGGAGAAGGCCCAGCGGTTTGCTAACCGGCATAGGACTGATGGTCCTCGGTTTAAAGTGGGGGACTTGGTCTGGTTGTCCTCAAAGAATATTCCTATGAGAGTAGCATCTCCTAAATTTAAGCCTAGGTTCATTGGACCTTATAAGATCATGGAGATTATTAATCCTGTTTTTTTCGTTTGCTTCTTCCAGGGACATTTAAGATCCATAACGTGTTCCACAAGTCCTTGTTGAAGAGGTTTGTTGAGCCAGTGGTTCCTGCTACTGTGCCTCCTGACCCTGTTTTGGTTGAGGGCAATCTGGAGTATGTGGTTGAGAAAATATTGGATTCTCGTTTTTCTAGACGAAGACTCCAGTATTTGGTTAAATGGAGAGGTTATGGTCAGGAAGACAATTCTTGGGTGTTTGCTTCGGACATCCATGCTAGAGACTTCATCCGTGCGTATCATAGAACTCATCCTGACCGACCTGGTTGCTCAAATGAGGGTTCGGTGACCCCTCCTCAAGGGGGGGGTACTGTTGTGAATGGGTTTGAGATGAGTTCTGAGCAGAGGCTCCCTCTGGTGGTTACAAGCGGTACTAGTGAAGATTGTGAGGACTGGGAATCAGGTGTTACTGACTGGTCTTATATAAGGGAGTCATTTTCCCATCAGGGTTGCCGGTGATCAATTGTTCTGGTCTGAATCCTTCATTCCAGTTTCCCTTGTAGCCTGCTGTGTCGTGTCTGCATCTCCTGCTACCAGATAAGAATTTTTCTTCTTTTGTGTTGTTGCTATTTTTTTGCATTTTGTCCTGCACTTCTTTGGGGGCCTTCTGGGTCCCCTCCGGGGGCTTCTGCCTTCTCAGTTTAGTTCAGCCACTGAGTTTTGTTCTTTTGCTTTTTCCAGTTTTTTCAGTGGCTGCTGTTTTGATTTTGTTACACCAGAGAACTAATTTAGGTGGTAGAGGTCGTGTGATCTCAGGTGATTTTGAAATTAGTAGAGTTGGTGTTTTTCAGGGTTTTCTGGGATTGCAGTAAGTACCCTTCCTGTCTATTTCTATTTAGATAGTTTGGGCCCAGCGTTTGCTCATTCTATTTTCTTTCTGTGTCAGTATTTCCTCTTGTCTAACCGCCATTACATGTTTGGGGGCTTTCTATTATCTTTGGGGTTCTGCTCCGGGGCAGATAGCTTTCCTATTTCTATCTTTAGGTGTAGTTAGTTCTCAGGCTGTGACGAGGCGTCTAGGACCAACGTAGGAACGCTCCACGGCTGCCTCTAGTTGTGGTGGTTAGTCAGGGTACTGCAATCACATAGATTCCAACTGCTCTGGTGTATTGCCTTTTTTACCTGCACTCCTCAGCTACAGAAACATAACACAAGTCACTAGTGCGACCACACTTAGAATACTGTGTGCAGTTCTGGTCTCCAGTGTATAAGAAAGACATAGCTGAACTGGAGCGGGTACAGAGAAGAGCGACCAAGGTTAGTAGAGAACTGGGGGGTCTGCAATACCAAGACAGGTTATTATACTTGGGGTTATTTAGTTTGGAAAAACGAAGGCTTAAGGGTGATCTTATTACAATGTATAAATATATGAGGGGACAGTACAAAGACCTTTCGAATGATCTTTTTACTCTTAGACCTGTGACGGGGACAAGGGGGCATCCTCTACGTCTGGAGGAAAGAAGGTTTAGCCATAATCTCAGACGCAGATTCTTTACTGTAAGAGCAGTGAGGCTATGGAACTCTCTGCCGTCTAATGTTATAATGAGTGATTCCTTACTAAAATTTAAGAAGAGACTGGATGCATTTCTTGAAAAGTATAATATTACAGGCTATAGTCACTAGTTTCCTAGATACTGCGTTGATCCAGGGAGCTAGTCTGATTGCCGTATGTGGAGTCGGGAAGGATTTTTTTTCCCCAATGTGAAGCTTACTGTTTGCCACTTGGGTTTTTTTTTTGCCTTCCTCTGGATCAACATATTAGGGCAGGTTAGGATAGGATATGGGTTGAACTACATGGACTTAAAGTCTTCCTTCAACCTTAATAACTATGTTACTATGTTACTATTACTTAAAAACCATCCCTCCACCAAAACTGTGCTGCTAACTATAGACCTGTCTCTAATCTTCCCTTTATCTCTAAACTCCTGGAACGCTTGGTCAACTCCTGTCTAATCTGCTATCTCTCAGATCACTCTCATCTTGACCCTCTACAGTCCGGTTTCCGCTCTTTACACTCTACTGAAACTGACCTCTCTAAAGTCTCTAATGGTCTACTAACAGCTAAATCTAATGGTCACTACTCCATGCTAATTCTCCTGGATCTCTCTGCAGCATTTGACACTGTGGATCATCAGCTCCTCCTCACTGTGCTCTGCTCCATTGGCCTCAAGGACACCCTTCTCTCCTGGTTCTCCTTCTACCTCTCTGACCGCTCCGTCACTGTATCTTTTGCTTCTCCTCCTCTCATCTTCCCTTTACTGTTGGGGTTCCTCAAGGATCAGTCCTAGGCCCCCTCCTTTTTCCTTGTATACTGCCCCTATTGGACAAACAATCAGTAGATTTGGTTTCCTGTAACATGTATACGCTGATGACAATCAATTATACACCTCTACTCCTGACATCACGTCTGCATTATTACAAAACACCAGTGATTGTCTTACCGCTGTCTCTAACATCATGTCCTCCCTCTATCTGAAACTGAACCTATCAACAACTGCACTCCTTGTGTTTCCTCCCTCCACTAACCTACTTATGCTCAACATTGCCAGTTCTGTGTGTGGTTCTACCATTACTCCCCAGGAACATGCCCGCTGTCTTGGGGTCATACTTGATTCAGATCTTTCACTCACCCCCACATCTGATCACTGGCTCGCTCTTGTTATCTACATTTCTACATCAAAAACATTTCTAGAATTCAACCTTTTCTTACTTTTGACTCAGCAAAAACTCTTACTGTTGCTCTTAATCATTCTTGTCTGGACTATTGTAACTCTCTAGTAATCGGTCTCCCTCTTACCAAATTCTCTCCTCTCCAATCTGGCTTGAATGCTGCAGCCAGGATCATATTCCTCACCAACCGTTACAACGATGCCTCTACCTTGTACAAGTCATTGCACTGGTTACACGTCCACTCCAGAGTTCAATATAAACTTATCACTCTCACCCACAAAGCGCTCCACAATTCAGCACCACCCTACATCTCCTCCCTCATCTCAGTCTACCACCCTAGCCGTGCCCTCCGTTCTGCTAATGACCTACGGTTTACTATCCTCAATAATCAGAACCTCCCACTCCTGTCTCCAAGACTTTTCACGTGCTGCGCCAGTTCTTTGGAATGCACTACCCAGGATAATTTGATTAATCCCCAATACCCACAGTTTTAAGCGAGCCCTAAAAATGCATTTCTTCAGACAGGCCTACGGCTTCAACATATTTATCTAACTATCCCTGTTTTGCCCATTGTTCGCAAACGCTTTATGCATTTAAAAGCCAACCGATTTATTACATTATGGCTGGTCGGAACAATGAAAGCAATTTGTGACCATCCACCTTTCATGTCCCCCTATTTCCTCATAGATTGTAAGCTTGCGAGCAGGGCCCTCACACAGTTTCCTTGACCCACCAAGACCACAAGATACCTGATAAGGTTGTAAGGTCACTGGGTCCTATAGATGTGGATCCTGTAAATTCTGCCATTACCATCACCCCTGAAAGAGCTTTTGGCTCTTTTTAGCAGGTAGGACATATCTGAAAGAAATATAGCCAAGTGTTTAGACTACAGGAGTGGTGTATCTCTGTACTTCCACATGAACTATGATGATAAAACTACACTGCAACTACAGATTTGTACACGAGACATCTAGTGACATCAGGCCTCACTAGTGACATCAGGCCTCACAGGAACACACAGATCTCTAGACATGTACATGAGAAGCATGTCTATGTGTTCATCATCATGCTAATATTCACACCAGTATACTAATTCTCTGTGTAATGAATATATTTTATATAACAATTAGGGCTCGCAAACACGAGCGTAAAACTCGGACGAGTGCTATCTAATGATTTATCGGATAGCACTCAGACTAATGTTATACTATGGGGCAGGGCAGAACTGTGTTTTTTTTTCTAAAGACTGTACCAGTTTGTGGAAAAAAACACAGCATGCATCAGATCTTGCGCATCCATTCATACATACTATGGGAAGCCTGGAGTGGGCTATTCTGATTAACCTTTTATGACAATAAAAATGTTATTTATTTGATTTATTTTCTGTTTTTACCAGTTCTTGCATACATAGACTTTCTTCACTGATTGAAGAGGGGAAATGACATAGATTTCAATAAGCATGTATTGTAATGGCATTATAAGTTATTCTGCTCAGCTTCTGATGGTATGTGTTGGCATCAGGGGTGTACCATCCATAGCGGGAGCCCACGTGGCTGTCATGTGACCTATGGGTCACAGGACCTTGTAATCACACTTTCAGGTGTATCCGCATCCCTATGATGTGGATACCGTTGAATAGAATGGGGAATCAGGCAGCTGAAAGCGCAGTGTTCCACCATTGAGCCTGTGCCTGTGAGTCTGAGACTTTGTGCACTGTAGGTGCAATTACATCACGCCTGCAGTGTGGTGCCTCAGTACTCACAAAGCACAGACCACAACTGCCTCTGTTGTGTGGTGCCTCAGTACTCACAAAGCACAGACCACAACTGTCCACCAGAAGAGAGGGGAAGTGAGTAGTGTTTTTTTTTTTTAAATGTCAGTTATTTTGGGAGCATCATACTAAGCGAGTACTCTTATACTGAGTAGGAGGCTGGAAGAGGCCGATGTGCGGCCCAGCTACGCCAGGCACACATATTCCAGGAAAATGCACAAGAAGGTAACCGTGAAGCTTGATATTCATTCACGTCACTCACATTTCCCAACACACCCACTAGGGGTATAAAAGGTAGTGACACGTAGCAGTCAGTGTTCAGTCTGGACTTGGAGGGAGAGGAGATAAGACTGGGATCTGAAGGAGCTCCTGTAGCTCACCTCATACAGAAGTGGAGGCTAGTAAGAGTGGACAAGAGAGGCACTCTAGCCTAGTCAGAGCTGCAATTGAAGCAAGTGAAACAGTTACCTCAGAAGAAGCTGTCTGTGTTCTCTAGAAAGTGGGAAGGTGACTCTCGGAGCTACAGCGTGTACACAGTTGACAGAGTACCTGTGCGCTGCTCTGGACAGGGTCTGAGAAAGGAAAGAAAGAAGGGAATCACAGGAGCTACAACAGTGAGTGTACTAGGAACTGTTCAGTGAGCTCCGAAGAAAGCTGACATTCACAACATCGCTACTTGTGCTTATGTTAAGAGCAAGAGTAGGACGAGAGGCACAGTGGAGAAAGATAGAGACAAGTGCATCAGGTACCGGATTACCCGCACTAATTCACCGGACACCGGGGTCCGAAGCGTTGCTAGTGCTTTACGCCTAGTAATAGGAAACACCGGAATCCTTCTGGACTTCAAGTCACAGTAGGTAGCCCTAAGCGCTGATACGTAAACGGAGTCAGGGGGAACAAGGACTTTTAGCTAGGCCAAGCATAGAAGGACTTCGTTCTTGCCAACATCTGAGCATCAGAGACAGAAAAGGCTCTACCACAATGTCGGCCGGGCGTTGCAGCTATTGAACAAGCTGGAGATTAACAGAGTTAACTTGACTTCATGCAAGTTTGTACTCACATACATACAGAGTTAAAGGAGGCCTCTAACCTGCTCAGCGGTTATCCTGAATGTGCATTCTCCACCCCGACCAGCTTCCCGGGACTTGCCTGAAACATCTACAAGTAAAGGTATGGAAAGAGATTGCCTTGTGTGAGACTGTTTCATTTACTACACCCTGCACCACCATAGACTTCCAGGGACCAGTCTCGACTGTGGGAGACTTACCATCCAGCTGCCTCATAACATCCCCTAGGAAGCTCCATAAAGCAGCGCTGGTCAAATTGATCAGAAACCACAGGTGGCGTCACGAACTATCTATTACTACAATTCCCCTGTAAATATCCCCCATTGTATGAGCGCCCAGGGCCACGGACCGAGTCCTGCTGCCAGTGACAAACCCCATAGACTTTCATGGGCTCGGTGCCGAGTACCCCATAGCCCTGGTACCCACACCACTTGGTGTGTGCGACTCACCATCATGCCGAGTGGGCCATTCTATTGAGTGAGGGGCTAGTGGGAGTCAATATACTGAGTGGATGGCTGGTGTGGACCATTATACTGAATAAAGGACTGTGAGGGCCCCCATACTGAGTTGGGGATTGTGGGGGCTCCCATATTGAGTGTTCTATGGGGGTCCTCATTCTGTGTAGGGGACTATGGTGGTCTCATACTGTGTGAGAGGCTGTGGTGCCCTTATGCTAAATGGTGAGCTGGGCCATGATACTGAGAAGGGAGTTGTGGAGGCTATTACATTGTGTAAGCTACTGTGAGGGCCATTTTAGCATGTGAGGGGCTGTGGGGGCTATTATTCTGTGTAAGAAGCTGTGGGAGTCATCATACTGCATGATGGGCTCACAAGGGCGATCATATTGAGTGGGAGCTCCCCTACTGAATGGGAGGCTGTGGGACCCTCATTCTGTAAGGCCCCTCATTCTGTGTGGGGAGCTTTTGTGGACCCTCATACTGAGTAAGTGGCTGTAAGGGCCCTCATTGTTAGTAGGGGTCTATGGGACCTTCATACTAAGTAGGGAAGTAGAGTGCATACTGAATAGGGCCTCATATTGACAAGCCATCATACTGTGTGGGGGCCTTTATATTGTTTGTGGGGGGAGGACTATAATGATATCATAGTATGGGAGGGCACTTTAGGGGTATCATGGTGATATTATACTGTGCTAGTGGCACTGTGGGGACATCATATACTTAGCAGAAGGCACTGTGGAGTCATCATAATGTACACATAGGGTAAAACTGTGAGGGGGATTCATTATGGGGATACCATGAGGATACCATGAACGGTATGTGTGGATGGTAGCATTTTTGGAAGTATTATACTGTATCGCTGTTAAGAACACTAAGGGGCAACAATAGGGACATAATTACTGTGCACATGTCACAATACATACAATCATGGCTGATGATGTTGGAACCCTTGTTTCAGAAAATGAAGTATTTCTCACATAAATATATTGCAAGTACATATTTTTGTTATACACATGTTTATTTCCTTTTTGTGTATTGGACAACACACACACAACCCCCCCCCAAAAAAAAAATGCTAATTGGACATCATTTCACATAAAACTCCAAAAGTGGGCCTGCCAAAATTGTTGGCATGTTTCCAAGATTTTGGTGAAACAACTTTGTTTCACGCATGTAATGCTCAATCAAACTCACCTGTGGTAAGTAACAGGTGTGGGCAAGATGAAAATCACATCTGAAACTAGATAAAAAGGGAAAAAGTTAACTCAATCTTTGCTTGGTGTATCTGTGTGTGCCACACTAAGCCAAAAAAACAGAATGAGAAGAGAACCGTCTGAGGACTTGAGTACCAAAATTGTTGAAAAATATCTCAACGTTACAAGTCCATCTCCAGAGATCTTGATGTTACTTTGTCCATGGTATGCGAAATAATGAAGAAGTTTACAACCCATGGCAGTTTAGCTAATCTCTGATGAAAGTTTGCAAGGTAGAATAGTCTGGACAGTGGATAAGCAGCCCCAATCAAGTTCCAAATAATTTCAAGCTGTCCTGCTGGCTCAGGGTGCATCAGTGTCATTGTGAACTATCTGTCGATATTTGAATGAAATTTAACGCTATGGCACCCACTGCTCACACAAAGACATAAAAATGTTAGACTGCAGATTGCCAAAATGTACATAAGTAAGACAAAAAAACTCATTGTGGACAGGTGAGGCCAAGATAGAATTTTCTGGTAAACCTCATCATTCTACTGTTTACTGAAAATCAAATGAGCCCTACAAAGAAAAGAACATAGTGCCTATAGTAAAATATGGTGGAGTTCGAAGATGTTTGGGGGTTGCTTTGCTGCCTCTAACACACTTGAGTGTATCCAAGGCATCATGAAATCTGAAGATTACCAAAGAATTTTAGGTAGTAATGTAGTGCCCAGTGTCAGAAAGCTGAGTCTGTGTCATAGGTCATGCATCTTACAACAGCACAATTAACCCAAACATACTTCAAGAAGTTCTTAGAAATGGATGGAAACAAAGCATTCGAGAGTTCTGAAGTAACCAGCAATGAGTCCGGAACTATATCCCATTGAACGCCTGTGGAGAGATCTTAAAATTGCTATTGGGAGAAGGCACCCGTTAAATATGAGAGATCTGGAGCAATATGTAAAAGAAGAGTGGTCCAAAATTGTAGTTGAGAGGTGTAAGAAGCTTGTTGATGGTTATAGGAAGCGATTGATTGCAGAAACTTATTCCAAAGAGTGTGCTGCAACTAAATATGAAGTTGAGGGTGCCAACAATTTTGTTTCCCTATTTTGGGTGTTTTGTGTGAAATTATGTCCAATTTGGCTTTTTTCTCTGTTTTTTGTGTTGTTCCATTGCACACAAAGGAAACAAACGTGTATAACAAAACGTGTAAGTACATTAATTGGGAGAAATAAAATGAAATATTCTCATTGAATACTTTCTTCTGTACAAAGTTGTATGTGCTGACAACAAAATCACACAAAAATCATCATTGAAAATCAAATTTTTGAACCAATGGAGGCCTGGATTTGGAGAGACCCCCAAAATGAAAGTGGAAACAAGTCAAAATGAAAATCATAACAAAACAAAATTAGAGTGGAAACAAGTCAAAATGATGCTCAGTATTGTGTGTGGCTTCCACGTGCCTGTATGACCTCCCTACAACTCCTTGGCATGCTCCTGATGAGGTTGCAGATGTTCTCCTGATGGATCTTCTCCCAGACCTGGACTAAAGCATCCGTCAACTCCTGGACAGTCTTTGGTGCAACATGACATTGGTGGATGGAGCGAGACATGCTGTCCCAAATGTGCTCAATCAAATTCAGGTCTGGGGAACGGGCAGGCCAGTCCATAGCTTCAATGCCTTCATCTTGCAGGAACTGCTGACACACTCCAGCCACATGACGTCTGGCATTGTCCTGCATTAGGAGGAACCCAGGGCCAACCGCACCAGCATATGGTCTTATAAGGGGTCTGAGGATCTCATTTGGTACCTAATGGCAGTCAGGCTACCTCTGGCGAGCACATGGAGGACTGTGTGGCCCTCTAAAGAAATGCCACCCCACACCATTACTGACCCACTGCCAAACCGGTCATGCTGCAGGATGTGCAGGCAGCAGATCGCTTTCCAAGGCGTTTCCAGACTCTGTCACGTCTGTCACATGTGCTGAGTGTGAACCTGCTGAAAACCAGGCACTGCTCATCACCTGCCCAATACAATCTCAACAGTGAAACATGGTGGTGGCAGCATCATGCTATGGGGGGTGTTTTTCAGCTGCAGGGACAGGATGACTAGTTGCAATTGAAGGAAACATGAATGCGGCCAAGTGCAGATACATCCTGGATGAAAACCTCTTCCATAGTGCTCTGGACCTCAGACTTGTCCGAAGGTTCACCTTCCAACAAGACAATGACCCTAAGCACACAGCTAAAATAACAAAGGAGTGGCTTCAGAACAACTCTGTGACCATTCTTGACTGGCCCAGCCAGAGCCCTGACCTAAACCCAATTGAGCATCTCTGGAGAGACCTGAAAATGACTGTCCACTAACGTTCACCATCCAACCTGATGGGATCTGCAAGGAAGAATGGCAGAGGATCCCCAAATCCTGGTGTGAAAAACTTGTTGCATCATTCCCAAGAAGACTCATAGCTGTACTAGCTCAAAAGGGTACTTCTACTCAATACTGAGCAAAGGGTCTGAATACTTATAACCATGTAATATTTCAGTTTTTCTTTTTTAATAAATTTGCAAAAAGTTCTACATTTCTGTTTTTTTCAGTCAAGATGGGGTGCAGAGTGTACATTAATAAGAAAAAAAATGAACTTTTTTGAATTTACCAAATGGCTGCAATGAAACAAAAAGTGAAAAATTTAAAGGGGTCTGAATACTTTCCATACTCACTGTATATATACATATATAGGGCAGCACGGTGGCTCAGTGGATAGCACTGCAGTCTTGCAGCGCTGGAGTCCTAGGTTCAAATCCCACCAAGGACAACATCTGCAAGGAGTTTGTATGTTCTCCCAGTGTTTGCGTGGGTTTTCTCCGGTTTCCTCCCACACGCCAAAAACACACAGATAGGGAATCTAGATTGTGAGCCCCTTTGGGGACAGCGGCGATAATGTGTGCAAACTGTAAAGTGCTGCGGAATATGTTAGCGCTATATAAAAATAAAGATTATTATTATATATGTATATATATATATATGCCATTGGTTGGCATATAGTTCCAGGTATAGATGGTGTCTGCCAGTTCATTTCACTCTAAGTGTCAAGTAGCAGCCTAAGGTAAGTGAACACTGCAGATAAACAATATTGTTCGTTACCTGAGCGCATTATTAGGATTTACCAGTAATACGGATTAATATTGTATGTCATGGTTTTTGTTCAGGCTATCACTGTTTTCTTTGCTCTTTGCCTTCCAAGTTTTCAAGTCTTTACTACACATCTTTATGTTGTGTATTTATCTGGAATAACAGCCAATTATCTGTCTGAAGTATGAATCACAAGTACAGAACCAAACATTGAAAACAAAGGAGACACTTGTAGGTGACTAGCAACTATAACATACACATTGGTCTTCCTGTTGTCTGCGCTTTTAAGTGTCATAGTTGTTTTTGAACTCTCATATTCCTGTGCCAAATGAATGCTCAACAAGGCACCCATTGTCATCATTTAGTGTTAAGCCCCCGTCACACTAAGCGAGATTGCTAACGAGATCGCTGAAGCGTCACTGATTTTGCGACGCAACAGCGACCTAGCCGGCAATCTCGCTTAGTGTGATACGCAGCGATGACCAGCCCCCTGCTGGGTATCTCTGATTGTTGTCCAATGGCCTGGACCATTTTTTCATTGTTGGTCTCCCGCTGGCCAGCGTGCATCGCTGCGTGTGACAGCGGGAGACCAACGATCAGCGAGCTGGTATCCAATGTACACATCGGGTAACTAAGGGCTGCACAGCGCCTAGTTACCCGATATGTACCCTGGATACCGGCTCCCAGCTTCTGCTGTAGAGCGCTGAGAGCCGGTATCTAGGGTACATATCGGGTAACTAGGCACCGTGCATTGCTTAGTTACCTGATGTGTACATTGGATACCAGCTCTCAGCGCTCTACAGCAGAAGCTGAGAGCCGGTATCTAGGGTACATATCAGGTAACTAGGCGCCATGCAGCGCTTAGTTACCCGATGTGTACATTGGATACCAGCGTGCTCGCTGGTCCTGATCGCTGGTGAATCTGCCCATGTGACAGCTCACCAGCGATCAGCTAACGATGTCCCAGTGATCCCATCCACGTCGGATCGTTGGTGGGATCGCTGGGACATTGAAGAGTGTGACGGGACCCTTACTTATAATGTTACAGGAAGGAGTAAAATAAGGCCCATGTTCTCCATAAAGGTCTTCATGCCTTATGAAGACCTCTATCTCCTGCAGTTTGTATTTTTTATTTAGTGCAGTCAGTAATCAATTTACTGTAATAAAGGATAAAAAAATTTCAAAAGATAAAAGCTGTCTTCATCAAAATCATCAGTGTTTACTGAATCACAAGACTAATCTACATAAAATTGAGGTCTTTATCATCAGCTGTTTGGATAATAGAGTAAGTGGATCACTTTGGTTGTTACATTCATAAATCTAGAATCACAACTTTATAGATCAGGTTAATCAGACAAAAGGGTTGCTTGATAGATTACCCAGCACAAAAGACAATCTTTATTCCAATTACAATTGGTGTGGGGGTAGTGCCATGAAAACAGCCTTTTTTAAGGTAGAAATTGTTGAAAACTTCAGCTGTTTAAAGTGTTTCCACAGACATGCTTAACGCAAGGTGCACCATTTACCAAATCCCAGGGGTTTCCCATTGCTTTCATCCTTCAACACCTGTAATAGGGATCTGAATTTCCACAATGACCCCAGAGTCAGCTGCTGCTGGGTGGAGCAAGCTGTTGGCAAAAAGGTCATCACACAGGGTCAATGCCACAAAGACATGTCAGGGATTAAATCAGAAAGAAAGTGGGTTTTCAAAAATACACCTAAGGTAAAGAACGGGAGAAAATAGGAGACACGGCAGGAGCAATGACTTGGGCTTCAGACCAGGTAAGCAGAACTTATTGACTGGCAATGGAAGTCAGAGGTTAAGGAGTGTAAAAATCATGAAGACCTGCCCAGATTGTTGATCGTATTGTTCAACCACAGATAAGGCACAAGAAGAGATATCTGTCTTTCAGCAGTTTTCACATATAAAATGAGTGCGCCTGTGTATAAAAAAGCTGGAAAAGAAACTTAAATTTTAAAAGTCTGCTTTATTCTTGTCAAATAAACATACCCTATGTACTGTAGGGTAGGGCCGGGCGTTGGGGCCATGGGAAATTTGCTTTATTTTCTTTTTTAATTGTGCAGCCATTGACTTGCTGTAGCTCAGCAGAGCTTTTGCCGTTCAGCCACACCTCCTGGCAGTAGGTGCCCTTAGTACTCCATGCAAGACCAACTTTTCAATTAAACTTTTTTAATCCTTTCCTAACTTGTGATGGCATCTTTTTGTAACAGCTATGATCGCTGCATTGCCGCTGACCTCCATGCGGCAGGAGATGACCCGCGGATACCGTCAGTAGATCAGCAGCTAGCGCTGCTGATCTCCCGACTATAGCAGTGGTGTGCGTGGTTCAAATCCTGCGCCAATTCGCGGCCGAACTGCGCCTGTCGCTGAATGGGCGCGACCAATCAGCGACACTGGATTTCCGTTACAGACAGACAGAATTAGACGATTATATAGTAGATATATAGAGATTTAGCAAATGGAAAAAGGGCATTTAATGCTTTTTCATTCACAGATTTTTATTTATATATTTATTAATTTATTAATTTGGCTTAAGGTACTGCCACACTAAACAATCCCGCTAGCGATCACGATAACGACGCATACTAATGCGATCGCTAGCGGGATTGTTTCTATATCGCTAAGTGCGGCCACATTTAGCGATATAGTTAACGACGCTATCGCCGTTAGCGATCTTCTTAACGACTTTAGCGGTACAAAGGTACCGCTAAATCGCTAAGAAAAGGTGCCACACTAGCGATATATATGTGTAGCCCTGGTGTTAGGCACACGCAGTACCCTGGAGAGTGTATGGCGAGACAGCAGTTTAATGCTAAATATTCATTCACTCGACATATACTAGACACACCCTTAGGGTAGTGGAGTTTACTCTTGAGGGAGTGGTCAAGGTAGTATGTGTTGGAGTGATTTAGTCAGTCTAGTTCCTGTCTTCAGTAATGAGTAAATGATGTGCACACTGTTAGTCAATAGTTGGTGCTGGCTGAACCAAGAAACCAATATAATAGAGAAAAACAGCCGCACTCAATGTTGATTGTGAAGCAAGATAAGTTCCATTTTATTACATCAAACTATATACAAAAGCCACAGTCCGTGTGGTGTGAACGGATAAGAGAACGGATAAGAGAAGTAGGGGTTAACGTTTCGACCGTATGGTCTTTCTCAAAACCTCACTGTGAAGCACAAAAACATAGGTATGAATATCAAACACAAAATATATATACAAATATATACACAATTATGTACAAATATACACAGAATTATCAACAGAGTAATGGTATATGGTCCCAGAGCAGACTTTTATGCTATTAATAGAGTGAAAGGCATAGATCTACATATTGAAATAATGAAAACTGGGGATTAATTTGCCATAGAGATAAAAAAAGGGGGGATGTAGCAGGGGCATAACCAGTAATACTCAGGTTAATAAGTATAGTATATGTGTTACACTGAAATAAGGTTAAAACCTGAACAAGATCTGCAACAATATGATGATCTAAAGTCAAAAGACATATATGAAATAGCGATAATATGTAGGGACATTAAAATATGTAAGGCTCATGGAATACAAATGCACATTAGTCCTGGAAAACTGATCTGGTAGGTACGAAAGCAACTAACCTGGAGATGGATGATAGAGAGGAAATGGTTTAGGAAGGAACAATGTCCCTTGAGGGCTATACATAAAAAAGGGAGGAGAACATTGTTAATTAAAGTCAAAGTGCCACAGGCAAAGTATAGAACAGAGAAAACCATAGTAGATAGAGTATGATGTGAAAGTGGAAATCCTGGGCACAAACCTGTATTTGGAAACAAGTAGGAGCGTTCCGTTCAGTGGCTGTAGTGTGTGAGGTGCAGCGAGGAATGGCGCTTTAAATCGGGCGCCTCAGCCCAATATCCGGTCATCGCCCATGAGATCGGCGATGTGAAGGAGGCCTGACACGCAAAAGCGTGTCATGATGGACTGCGCATGCGTCTCACTGTACCGTGCGTCATGGCTATGGGAATGCCGGCAGTGTAGGAGAGGCCTGACACGCAAAAGCGTGTCATGATGTATTGCGCATGCGTCCCGCTGGTCAAAGCATCATGGCTATGGAACTGTACGAAGAAGGGGGGCGTGTCCATCTCCAGGTTAGTTGCTTTCGTACCTACCAGATCAGTTTTCCAGGACTAATGTGCATTTGTATTCCATGAGCCTTACATATTTTAATGTCCCTACATATTATCGCTATTTCATATATGTCTTTTGACTTTAGATCATCATATTGTTGCAGATCTTGTTCAGGTTTTAACCTTATTTCAGTGTAACACATATACTATACTTATTAACCTGAGTATTACTGGTTATGCCCTGCTACATCCCCCCTTTTTTTATCTCTATGGCAAATTAATCCCCAGTTTTCATTATTTCAATATGTAGATCTATGCCTTTCACTCTATTAATAGCATAAAAGTCTGCTCTGGGACCATATACCATTACTCTGTTGATAATTCTGTGTATATTTGTACATAATTGTGTATATATTTGTATATATATTTTGTGTTTGATATTCATACCTATGTTTTTGTGCTTCACAGTGAGGTTTTGAGAAAGACCATACGGTCGAAACGTTAACCCCTACTTCTCTTATCCGTTCTCTTATCCGTTCACACCACACGGACTGTGGCTTTTGTATATAGTTTGATGTAATAAAATGGAACTTATCTTGCTTCACAATCAACATTGAGTGCGGCTGTTTTTCTCTATTATATTAGTTCCTGTCTTCAGACAGAGAAGACGTGTAGTCTGTGTCTAGACTTGAGAGAGAGAAGACGTCTGGAGGGAGGAAGGAGTCCAGCCTGCTCTATCATCAGTTCAGATCGTGGAGGCTGGTACAGGTGGTCTCATTCACCTTAGCCTAGTCAGAGCTGTACCTCAGCAGCATACACTGGAAGGAAAGCAGAAGTTTTAGTACAGAAAGCCTTCAGCATTCCTGTCTAAAGGACGGTATCAGGTTCAGAGACGTGCTCCTGCCTGTTGATAACTGAGCATCTGTAGCTAACTTTGAAGGAAGGAAAAGAAAGAAGTGACTGCTCGACCCTTGGCTAGTTTGAGTGCTTATGTTACCAGCGTGGACAAGGCGAAAGGCAAAGTGGATTTATTGGATTAGTGCTTACGGATTGAAGAAGTCCAGCACATTGCACCCGGTCACTGGGGACCGAAGGATCACGACTGTTTCAAGCAGAGTGATAAGAAAACCAGGAATTTACCGGACCTTAGGTCGCGGCAAACAAGCCCCTTATAGTCAGTACGTAACTGGGGTCAGGGGAAGTGAAGACTTTGAGTCTCTGCAGGACAAAATAAGAATTCAGCTCCTTCACAGGAAGGCCCCTAACACAAAGCTGACTGGGCAGGTACAGCTATAGATTAGCTGGAGATTTTGAGGGAACTACGCTTCAGGCTGGTTGTACTCGTTGTATTGGAAGTAAAGGAGGCCCCTAACTTGTCCAGCTGCTGTCTCAAGATACACTCTCCTTGGATCAGCCTCCCTGGGACCTGCCTGAACATCTTACAAGTAAAGGTATGGAAAGACGCTGACCGTGTGAGACTGTGTTCTTTATCTGCACCCGACTTCACAAATCCCATAGACTTTGAGGGACCAGTCCCACCTGTAGGGGACCCGACATCTAGCTGCCTCACCATCCCCTCAGAGATCTACAGCAGCGCTGGTATAAATTACCAGAAGACTACAGGTGGCGTCACGAACTGTATATAAATCTATCCCCTGTAAATATTCCCCCAACATACGCCAGACCGCCAGGGCCACAGACCGAGCCACAGCTACCTGTGACAACCCCATAGACTTCCATGGGCTCGGCTCTGAGTACCCCATTGCCCTGGTAATCCACAATTGTGGTGGCGGGTCGACACAACTTTGGCGTCACGAACAGGATGCGAAACTCGCAGAATTGCGAGCCCTGTGTGCCTAAGGAATTGTTTTTGTGAAAAAGGACTGTTTGCACTTTTGGCGCCAAAATCGCCATTTTTGTCGCCATATTCGCGCCCTCAGGCGCTGGAGAAGAAGGTGGGCGTACCTTCGTGGGCGTGTACCCCCCTGTGGCGCGAAGAAAATGCCTGCCCTCTCAAAGTGCTATTACAACATGCGATCCTGCCCTACAGCAAAGGAGGTCCGCCTCCTCTTCACCTTCCCTGCGAGGAGGAGGAGGCGCAAACCCCACCTCCACGGAAGAGACCGGATGTCTCCGCAGAAAGAAGAGAAGAATCTTCTGGAACATCATGGAGGCAGGACGTGTGCAGCCGAGCTGGGAAGCGGAGGAAGGCAGGCCCCGTGCCCCAGCCAAGCTGCCACCAACACCGGAGTTATCCGTGATCCTGCACCTGAAGCAGGCGTTGCTTGAGACAAGAGAAGAAAATGCACGCCTGAGGAAGATGGTCCAGGACCAACCTGGCTTTGAAGAAATTGAGAGACGCCGGCGCACCCTGGAACAGCGGAGGCTGTGGGACACGGTGGTCTCTCCCCTCAATGAACCCCCACGATTCCAGATACCGAAGAGTCTGCTGCCTAAGGCGAAGGAGCAACCGGAGGCTGCCCCCGAAAGTACCGATCCCGATCCCACCGGTGAAGCGGTGGAAGCGAAGGAGGTTGAGGAGGTACAGCCAATCCCGGAACGCCCGCCCGGCCAAGAGGCCGCAGCAGATGATCGGTCCCCGGCAGGGACACCGGAGGGGTCCTGTCCGTCACTACCAGATGTGGACTGGGACGAAATGGCGCGCCTGGATGACGTCGCCTATACCGCCCAGTGGGAACAAGAATGGCAGAGTCGTGAGGAGAAGAAGAGGCGTCAGCAGGAGGAAGAGCGGGAAACTCAGAGGAACCGTCAGCGACAATATGCCGAGCTGATCGCGGACAAAGAGAGTGTCCGGAGAGATAAAGGTACCCTGAGGGAACCGCGGCGGCAGGGGTGTGTGACTGAGTTCCAGCTCCGGAAGGGCTGGGGCTTTATCCGTGAACCGGGCCTCTACCCAGCGGTCTTCGTCAGCAGGCGTGACGTAGAATCCCACCTGCCACAAGGCCATCCCGGGAGGGACTTAGTAAATGGAGATATCGTCACATATACGCGGCACTGGGGAATGAAGGGATGGTATGCCCTTAACGTCACCGTCGTCCGTGATCCCGTCCCAGACGCAGGTACCGTCACCATTACCGCAGCGTCCCCGTCTCCAGCTCAAGCAGCATCCGGCCGTGCCCCAGCATCGCCCCCTGCAAATTCATCGCAACAAGCGACCCAGATTTCATCGCAAATTAAAGCCACCGCTACATCGCAACATGCGACCCAGTCGCAATCGCAATCCCTGACGCGGTCCATATCGCTAACTGTGATTGAGACGCAATCGGTGTCACGTGAAGAAAATGTACCCGTTGCGCCCCTAGAGGTTCGCACCAGAACTGTGGCGACCCAGACCCTGATCGCAGCACATGATTTGCTAGTCTTGGGATCTAGGGCCCATTGCGTTGTTCCAGCCCCGGGGTGGAAAAAGTAGTGGAAAGTGTATTTGCAGAAAATGAATAAGATAGTGAAGAATTGGTGAGATCCATATCGGGTCTACCAAAAGTAAAAAAAGTTTGAAATGTTTTATAAGTTTTGCACAATTTATATAGTGAATATATATATTTCTACTGTAGAATGCCCGGCTGGGTAAATGGTAAATGATAAATAGTAATCAGAAAAAGTTTTTGCACTTTCGTATTATGTGATATTATATAATATGTCTTTGGTTTTACATTGGACTTGGAGGTTGAGGACTGTGCCAACCCAGAACTTACTTGTAAATAGTTGCGCTTCGGTGCTTTCTCTTGGTTTTACATAAACCAGTCACAACTACCTCTGAAAACAAAACCCGTGTGGTGTGGCACTGAGTGAGGTCTGCAATCGGATGTCCTGCAGCCCACCCAGGACCCACGTTGAAGGTTTGGTGCGGGTCCTTCACAAGTATACCGTATATTTATTAAATGCTATTTGATACTTTTGTATTTCTATATGTAAAATGTTATTGTTCGCAACGTTCAAGATATTCTCACCTCCCGGATGGGAAGAAGTTATTGTTTGATGTTTATTGCATAAACAAAATGTCTCTTTTGTATTTTACAGCCCGGGAGTGCTGTCTTTTACCATGGGGGAATGTGTAGCCCTGGTGTTAGGCACACGCAGTACCCTGGAGAGTGTATGGCGAGACAGCAGTTTAATGCTAAATATTCATTCACTCGACATATACTAGACACACCCTTAGGGTAGTGGAGTTTACTCTTGAGGGAGTGGTCAAGGTAGTATGTGTTGGAGTGATTTAGTCAGTCTAGTTCCTGTCTTCAGACAGAGAAGACGTGTAGTCTGTGTCTAGACTTGAGAGAGAGAAGACGTCTGGAGGGAGGAAGGAGTCCAGCCTGCTCTATCATCAGTTCAGATCGTGGAGGCTGGTACAGGTGGTCTCATTCACCTTAGCCTAGTCAGAGCTGTACCTCAGCAGCATACACTGGAAGGAAAGCAGAAGTTTTAGTACAGAAAGCCTTCAGCATTCCTGTCTAAAGGACGGTATCAGGTTCAGAGACGTGCTCCTGCCTGTTGATAACTGAGCATCTGTAGCTAACTTTGAAGGAAGGAAAAGAAAGAAGTGACTGCTCGACCCTTGGCTAGTTTGAGTGCTTATGTTACCAGCGTGGACAAGGCGAAAGGCAAAGTGGATTTATTGGATTAGTGCTTACGGATTGAAGAAGTCCAGCACATTGCACCCGGTCACTGGGGACCGAAGGATCACGACTGTTTCAAGCAGAGTGATAAGAAAACCAGGAATTTACCGGACCTTAGGTCGCGGCAAACAAGCCCCTTATAGTCAGTACGTAACTGGGGTCAGGGGAAGTGAAGACTTTGAGTCTCTGCAGGACAAAATAAGAATTCAGCTCCTTCACAGGAAGGCCCCTAACACAAAGCTGACTGGGCAGGTACAGCTATAGATTAGCTGGAGATTTTGAGGGAACTACGCTTCAGGCTGGTTGTACTCGTTGTATTGGAAGTAAAGGAGGCCCCTAACTTGTCC
The DNA here is from genome assembly GCA_033576555.1 of Oophaga sylvatica. Lineage (NCBI taxonomy): Eukaryota > Metazoa > Chordata > Amphibia > Anura > Dendrobatidae > Oophaga > Oophaga sylvatica. Next base: position 378,400,947 of record JARQOD010000005.1, read on the forward strand.
AGCTGCTGTCTCAAGATACACTCTCCTTGGATCAGCCTCCCTGGGACCTGCCTGAACATCTTACAAGTAAAGGTATGGAAAGACGCTGACCGTGTGAGACTGTGTTCTTTATCTGCACCCGACTTCACAAATCCCATAGACTTTGAGGGACCAGTCCCACCTGTAGGGGACCCGACATCTAGCTGCCTCACCATCCCCTCAGAGATCTACAGCAGCGCTGGTATAAATTACCAGAAGACTACAGGTGGCGTCACGAACTGTATATAAATCTATCCCCTGTAAATATTCCCCCAACATACGCCAGACCGCCAGGGCCACAGACCGAGCCACAGCTACCTGTGACAACCCCATAGACTTCCATGGGCTCGGCTCTGAGTACCCCATTGCCCTGGTAATCCACAATTGTGGTGGCGGGTCGACACATATACTTACCCAGCGGGAGCGCCGACGAGAAAATAGGGTCCGGAACGATTCCAGCGACGAGCGAGATCACAGCAGGAAGCTCGTCGCTGGAAGCTGCCGCACTGAACAACATCGCTAACGGGATCGCTAAATAGTGACGTTTTTTAGCGATCCCGTTAGGGATATTGTTCAGTGTGGCATACCCTTTAGTCTTACTAAGGAGAACAGAAAATAGTTCTGAATATTGGAAGAAGAGCAGGGAGGCATTTGTGATAGGCAAAGGTGTATTTGCATTGCATGATTAGCGGGGAATGAGTGTTCCTCTAGGAAGTGGAAGTGAAAACAGGCAGCTTGCTTTAAAATCATTGTTCTCGCAAGTAAATTGTTTTTTTCTAAATAGGACATGTGCTGCTGAGAACAATGGCAGCTTATGCACACAGAACAATCTAATAGTGATCATTCTGTGTGCATGGAAAGTGCAGTCAGCCTGTCTGAGCAGGCTGTTAAATGACCACTGATCTGCCTCTATGTACCCGATCAATAGGTGTTAACGTGCTTGTTTTAAGTTTTGCAGTGAACTAAGTTAAGTTCAGTACAGTACTGCTGGGAGTTCTAGTACTGCAGCTATAATATGGATGCTACATTGTGACCACATGACTAATTAGTATCTCTCCATTTATTAACAAAAACAACTAAGTATAGCACTGTATTCTGATGACAGAGGCATTTGGGCAGTTGATTTTGTGGGAGCATCCAATTTTCAGCTACAGCCCTACTCTCTTTTTGGCCTCATTTAGACCTTCATAATTTTTATTGTACATAAAAATGTAGACCGTTGTTTATTAGTTTTTGTACCTTATTTTCAACAGTGGTCAGTGTTTCATTATTTCCATCAGTGGTCAGCGTTTTAGGTTTTCCACCAGTGGTCAGTATTATAGTTTTTCCATTATTGGTCAGTGTTTCAGTTTTTCCGTCAGTGGTAATCGTTTCAGTTTTTCCATCAGTGGTCAGTATTTTAGTTTTTCCATCAGTGGTCAGTGTTTCAGTTTTTCCAGCAGTGGTCAGTGTTTTTTCACGTTAGTTGTTTCCATCGTGGTAAGCGTTCCCAGGTCAGTTTTTCCATCAGGTTTTTACGGCGTTAGTTTTCCATCAGTGGTCAGTGTTTTCAAGTTGTTTTCAGTTTTTCCATCAGTGGTGTACAGTGGTCATGTTTCAGTTTTTCCATCAGTGGTCAGTTTTTCAGTTTTTCCATCAGTGGTCAGTGTTTCAGTTTTTCCATCAGTGGTCAGTTTTCAGTTTTTTCCATCAGTGGTCAGGTTTTAGTTTTTCCATCAGTGGTCAGTTTTCAGTTTTTCCATCAGTGGTCAGTGTTTTAGTTTTTCCATCAGTGGTCAGTTTTTCAGTTTTTCCATCAGTGGTCAGTTCAGTTTTTCAATGTCATGTTTCCCTGCAGTTTCATTTTAGTTTCCTCATGGTCAGTGTTTTCAGTTTTTTCATCAGTGGTCAGTGTTTTAGTTTTTCCATTCAGTGTTCAGTTTTTTCCATCAGTGTCATTTTTGTTTCCATCAGTGGTCAGTTTCAGTTTTCCACAGTGGCAGTTATTTTCTAGAGTGGTCTAGTAGTTTTTCCAGTGTCAGTTTTCAGTTTTTCCATAGTGGTCATTTTCAGTTTCCATCATGGTCATGTTTAGTTTCCATCAGTGGTCATTTCAGTTTTTCCATCATGGTCAGTTTCAGTTTTTCCATCAGTGGTCAGTTTCTTTTTCCATCAGTGGTCAGTGTTTAGTTTCCATCAGTGGTCAGTTTATTTTTCCATCAGTTAGTGTCAGTGTTTGTTTTCCATCAGTGTCAGTTTTCATTTTTCCATCATGTCAGGTTAGTTTTCCATATGTCAGTTTTCATTTCCACATGGTCAGTTTTTCCACAGTGGTCAGTGTTTAGTTTCCATAGTGGTCAGTTTTCAGTTTTTCCATCAGTGTCAGTTTTCAGTTTCCATATATCAGTGTTCATTTCCATCATGGTCAGTGTTCAGTTTTTGGTCAGTGTTTAGTTTTTCCATCAGTGGTCAGTGTTTTCAGTTTTTCCATCAGTGGTCAGTTTTCAGTTTTTCCATCAGTGGTCAGTGTTTCAGTTTTTCCATGCAGTGGTCAGTTTTCAGTTTTTCCATCAGTGGTCAAAAAAAAAAAAAAAAAAAAAAAAAATTTTTTTTTTTTTTTTTTTTTTTTTTTTTTTTTTTTTTTTTTTTTTTTTTTTTTTTTTTTTTTTTTTTTTTTTTTTTTGGGCAGTGTTTAGTTTTCCATCAGTGGTCAGTGTTTCAGTTTTTCCATCATGGTCAGTGTTTTCAGTTTTTCCATCAGTGGTCAGTTTTCGTTTTTCCATCAGTGGTCAGTTTTAGTTTTTCCATCAGTGGTCAGTGTTTCAGTTTTTCCATCAGTGGTCAGTGTTTTAGTTTTTCCATCAGTGGTCAGTGTTTTCAGTTTTTCCATCAGTAGTCAGTGTTTCAGTTTTTGTTTCAGTTTTTCCATCAGTGGTCAGTGTTTTAGTTTTTCCATCAGTGGTCAGTGTTTAGTTTTTCCATCAGTGTCAGTGTTTCAGTTTTTCCATCAGTGGTCAGTGTTTTAGTTTTTCCATCAGTGGTCAGTGTTTCGTTTTTCCATCAGTGGTCAGTGTTTCAGTTTTTCATCAGTGGTCAGTGTTTAGTTTTCACAGTGGCAGTTTAGTTTCCTCAGTGGTCAGTGTTTCAGTTTTTCCACAGTGGTCAGTGTTTCAGTTTTTCCAAGTGGTCAGTGTTTCAGTTTTTCCATCAGTGGTCAGTGTTTCAGTTTTTCCATAGTGCAGTGTTGTCCAAGTCATTTCGTTTTTCCATCAGTGGTCAGTGTTTTAGTTTTCCATCAGTGGTCAGTGTTTTAGTTTTCCATAGTGGTCAGTGTTTCAGTTTTTCCATCAGTGTGTTCAGTGTTGTTAGTTTTCCATTAGTGGTCAGTGTTTCAGTTTTTCCATCAGTGGTCAGTTTTCAGTTTTTCCATCAGGGTCATGTTTTAGTTTTTCACAGTGGCAGTTTAGTTTTTCCATCAGTGGTCAGTGTTTCAGTTTTTCCATCAGTGGTCAGTGTTTCAGTTTTCCATCAGTGGTCAGTGTTTTAGTTTTTCCATTAGTGGTCATGTTTCAGTTTTTCCATCAGTGGTCAGTGTTTCAGTTTTTCCATCAGTGGTCAGTGTTTTAGTTTTACATTAGTGTCAGTGTTTCAGTTTTTCCATCAGTGGTCAGTTTTTCAGTTTTTCCATCGTGGTCAGTGTTTCAGTTTTTCCATCAGTGGTCAGTGTTTCAGTTTTCCATCAGTGGTCAGTGTTCGTTTCTCATGGTCAGTTGTTTCTCGGAGTTTATTTCATGTCAGTTTTCATTTTCCATCAGTGGTCAGTTTAGTTTTCATCATGTCGTTTTTCATGTCAGTGTTTCGTTTTCATGTGGTAGTTTCATTTTATCAGTGTCTGTTTCATTTTTATCGTCAGTTTTTCCTAGTCATGTTTCAGTTTTATCATGTCGGTTGTTCATCGTGGTTTTGTTTTTCATCAGTGTCATTTTAGTTTCCATAGTGGTCGTGTTTTGTTTCTCATGTCAGTGTTTAGTTTTCCATCAGTGGTCGTGTTAGTTTTCATCATGTCAGTGTTGTTTCATCATGTCAGTTTCATTTCATCAGTTCAGTGTTTGTTTTTCATCAGGGTCAGTGTTTTAGTTTCCTGGGTCGTGTTTGTTTCCTAGTGGTGGTTAGTTTTCATGTGGCAGTGTTTGTTTCCGTGGTCTTTTCCAGTGGTCAGTGTTTCATTTCCATAGTGGTGTGTTTCTTTTCCATTGTCAGTGTTTCAGTTTCCCGTGGTCGTTTGTTTTTCTATGGTCAGTTTTCTTTTCCACATTGTTTTCTTTTCTCGTGGTTTCAGTTTTCTCATGGTCTGTTTTAGTTTTCCATCAGTGGTCGTGTTGTTTTCCATCATTCAGTTAGTTTCATAGGGCATTTGTTTCTCAGTGTCATGTTTTAGTTTCATCAGTGGTCAGTTTAGTTTTTTTTTTTTTTCCTCGTTAGTTTTCGTTTTTCTCGTCAGTTTTAGTTTTCTCTGGCAGTTTTTCCATCAGTGGTCAGTGTTTCAGTTTTTCCATTAGTGGTAGTGTTCAGTTTCCATCAGTGGTCAGTGTTTCAGTTTCCACAGTGGTCAGTATTTCGTTTTCCGTCAGTGGTCAGTGTTCAGTTTTTCCATCAGTGGTCGTTTTTCAGTTTTACATAGTGTCTGTTCAGTTTTCCATCAGTGGTCAGTTTTTCAGTTTTTCCATTAGTGGTCAGGTTTAGTTTACCATAGTGGTCAGTGTTTCGTTTTCTCAGTGGTCAGTTTTTCAGTTTTTCCATCAGTGGTCAGTGTTTCAGTTTTCATCAGTGTCAGTGTTTTAGTTTTTCATTAGTGGTCAGTGTTTCATTTTTCCATCAGTGGTAAGCGTTTCAGTTTTTCCATCAGTGTCAGTGTTTTAGTTTTCCAGCAGTGGTCAGTTTAGTTTTTCATCATGGTCAGTTTTTCAGTTTTTCCTCAGTAGTTAGTGTTTCAGTTTACCATTAGTGGTCAGTGTTTTAGTTTTCCATATGGTCAGTGTTTCAGTTTTCCATAGTGGTCAGTTTTCAGTTTTTCCATCAGTATTCAGTGTTTCAGTTTTTCATCATGGTCAGTGTTTCAGTTTTTCCATCGTGGTCAGTGTTTTAGTTTTCCTTTAGTGGTCAGTGTTTCAGTTTTCCAGCAGTGGTCAGTGTTTCAGTTTTTCCATCAGTGGTCAGTTTTTCAGTTTTTCCATCAGTAGTCAGTGTTTCAGTTTTTCCATCAGTGGTCAGTGTTTTAGTTTTTCCATCAGTGGTCAGTGTTTTATTTTTTCCTTCAGTAGTCAGTGTTTCAGTTTTTCCATCAGTGGTCAGTGTTTTAGTTTTTCCATCAGTGGTCAGGTTTAGTTTTCATCGTGGTCATTTCAGTTTTCCATCAGTGGTCAGTGTTTCAGTTTTTCCATCAGTGGTCAGTGTTTTAGTTTTTCCATCAGTGGTCAGTGTTTAGTTTTTCCATCAGTGGTCAGTGTTTCAGTTTTTCCATCAGTGTCAGTTTCAGTTTTCAGCATGGTCAGTTTTCAGTTTTTCCATCAGTGGTCAGTGTTTAGTTTTCCATCGTGGTCAGTTTCAGTTTCCACAGTGGGTCAGTTTTTCAGTTTTTCCATCAGTGTCAGTGTTTTAGTTTTACCATCAGTGGTCAGTGTTTCAGTTTTTCCATCAGTAGTCAGTGTTTCAGTTTTTCCATCAGTGGTCAGTTGTTTTTAATTTTTTTCCATCAGTGGTCAGTGTTTTAGTTTTTCCATCAGTGGGTCAGTGTTTCAGTTTTTCCATCAGTGGTCAGTGTTTTAGTTTTTTCCATCAGTGGTCAGTATTTCAGTTTTTCCAGCAGCGGTCAGTATTTCAGTTTTTCCAGCAGCGGTCAGTTTTTCCAGCAGTGGTCAGTGTTTCAGTTTTTCCATTAGTGGTCAGTGTTTCAGTTTTTCCATCAGTGGTCAGTGTTTTAGTTTTTCCATCAGTGGTCAGTGTTGTAACTGTTTCTTCTGACTCATGGTCAGATTTTGGGATCACCAGTGAGGCCAAATTGTCACCCACGCTCAGGGAAAAGAAATGCACACCAGTTGTAAGCAAAACAATTTTATTGCCCTGTGAGTAGGTGTCGTATACCATTTACAGACAAATGTAGTTCCCATTGGAAATTTCCATCAGCTGCCCCTTCTCACAAACATGTTATGAGATTTATTTTTTTTAGCTATTATGCCTTTTTTAGTGTACTACCCATAACACACAGTTTTCTCAAAACATTGCATATGAGATGAAAAAATATTAGACCAAATATGAATGCTTAAGAAAAATATTAAACAAAATATGAAACTTAGACTAGTTAATACTAAAAATAGTATAGAATACAGAAAAATATTAACCCTTCTATATCATCAGTAGTTCAGTTTTTCCATTAGTGTTTCCCAGTGACTTTTTACTTAAGAAAAAGAAACAGAAACTGCCAAGTTCTCCTACCCAGTTTGTAAGGTCCCTTTACCCAGATCGAAGTGCGGCACAATACAACCGTCAATTGGTAAATTTTTATCCTATCAGCGGTGCTTGTTTTCAGAGGCATAGCAAATGTGCACTGAGTGATCATTACTAGATCTCTCAGTGTGCATAGACTGCCATGGTTCTCGTCAGGGCGAGACCTGTTTACACAGAATGATGCACTGCCGAGAATGATGATCTTTTCTTCTGCACAAAAGATAGCTTAACCCTATGAAAAACAAAAGTTTTGCTCGTTCATCATTATACTCTATTATTATTATTTATTATTATAGCGCCATTTATTTCATGGCGCTTTACATGTGAAAAGGGGTATACATAATTAAAAACAAGTACAATAATCTTAAACAATACAAGTCACAACTTGTACAGGAGGAGAGAGGACCCTGAGAGGACCCTGCCCATGAGGGCTCACAATCTACAAGGGATGGGTGAGGATAAAGTAGGTGAGGGTATAGCTGGTCGTGTAGCAGTTTTGTGGTTACTGCAGATTGTAGGCTTGTGGGAAGAGGAAGGTCTTCAGGATCCTTTTGAAGGTTTCCATGGTAGGCAAGAGTCTGATATGTTGTAGTACAGAGTTCCAGAGTAGGGGGATGCACGGGAGAAATCTTGTATGCGATTGTGGGAAGAGGAGATAAAAGGAAGTAGAGAAGGAGATCTTGTGAGGATCGGAGGTTGCGTGCAGGTAAGTACCTGGAGACTAGGTCACAGATGTATGGAGAATGAGGGAGGCTGCTTTATACTCTATGACGGGGTCTGCATTATACTTTGAGGGGGGCTGCAATATACTCTGAGGAGGGCTGCATTAGACTCTATGAGGTAGTTGCATTATACTCTATGAGGGAGCTGCATTATATTCTGAGAGGGATGCATTACACTTTGAGGGGTGCTGTATTATGCTCTGAGGCTAGCTGCATTATGCTCTTAGGGGCGGCTGCATTATACTCTATTGAGGACTATGGGATACATTATACTATATTCAACCTGCATTATACTCTAACAAGGACTATGGGGGTGCATTATTCAATATGGAGGACTATGGGATGCATTATACTATATTGAGGACTATGGGGAGTGCATTATACTATACGGAGGATATGGGAAGCATATTATACCATATTTGAAGACAATGGGGAGTGTATTGAACTATGGGGAGTGTATTGTACAATATGGAGGACTTTGGGGAGTGTATTAAAGTATATGAAGGGACATGCAGCTATATGAAGGGATATGCAGCACATTATACAATATGGAGGACTATGGGGTGTATTATACTTTGTGGAGTACTATGGGGTGTATTATACTATGTAGAGAACTATGGGGTGTATTATACTAAACAAGCAAAATTCTGCCTATTCATCCAGTGATTGGACTGTTTATGCCAGAACAAAAATCATTGTTCTCAGCAGCACATCGCCCCTGGTGAAAACTGCAGATATGCTGCTAATAATATGATACTTTATGGGGATAGATTGATCTACTAATAATTGTTCTGTGCCGGTCATTCTTCCTCAGCCAGTGTAAAGAGGTCGGGAATCAAGCATCGAACTACTTCAACATTGTCGATCAATCACGCTCGTTTAATAGCCTGAACTCAGCATATGTAAATGCAACCAAAATGTTTCTGTGTGATGGCGCCAAATGTGAGCATTTGGGGCCCCACTTTAAATTTTTTCCCAGGGCCCCACTTTGTCTAAAACCAGCTCTGCTTAAATGGTTCCCAACATAAACATGGAAAGCTTTCAAGAAGTGTTAAGAGTCAGACTACATAGGTCGTTAAGCTTTACATTTGGGACATGCACAAAATAAACAGGTGCTTCTCACAAAATAAGAATATCATCAAAAAGTTAATTTATTTCAGTTCTTAAATACAAAAAGTGAAACTCATATATTATATAGAGTCATTACAAAAAAGAGTGATCTATTTCAAGTGTTAATTTATGTTAATTTTGATGATTATGGCTTACAGCCAATGAAAATCCAAAAGTCATTATCTCAGTAAATTAGAATACTTTATAACACCAGCTTGAAAAATTATTTTAAAATCCGAAATGTTGGCCTACTGAAATGTATGGTCAGTAAATGCACTCAATACTTGGTTGGGGCTCCTTTTGCATCAATTACTGCATCAATGCAGCATGGCGATCAGTCTGTGGCACTGCTGAGGTGTTATGGAAGCCCAGGTTGCTTTGATAGCAGCCTTCAGCTCGTTTGCATTGTTGGGTCTGGTGTTTCTCATCTTCCTCTTGACAATACTCAATAAATTCTCTATGGGGTGAAGGTCGGGCGAGTTTGCTGGCCATTCAAGCAGAGTGATACAGTTGTTTTCAAACCAGGTATTGGTACTTTTGCCAGTATGGACAGGTGCCAAGTAGTGTTGAGCGATACGATACTGCAAATATCGGGTATCGGGATGTAGCAGAGCTGGATCGTCGTGGGACTGTCGTTACTATGGACTGCGTCGGACAGGTGGTATACTGTTGGTTTGTTTTTTTTTCTTTTTTTAAAGGAGATCGATGGCGTCGCAGGAATGAGAGTACAATAAAAGAAATGAAAACTGTGTTGTCTCTTTTATTTCATTAAAAGACTTTTTTCTTGCTTTGTCTTTTTTTTATGCATTTAATAACTTTGGGATTAATAATGGATCGGTGTCTTATTGACGCCTCTCCATTATTAACCGGGCTTATTGTCACCGTGCAATCAACGGTGACATTAACCCCTTATTACCCCGCTTGCCACCGCTACAGGGCAAGTGGGAAGAGCCGGGTAAAGTGCCACAATTGGCACATCTTTTGATGCGCCAAATGTGGGGCTGCTGTAGCCTGGTATTATCAGGCTGTTGAGGGCCAAAATCCATGGGCCTTGACAGTCTTTTAATACCAGGCCACAGCAGTCTGCATTTTACTTGGCTGGTTAACAAAAATAGGGGGATCCCTACGCCGTTTTTTTTTCGAGGGGATCCCCTATTTTGTTAACCAGCCAAGCTAAGCAGACTGCTGTGGCCTGGTATTATCAGGCTTGCAAGGTCCATGGATATTGGATCCTTACCAGCCTGAAAAACCAGGCCTCAGCGGTCTGGTTCATCTGGCTGGTTAACAAAAATAGGGGGGACCCCACGCCAATTTTTTTCGAGGGGATCCCCTATTTTTGTTAATCAGTTCCCTCTGACGTCACTGATGGTGTCCCTGGCTGACCTGAAGTGAAAGTGGAAAGCAATCAATTAAGCTTTCCACTTCCTCTCCTGTCAGCCAGGAGAGGAACTCATTCATTTGGGGGTTTACTGTGAGGTTGCAGCATTAGCTGCGGTCCCTGCAGTAAACATTAACCCTTTCTGATGGATTACACCGTGGGACCTGACTGTACATCGGATTGGTAAGAATAATTTTGCTTTATTATTTTATTTTTATTACAGGAAATGGTTTTAGCAGGAAAATAAAAGATGGTCAAAAACTGTGTGATTATTTCATTAAACTTCTTTTTTATTAAAGTGTGTGTGTTTGATTTTTCTTTCATACAATAGGATTAATAATTGATAGTTGTCTAATTGACAGCTCTCAATTATTAACCTGGCTTAAAGTGACCTTTCAATTGCAAGGTCATTTTAACCCCTTATTAACCCATTCGCCACCGCTACAGGGCAATGGGAATAGTCGGGCAAAGTGCCAGAAAGGGCAAATCTAATTAGAGATTTGCCCTTTCTGGGGTGTCTGGGGGCAGATGTTAGTAGCCGGGGGGGGCCAAAAATAATGGTCCCTCTCTGGGCTATTATTATCTGCCCCCACTCACTGGCTTTGTCTGTCTGGTTGCGAAAATAGGGCGGGAGCCCACGCATTTTTTTTCAGCAATTTTACACCTCATATATATATATACATGTCATTAAATTTGTGACACATATATAAATATATATTTATATTTATAGTTCATACACTTCTACATAGTATAATAGCCGCTAATTCAATTGCCGGCTTTTGTGAAAATGCAGAACCCGACATGAAATGACACTTGGTTTACATAGAGTTAACCATGTCTTTTCATGTAGTTTGATATCTGATTTGCACAAACAATTACATGAGTGTAAAGGGTATGCCACACTAAACAATATCGCTAACGAGATCGCTAAAAAACGTCACTATTTAGCGATCCCGTTAGCGATATTGTTCAGTGCGGCAGCTTCCAGCGACGAGCTTCCTGCTGTGATCTCGCTCGTCGCTGGAATCGCTCCGGACCCTATTTCATCGCTGGCGCTCCCGCTGGGTGAGTATCTAATCGCTGTGTGGCACCTTTTCTTAGCGATTTAGCGGTACTTTTGTACCGCTAAAGTCGTTAAGAAGATCGCTAACGGCGATAGCGTCGTTAACTATATCGCTAAATGTGGCCGCATTTAGCGATATAGAAACAATCCCGCTAGCGATCGCATTAGTATGCGTCGTTATCGTGATCGCTAGCGGGATTGTTTAGTGTGGCAGTACCTTAAGTGTGCAAAATTTCACACCTGTAGGGGTTAATTAAAGGTGTAAATTCGTAGCAAAAAAGTCCGTTTTTTTTTACAACGAATTTACACCTTTAATTAACCCCTACAGGTGTGAAATTTTGCACACATAGACTGATGTAATTGTTTGTGCAAATCAGATTGCAAACGACATGAAAAGACATGGTTAACTCTATGTACACCAAGTGTCATTTCATGTCGGGTGCTTCTGTCTTTTCACAGAAGCCGGCTTTACCCGGCAATTGAATCAGAGGATATTTTACTATGTAGAAGTGTATAAACTATACATATATGTATATATTTATATGTCACAATGACATGTGTGTGTGTATATATATATATATATATATATATATGTGTATTCTATGTGTGTATATTTAGTGTTTACAAGGAAATAAAGGTTTTTTTTAGTTGCGATATTTTGTTCCCATAGACTTACATTGGACTTCCGGTATCGGAATCGGATATCGACGATATTTAGTGATATCGGCGATACCATTTCGATACGATATTTTTAGATATCGAGCAGTATCGCTCAACACTAGTGCCAAGTCCTGCTAGAGAATGAAATTTCCATCTCCAAAAAGCTTGTCGGCAGAGGAAAGCATGAAGTGCTCTAAAATTTCCTGGTAGCTGCTGAGCTGACTTTGGTCTTGATAAACAGAGTGGACCTACAGCAGCAAATGACATGGCTCCCCAAACCATCACTGATTGTGGAAGCTTCACACTAGACCTCAAGCAGCTTGGATTGTGTGCTTTTCCACTCTTCCTCCAGACTCTGGTACCTTGATTTCCAAATGAAATGCAAATCTACTTTCATCTGAAAGCAACACCTTGGACCACTGAGCAACAGTCCAGTTCTTTTTCTCCTTGGCACATTTAAGATGCTTCTGGCGTTGTCTGTTGGTCATGAGTGGCTTGACACAAGGAATGCGACACTTGTAGCCCATGTCCTGGATTCGTCTGTGTGTGGTGGCTCTTGAAGCAATGACTCCAGCAGCAGTCCACTCCTTGTGAATCTCCCTCAAACTTTTGAATGGCCTTTTCTTAACAATCCTTTCAAGGCTGCGGTTATCTTGGTTGCTTGTGCACCTTTTTCTACCACATTTTTTTCCTTCCACTCAACTTTTCATTAATATGCTTGGGTACAGCACTCTGTGAACAGCCAGCTTCTTTAGTAATAACCTTAGGGTACCGTCACACTCAGCGACGCAGTAGCGATCCCGACAGCGATACGACCTGACAGGGATCGTTGCTGCGTTACTATGTGGTCACTGGTGAGATGCCAAACAGTCAGATCTTCCCAACGACGCAGCAACGATCGGCGACCTGTAGTGACCTGTGTAACGATGTGTCTCCCTATGCATCTCAGTGCTGAGTCGCTAGCGAGATCGTTGATAAAAGGTGTCAAACACACCGATGCATGCTACCCAGCGGGATCTCAATGACCAAAGAAAAGTTCCAGGCATTTCTGACACGACCAGCGATCTCACCGCAGGGGCCTGATCGCTGGAACATGTCAAACATAGAGAAATCGCTGCTGAGGTCGCTGTTGCGTCACAAAACTTGTGACTCAGCAGCGATCTCGCTAGAGATCTCGCTTAGAGTGTCGGGGGCTTTACTTTCCTTGTGGAGTGTCAATGTGTCAGTGACTGCCTTTTGGGCATCTGTCAAGTCAGCAGTCTTCCCCATGATTGTGGAGCCTACTGAAACAGACTAAGGGACTTTTACAAAAACGCTTAGGAAGACTTCTCAGGTGTTTTTTGTTAATTATTCTAATTTACTGAGATAATGACTTTTGTGTTTTCATTGGCTGTAAGCCATAATCATCAGTATTAACAGAAATAAACACTTGAAATAGATCACTGTTTGTAATGACTCTATATAATATACTGTATGAGTTTCACTTTTTGTATTGAAGAACTGAAATAAATTAACTTTTTCATGATATTGTAATTGTGAGAAGCACCTGTAATGTAGGATATGAGTTGACAACACTTTTAAGGGAATCTGTCCACTCAAAGGTGCTACCCAAACCACTTATACAGGTATATAGGAGACTTAGCACCTGTAAAAATCATATTTATTTTGTAGCTTTTAATGGTTTAACTGGCATAAAAACCTATTTTACATGCAAATGAGGGGGCTTTTTTGTTGGACCCTTCGCATGGCCAAAGGGCTCAAAGCATTGTTACTTCTCAATTTGCACACTGAGCACTGTCATTTCTTGATTAACAGCATACTTATTGCCAGGTCTCATCCCTGACGCCTAGCTGCAGTACAGCATAGAAGGGCAGCTACAGACAGGAGATAGCAATGAGAGCCAGCAATGACACCGTGGGAGTGTGGCTGCAAAGGCTATGTCAACGTGTAGAGACACTGATTGACAATACTAAACACACACTGCAGCTGCACTCACATAGTGTGATTGCGGGCACTGTCAATGAAGATATAATAGTGCTGAGAATGCAAATTGAGATGGTGCAACGATGTCCGGCCCATAGTCCCGAACTGTTCATTTACGTATAAAAAAAACATGAATTTCTCTGGAATAAGACATCGGATCGCAGATATCAAGGTATCATTTTATTCAGCTTTTTTATCTACATGCCCATATAGACAACTTAAGGTACTGCCACACTAAACAATCCCGCTAGCGATCTCGTTAGCGTTGCATACTAATGAGATCGCTAGCGGGATTGTTTCTATATCGCTAAATGCTGCCGCATTTAGCGATATAGTTAACGACGCTATCGCCGTTAGCGATCTTCTTAACGACTTTAGCGGTACAAAAGTACCGCTAAATCGCTAAGAAAAGGTGCCACACAGCGATAAGATACTTACCCAGCGGGAGCTCCAGCGATGAAATAGGGTCCGGAGCGATTCCAGCGACGAGCGAGATCACAGCAGGAAGCTCGTCGCTGGAAGCTGCCGCACTGAACAACATCGCTAACGGGATCGCTAAATAGTGACGTTTTTTAGCGATCCCGTTAGCGATATTGTTTAGTGTGGCATACCCTTTAGGAAGGTTTATCCTACTGACAGATTCTCTTTAAATAATGACATTTAATTGTATGCCTTCTTCTAAAACGAAGCGCTCACTACTGAAATTCCCCAACTATTTATTTGATAGTTATTATTGATAACAAGTCAGACTTCATTAATGAAGGACAAATTATCTTATTTTCATTTTTAGCACCCTTTTTATTTTTTATGTTTCTGTACGGTAATTTTTAATTCATTAATTTTAATTACTTATTATTTAAGTAATAAATTTAAAAAAATTGTTTTAGCAATATGCAATAGTTTGTCCACTCTTGACCTCTGTAGCGCAAGGTGACGTCATCGAAAGCATTCTTTGTGCATTTGCTGACTTTGGAGAGTTGTGAAAGGCCGGAGCACTCTCTATTCTTTTGGATTATTCCAAGAAAAAGATTTATCTAATGAACTGCCATTAATCCAGGAAAATAATGTAGTCAATTTAATTAGGCAACCAACATGGTGATCGCCAACACTTTTCTATATCAATTCCATGGTCGCAAACATGTTAGTTTTTATTTTACAAATCAGTGCTTAAGATTTATATATTTTTATACTTGGTTGCTAAAGAGGCTGTCTGTGATTTTAACACTGAAGGCCCATCATTAGGATAGGTTATCAATGTCTGATCTATGGGAATGCAAGAAATCAAGGATCTATTGGAAATCTGGAATCAAATACCCAGTCCCAGGCAGCCCAAAACCCAGGAGTCGTTGGTCTTATTGGGACCTGGAGACTCAAGTGGGAGAAGGAGCTGGAGGAGTTATTCCATCGGTATGGGCGGATCCGCACTATTGAGCTGAAGAATTGCGGGGAGGCGGTTCCACACCGTTCACTTCCATGAGCTTCCAGTATCCACAGGACACCTTGTGTGGATGCAATGGATATGTTGATTACGTGTGTGGTTTCCCAGGTCAAACCAGGGACCAGGGGAAGTATATGGAGGACCCCACAGGAGAAACGGACCCCCATCCTGGTGAACTGAATGAAGAGTCCTCATCTCAGAGCAACCCCATTAGGGAGTTGGCAGGATCTGAAGGACGGAATAGGGATTCTGGAGTTTATTTGCAAAGAAGACATAGAATATGCTCTGAGGAAACTGGATGATGCAAAGTTACGTTCTTTTGAAGGTGAAACCTCTTACATTCGTGTTTGTGCTGAAGAAAATGCCAATGGACTATCCCTGACAAGTGAAGAGTAATCGGAAGCCTATCATGCCTGGCTAATTAAGAATGGGGGAATGTGATGACACAGCATTTATTCTTAATTATGCCATATTATTCAGCATGTCAAGAGACATAATCGATTGTTCATATGAGCCTGAACCTTGACTCTTGTTGTAGAATTGATATTTTTTGATTTGTAGAATGTTTGCTGACTACTTATTGTATCTCTTCCTGCAGCTTATTTTTCTGCTATCCTTGAGGGACAAAGGGAAAGGTTAATTTAACAATCAATGATTGTTAAATTGGTGAAACCTGATGACTGTCTATTGAATCAGTCCATGCAGCTTGTTGTTCTGCAAACATTGAAAAACAAAATCTGTAAGTTAATTGAACACTTGAAAAATGAGGGATTATCTCCTACCTTTCCCCAATCCTGTAGAAAACTGCCTGAATAAGAGCTGTGAACTATAAAAGCGTGATCTGCCTTTGCTTCCAGAGACTCTAGAGGACAGCAGCCAAGGCACCATGACTCCAACCGGAGGAATAAAGATTTGATGCACTGCCCATCACTGAACCCATGAAGATGTTTGGAGAACCCAGGTTGGGACAATAAGTAACCTGGTCACATACCTCAATGGACACTGTGATCTTGCTGCTACCTCCTCTCTGTGGGTGCTCACCAAAATAGTGGTGCAACTGGTTGGAATAGTTGGCCCTAAAAGCACCGAAGTTGCAGATCTTCTAATTCCCAGCGAGCCAGCGGGAGGGTGAGACTCTGTCATTTGCACCATCTTATGTACTTGCTGGGACTGTATGATATGTAATTGACTTTTGATGATCCAATAAAGTATCACCCTATTGTGTTACCCTTACCCTGTGTTGTACAAGTAGTATTATGCCCACGAGGAAGGAGAACGAATGTTCAGTGGGCTGAACCCTGGTCCATGCGGTCTTTCTAAAGACAGCCAGGCCAGTAGACGAGAGCACCCACTGTGTCTCCACAACACATATTTGGTATCGCTGCAGTCAGAAATGTCCGACCTATCAAAATATAAAAACAATTAATCTGATCGGAAAACAGCGTAATGAGAAAAAAATCAAAACGCCAAATTTACTTTTTTTGGTCACCGCAACAATAAAATGCAATAACAGGTGATCAGAATATCATATCTACCCAAAATGGTATCATTAAAAACGTCAGCTTGGCATGCAAAAAATAAGCCCTCACCCAGCCCCAGATCCCGAAAAATGGAGACACTCGGAAAATGGCACCATATTTTTTTTTTTTACAAACTGGATTTTTTTCAAATAAAAAAGAAAAGAACCTGTACATGTTTGGTATTGGAGAACTCATAATGACCTGGAGAATCATAACGGCAAGTTATTTATCAACGGCAAGTTATCGCATTTAATCAACATGGTAAAAAAAACCTAAAAAATAATTGTAGAATTGTACTTTTTTTGCAATTTCACAGCACTTGGGATTTTTATCCTGTTGTCCAGTACGCTATATTTGCAATATATTTTTATATTATATTTTATATTATATTATATTTTATATTATATATAATATAATTTTGCAAATCAGTGATGCCTTTCAAAAGTACAACTCCTCCCTAAAAAAACAAGCCTCTCACGGCCACATTTACAGAAAAATAAAAAAGTTATGGCTCTGGGAAGAAGGGGAACAAAAAAGCAAAAATGTTAAATCCCAAGGTCATGAAGGGGTTAAATACTCAGACAAGCTCTGTAAGGCTGGAGTCACACACACCGAGTAAAAAAATCTGACCGTTTTAGTCGGTCGATAATCGGATTAAAATTTCATGAACATTGATGCGACTAGCATCCGATTTTTTGTAGTTGATGCGATTTAGTCGCATCTGACCATAGTTGTCACATCCGATTTACATCCGAATTGCGAGAATTTCTCGCAGGCTTGCAAAAATGACATATAATGGATCCAAAAGAATAGTATTTAAATCACAATAGAAAGAATAGATATATACACATAGAACACATTATATATATATATATATATATATATATATATATATATATATATTGTGAGACAGTGAAGGAATATGTGGTGAATGAGGTGTATATTTCACCTAAGTACCTTGCTGACTGGTATGAGCGAAATGTGTGGCTTTGTAAACCTGGTGGTAAAGAAAGGTCACTACACCTGCCATTCAGTACACGCTTGCAGCTCAGACCTGAATCCACTCAGGTGTTGATTAGGAAGCCAGAAGTAGGTGCTTGGGAGCACAGTCAGGGAGCTCATTCAGTCTGGACAGGAGTCCAGGCACGGAAGGAGACTCCGGGAGGTGGGCTCTCTCTGTCTGGGTGCTCGAGGTACCCCGGACACAAAGAGGAGACTCTGCGACACTCCATGCTGGTGACTACTGAATAGGAGGTGACCTCTCTCAAGTCTGGACGTTGGAGTTGCCTTCAGACATAAAGAGGAGTGTCTGTGAAACTCCATACTGGTAACATATATCATATGTGTTGTTTTGGGCACAGACTAGTAGAGTCTGGGTCCCGGATAGAGAGGGCCATCTATCTAAGTGTAATTAGAGGCTAGACAAGCCTAGGTCTTTTGTTTATGCTTTGTTTTTATCTGTGTGCTGTGGACTTTAATAAAACTGATTGCGGCCAGTTTTTTACCATAATTGCTGTCTGAATGAACTGTTTCCATGCCATTCTGTCTACCCAGACAGCGATCCTAGAGCTAAATACCCCTGGAAATGTTACAATTGGCGGAGAATGCTGGGGCAGCGCAGTGCCTGATACAGTTAGTGCTGGAGTGTGTATGCAGCACAGTGGCGAGAGACAGCATTAAAGGTGAAGTCTATTGAAATAGCAGCAGAAAAAAAAAAAAAAAGTGTGTCAGCAGAAACGTCTGTTTGGAGCAGTCTTGGAGAGACAGTGGCCCTGATAGGGTCTGCAGAGAGAAAATATATGCACAGCAAAGCTGAACTTGTTGTGAAAATGACTGTGGAATGTGCAGCAGCAAGAGAAACGTCTGTGGAGCAGTCTTAAAGAGACAGTAGCCCTAATAGACTTTGCAAAAAAAAAAAAAAAAAGGGTGTTTGCACAGCAAGGCTGAATTTTCTGTGGAAAAAAGCTGTGTAGTGTGTATGCCTTGACTGAAGTCTGCCGTTGTGAAGACAGAGATATCTGACAGCATGGAGGCGCTGTTTGAACAAATGGCGCAAGTTAATATGCAACATAAGACTGCTGTGATTGAGACAGATGAGTCCGGCAGTATGGAGGAGCTCGTTGAGTACCTGGTGCAGGCCCAGCGAAGCATACAGCAGAGCATGGAGCAGCAGCGCCTGCAGCACCAGCAGCACATGCAGCAGGCCCAGCAGCAATTCCTGCAGCAGCAGCAGGAGAATAACCGGTTATTTGTTGAGCAGATGACAGCACCAAAAAAGGATTTCGGTGCCGCGTCCCGAAGTAATGTTGTGAAGGCACCGGCGTTGTCCGCTATAAAGAAGGCGGTAAGACGGTCCTTGAGAAAAATGACACCTCGTGATGATGTGGAGGTATATCTTACTAGGTTTGAGAGACTGGCAGAGAAGGAGAATCTGCCACTATCTGAATGGGCCATGGCGGTCATACCCTATCTGATTGGGGAACCCCAAAAAGTCTGGGCTGACCTGAGCAAGCAGGACAGCGAAGACTATGCCAAGTTGAAAGCGGCAATTCTTACCCGGCTGGGTGTTACGGTTGCAGCCCGTGCCAGGAGAGTCCATGACTGGAGATACAGTTGGGAGTCTGCCATCAGCAACACTGCCCAAAGGGTCGAAAAGGTGACAGTGGACCGCTACACCCGAGCACTTCCTCCTGAGGTACAGAGAGAAAGGTACTTTGGCCCCAAAGACTGCCTCCGTGACCAGCCGTCTGAGCGGACGTCACTTCAGAGTTCCCGGACGCTGAACTCTCCCGGTAAGAGCGTTCCAGCTGTTGGGGACATGGGGTATGCTGATAAGCGGGTTCAGGCCCGAGGGGACATGTGGGTGGGAGAGTGTGATGGACAGTGTTGGAGCTGGCGTGAAATTGCAGCCAACTGTCCAATAGAGGGGGAGCCTATGTGTTGTGATGTTGGCAGATCCCTCTCTCTCTGCGCAGAACCTGTGTGTGTGTCCACCTCAGCCGAAGAGACTGGACCACAGGGGTCCCCGGTGGTTGTAAGTGACTGCCCAGCACAGGCCCTCTTGGACTCAGAGAGTCCAGTGACTTCCGTATGTGACAGCCTGATTGATAGGGACTTCATCCCTGATAAGCACCTGAGTGTGGTGTGCATCCATGGAGACACCAAAGTCTACCCAGAGACTGCCGTGGACTTGGTCCCTAAACTCGGGGAGGTTTCATATGAAGTGGGGGTAGTGAAGAGCCTGGTGCACCCCGTCATATTGGGTAATGACTTTCCCCGATCTAAGGATCTCTGGGGGAAAAATGTTTCTGATGGACAGTGTGATGAAGCTCCTATTGAGGGTGCGCAGTCCCGAGGGGCGGAACACAATGCTGGTGGGCCGTTAAACTTATTGATAATGATAATGATGATCATGATAATGATGATGACCATGATGATGATGCTGATATTGATAATGATGATGATGCTAATCATAATAGTGATGATACTGATGATGACCGTGATAAAGATGAAATTTCTTTGCAGGTGATGTCGGGAGACGAGGATGGTGGTTCTCGGGAACCGAGTGTCCCTGACCTGCCTGGCTCCTGTGACAATTTTGGGAGTGAGCCGGTGCGAGACCCCACTCTTAAAACGGCACAGGAAAATGTAATTGTTCTGAATGAGGTTCCCCAAGAGCCTGGCTCTAAGGAGAGGTTTCCTCATGCTGCCATGAACAATAACCTATTGTATAGGGACACTGAAGTCCAGAGAGAGGTCGTGAGTCAGCTCCTGGTACCTGAGCTATATGGAAGTATAGTGCTGGGGTTGTCACATAGTCACATACTTGAGGGACCACCTGAGGGAAACCAGGGACCAGATGGTGAAGTTAATGTTGTGGATGACATGTTAACTAAGGTTCCAGATCAAGATGTGAATGAGAATGAATTGTTTAACCCTGAAAGTGAGCCAGATGTGGCTGAGAAAAGGGGGTCAGACAGGGATAGTGGTGGTGATAGTGAGTCATCTGATGACAATGAAGCAACCAGTGCAAGTGAGGAAGGCATGGTAGCAGAGGAGATTGAGAGTCCTGAGAGGAAGGCTGAGGCTGACCTTGCAGTCGGACGGAAGATGGCATCTGAAGATGTTTTACAGTTGGCCGGTTCCCTGGCGCAGACTAAGGTGAAAGACAGGACTTTGAAACTGAACACAGCACAAGTGGATGCTGTTGAAAATGAGAAGTTGTCAATGTGTGGTGGGGATCTGCATCAGGCCAAGGACTCTGAGGGTGATGCTGCAGAGGTGGAGAAAGCCATGGAAGTGGTGGACACCAGGCCAGGTGCTTCACCGGAGGCTGAGGTCTCAAGTGAAGCTGTGAGGAACAAGACTGAAGATGTGCGGAATGACTCTGCCCCGGAATCTGTTTCTGCCGGAGACAGCGGCGTGGACGGTGTACTGTCCGGATCCGTGGCTGCGACTCGCGAAGCTCGGGCCGGAAGTTCGGCCCGCGGTGCGCCATCGGAGTTCCCGAGCGACACAAAGGATCTGGATAAATCCCAAGATGAGATTTTGAGACCTCGGGTTGGCCTTGGTGAGCTCAGGCGCATTTTCATGGAGTCTACACTTGAACCACGTCCCAGTGAGTGGGAGGGGCGATGTGTCGCTCCGTTGCCGCTGCAGATACACGGGAGCTCAGATGGGATGCAGAACGTGGTGGAAAAGAAGCCTGAAGAAGGGGCCGAAGACGTAAAGGACGTCCAACAACTACAGGAGAAGATGCGTAGCCATGAGGATCTCCTGGAAAAAGAAGTAAGAGCTCTGAGTCTTATGCAAAGTGAGCCTGTACCAGAAGAGGATAAATTATGTGTACCGACCAAGAAAAACGATCAGCTCCCTCTACAGTGCCAATCGTTTGAACAGTGTGGCTCGGAATGGTCAGAGACCATGACAGAGGCGCTTGGGTTCTGTGAGATAGAATTTATGAATCAACTGATATTTAAGAAAGTAGATGGGCTAAAAAAGGTTCAGGGGGAATTAGAGAAAACCCCTATACCTCCTGTGACAGTTGGTGACACAGGGTCAGTGCCCCAAAAACAGGAGGTACGAAAGTTTCTGAGGAAGAATCAGCAGAGCTGTTCTGACGTGCCTGGTCGTACTTATCTGGTGAGCCACTATACCGAGACTGAGGCTGGCACTAAAGTCAAGCTGAAACCGTGCAGGACACCCGAGGCCCGCAGAGAGCATAGGCCTGGGACGGTACAGCGTAGTGCGGTTGCTTTAAGTGAAGATGAACTTGGTGTTGGACATAACTGGTCCGGAGTTCACTGTCTCTTTAGGATTGTTGACCAGCCCTCCGGTCTGGATGACCAGCCCTCCGGTCTGGAGAAGAGGGGGGGGATATGTGAGACAGTGAAGGAATATGTGGTGAATGAGGTGTATATTTCACCTAAGTACCTTGCTGACTGGTATGAGCGAAATGTGTGGCTTTGTAAACCTGGTGGTAAAGAAAGGTCACTACACCTGCCATTCAGTACACGCTTGCAGCTCAGACCTGAATCCACTCAGGTGTTGATTAGGAAGCCAGAAGTAGGTGCTTGGGAGCACAGTCAGGGAGCTCATTCAGTCTGGACAGGAGTCCAGGCACGGAAGGAGACTCCGGGAGGTGGGCTCTCTCTGTCTGGGTGCTCGAGGTACCCCGGACACAAAGAGGAGACTCTGCGACACTCCATGCTGGTGACTACTGAATAGGAGGTGACCTCTCTCAAGTCTGGACGTTGGAGTTGCCTTCAGACATAAAGAGGAGTGTCTGTGAAACTCCATACTGGTAACATATATCATATGTGTTGTTTTGGGCACAGACTAGTAGAGTCTGGGTCCCGGATAGAGAGGGCCATCTATCTAAGTGTAATTAGAGGCTAGACAAGCCTAGGTCTTTTGTTTATGCTTTGTTTTTATCTGTGTGCTGTGGACTTTAATAAAACTGGTTGCGGCCAGTTTTCACCAAACTGCTGTCTGAATGAACTGTTTCTATGCCACTCTGTCTACCCAGACAGCGATCCTAGAGCTAAATACCCCTGGAAATGTTACAATATATATATATATTGTAGCCTTCCAGGGGATTTTAGCTCTAGGATCGCTGTCTGGGTAGACAGAATGGCATGAAAACAGTTCATTCAGACAGCAGTTCTGGTGCAAAACTGGCCGCAACCAGCTTTATTAAAGTCCACAGCAAACAGATAAAACAAAGCATAAACAGAAAACCTGGGCTTGTCTAGCCTCTAATTACACTTAGATAGATGGCCCTCTCTATCCGGGACCCAGACTCTACCAGTCTGTGCCCAAAACAACACATATCACATATGTTACCAGTATGGAGCTTCACAGATACTCCTCCTTGTGTCTGAAGGCACCTTCCATGTCCAGACTTGAGAGAGATCCACTCCTATTCAGCCGCTCTTCACACGGATTCGCACTGAGACTACTCCTATGTCCGGGGTCCTTCCTGCACCCAAACTGAGATAGCTCAAACACTCTTGGAGACTGCTTCCTTGTGCCAGGACACCTCTCTGTGTCC
Source organism: Oophaga sylvatica (assembly GCA_033576555.1). Classification (NCBI taxonomy): domain Eukaryota; kingdom Metazoa; phylum Chordata; class Amphibia; order Anura; family Dendrobatidae; genus Oophaga; species Oophaga sylvatica. Next base: position 378,423,875 of record JARQOD010000005.1, read on the forward strand.
AGGCTAAAGACAGCTCTAACACTCTTGGAGACTGCTTCCTTGTGCCAGGACACCTCTCTGTGTCCAGGCTAAAGACAGCTCTAACACTCTTGGAGACTGTTTCTTGTGCCAGGACAACTTCCTGTGTCCAGGCTAAACTAGCTCTCAGATTGTGTTTCCAGACACCTACTTCTGGTCTCCTAATTAAGACCTGAGTAGTTTCAGGCTTGTGCTGCAAGTGTGTGCTGAATGTGAGGTGTAGTGACCTTTCTCTACCACTAGGTTTACAAAGCCACACATTTCCCTTATACCTAGGTGAAATGTACACCCCATTCATCACATATTCACTCACTGTCTCACATATCCCCTCCCTCTTCTCCAGACCGGAGGGCTGGCCATCCAGACCGGAGGGCTGGTCAACAATCCAACAGAGACAGTGACCTCTGGACCAGTCATGGCCCTCATCAACTTCATCCTCACCACTGTCATAGCCAACATCAGCTTTCTCTTCATCTGAAGCATCCGCACTACCCTGTACCCTCCCAGGCCTATACTCTCTGCGGCCTCGGGTATCCTGCACGGTTTCATCTTGACCTTAGGGCCGGGCTCATTTTCGATATAGTGCCTGGCCAAGAAGTACGACCCGACACATCAGAACACTTCTGCTGACTCTTCCTCCGAAACTCACGTACCTCCTGTCCCTGGTGCACTGACCATGTGTCACCAACTATCACAGAAGGTATAGGGGTTTTTCACTTTTCTCCAGTTCCCCACTTTCAGGCTCTTCTGGCAAGACATGCCCAGAAGCCCCACCGTCCGTCCCACACTCTACTTCCTCAGTCACATCTGGCTCACTGTCAGGGCTATACCCTTCATTTTCATTCACATTCTGTCACTGTCAGTGTTATAAATTCATTTTCATTCACATCCTGCTCACTGTCAGGGTTATACAATTCATTTTTCATTCACATCTTGATCTGGAACCTTAGTTAACATGTCATCCACAACATTAACTGCACCATCTGGTCCCTCAAGTATGTGACTATGTGACAACCCCAGCACTATGCTCCATATAGCTCAGGTGCTAGGAGCTGGCTCACTACCTCTCCCTGGACTTCAGTGTCCCTATACAACAGGCTATTGTCCACTGGCAGCATGAGGAAACCTCTCTCAGAACCAGGCTCCTGGGAAACCTCATTTAGAACAATCATATTTTCCTGTGCTGTTTCAAGAATGGGGTCTCGCCACTGCTCACTCTCAAAATTGTCACAGGACACAGGCAAGTCAGGGACACTCGGTTCCCGAGAACCACCATCCTCGTCTCCCAACATCACCTGCAAAGGAATTTCATCACTATCACAGTCATCATTACTATCAACATCATTATCATGACTATGATCAGTATTATCATCACTATCATGATCATCATCATTATCATTATCAGCATCAGCATCATCATGGTCATCATCATTATCATGATCATCATCATCATACATCATCACATTAAGTTTAACGTCCCACTAGCATTGTGTTCCGCCCCTCGGGACTGCGCACCCTCAGTAGGAGCTTCATCACACTGTCCATCAGAAACATTTTCCCCCAGAGATCCTTAGACGGGGAAAGTCATACCCAATATGACGGGGTGCACCAGGCTCTTCACTACCCCCACTTCATATGAAACCTCCCCGAGTTTAGGGACCAAGTCCACGGCAGTCTCTGGGTAGACTTTGGTGTCTCCATGGATGCACACCACACTCAGGTGCTTATCAGGGATGAAGTCCCTATCAATCAGGCTGTCACATACGGAAGTCACTGGACTCTCTGAGTCCAAGAGGACCTGTGCTGGGCAGTCATTTACAACCACTGGGGACACCTGTGGTCCAGTCTCTTCGGCTGAGGTGGACACACACACAGGTTCTGCGCAGGGAGAGAGAGACCTGCCAACATCACGGCACATAGGCTCCCCCTCTAGTGAACAGCCGGCTGCAATTTCACGCCATCTCCAACACTGTCCACCACAATCACCCTCCCATATGTCCGCTCGGGCCTGAACCCGCTTATCAGCATACCCCATGTCCCCAACAGCTGGAACGCTCTTACCGGGAGAGTTCAGCGTCCGGGAACTCTGAAGTGACGACCTCTCAGACGGCTGTACCTCAGGAGGACTGCTCGGGTGTAGCGGTTCACTATCACCTTTCAACTCCATAATCAGGTTTGCTGACTGCAGACTCCCAACTGTATCTCCAGTCACGAACTCCCCTGGCACGGGCTGTCACCGTAACACTCAGCCGGGTACGAATCTCCTCTTTCAGCTTGGCATAGTCTTGGCTGTCCTGCTCGCTCAGGTCAGCATAGGCCACCTGGGGCACTCCAATCAGATAGGGTGCGACCATCATGGCCCACTCAGATAGGGGCAGATTCTCCTTCTCTGCCAGTTCCTCAAATCTAGTGAGATAACCTCCACATCATCACGAGGTGTCATCTTTTTCAGGGACCGTCTTACCGCCTTCTTTACAACAGACAAGTCAGGTGCCTTCACAACATTACTCTGGACGAGGTGCTGAGAGCTGCAATCTGCTCCAACACCCGGTTATTCTCCTGCTGCTGCTGCAGGATTTGCTGCTGGTACTGCTGCATGCCTGCTGGTGCTGCAGCTCCATGGTCCGCTGGGCCTGGACCAGGTACTCAATGAGCTCCTTCATACTGCCGGACTTATCTGTCTCAACCACGGCAGTTTTATGTTGCACATTAACTTGTGCCATTTGTTCAAACAGCGCCTCCATGCTGTCATCCATGCTGTCAGACTTCTCTGTCTTAACAACGGCAGTCTTCACTCAAGACATACACACTCTACAGTCTTTTCCATAGAAAAATTCAGCTCTGCTGTGCAGACACTTTTTTTTTTTTCCTTTGCAAAGTCTATTAGGGATCCTGTCTCTTTAAGACTGCTCCACAGACTTTTCTTTTGCTGCTGCACATTCCACAGTCATTTTCACAACAAGTTCAGCTTTGCTGTGCATACATTTTCTCTCTGCAGACCCTATCAGGGCCACTGTCTCTCCAAGACTGCTCCAAACAGACGTTTCTGCTGACACACTTTTTTTTTTTCTCTGCTGCTATTTCACAGACTTCACCTTTATTGCTGTCTCTAAGCCTCTGTGCTGCATGCACACTCCAGCACTAACTGTATCCGCCACTGCGCTGCCCAGCATTCTCGCCAATTGTGCCCTTCTCCAGGGAATTTAGCTTCCAGGGATTACTCTGATCCTGTGGTAGACAGAATGGCATGAAAACAGTTCATTCAGACAGCAGTTCTGGTGCAAAACTGGCCGCAACCAGCTTTATTAAAGTCCACAGCAAACAGATAAAACAAAGCATAAACAGAAAACCTGGGCTTGTCTAGCCTCTAATTACACTTAGATAGATGGCCCTCTCTATCCGGGACCCAGACTCTACCAGTCTGTGCCCAAAACAACACATATCACATATGTTACCAGTATGGAGCTTCACAGATACTCCTCCTTGTGTCTGAAGGCACCTTCCATGTCCAGACTTGAGAGAGATCCACTCCTATTCAGCCGCTCTTCACACGGATTCGCACTGAGACTACTCCTATGTCCGGGGTCCTTCCTGCACCCAAACTGAGATAGCTCAAACACTCTTGGAGACTGCTTCCTTGTGCCAGGACACCTCTCTGTGTCCAGGCTAAAGACAGCTCTAACACTCTTGGAGACTGCTTCCTTGTGCCAGGACACCTCTCTGTGTCCAGGCTAAAGACAGCTCTAACACTCTTGGAGACTGTTTCTTGTGCCAGGACAACTTCCTGTGTCCAGGCTAAACTAGCTCTCAGATTGTGTTTCCAGACACCTACTTCTGGTCTCCTAATTAAGACCTGAGTAGTTTCAGGCTTGTGCTGCAAGTGTGTGCTGAATGTGAGGTGTAGTGACCTTTCTCTACCACTAGGTTTACAAAGCCACACATTTCCCTTATACCTAGGTGAAATGTACACCCCATTCATCACATATTCACTCACTGTCTCACAATATATATATATATATATATATATATATATATATATATACACATGTCATTGTGACATGTGTATATATATATATATATATATATATATATATATATTTATAGTTCCTAGACTTCTACATACTGTAATAGCCGCTAATTCAATTGCCGGCTTTTGTGAAATCACAGAAGCCGACATGAAATGATACATTGTTTAGACACAGTTAACCATGTCATTTCCTGTATTTTGATATATGGTTTGAACTTACAATTACATAAGTGTATGTGTACAAAATTTCAGACATGTAGGGGTTAATTAAAGGTGTAAATTCGTTGTAAAAAAAATGTGTCAAATCTCTAATTAGATTTGCCCTTTCTGGGGTGTCTGGGGGCAGATGTCAGTAGCCAGGGGGGGCACAAAAAAAAAGTACCCTCCCTAGGCTATTATTATCTGCCCCCACTCGCTTGCTTTGTCTGTCTGGTGGAGAAAATACAGCGGGAACCCCCGCATTTTTTTTACAACGAATTTACACCTTTAATTAACCCCTATATGTCTGAAATTTTGTACACATACACTTATGTAATTGTAAGTTCAAACCATATATCAAAATACAGGAAATGACATGGTTAACTGTGTGGAAACAATGTATCATTTCATGTCGGCTTCTGTGATTTCACAAAAGCCGGCAATTGAATTAGCGGCTATTACAGTATGTAGAAGTCTAGGAACTATAAATACATATATATATGTATTGATTCTATTCTTTATTAAAGCTGTCAGTGTGATTTTACAGTATAGCCGGGGATGAATTGCCGGCTTTTCTAAAGGACACCGGTGCGATTTAATCGCAAGTCACACGTGCGGTCCGTTTGTAATCAGATTTTTCATCGCTCCCATAGACTTGCATTGGCGATAGTCGACCCACAATCGGTGACAATCGCAGCATGCTGCGATTGCACTCGGACGTTTAAAACGGACCACAAAAAATCTGATACTGGGAGCTGCTCCATAGATTAACATAGGTCCGACTGCAATGCGATATTTCATCGCATTGCAGTCGTCCGATTTTGTCGCTAGTGTGACCCCAGCCTAACACTGGTAAAGTTGTTCCTTAGAAACATGATAGGTCACTACTGAGTCAAGGTCCATTTAGATGAGCCCATAATCTGGGAACTCTCGTTCAGCAAGTGTAATGATTTTTAAGCAGGTTTAAACTTCATCGCTCTCGGCCGCACATTGTCCTGTATAAATAGAACACTTGATGCTGATATCATAGGTATCATAATCTTCTATGCATAGAATGATTATATTAATGAAAGTGTTATGTGCATAGAACGTTTGTTGGCCTTTGCAAACAAATCATCAGACAACCGTCAATCAGCTTGCATGTAGCAAATCGACCATACTTTTGTGGACATCAGACAATTTAGATGGGCCCATAGCATCCAAAAGTTAGAAATGCATGGGGTTTAAAGGGATCCTGTCAAGTCCCCATGCCCCCAGAACCACCAGCACTAACAGTCCCTGTATTACCATATTTTTCGGACTATAAGACGCACCAGACCATGAGACGCATCTAATTTTAGAGGAGGAAATTAGGAAAAAAAGAGAGCAATGAATACTCAGTGCTTTGCACGCACACAGTCCCAGCGTGCAGAGCATTGAGCATATCGGCAGCTGCTCTTCAGCTTGCAAGCAGCGCATGACTTCCCTGCTATGCGCTGCTTACAAGCATTAAGGAGCTACTGGCATCGGAGCAGGACGATGTGAGGGAGCGCTGGGAAGGTAAGTATAATGTTTTTTTTTAATGTTTTCTGATTGGGCCATGCATACCCGGATAGGGGTCGGGGCCAATCATACCAGGATAAGGAAAGGATGAGATCAATCATACCAGGATCGGGATGGGAGCCAATCATACTAGGATGCCATTAAAGAGAAATGAATATTCATTGCCCTGCACGCCCATGGGCTTGGAATGCAGTGAATATTAATTTCGCTTTAGCAGCGGGCACAGGAGTTAGCCGCAGAAGCCGGCTCCTGCCTCTATGACCCGCTGCTTTGCTGAAACCGCTCCCTCATCTTCCTACCACAGCCCCTACATCTGGACTATAAGACGCACCCTCCATTTTCCTCCACATTTTTGGAGGAAAAAAGTGCATCTAATATTCTGAAAAATATGATACATTACATACATAAACAGATATTTAGAAAAAGTACCTCTAAAGTCAGTTTATGATATGTGCAGAGACTTACGATTATGCGCAGTGCGCCTCACTGAAGCCAGGACGCATACACCCGGCTTCAGAGGATCAATGATGAGAGGGAAAGAAGCCGTGCGCATGCGCGAGGTAAGTATAGCGCTTGCGATGATGATGGCGCTTGTAAGTTATGTTATTACGGCCACAGGGGCGTGATAACATGCCAAATGGGGCGACTACTCTGGGGACACTAACGCCCCCTCAACTAGTCAAAGCCCTCATTTGCATATCATAAACAGGCTTTAGAAATACTTTTTCTAAAGATCTGTTTATGCTTATAGTGTAATACGGGGACTGTTAGTCGGGAATTTATATGTACTGTACAGACACAACTGCTGGTGGTTCTTGGGGCACGGGGGACTTGACAGATTACCTTTAAACCTATGTCGCTGTAAATGTTTAGCGCAGGTCTACAGCTTCTGTTCTCAATCATGTAGAAGCAGGTCTCATTTATTTATTTTTTTCAATTTTTGCATGATTAACACTGAAAATAGAAAATATATTATAAAATGGTACAAATTCAATCCTTGAGGTAACAAACTTAAAGCAAAACATGCTTTTTCAAGGTATGCAAAAATTGAACTATTTGAAACTTTTCTTAACAGAATTTTGCATGAGTGTACAAATGGTTCCTCCTTTTTGGGTTGAGCATTTCATTTATATAAGTTTACACAGGTAGGTGCAAAACAGTTCCCGGTCTTGCTCTCCTCCCATCTATTTTGAAGTTTGCTGGCACATAGTGAGGTGAACTACAAGAGTTAAGGACCATCCTGATTGGGTATAACTTGTTGCAGTGGAACGGCTTTTACACTCTTTTGATCAAAATAATTACCCTGTGTTATGTGCATGGACTATTACTATTTATTAACATACTGCAGGGTATTTGCTATTTTGCTTTTATTCTAGTTTCTGACTGTTTAACGGCCACAGTGTGAATGTGCACCTACACATTGCACTTATACCAACATGTTTTCTGGCTTATTTCTCTTGTTCTGCATGAGTGTATAAATGATTAAATAACATAGTAGCGGCATGCTGATTTTGAACAATAGACAATAGCAAGTTGGTGGAGGGTGATGGGTAAGAATTAACCCCTTAACAACCACCGATACAGCGGAAGTTAAGGGGCCTTATTCCTCAGCTCTTCTTTTTAATGATGCAGAATAATAAGGGTATAGTGCCCCACAGCGTTGGAAAATCTCTGGGGTCTGGGGGTAGCTGAGACCCCGGAGAACATGATTCGGGTCGGTTTTTACCGTTCACAGTCTTGTGATCGCTGTTATTCACCAAATAATGGCGATCGCAAAAAAAAGTTTGATTTCCCATTCATTTCTCTCTCCTCTGATATGATCTAACATACCAGAGGAGAGAGAGATGTGGTCACCCAAGCTCACCCGGTACCTTCACCATACCTGGAGCTTCCAGCTCTGTCGCCCAGCCCTCGGCATCTTCATCCTGGATGAAAATGACGGGCGCATGTTCAGTGCACCTGCCGAGATCTGCCGGCCGGTACTTGGCAACAATAGGAGATTTTTAATATTGTTCATTTTGTTTTGATCATTGTGATAGACCATATCAAAGTGATCAAAATAAACAAAATAGTAAATCAAATCCCCCTTTGTCACCTCCTTAGTTAGGTAAAAGTAATAAAATAAAAAAAATTATTTTTTTCCATTCTTTGCAGTTAGGGTTAGGGTTCAGGCTAGGTTTAGGGTTGGGGCTAGGGTTAGGGTTGAGGTTAGAGCTAAGGTTAAGGTTTTGATGGGATTACGGTTGTGTTTGGGTTACGATTGGGTTGGGTTAGTGTTAGGGTTATAGTTAGGGTTATGGTTGTGGTTAGGGTTGGGATTAGGGCTAGGCATAGGGTTGTGTTAGGGTTGAAGTTAGAATTGGGGATTTCCACTGTTTAGGTACATCAGGGGGTCTCCAAACGCGACATGGTGCCCGCCATTGATTCCAGCCAATTTTGCATTCAAAAAGTCAAACGGTGCTTCCTCCCTTCTGAGCCCTGCCATGCACCCAAACAGTGGCTTTCCCCCACATACGGGTTTATCAGCGTACTCTGGAGATATTGCACAATAAATTTTGTGGTCCTTTTTCTCCTGTTAGGCTACTTTCACACTTGCGTTTTATCGCGCAGCGCATCTTGCGCTATCGGACGCATGCACAATGTTCCCCTATCTTTAACATGGCGGGCGCAGGGTCTAGCGCTTGCACGCGTTCATGTGCGTTTGTCGTGCGCTGCGCATTTTCCCGGTGTGCGCCCATACGCGCTAGACGCTACATGTTGCATTTTTTTTTCCGGTCAACCACTTTAAAAAAACGCGTGCACATGTGTGCGCATGCTATGCACAAAAAATAACATTGCAGTCTATGGGGGCGCTGGCGTGCGCATGTCTTTGCGCTCGTCAGCGCTTTTACACGCACGCGATTTTTCTGTAAATAATGGAGCCAGAGATGATGGATGGAGACAGAGATGATGGAGACAGACAGAGATGATGGAGACAGAGATGATGGATGGAGACAGAGATGATGGAGACAGACAGAGATGATGGAGACAGAGATGATGGATGGAGACAGAGATGATGGATGGAGACAGAGATGATGGATGGAGACAGAGATGATGGATGGAGACAGAGATGATGGATGGAGACAGACAGAGATGATGGATGGAGACAGACAGAGATGATGGATGGAGACAGAGATGATGGATGGAGACAGAGATGATAGATGGAGACAGAGATGATAGATGGAGACAGAGATGATGGATGGAGACAGAGATGATGGATGGAGACAGAGATGATGGATGGAGACAGAGATGATGGATGGAGACAGACAGAGATGATGGAGACAGACAGAGATGATGGAGACAGAGATGATAGAAATGTGACACATAGACAACGCATGCGCAAAAAAAAAACGCAAACGCATGCAAAAACGCATAAAATAGCAGACAAACGCTGCGTTTTTTTGTCGAAATGTGCATGCTGATGCGACTAAAAATCGCAGCGTTTACAAGCGTTTGCATGCGGTTTTTTAATGCGCTTCATGTGCGCTCGAAACGCAGCGCAAAAAAACGCAAGTGTGAAAGTAGCCTTACCCTTGTGAAAATAAGAAAATAAAAAAGCTTGGGTCTAAATTAATTTTTTGTGAAAAAAGTAAAATGTTCATTTTTTCCTTCCACATTGCTTTAGTTCTCGTGAAGCACCTGAAGGGTTAATAAGCTTCTTGAATGTGGTTTTGAGCACCTTGAGGGGTGCAGTTTTTAGATTGGTGTGAATTTTGGGTATTTTCTGTCATATTGACCCCCCAAATTCACTTCAAATGTGAGGTGGTCCCTTAAAAAAATGGTTTTGTAAATTTTGGAAAAATGAGAAATCGCTAGTCAACTTTTAACCCTTATAACTTCCTAGTAAAAAAAATTGTTTCCAAAATTGTGCTGATGTAAAGTTGACCTGTGGGAAATGTTATTTATTAACTATTTTGTATAACATGACTTTTTGATTTAAGGGCACAAAAATAAAAAAATTTGAAAATTGCAAAATTTTCTAAATTTTTTGCCAAATATCCATTTTTTTTATAAATGCAAGTCATATCAAATACATTTTACCACTAACATGAAGTACAATATGTTATGAAAAAACATTCTCAGAATCAGTGGAATCTGCTGAAGTGTTCCAGAGCTATAACCTCATAAAGTTACAGTGGTCAGAATTGTAAAAATTAGCTTGGTCATTAAGGTCAAAATTGGCTCGGTCACTAAGGGGTTAAGGCCGGTATATTGTGTTGTGACTGCTAAGAAGTTAGATGATGTTGGCTTCAGATGACTCTTTGCAAAGGTAATATCCACAACTGCCCTGCTGGGTTATATAAAGCAGAATCAGCTCTACAACCCACAATAAGTGGTCAAATGGTTGGTTAATGTCCAAGTATTAGTGGAGGAAATGCATACAATGACAGTTCATATGTTACTACAGGAGTTACAACACTGGAGACTTGTGATGGTGCATGCCAGAGCAAACAGCAATAATTAGTCATCAGGGCGTTTATACTGTTTGTTGTATGATGTGATGCTGAATGAATGGTATCTGAGAAAACATACAGAGAGGTCTGACTGGTGACACACTGAATGCACAACCTCAGTGTGTTGTCATCTCCTGTTTGTTAGCTGTCTGATGGCTTATTATGAAATGTTTGTCATTCTCATAGTTAGATATTATAAATTGTTGAGGAATAGAAAATTAATGTAAACACAATGAGGCTTCATTTTGTATGCAATGTATGTACAGCAGATTTACGCAAGATATTCAGGTAAATGCTTCATAAAAATTGTGATATGCTATCTCAGGTCATTATTTCATCCAGATATATGACAACATCTTTATAGTTTTTGAAAGTTTTTTAAAAGTCACGGAGATGACACAATCAATCAGAATGGTTTACTGACTCAAGGAAATTCACTAGCAAGATATTGCAATATATGAAACGTTAAAGAGTAACTGTTCTTTTAATTTTTAATTTTCATAAATCAACAGTACCAGTTAAAATAAGAAACTTTGTAATATATCTTCTTAGAGAAATTCACTTCTTTCTCTTTCTGGACTGGTTTTTCATTCTCAAATTTCTCAATTCATGGGTAAAATCTGTCTTCAACGATATGAGTGATGTGGGTGAGAGCACAGTATGAGTGATGTGGGGGAGAGGACAGTATGAGGGATGTGGGGGAGAGGACAGTATGAGGGATGTGGTGGTGAGGGCAATATGAGGGATGTTTAGAAGACAATATGAGAGATGCTGGGGAGAGGACAGTATGAAGGATGTGGAAAGAGGGCAATATGAGGATGTGGGAGAGGACAATATGAGGGATGTGGAGGAAAGGACAATATAAGAGATGTGGGGGAGAGGACAATATTAGGGATGTTTAGGAGAGGGCAATATGAAGGATGTGGGGAGAGGACAGTATGAGGAATGTGGGGAAGAGGATAATACGAGGGATGTGGAGGAGAGGACAATAAGAGGGATATATAGGAGAGGACAATATGAGAGATATAGGATAGAGGACAATACGAGAGATGTAGGGGAGAATAAAATATAAGGAATGTAGGGGAGAAACAATATGAGTGACGTGGGAGAAAGGACAATGAGGGGGGTGGGATTTGGTTGGGGGTTAGGGGTACTTACATTGGAATTATGAACAGGGGGAGGAGGACGTTAGATATGGATGTAAAATGAATTGGTTGGTGGAGGAGTGTGATAAGTCCCAGATAGCATTCTCCCCCATCACACAATTCATTATGACACTATCAGGGAATGGGAGAGGAGGTAACATGCATAAGACACTTTGCAATGAATTGAAAGGTGTGAGAAGAGGCTATCAGGGACTTGTAATGAATTGGGAGGTGGAGGATGTTAAGTACCTGGTAATGTCTTCTCCCACCCCCAATTTCACTATGATGCTATCAAGGACTTATAATAAATAGGGGTTGGGACAGAGGACGGGGTAAAGGTTATTTGCACACTTTCATGATTTGCTAGAGAAAACTCTGCTGCATATCTTATTGTAATGGCAGGAAGAACGCTGCTTAAAATACATTTTTTTCCACATTTTTTTTACAAGCTTTTGTGGTTTATTTTTCCCTCACTCATTAATATGGGTGAAATATGCTGCAAGAATTGACATTATGCAGATTTTAATCTGCTGCAAATCTGCAAGGAAAAAATAAGCAACGTGTGTGTGTGAGGGACGAAGTAAAAGTCGCTCCCCTCCTGAAATGTGCCCCCACCTTGGGATTCCACAGGATCATTGTTTTCTTTTAATTAAAAAGAGCCAGGAAAAAGCTCTTTGAAGCTCTTAACACAAGGGTGTGAAATCTTCTGCAGCTGCAGCCAGCTGGCTCCTTTTGTCTGATGAAGCACATGGAGATACCATGGTGCAACAAGTCACAGCAGGCTCTGAGGTATTGAATCTGGAAAATGACCTATAATAGCAGAATGCAATATCTCTGAGCCAAGTCGAGCACATTATCAGAATCGGCGTTCCTCCTCCCATACGCCTGTGCCTGGCAGCCACCTGTAGCACCCTACATTATGGAGTTATAAGGCATAGCTAACAGGAATTACATACAGTAGGCATATTTAGTCTCTATGCGCAGATAAAATCCAGCGGAACCCAGTGGCGGCACAATCAACCCATTCAGAGCTTCGGGCGCAAAGTTATGGGCCATCCACGATTCTGAACAGAAAATCTTATTCTCAGACACAGGAGGAGGGAGGCTTCCCAGCCCAGGGGTGGCGGCAGAGTGTGGGAGGGAACAGTCTAGGACAGTGATGGTGAACCTTGGCACTCCAGCTGTTGGAGAACTACAACTCCCAGCATGTCTCAACTGCTGACTCAACTGCTGCAGGTTGCATGGGCATACTGGGAGTTGTAGTTTTACAACAGCTGGAGTGCCAAGGTTAGCCATCACTGGTCTAGGAGATATAAGGCAGTCCCTCATTTTGGAATTAGTTTTCTACTGGCAGGAGGACCCATTAGCTAATGCTGCCAAGGGAACCACTTAAATAAGATTTGGACCTGTGATCCATCAGCGCCTCCCTGTGGTCATAACACTGTAATTGAAACCTATCTATACCCTCTCCTTGTACTACACTTGTGACTGTATACCTGTATATAGTTCTTGTAAATATATATCTGTATATTTCTAGTGCGCCTTTTCGGCGATTAAATATAAAATTAATCTTGGCTGCTCTTTTATCTTGATTCATGAATCCCCACATCCGCATGCTCGGTTGGTTATATTATACGCTACCCCCAGGGTTGGTTTCTGACCCGATATAAGCCTGCTGTCGACGGGGCTTTTTCAAACGAGGAACTGGTGGTAGAATACTGTATTGTTTTAGTGAGGAACTCAGGTAGTGATGGCCTGGAGGTTTATATATATGCCCAGCCTGGACTAGTGATATATATCCCCTCTCACTAGGAGCGCCTCACTAACTCGTACCTATAAGGGAAGCCTTTCCGGCGACTATTTGCCCTCAGTGCAGTTCCCTGACTGACCTGGAGCAAGTGATGGTGCCAGAGAGCCAATCCCTGTGGGTCCTTTTCTCCCCTCCCCCGAGGTGAGCGAAGTCGACACCCCCCTTCCCTGTGAGATCCCTCACAGTATGCATGAGACTTCAGGGATCTCATTTGTACTGTAAAACATGGTATACTTTCCATAACAAAAATGCAATGTGTGCACATAGGCTTAAAAGTTAATTTCTGAGAGTGACAGAGACTGAATAATTTACGTTTATTGGGTGGTGAGATTATATTTAGTGGGGGGAACAGTGCTGCTTATCACGTTATATTTGATTGGTGCTTGGCTAATAGTATATTAATGGTGGGATACATATCTGTAGTCAGAGTCACAATGTGGGGGAGACAAATGAATATACAGTACAGACCAAAAGTTTGGACACACCTTCTCATTCAACGATTTTTCTAAATTTTCATGACTGTGAAAATTGTAGAATTACACTGAAGGCATCAATTTTGAATAAATCCCCAACAGTGTCACCAGCAAAGCACCCCCACACCATCACACCTCCTCCTCCATGCTTCACGGTGGGAACCAGGCATGTAGAGTCCATCCGTTCACCTTTTCTGCATGCAAAGCAGTAATCAAAGCAAAAGGTGGTTACTTTGAAGAACCTAGAATATAAGACATATTTTCAGTTGTTACACACTTTTTTGTAAAGTGTAATGTATAATTCCACATGTGTTAATTCATAGTTTTGATGCCTTCAGTGTGATTCTACAATTTTCATAGTCATGAAAATACAGAAGAATCTTTAAATGAGAATGTGTGTCCAAACTTTTGGTCTGTACTGTATATTATATATGTAACGTTATTTTTAGGGCTGTGGTGATCATTGTGACAAGATGAGTCATGGCTGGAAGATGTCGAAATGAAGGTCTGACCAGATGGAAAGGAAACTGCAGAAATTGACTACCGTATTTTTCGGACTGCAAGACGCACTGGACCAGAAGGCGCACCTAGGTTTTAGAGGAGGAAAATAGAAAAAAAAAACCTCTGTACTAATATCCCCCATCCTGGTATATATATATGTTTCAAATTCAGGTATTCCTTGAGGTCCCCTCATTCCTATCTTAGTATGCATAGTCCCCTCATCCCCATCCTGGTAGGAATGGTCCCCTCATCCCCATCCTGGTAGACATGGTCCTCTCATCCCATCCCCATCCTGGTAGGCATAGTTCCCTCATTCCCATCCTGGTAGGCATGGTCCCCTCATTCCCATCCTGGTAGGCATGGTCCCCTCATTCCCATGCTGGTAGGCATAGTCCCCTCATCCCCATCCTGGTAGACATGGTCCCCTCATCCCCATTCTGGTAGGCAAGATCTCCTCATCCCCATCCTGGTAGGCATGGCCACTTATGGGAGGTACTGCTGTCCTGACACCTGAGAGGTTTTGCCAAAGTGACGTGGCACCCTCAAACCATATCAGTCAAATCTGTACTCCGATGTGGTGCTCCTTCACTTCTGAGCTTTGCACCGTACTTAAAAAGTAGTTTTTACCACATATTGGACATTGCAATACTTAGGAGACAATTTTTTTGGTCCATTGTCTCCTATTATCTCTTTTGAAAATTGAAAACTTGGGGCTAAAACAACATTTTAGTGGGCAAAGTGTAACTTTTCATTTTCACAGCTTAATGTTATACAACATTATTATATAAAATGCTCACTACACCCCTAGAGGAATTTTTTGGGTGTTGTTGTTTCTAAAATGGAGTCACTTGTGGAGATTTCTTCTGCTCTGGAAAATTGTTGGTTCTTCAAATGTGACATGGTGTCCACAATATATTCCGGACAATTTTGTAGTCCAAAAATCATATAACGCTCCTTCCCTTCCAAGCCCTGCCTTTTGCCCAAACAAGAGTTTCTGTGCACATATTAGGTAACCCTGTACATAGTAGGTATTGCACAACAAATTATGTGGTCCATTTTCTACTGTTACCTTTATGACAATGAAAAATTTGAGGCTAAAACAACCTTTTTGAGGAATAGACGTCATTTTTAATTCTCTAACTCCAATGTTTTAAAATTCAGCAAAGCACTACTGGTTGAAGATGTTCACGACACTACTAGATAAATTCCTCTGGGGGAGTAGTTTCCAAAATAGGGTCACTTGTGGGGGGTTTCCACTGTTTAGGCACATCAGGACCTCTCAAAGACGACATGGCATCCACTATCTATTTCAAGCAATTTTGCACTCAAAAAGAAAAAAAAAATCAAATGGCTCTCCTTTCTTTTCAAGCCCTGCCGTGTGCCCAATCAGTAGTTTTCTGCCATATATGGGGTATGGGTGTACTCAGGAGATATTGCACAACAAACTGTATGGTCTATTTCTCCTGTTATTCTTGTGAAAATAAAAAAAATTGCAGCTAAAGCAGCATTTTTATTTGAAAAATGTATTTTCCCATTTTCACTGCTCAAATTCCTGTATGTAAATTCCTTGAGGGGCCTAGTTTCCAAAATGGGGTCACTTATGGAGGTTTCCACTGTTAAGGCACATTAAGGGTGCTGCAAACGCGAACATAGCGTCTGCTATCTATTTCATTCAATTTTGAACTCCAAATGTCAAATTGCACTCCTTGCCTTCCGAGACCTGCCATGCGCTCAAACAGTAGTATTCCCCCACATATGGGGTATCGGCATGCTGTGGAGAAATTGGAAACCAAATTGTATGGTCCATTTTTCTTATTTCCCTATTTTTGTGGGAAAAAGTAAAATGTTCATTTTTTTCTTCCACATTGTTTTAATTTCTGTGAAGCATCTAAAGGTTTAATATACTTTCTGAATGTGGGTTTTGAGCACCTTGAGAGGTGAAGTTTTTTAAATGGTGTCACTTTTGGATATTTTCTGTAATATAGCCCCTCAAAGTCACTTCAAATGTGTTGTGGTCCCTAAAAAAAATAGGTTCTGTAAATTTTCTTTAGAAAAATGAAAAAGTTCGGAAATGTTTTTAATATTTTTAACTTCATAACTAAAAAAAATATGTTTAAAAAATGATGCTGATGTAAAGTAGACATATGGGAACTGTTATTTATTAACTATTTTGTGTGGTTTTAACTCTCTTGATTTAAGGGTCTAAAAATGTAAAGTGTGAAAAGTGCAAAATTTTCAAAATGTTTGTCAAATTTTCATAAACGCAAGTCATATCAACCAAAATTTACCACTAAAATAAACTTCAACATGTCATGAAAAAGCATTCTCGGAATCACTGGGCTATGTTGAAGCTTTCGAGAGCTATTACCTCATGAAGGGACTCATGTCAGATTTTAAAAATGAAAGAGAATAAAATCCAGTGTGGAATGAAAAAGTTAAAAAAAATTTGCTTTATTACTAGTTATTAAAACATGATCCAAACATGTATCCAAGCAGTACAGCTCCACGTGTAACAGAGCAGATCAACGCGTTTCGACGTTAGTCTTTTTCAAGATCTTTTCCATTGTGTGGCACCCCAGGAGTTTGGTTGCCACAGTGACCTTGCCTTTCTCCAGGGGAGGGTGATGTCATGCCTGAAAGGATCCCTTAACAGGTAACACAGCATACAACACCTTTCTAACTCCAGACCAGAAGGGGGAGCTCAAACACCTGATTTGAGGGGAGCTTCCCTGGAATATTCTGGCTGGGGGAGGAGTTAGAAGTGTAGCTGGAGGGACGAGAGAGGACAGACGTGAAGAGACAAACTGGGGGACAGGAGCCATAGCAGGGCTCACCCCCAGGTCTGAGCGCCAGAGACCGGACCCCTGGAGTCCAAGGCTGAGAGGGTGAAGTAGTGAAGTAAAGCCCCAGCAGCAGAATCCGGAGGTCAGAGGACGGCAGGTTCTCTGTCCCAATTAAGACTCTTCTTCAAAGCAGCAGCACATGTGAGCCGGAGACTCCATACGTGAGTGATTCCTGAAACAGGCTACAGCTGCATGTTATGAGAGTGAAGTTCAACTTAAATAAGAGACAGAGAGAAAGAGGGACTTGGATGGAGCTTATAGCAGCCAATGCCTCAGAGAACAGCGCTAGAAAGGAGACCTTACATCCCACCTGTAATAAGGGGATTCTAAACTGCTTTCAGGCTGACCTACTCCAGTACGACCTGTATTCAATGCCCTGGATGCTTTGCCTGCAAAACTGTAAGTAAAGCTTTGGAAACTGCAACTTGCTGACTATTTCTCAGTTTCTTCCTGCATCACCTATTACACTCAGCTGCATCTCCCAGCACCATTACCACCTTTTACTACATCTACCTGCCCTGGGATCCCATAGCCTCACCTGTGGGAGTCTGTACCAACTCTGCTGCATCTCACCATCTATCCCAGAGGGTCTGCACCGCAGCGCTGGTCACCATTGACCAGATACCACAGGTGGCGTCACGAATACCTACACTACAAACTCCCCCTGTAAATAATCCCTTTAAATTGGATGCCCAGGGCCATGGACCGGGTCACTGCCGCTGTGACACATCCCTCCAATACACCGGCCCGGTACCGAGTATCCCACTGCCCTGGCGGGCGATTCATTTTGGCGTCACGAACAGGATATCGAAGCCCGATATCACCGGGTCCTGTGTGCCTATTTTGAACTGTATATTGTGCCAGAGACTTTGCTGACAGTTTTGTGCAGTTGCCGCCATTACAGCGCCACGAGGCACGCAGAGAGAAGAGAGGCGTGCCGTCGTGGGCGGAGCCAGAGTGAGAGCGTGCCAAAAAGTGACATGCTGCGCGCGAAAAACAGCGGCTGGCAGAACACAGGGAGCTGAGGCCTGGAGTCACGGCGCACACCGCTCATCCAGCCGACGGAGCTTGGTAAGCCAGTGGAAACATAGGAAAAATTTGGAACCAATGGTATACATGGATGATACAATTAACGGTATTTATATAATCACTGTGGAGTATCAATAACATGTACATAATGGATATAAATAGACCAACTGCAAATACTGAATACCAACACTGAGAACAAGTAACAGTCAAAAGGTCATAATAAAAAATAACATTTATTGAGAAATTGTTAAAACCTGGAATAGGGCAACATAGGGAATATGAACTCACAGTATACGCAATATAACAGGGCCATATGAACAGACAGGAATCCACATATGGGCAAGTATACAGATAAATAGTCAAAGCATCACTACATAGCAATACATTGCAAAAATGAGCACAATGTCTAAGTCCTATATAGATATATACAAAAGGTAAGTACCAAAACACCAGATAAATAACTATGACATGGCTCAAAATCCTAAGTAATGCATAGTGAAAGGAGTATATAATTACCCAGTACTGCGGATGCGCTGGACAAATGGCCGCCCCGACGCGCGTTTCGAAGTTTGAAAAAACTCCTTCCTCAGGGGGCGCATAGCAGAGTCCCACAAAAGGGGCTCTATTTATCCTGGAAGGTAGCGACTAACAGTCGCCGCTGTATCACCGCCCACACCTGACCGTCACCGCCGCACGCCAGAGCCGGAAACCCGTGGGGCCCCACGTGGTCCGGCGTCTGACGTCACGGGAAATGACGCCAGCGCTGCGGAATAACAGACGGCGCATGCGTCGACAAACCTAGACCTGGAGACCAGCAATAAAGATGGTAGATCAGGAACAAATAAGTAAACACCTACATATAGAAGAGCTGGCAAAAATATAATAGAAGAGCTAGCAAATGAAAAATTAAGAACAAATGCTAAATGTAACAAAAGATATATGTATAAATAGAGACAATTAGAGTAAAAAATGTGAATATATAACTCCAAATGCACAGTAACAATATATAACAAGCCAATAGGTACATATACGGGAATACACCATGTATACAACATATGGCATTATATAGGGAACAACAGCACAAGTAGTAACGGATAATGTATAAACAAACTAAACACCCATAAACTGACCCACTGGCTAATGAAAGAACAGCTAGCACTAGTGTTGAGCGATACGATACTGCAAATATCGGATATCGGCCGATATTAGCTGTATCGGCCTTTCGATTCCGAATACCGATATTTTCGTCATATCGAATACCGGAATCGGATTTGTCACTGTCACTGTCTGTGTCCGTCGGTCGGGTCTGTCACTGTCAGTGTCCGTCGGTCGGGTCTGTCAGGAGTCAGCGGCACTTACCTGGCAGAAGATCTCCGGCGGTCACGTCCTGGACTGCTTCATGGCCGCCATCCTCTTCTCCCCGGCGGTCACATGCAGTTTCTCGCGATAACTGCAGTGACTGCTGGGTAATCCCGGCCGTAAAGCAGTCAGTCCGATGACGTCACCGCCGGGGAAGCAGGTAATCAGCTGTGCTGCGTCGCGATGACAGGCTCTGCCTGTCATTGCGATGTAGCAGAGCTGGATCGTCGTGGGACTGTCGTTACTATGGACTGCGTCGGACAGGTGGTATACTGTTGGTTTGTTTTTTTTCTTTTTTTAAAGGAGATCGATGGCGTCGCAGGAATGAGAGTATAATAAAAGAAATGAAAACTGTGTTGTCTCTTTTATTTCATTAAAATACTTTTTTCTTGCTTTGTCTTTTTTTTATGCATTTAATAACTTTGGGATTAATAATGGATCGGTGTCTTATTGACGCCTCTCCATTATTAACCGGGCTTATTGTCACCGTGCAATCAACGGTGACATTAACCCCTTATTACCCCGCTTGCCACCGCTACAGGGCAAGTGGGAAGAGCCGGGTAAAGTGCCACAATTGGCACATCTTTTGATGCGCCAAATGTGGGGCTGCTGTAGCCTGGTATTATCAGGCTG
The DNA here is from genome assembly GCA_033576555.1 of Oophaga sylvatica. Classification (NCBI taxonomy): domain Eukaryota; kingdom Metazoa; phylum Chordata; class Amphibia; order Anura; family Dendrobatidae; genus Oophaga; species Oophaga sylvatica. The sequence goes on from JARQOD010000005.1 coordinate 378,443,946, forward strand.
TTGAGGGCCAAAATCCATGGGCCTTGACAGTCTTTTAATACCAGGCCGCAGCAGTCTGCATTTTACTTGGCTGGTTAACAAAAATAGGGGGACCCCTACGCCGTTTTTTTTTTTCGAGGGGATCCCCTATTTTTTGTTAACCAGCCAAGATATGCAGACTGCTGTGGCCTGGTATTATCAGGCTGGCAAGGTCCATGGATCTTGGCTCCTTAACAGCCTGAAAATCCAGGCCTCAGCGGTCTGCTTCATCTGGCTGGTTAACAAAAATAGGGGGGACCCCACGCCATTTTTTTTGAGGGGATCCCCTATTTTTGTTAACCAGTTCCCTCTGACGTCACTGATTGTGTCCCTGGCTGACCTGAAGTGAAAGTGGAAAGCAATCAATTAAGCTTTCCACTTCCTCTCCTGTCAGCCAGGAGAGGAACTCATTCATTTGGGGGTTTACTGTGAGGCTGCAGCATTAGCTGCGGTCCTGCAGTAAACATTAACCCTTTCTGATGGATTACACCGTGGGACCTGACTGTACATCGGATTGGTAAGAATAATTTTGCTTTATTATTTTATTTTTATTACAGGAAATGGTTTTAGCAGGTAAATAAAATATGGTCAAAAACTGTGTGATTATTTCATTAAACTTCTTTTTTATTAAAGTGTGTGTGTTTGATTTTTCTTTCATACAATAGGATTAATAATTGATAGTTGTCTGATTGACAGCTCTCAATTATTAACCTGGCTTAAAGTGACCTTTCAATTGCAAGGTCATTTTAACCCCTTATTAACCCATTCGCCACCGCTACAGGGCAATGGGAATAGACGGGCAAAGTGCCAGAAAGGGCAAATCTAATTAGAGATTTGCCCTTTCTGGGGTGTCTGGGGGCAGATGTTAGTAGCCGGGGGGGGCCAAAAATAATGGTCCCTCTCTGGGCTATTATTATCTGCCCCCACTCACTGGCTTTGTCTGTCTGGTTGCGAAAATAGGGCGGGAGCCCACGATTTTTTTTCAGCAATTTTACACCTCATATATTATATATATATACATGTCATTGAATTTGTGACACATATATTTATATTTATAGTTCATACACTTCTACATAGTATAATAGCCGCTAATTCAATTGCCGGCTTTTGTGAAAATGCAGAACCCGACATGAAATGACACTTGGTTTACTAGAGTTAACCATGTCTTTTCATGTAGTTTGATATCTGATTTGCACAAACAATTACATGAGTGTAAGTGTGCAAAATTTCACACCTGTAGGGGTTAATTAAAGGTGTAAATTCGTAGCAAAAAAGTCCGTTTTTTTTACAACGAATTTACACCTTTAATTAACCCCTACAGGTGTGAAATTTTGCACACATAGACTGATGTAATTGTTTGTGCAAATCAGATTGCAAACGACATGAAAAGACATGGTTAACCCTATGTACACCAAGTGTCATTTCATGTCGGGTGCTTCTGTCTTTTCACAGAAGCCGGCTTTACCCGGCAATTGAATCAGAGGATATTTTACTATGTAGAAGTGTATAAACTATACATATATGTATATATATATGTCACAATGACATGGTGTATATATATATATATATATATATATATATATATATATATATATGTATTCTATGTGTGTATATTTAGTGTTTACAAGGAAATAAAGGTTTTTTTTAGTTGCGATATTTTGTTCCCATAGACTTACATTGGACTTCCGGTATCGGAATCGGATATCGCCGATATTTAGTGATATCGGCGATACCATTTCGATACGATATTTTTAGATATCGAGCAGTATCGCTCAACACTAGCTAGCACTCAATAACACCATAAAGGTGAGAACAAATACAGAATGCAGAAAATGCTATAAGTATATACATAGAAAAAAATATAGAATTTATACCAGTATAGACACATAGCTGCATGTGCACAATAGCACAGAACAACATATATAAAGCCAGCAATTACATATGTGAGAATATATCATAAGATAAACATAAGACAATGTATAAAACAAATATCGACGGGATTCATTCCAGATGGTACTCGGTCATAGAGAAGGTCCGGGGACACACGGAAAGGTATGGAATGATTCAATGAATGTATCCAAAGATGATATCCAGGATAAATAGATGATTTGGAATCTAATAAAAATAAACATATAATAAAAGTGAATATAAAACAAATAAAAACAACATTGAGCAGACCATGAGCTTCCAGATATGATCCATTCACTGGTATTAAGGATCTTAACATATTTGCCAGGTCGTTGTTTTTCAAGAGGCATTTCTATAATGGCGATATTGCTAATCTGTTCCCTACAGAGGAAGAACAAGAAGCGGTGAGGATATTGGAGGAACTAGCTCTAGAACACAACAGTGTTGGAGGTAAGATTCCTCCTAACATTCGTCCTCGCTCCAAAAAGTTCCCCCCTTTCACCTCGTGTCCTAGCATAGACCTTTTGTTCGGGTGGTGGCTGATGAGTTTTCTTGTATTCCTCTAGGTTGGTCTGGTGACAACCTTACAAGGGAGGAGCGTATTCGGCTTAAATATCTTCATGGTTTACCTGATGTTGTGCTGAAGCCGGCTGACAAGGGTGGCAACGTCGTCATCTGGCCTAAATCTATGTATGAAAGGGAGGCGTTTCGTCAGTTAAACAACAATGTTTGTTATAGGAAATTAACCTATAACCCCCTTTCAGCTTATAGTGCAAAATTAGAGGATATCCTCAAACATGCAGTAGATGGCGGCGTTGTCACCAGTGAGCTGGCTTCGGCATTAAAGGTTAAGGAACCCACCATTGCCACGTTATATTTATTGCCAAAAATACACAAAGGTGTCTCGCCACCACCCGGCAGGCCTATTGTATCAGGTAGGGGGAGTTTTCTGGAGAACGTCAACAAATGGATTGACCACTATTTGCAACCTTTGGTTGCAAATCTTCCTTCCTTTTTGAGGGATACAGGTGACCTACTGCGCAAGGTTGATGGACTGTGTTTAGAGGGTGACACTCTTTTAGCCTCAGTTGATGTTGAGTCATTATATACCAGCATCAGGCACCCTGACGGGTTATCTGCGGTCAAATTTTTTCTGGATACTACCATGTTGCCCGTTGACCTGAGGGACCTCATCCTGGAGCTTCTTGAGTTTACCCTCACTCACAATTTTTTTGTATTCAAGGGGTCTTTTTTTCCTACAGCTCCAGGGGACGGCTATGGGTGCTGCCTTTGCACCATCCTATGCCAACCTCTTCCTGGGGCTGTGGGAAAGAAACCTCTTCCTGTCCGATGATAAGGGGTTGGTGGACCGTGTATCATTTTGGGCATGATACATTGACGATATCTTCTTCATCTGGCAGGGCACCTCCATCAACCTTGTGCAGTTTATTGCCCTTTTGAATGACAACGACGTTAATATCCATCTTACTTTGGTCTGGGATCCGAAAATTATCAATTTTCTGGATGTTACTATTAAAAAGGATAGCTCTGGTGCTATACAGACGGATATATACCGAAAAGAGACATCGACTAATACAGTTTTACATGCCACGTCATGTCACCCTTCCCATGTTGTGAGGGCTATCCCTGTAGGACAGTTCCTCAGATTACGACGAATTGTTTGACGGATTTGGATTTTGAGAGGAGGTCAGATGAATTAAAGTCACGATTTCTCGCTAGGGGCTATAGTAGAAGATCTTTAAAAAAAGCCTATCTGAGAGCTAAACACTCCCCACGCAACAGGTTGCTGTACCATAATCTGTCGGATTTGCGGGTATCCAGTGATATTAGATTTATTACTACCTATCATTCTCAACATCGTAGAATGCGTGTGGCTGTTGAAAAGGCTTGGCCTATCCTTAAAACCGATCCCATTATGGGTAATTTTCTTCCTGATAGACCATCTTTCACATTTAGACGGGCTAGAAATTTACGCGACCACCTAACCACCAGTCATTATGCTGATTCGCGTGTCCCGACCTTTCTTGACAGGTTTCAACCTCGTGTTGGTTGTGCCCCTTGTGGGAGGTGCGTGGCATGCCCTAATATTGAGCGCAGTTTTTCCTTTACCAATTCATCTGGAAGTAAAAGCTATCTGATTCGCCAACATATCACATGTTCATCCAGATATGTTATTTACTGTGCCAGTTGTCCTTGTGGATTATTCTATATAGGACTTACCACAAGGCAACTTAAAGTAAGGGTTAGAGAACATGTGCTCGGCATCTCCGCAGCTTCCACAAGTATGGACGTAACTTCACTTAAAACTCTGCCACGTCATTTTTTTGAATACCATCAATGTGACGCTTCTCTCCTTAAGGTTAAGGGGATCGATGCTCTCACTATTAATATACGTGGGGGGACCTGTCGAGAAGGTTGGCACAAGTTGAAACAAGGTGGATTTGGACGCTAAAAACTATTCAGCCACATGGATTGAATGAAAACAATTCTTTTGTCCCATTTCTATAATCTCCCGATCATGTCATCAATATGCAGCTCATGGTCTGCTCAATGTTGTTTTTATTTGTTTTATATTCACTTTTATTATATGTTTATTTTTATTAGATTCCAAGTCATCTATTTATCCTGGATATCATCTTTGGATACATTCATTGAATCATTCCATACCTTTCCGTGTGTCCCCGGACCTTCTCTATGACCGAGTACCATCTGGAATGAATCCCGTCGATATTTGTTTTATACATTGTCTTATGTTTATCTTATGATATATTCTCACATATGTAATTGCTGGCTTTATATATGTTGTTCTGTGCTATTGTGCACATGCAGCTATGTGTCTATACTGGTATAAATTCTATATTTTTTCTATGTATACACTTATAGCATTTTCTGCATTCTGTATTTGTTCTCACCTTTATGGTGTTATTGAGTGCTAGCTGTTCTTTCATTAGCCAGTGGGTCAGTTTATGGGTGTTTAGTTTGTTTATACATTATCCGTTACTACTTGTGCTGTTGTTCCCTATATAATGCCATATGTTGTATACATGGTGTATTCCCGTATATGTACCTATTGGCTTGTTATATATTGTTACTGTGCATTTGGAGTTATATATTCACATTTTTTACTCTAATTGTCTCTATTTATACATATATCTTTTGTTACATTTAGCATTTGTTCTTAATTTTTCATTTGCTAGCTCTTCTATTATATTTTTGCCAGCTCTTCTATATGTAGGTGTTTACTTATTTGTTCCTGATCTACCATCTTTATTGCTGGTCTCCAGGTCTAGGTTTGTCGACGCATGCGCCGTCTGTTATTCCCAGCGCTGGCGTCATTTCCCGTGACGTCAGACGCCGGACCACGTGGGCCCCACGGGTTTCCGGCTCTGGCGTGCGGCGGTGACGGTCAGGTGTGGGCGGTGATACAGCCGCGACTGTTAGTCGCTACCTTCCAGGATAAATAGAGCCCCTTTTGTGGGACTCTGCTATGCGCCCCCTGAGGAAGGAGTTTTTTCAAACTCCGAAACGCGCGTCGGGGCGGCCATTTGTCCAGCGCATCCGCAGTACTGGGTAATTATATACTCCTTTCACTATGCATTACTTAGGATTTTGAGCCATGTCATAGTTATTTATCTGGTGTTTTTGTACTTACCTTTTGTATATATCTATATAGGACTTAGACATTGTGCTCATTTTTTGCAATGTATTGCTATGTAGTGATGCTTTGACTATTTATCTTATACTTGCTCATATGTGGATTCCTGTCTGTTCATATGGCCCTGTTATATTGCGTATACTGTGAGTTCATATTCCCTATGTTGCCCTATTCCAGGTTTTAACAATTTCTCAATAAATGTTATTTTTTATTATGACCTTTTGACTGTTACTTGTTCTCAGTGTTGGTAAGCCAGTGGAAACGCAGAGCCTGGCAAAGATCAACTAGGGGGGAAGAGAATGTCCCATGCAGGAGAAAATATAGCAGCGGACGCAGCCGCAGACTCCATAGCGCCGCCAGATACAGAGTCAGGTGCAGCCGCAGCTCCAAATG